>CM073330.1:9256511-10476598 GCA_037043015.1 Bryum argenteum
TGCACAAGTTCATGCTAACACCGCATTCTTCAAGGCGTCATCGTACTCCGCTTTCTTTGTGCAATCGGAAAGGGTTTCATATGCATTCTGAGCTTCTATATATCTATGAGCCTCATGGTGGCGGAGGGTCTCATATGCATTACGATCCTCTATAAACTTATGAGTCTCATGGTAGCGACGTTCTATTTGCCTATACGCATACTTGATGTCAACCGAGCTCGCGTCCACACTCACACCTAACACATTGTACAACGTACCAACAATTGATACTTTGCCCTTGCAAGCACCAAAAGGCTTTGGTTTTCTTGAAAATTTCACCCTTGTCACATGTTTGCCATCTTGAGTTTCCTGGCCCGATGATGAATTTGCATAAGCTTGTGCCAACACTGCATCCCTAAAGGCGTAGTCATAATCCACTTTCTTTGTGGGATCCTTCATAGCATTGTCATATTCCGCTTTCTTTGTGGGATCGGAAAGGATCTCATATGCATTTTGAACCTCTATAAACTTATGAGTCTCATGGTGGCGGATGGTTTCATATGCATTCATTTTCTCTATAAACTCATCAATCTCATGATAGCGGCGTGCCATCTGTCTATATGCGTACTTGATGTCGTCCGAGCTCTCGCCCACATTTACACCCAACACGTCGTACAAGGTCCCTACGCTCGATGCTTCGCACCTAAAACCACCAAAAGCGTTTGCTTTTCTTGGAAATGTCACTCTTGGCACATGTTTGCCGACTACTTGTAGTGACCCACCAGAAAGCGATAACGAGAGCAATTGCGGCCGAGCCGATTGTTTAAGAGCCTCCATAACACTAAGTTGTTGAAAAGCCTTCTATAGTGTTCCAAAAAGCTACAAGCTCAAACAAGAGTAAGGACAAAAAGTACGCCTCTAATCACAAGCTCTTATTTGTGCCAAATACCGATACCTTCTCATACCAAACACAAGCCGCCTTGCTCACATGCCTTCCTCTACATGCAACTCTCTCTCACACTTGGAACAAAATGCACCAAAAAGTGAAGGTACTAATGGATTAAAGGCAAGGGAAGGTTGCCCTTATAAAGGTACCCAACTGTGGAGCCTCGAAAGTCAAGGAATGCTAGTGAGAGTCTTGGTAGTGTATTATGGAGCCTCAAAAGCCAAGGAGTGCCAATAAGAGTCTCCGTAGTGTATTATGGAGCCTTGAAAGTCTACTATTTTTGATACATTACTTAATTCTCTACACCTTGGTGGTAGTCATCAATGAATATGCCTTGATGGTACTCATCAATCAATATGCCGTCGTTGTGCACTGTATCGAGCCTCAATAGTTTAAGCCGTTATGGTAGTGACCTTGCAAAATTTGTTAAATTTGAGATATATGTTCTGTTTCTAGCCATCAAGGTGGTTTTTGTAATTATTTATGAGGCTTTTCGCTACTGGCTTCTTGAAAAATTGCTAGATTTTTTATTTCACAAACTTGGTTTATTAGTTTCTATTCAACTTTTACAAAGTTTTGGAGACATTATCATTCATGTATAGAATTAAAAATTTCAAATAGTCACATGCCTTTGGAGAAGATTATAGTATTGATTTCTTGAAAATAGGAGTATATGCTAGAGCAATTTCATATGTAGCAAGTTACACTTTGTTGGATTTTAACCCTTAAACGTCAGAGCATGCCCCTCGGGCTTGGTTTCTAGTGTCTTTTCAGAGGGGCTTGACGTTTAAGGGTTAAGCAATTGGCCAATTGCAACCTAAATAAGTAGAAGATTATTTTCTTCTCCTATTACACTAAGGTATGTAGTATTGTGCACTTTAACCATATCCCAGTTGAGTCTTGATACTTCCGCCTTTATATTTATATTTAAAAAAAACTAATTCATTGTGCACTATAATGCCTGCAAATCTTGCAAATCCCAAAATTCAGCATTTTCTTCCTCATCTATGAATGGATCCAAAAAAAATTAAAATCTAATAGAAACTTTATAGGCATATATACTTTGATTTCATTGAGGTGCATGATATTTTATTTTCCATTTTAGTGTCTTTTTACTTGATTAAAATGGACAAATTAGACAAACTTTGGAGGCTTTCAATAAAAATAACTTAATTAGTGTGTCCATAAAGTGATACCCCAAGCTTACCATTGCCTATAAAACACTAACACAAGTAGCATCCTTGGTGATTTCTCATTCTACATCAACTTTGGTTGTTCTTGACGTGTAATGGCCACTAGTTACTACTTGTGGTTATAGTTTCCATCTTGAGAGGAGTTAGTAGTCTTACGTCATTGTGTTATGTCCCGCGGGCATATCAATAAGGGTAGGTCTAACGGTCATTTTATTCAAGCCAAATCCACATGGATCTGGTATTCTTATTTATTTATTTGTTACTGACTTTGCATCTTTATTGGATTACTTCCACTTGGTTGAGATATAATTACCCTTGCAAACACAACATGAAGGTGTATGAGTCGGAGTAGCTATATTGCTCTTGCGAAGAGTTCCAATGCTCTTGCGAGAAATAATATTAAAGTCCAAGGTGGTAAGTGACGGAGAGGAGGTGGCCTCCATGACTTCTACATAGATTACAAAGCTAAATTCACCAAAAGATTGAGAAGGAATCTTAATTGCCGACGCTCTATAATTGCATCACAAGAAATGCCTGTCAATACCTAATTGTATAGAATTAGAGAAATTGGTAAAAAAAAACTAAAAAAATCAAATTTCTAGCCATAAAATCTTGAAATTACTCTCCTTTTTGTGTGATTCATATATTTGTGGAATTCAAAACATTTGTTTGACTTCGACTTATAAATATTAGAGGTTTATGTAAGGTGAATAATGATTGAACTTTCATTTTTTAATTACTTTCACCAGTCAATTATTGATGAAATTCTAAAGCAATTGTGTTCTGAAACTATATTGCATGGTGGACTGTTGATTGACCATAAAATAAAAAATTGAGGTCAATGTGAACCAAAGAAGAATAGAAAGCTTGGTTTGAATTGCACAAGTTTGAAATTTGTCTAGCAAGATCATAAGAAATAAACCTTAAGATGCTCTTACATGTGTACATGTCTTAAATTTCTTCATGAGTATGAAATGTTTTTACCTTAGATGTGATAACTTTCATATTAATGCATTTGAGAAGCTGATTAACCACTAAATGACCATGGTGTTTTGAAAGAACTCTCCAAAACCCAAAAGTACGATGTTCTACCACCTTGTTAACTTTGAGATATAAGAAATGTTTTTACACATTCCTAAAACTTCTAACAAGAGAATCTTGAAAACAAGAACCATTGATGATGTTGTAGTAAAAATCTCAACCTTTGGATCTTCACTATTTGTAAGATCGTAACATTCAAAGTTGATGCTCCTTTTGTTTTTTGGCCATCTTGCTCCTGATTTTGAAATTTTTGAAAGGTTGCCTTTAAAGAATGGATAGGAGTTTCAACTTGGGTCTATTGAGTAATTTAAATAATAATTTGGTGGCAAAAACATTCCTCACAAAAGAAAAAAACTAAAAATTAATTTTTTCTGCCCCACTTGGATTCAAAAACAAAAATAATGTTCCTTAAGCCTCAGAATTGCATACCTAATTTATAGATATTTACCACAAATACTTTTTCATATACTCCACCTCCACAAGAAGATGCGGCCCAAAATTCTACTTTAAGATCTATAGCAAGAGCGACATCTCAAAGCGTCGTTTCACCTCCCGTGGTCATGAGGGGATTAATACTTTGAGAATAGATTTAATGTGGTTTGTTAGTAAAAAGATTTCATTCTTTTCAAAATAAAATAAATTGATAATTGAGAAATATCTTAAATATTTAATGTTTACTTAAAACCCTCCACTAGTACTAACTCATATTCTACTTCTAACATCACAACTCAAAAAGAAATAAAAAAAGAAACAAAAACAAAAAGTTGAGAAATTAAGTCCAAATCGTAAAGCAAAGATTTGACAACTATAGCAAAGTATAGCAACTATAGCAACTACACAAACGACGTTGATGACTAGAAACATATCATATATCTCACCTTATACTTTGCTTGCAAGGGCAAAGTATCAATTGTTGGTACGTTGTACAACGTGTTAGGTGTGAGTGTGGACGCGAGCTCGGTTGACATCAAGTATGCATATAGGCAAAAAGAACGTTGCTACCATGAGACTCATAAGTTTATAGAGGATCATAATGCATATGAGACCCTCCGCCACCATGAGGCTCATAGATATATAGAAGCTCAGAATGCATATGAAACCCTTTCCGTTGTACAAAGAAAGCGGAGTATGATTACGCCTTGAAGAATGCGGTGTTAGCACGAACTTGTGCAAGTTGATTATCGGGTAGAGAACTCAAGATAGCTAATATATGTATAGCTTTTATATATAATATATAGCTTTTTTGGAAGACTAGTATATAGGCTTAACACCACAATACTTTTCTGAGGCCTTTGATGGACTTCAGTGTAACCCGCTAAAGATGTTGAATTCATATGAATTTATTTTATACTTTAATAAGTTGTTGTTGGATCGTTGAAGTCTCAAATTGTGATATTATTTATCAATACTATACTTGTGAGGAATTTTTTTGGTTATATGTGTAGGATAATCATCGTATGACTTATTTAGCATTGTAATGTGTTTGATATCTTAAGTATGAATATATAATAATGACTTTCGACAACCTCTCTGAACAACACGTTCGTCGATACATAGAACTTCATTGTAACTTTTTTTGTATTTGTACCATCTAAAAATTTGATATCTTAAAAAAATATTGTGGGCGGCTTATAAAGAAGTTCTTTACACATATTGAGCTAAAAATAATGACTCGCTAACTAGGAGTACCTGAGTCAACCCATCGAATTTACCCTACTTTTTACGGAATTCTTCAGATAAGTCAAGTTGATCATGTTTTGCAAATTGTATCCACCATCTTGAACACATGACTATCTGATGGGATGTGAGAAGATGAATATTGCTTCAAGCACTTTTCTAACCCTATTAGAGTTTGAGATGTGGCCGCTCAAACTTGAGGACTCGGCAAAGGTGAGCATGCTTTTCTCTAAGATTGTTGAACTGTAAAATTAAATTTGGTGTTAAATATTCATAAGTAACAATAATGCAAAAAGGCAGTCTTTATTTCAAACACACACATGAGTGTCACAATTAAATATCTCACATACATTTGCTCTTACTTACAATAAAGTAAGGCCTTGGTCAGGGCCAAAAAGGGAACAAGAAAGATATGCTCACGCTCGATATATACCACCACACACATAAACACACTGGCATGTAAAATGTAAAATACAAGGTGCTCTTTCACTTAGTCAAGAACCAAGGGATATTTGTCATTAAAAATATAGATTTTCCTACTCAAAAATGTGTTGTGATACTAAAAATTTAGACACTCAAGAGTCAAAATACCATGGTAAGTGTCTGATACGGGTACCAAAAAGGACTGTCTTACTAAAACATTGTCATTTTATGTTACACTTATTGTGTGCTAGAAATTACACTTTTTCAATTCGCATGTATTCAATGATGGATTCATGAGAGACTTGTAATACTCCATGCAAAATTGCATTGAGCAAGAAAAATCGAACAATTTTCATATTCCTTTTCATTCCTTTAGTTTTCAAAAAGGAATCTGTCTTAATTCCTTTTTGAGACAAAAGGAACAATCCGGAATATCAATTTAAAGCAAAGTAGGTGACGAAGAAGAAATTTAGTTAATACAAGATTAGAGTTATATCTATGTTTAATCTTAAATCCAGATTTGATGTTTTACTATATTTCCTTAATTATGAGAACTTTCAAAAATCAGCTATTTTTACACAACCTAAAAGGACTATGATTTCATATTATCTATGTCTTGAAACTATATGAAATGCTCAAATATAAACTTAATAAAATGCATGAATATTTGTTTCAATATAAAATCTTAAATTCATAGTCATTTTGCTACTATAATGTGAACAATTGCTGAATATGATAAATTAGGAAAATATTCAATTTTTGAGTTTAACCTATAAATCACATGATTATTGTGTACCAACATGCCATCTATGACACCATGAAAGTTTTGTAATTTTCCAATATTTTTTTCATTTCCAAAAGGACATTTTTCTAAAGTCCGGACAGTCCGGAAAAGGATACCCTGATTGGACACTTGCATGGATGAATAACTCTAGATGATTAGAAGTGATTATCTAAAGGATACTTTACATGATAACATGAAGAGTCAACTTGCTTATAAAAGGCAAAACTCCATTTCATGTGATTGGTCTATTTCTTAAAGCTTCAAAATAGATAAATAAATGAGAGGAATTATGCCCTTTTGGTCCTATGTATTGCTTGACTCCCCTCGTAAAGTGTCGTGGTATTTAAGAGATAATTTTACATGGGCTATATAAGCTGTATGTGGGGCCAAAAAAGATAAATTTCCTTACTAAGTGATTGGTTCATTTCTTATTGCTCAAAATTACAGCAATCACCTATTGAAAACTCTTTGCCCTACTTTGACCTCATGTACTGATTGAGTCCTCATGTAAAGTATCCGTGACACTTAGACTGGCAAAAAAAAAAAAAAAAAAAAAACATTTTGGATGAACGGTAGAAAATTTGAAGAACCAATATATCACTTTGTATTTCTCTAATTAGGTCCCAAATCACGTATCATATGTGTGGTAAAAATATTAGGCTCATACAATGATGTAAGAATAACTGACATGCATTTTAGTGAAGGGGGTTCTTGATTTTAAGTTTTCAAACATGAGGCATGTTTTACCATTGTAAGGCAATAATGGAAATCAAACATGTTATTAAAATTATCTCTTACATGACGATAATCTTAATATGAAGACTAACAAATTTCTATTTGGACAATATTTGATGCAAATATTTTTGGTGTATGCAAAGATATTTTTAAATATGCAGAGATATTTTTTTTAAAAAAAGAGAGAAGAAACAAATGATTTTTTAGGAGATATATCTCCTTCATTCGCTGTTCGATTCCACATTATTTTTTGGGATCAATTTCTTATGGAATGTAGTTTTTAGTGGTAGAAACCTTCACGAAATGAAAGATGTATTGGAGTTGAGGTTTAGATTTGAGTGCAAGGAGTTGCGATTTAGACTATTTTTTCCTTGTGAGATTTTTGGTAGTTATTACATTATTGTTTCTGCAATAGGTATTTTTCTCATGGTTTTTATTTTTTCAAGGGTATTATTGACATGATTATTGAGATCTTTTGTGAGATTTTTGGTAGTTATTACATTATCCTTTCTGCAATAGGTATTTGTCTCATAATCTTTATTTTTTCAAGGGTATTATTGAGATGAGCATAATCATCGTTGCAGTTGTTCATCTTTTCACTGCAATAATTATGTTAATAAAATTTCCACTCTATAGTCTAAATGATGAGATTTTGTAGTTTCATTTGAGTACTAATACGTTACAATACAACAATATACTAGGCCTCAAAAATATACTAGGCCTCATGACTCAAATTTTGACCCACATGATATATAACATGTTTACTACGAGATTGTAAGACAGAGGTTCTAATAACTTATCTTGGTTTCTATTTATGACACTTTTTTGAAAATGTGTTCTTATTTCTACAATTGAGTCAAACCATTTAGGAGTTGATAGTGGTGTACCGTACGCAAAAGAAGTAAGAGAATTTATGAACAGATAAATAGATGATTGAGTATAAAAATAACTGAATAAATGAATTCTAATTCCCTCATCCAAGCGGAACGAAAGAGTACGATAGTGATAGTCGTAAGGCACCACAAGCCTTGGCTTGGTGGTTAGGGCTTAGGCCCCCAATGAGGAGGTCGTGGGTTCTATTCCCCATGCCGGCATAGTGCTCACCACTATAGTCCACCCAACTATTGTGGGGGGTCTTTGGACCTTGTTGTATGGGTACCTCAAAGCCCTTTGGGGGATACTATGTCAAGTATCTTTAAGGCATTAGTAACTAGGCTAGAAACTAGCGTAGTTATAGTGTCCACCCTCGAGAGGGGAAGTAGTATTGTTCCAATTTCCCCTTGTCCGGTGGGCATCGGGATATTAGCATTACGAACGGACACTTCATTCACGCCGGCCCCTTGGAAAGGGGCCGGTGTTTCTATCTATCATCTATCTCTCTGATAGTCGTAAGTTACGTAGCAATAGTAATTCACTACAATTTGATTAGCCCTTCGATATCGCCATAGCCAAGCTCCTTGTACCTTGGCTATAGCCGAATGGAGCTCATGCATTCATTGCCGTAGCTGCTTCGTTTTCGCATGATTCCCAAGCTCATCACGCGACTTCTGCTTCTCCACTGGCAACCGAGGTTTAGCTACATTTCGAGCTCTTCCAATCCATTTTCCATCGCCATTCAATGCTTTTCTTGCTTCCGAGCACTCGTTCTCTTAGCGTGGATTCTCAGATCTGTGGAGGTGAAAGCAGGCGCTTGGATTTCGTATATGAGCTGGAAATTGGTGCGCTAGGGTTTAGGCTTCGCTAATGTACCAGTATCTGCTCGAGTCTTGAAGATTGCTTATCAGTGATTAACTGATACGAGATTCTTACAGAATCAGAGGTAGGAATAGTGTGTCTTCATGTCGGAACCATTACAGGAATAATGAGTCTCTGGGCATGCAGTGATTCTCTTTGTTCCAGTCGTCTTTTAGGAATGCGCAATTCATTATTTATGACTGGCCACATGTCGAGCTCAGCATCGAATCCATGGCCATTCATAGTTTCTCTTGCTCCCGAGCACTCGTTTTCGTAGCTTACGGATGCTTAGATCTGTGGAGGTGAATGTAGGTCTTGTCGCTTATGTTTCTGAGCCGGAGATTGGAGCGGTAGGGTTTTGCATCAGTATTTGAACGATACTTGAAGATTATTTGTATCTTCCGTTCATGAAGTGATTCACTGGATTCATGATTCGAGATCTTTACAGAATTAGAGGTAGGAATATTTTGTCTCCTTTCCGGAATCATTGCAAGAATAATGAGTCCTAGGGCATGCAGTAATTTCCATTTTTCTAATTGGAGTGGTCTATTGAATTGCAACTCAATTCGATTTTGAAGTACGACTCAAGGTTTAGCTGCATTTCTAGCTCATTAATTTACATGGTCCATCAATGGGTATTCTAAGAGTATAGATGCTCAGATCTGTGGAGGTGAAAGCAGGTGCGTTGACTTCTGGTCATTGATGTTTCTGAGCTGGAGATTGGCGCGTTAGGGTTGCTTTGGTATTAGTATCTGATGGAGTGCTAGAAGATTGCCCACGTTTTCCCTTCATGGAGTGATCTTCTTGGATTCATGATACGAGATTCTTCCAGAATCAGAAGTAAGAATATATTACATGTCTCCTTGTCGGAATCATTCCGGGTGGTAGCAGGAGCAAGTATATCCTTTTCGATGTACATGTTCATAAGTACGACTGGCAGTCAACATTCTAAGTTAAACACTGAATATAACGACGTTTCTCATGGTCACTTATAGTATTCCTTGCTTCCGAGCACTCGTTTATTATGGTGTAGATGCTCAGGAAAGTGATTCATGTTATTGATGATTGATGTTTTTGAGCTGGAAAGTGACTCGCTAGGGTTTCACTTCGTCAATGTATCAATGATCGAGTCTGGGGATTGCTAACATGTTCTTTCATGGACTGATTTACTGGACACAATAGTGAGATTCTTACAGAATTAGAGGTAGGAATATTGTGTCTCCTTGTCGGAATCATTGCAAGAATAATGAGTCTTAGGGCATGCATTGATTCGTATTGTCAAATTGAACTGGTTTTGGAAATTCGCGGAATTATCTAAGTACGGTTGGCAACCAGGGTTTGGCTACAATACGACGTTCTCCATGGTCGATTACAAATTTTCTAGCTTCTAAGCACCCGTTTTCTCAGAGTATAGATGCTTAGATCTGTGGAGGTAAAAGCAGGCGCGTTGAGTTCTGCTTTTGAGCTGGAGATTGATGCGCTAGGGCTTTGCTTTGTAAATGTATCAGTTACTTGATCGCGTTTGGAGCTTGCTTACCTGTTCTCTTCATGGAGTGATCTACTGGATTCATGATACGAGATTATTCTTACGGAATATTGTGCCTCTTTGTCGGAATCATTGCAGGAATATTGACTGTCTGGGCATGCACTGATTCTCTTGAACACGTCTTTTGAAAATGCGCAAGTCATGTTTAGGGCGTCAAGATCTGATGTTGCGGCTGTTTTCTATCAATGGGCAGGTTGATGTTTGAGTGTTGCCAAGAGGAGACAGAAACATGGGGAGGAATCGAGGGACACACATTGGGCAAGCCTTGCAAGCGCTACGCACTTGCAAGGGCACCATAACGTGTGAGGATAGAGTGCAATCCCTCTCTCATTTCGCGGAGCGGGTGGCTTCTCTTGCAGCGGGGCTCTCCCGAGTAGGCGGCCTTCAGCCTGGGGATCGCGTAGCAATTGCCGCTCTCAACAGGTCAGACATCCAGGTCTCTCTCTCTGTAATTGTTCGAGGGCCATTGTTCGAAGAGTTCTTTGATATCAATTACGACGTTTTCTTACAATCACTTTTGGTTGTTGATTGTGTGCTGTAATTCATTGTAACAATGATCGAGGTATTAGGATTATCGAGTATCCGAAGACTCAAATTTGTTGCTTCACCTGGCCTGATAAGATACGATGTAAATCTCTACTGCAAAGAATGACAATATTTACCCTTCCCTGAGCTAAATCGGGATTTGTTAAGATTGTTGTTGCAGCGAGAAGTATTTGGAGTGGCTCTATGCGGTACCTTGTGCTGGTGGAATTATCGCCCCATTGAACTACAGATGGGTAAGTGAACCTTTTCCTTGGTGATTCAACCCTGTTTCTGCTAATAAATACCAAATTTTACAGCTATTCGAATCTTGAGTTGAGTCATTTCGCCGAAGTACTGTTGGCTCTTGACAGTTCATTGAATCTATGTTTATGAGATTGTCTTTGTGATGAGTGCAGAGTGTGGAGGAGGCTAGTGAAGCATTGGAGCAAATTGGGGCCACCATATTGGTGGTGGATCAGACTTGTTTACGACAGTGGCCTGATCTTCACACCAGGTCCCAGTCGCTTCGCTTGCAGATTCTTCTTGGTCCAGGATTGAACAGTATTCCGTGTGAGTAAAGGTGCACCCCGTTGGAGAGCTTGCTTGTTCTGATTAGTGGATATTAGGACGCTTCTTAAGTGTGCATCGGAAGGTCTCCCTAGAATCACCCGGTCGAAAATTAGTCGTGTAGGATGAGAGCGTTATTAGTGCTCACCCAAATACTCCAATTTAAAATTTTAGCATGAAGATGAAGCGAGAATGTTGATTGACTACTACCTCTTGAACCTACATCGTGCTCGAGAGAAATGCTATTGCTGTCTTTCCGTGGCATGATTTTCTGACGACATGATGAATGTGCGCATGCAGCTTTTGTTGACGCAGAGGAGGTGCTGACCTGGGCTGGTCCTAATCCAGAGATTGACCTAAAGTGGGCACCAGATTCAATTGCCCTTATCTGTTTCACATCAGGTTCTTATTCATACCTTACCTGAAGAGGATTTTACTCACCTGTATATTTGATGCGGTAAAGTCGGTTCTTACAATACTGGAGTGCTTGACCTCATGTTCACTGATGACAGTAAATAGTCTACTTCATGGTGACGAGACTAGTTCGTGAACTGCGTAGTCCCTTTTCGTAGGAGTTATGGCTCGAAGAGTAAGAGATTTGCGCAACAGAGTGGTAGCAGAGTGGAGTGTTGGAATCGTGGTAGTTATTTCTCTCAGCTGAAGTGTCATTCAAGGCTTAACTTTCTGTTTTTGCTTCGTCTCCTCAGGAACCACAGGAAGGCCCAAAGGAGTGGCGATTAGTCATAATGCGCTTGTGGTGCAGTCACTAGCGAAATTAGCAGTGATTGGCTACAATTCCTCTGATGTAGGATGATCTCTCTCTGTTTGTATCGTCTTGTTGGGGAGGTCTTCGCAGTGAAGTTGAAATACCGTATGTTCGAGTGATGAAAATATCTCTTACGCTGCTTATTTGGTCTGAAAATTTCTGATAAGCTGGGCCATCTGAATGAATCACTTGCTGCGGTTGTAGGTGTATCTGCACATATCACCACTGTGTCATATAGGAGGGATTTCGTCGGCTATGGCAAATATCATGGCGGGAGCTTCCCATGTCATATTGCCCAAATTCCAAGCAGCTGCAGTCTTTGATGCCATTCAAAAGCACCATGTCACGTCCATGATTGCTGTACCAACTATGCTGGCAGACATAGTAGCGGCTTCTGCATCTACGAAAGGGTATTTCCTCTTCACCTGCTAGTGACATCAGTTTAGGTGTGCACTTGCGACCCACATCAGTTTAGGTGTGCACTTGCGACCCACATCTTGTTATTCGAACGTGACGGCTGCTGCAGGCTCTTGTTTATGCTTGAAGGGTCGATAATGGTTGTAATTTTTCCAGATACAAGCCCAATTTCCATATACTGTGTGGACAATCTATTGGATTCACAATGGCTCCAGATGGCAGCGTCTACAGCAAGAAACTGATTGTGAGTTGTGGTCCAGATTGAGGAAGAGTCAGCTTTCGTTTACAAGCATGCGGAAACTGTTAAATGGAGCGGGGGGAATTCATGTAAATCTCCTGGATTCCACCAGAATACTTTTCCCGAATGCAGAAATTTTCTCAGCATACGG
Source organism: Bryum argenteum (assembly GCA_037043015.1). Taxonomy (NCBI): domain Eukaryota; kingdom Viridiplantae; phylum Streptophyta; class Bryopsida; order Bryales; family Bryaceae; genus Bryum; species Bryum argenteum. Next base: position 9,269,234 of record CM073330.1, read on the forward strand.
TGAGTCTTCCAAGCCGATAGTAGATGAGGTCTGGGGTACATTTGTCAGGTCATTGTCAAGTTCAAGTTACAACTCTGTAAAGCTATTCTTTCTTTAACGCAGCTTATCGTAGAAATTTGGAAAGCAATAGTTCTAGACCTCTGTGCATGAACAGCATATGCGTTCTCACGAGTACCTTCCATTCTGAACAGGCATGACTGAAGCTTGCTCAAGTATGTCTTTCGTACCGATAGATGAGCAAGACTCAACTGGGCAACTTGGTGGTGTCTGTGTCGGAAAGCCAGCACCCCATGTCGAACTGAGAATCGGGCAGTCAGACCTGGACGATTTAAAAGACAATGTTATTGTAAAGAATCCATTATTTAGAGAAGGGCATGTGCTCACTCGTGGGCCGCACGTGATGGAGTTTTATTGGGGACTTCCAACAGAGACTGCAGCAGTGTTAAGCAGAAATGGGTGGCTGGACACGGGTGATGTGGGATGGATGGATGGAGCCGGGCGTCTGTGGCTCCTTGGCCGATTCAAGGATGTCATCAAAAGTGGCGGCGAAAATGTTTACGCCTCCGAGGTAATTGCATGCTTTCATTTTGTTCTCCAGAACATTTTTGATCTGAGCTCACGATGGGATTCGTAAATGCAGGTAGAGACTGCCTTGATGAAGCACCCCGGAATATCGGCTGTGGCAGTTGTGGGTATTCCTGATGAGAGACTATCGGAATCGGTGGTTGCGTTCGTACGACTTCGGGATAAGTGGGTGTGGGAAGACAAATATGAAGGGACGCTCAGTGTGACCGGAGCGTCGAATGAAATTCAGATGGAAGACTACCGAATCAACCGGGTTGTGTCTCCGGTCGAGTTGCGGATTCATTGCCAGCAACTTGGTCTTTCAAGGTCCATACTCGAATCATTGTTTCCTCAATTATTTGTTCTTGAACGATCCTTGTCTATCCACAAAGTTTCTTAATAAAAAACTGCTCGTTTATCTTAAGGATATCGACGCTGATGCTTGTTTAGCGTTCTTGTAATTAATCACAGGGTAAGTGATGTTTTCGTTAATGCCGATGCTTTTAGCATCAATGGATGATTGAGCTGCTACCATTTTTATCCTGGTAGCATTAACCCAAAATTATGATCTCTTTGAAACTTTGCTATCGTAACAAAATGAGCAGCATCAGCGAGCTTCCTACTTGTACCCTTTTCTTTCTGGCTTGAGTTGTCACTGATGTCATGCGATGCATGCGTTATGAGCTACCATCTCATTGTTATGTACTCTTTTTGTGAGTGCAGATACAAGGTCCCTCGGCTTTTCCTAGTGAGCAAAGAACCCTTTCCAACTACGTCCACCGGCAAGGTTAGAAAAGAGGTGGTCCGTCGTATGGCCTTGAAACGACTGGCTGAAAACATCTCTCGACTGGAAATGGGTGATGTTGAGTCTTCCGCAGGAGTTGAGCCTCTAAGAAGTAGTACCTCAACTCGAAGCCGGTTGTGATTTATTTTTTCATCTTTCATTACACATTTTACATTCATTATTCGCTTTTTCCTAAGCTATTGTATGCTGGCCGTGACGGAGCCAAGTGGCCATTTCTACCTTCTAATCTAGTTGTGAACTACCCTTTCCATCAACATTCCTTCTCCGTGCCCATACTTTCCTTGCCTATTGTGCGAATCAAAGATGTTTTGACCTACTGCTCCTGTAGTTACGAAGTCCAAGATGAGGATGACTCATTGTTTTTGATAATTATATCCATTCCGGTGACTTACCCACGATGGGTAAAGAATTTTTTGGCAAATTCATTTGCATGGGATGGAATTTGCAGAATGACCTACCATGACCTACTATGACCCTACCATACCTTCCAACATGCTGTATTTTAATTGCTATTCGTCCGTTATTACATGCTGTTAATCGGCCAGAACTGTTACCGTAACCTGCTGATCCTGATGATATTCTGTCCATTTTTAATCCTGTACAGTTACGTAGTATAATTGTACCGGAGCAGTTTACCGAAGGCGAAGGGCCGGCCGGTTTACATGCGGGAGTCCAGAACATAATACATGGCAATATTCTAAGTCGACGGGGTGCTAATCGTGTAAGTAAAATAATATATAGTGTCTGTAAACAGTCTCTGGAAGTTCCGATATGACTGCACAGTTGCTCGCAACAGTAATCGTCGAAGTAAACCGACCCTCAGTCTCTGGAGTCCAAACAGCACTTACTAAGCATACAATTTTAGAGTTTCACGCGATTCGTACAATTGGGCAACTACTGGGAAGACATGTATAGGGAAACCGTCGATGAGGAGGGTATTGCAGAAATAAACACCTAACACGAAATGCGGAGGCCCCACAAGGATGTGAAATTGTTTTCACTATTTAACCAGAAGGGGACTGGCTTATGTTAAGTTAACAATGCACATCAATGAATAACATCATCAACAACTAGCAATGAATAATGTCTTGCAAGATGGACGAGAAATTTGTAATCATTGACTACGTAAGTTTGAGTGCCAGCTAGTGATAATGGGAAATAATCAAATTTCTGGATGAACACATTCTAATTGCGCTGGTATTACATGAATGTTGAATTCAACTTTTTTATCGAGAAGTGCGGTATTCAACTTTCATATCAAGGTAAAAAAAGCTTTGAAATATCTCATATTTCGATGACTCTCCTCTCCTTATGTGGAGAATTTAAATTCTCATGTAGATAAACTCAACTTCTCCTAAGGAATTTTTAAAAAGAATCCATGTATTATGAGATTGAATTGACAGAAATATGGGGATTTTCGTATCATATCCTCATTCAACTCCCTACTTTTCATAAATCAAAACAACTCTTTTCTCACACTTGCAAGAAGAATATTTCGAGAGATATGATTCATGAGATATATATCGAGGACTTTCATTTCATATCCTCAGAAGATTCCCTATGATTTTTTTGAGGAAAATCAAATCATAAGAACATAATGGGTCGATTAGCTACCACGTTGAAGATATCACACCTCGGTGAGACTGAGATCCTTGAGCCTGGTTCGGGCAGCTAGCTTCTACCATCCTTGAGCGGACGAAATTCGGGAAAAAAGTGCTCACGATCTACGACCAACACTACGAATATGCTGTCCCCATCAGGAGGAACCACAGTATCTGAACAGAAAACTTACACAACAGAATGACTGCTTTCCCTCACGACATCGGAAGCAACTTCGTCGACAATCCATGCGTGCAGGCACTATTTAGCTAGAACTTTGGTCGGCATTTAAACATCCGTTTCCCGGAACTCTCGCTCTGTCGCACAGGTTGCTCCGGAGCTAGTAGGGCTGCATAAAGGTCGATCATGCCTGATCAACGGGGTGTTCGAATGGGTCCTGCCATTCAATATGGTACATCATTCAGTGTTGTGACACAAGGCAGATAGGAGGCTTTCCCACTTCCCGCAAATGGAAATCCATAAGGACCTTCCCTCCTGAAACATGGAAAATGACTTTGCCACATGGTAAATTGCATTTTCTTCTTTTGTTTCCTATTCCTAAATGTGGGAATGGTCCAATTTTGCCTGGTCGTCAATTGGACGACGAAGTGGGAAAAAGGGAGGTAATATTTTTACTTATTTCCAGGAGGAAAAGACTCCTATGTTCCTTGTGTGATCAAGTTCATGATAAAGGGTTACAAAATGTTGAAGGAACGTATGTCCATTCGGCCAATTTTTGAGCCCTTCTTCTGGGCAGTATCAACAATCAACAGCTGCGGTGGATCACCGATATTGCCAGCCATATGCGGCCGGAGTTACGGTCTCGACCATATGGCCGAATTGAACATACAGTTTTCAACGCTAGAGGACGGCACAACCAAACAGCTTTTCTAGTACAGAAAGCTCTCGTAGCTCTCATCCATGATAAACGAAACCCCTTGTTTCTGTCGATTAATTAATTTATTTTCTATCAATTAAGTGTTGAGTGATTGATTGTTTGAAGAGATAAAACAGTAAGCAAAACATGTACGATCAAGATAGTACAGCATCTGGAAACAGTCACCGGATGTTTCCGATTGGTATGCACACAGTAAGTTAGTCGCCGACAGTCTTAGTCGATCGACCCCACCATATGCACGATCGACCGCTGCATGTCTATATATATGTTCCTGCTGACAAAGAAAATTTGAAACCCAATTTCAATAACAAGTGCAGGGCCAGGTCCATCATGCCAAACTTTAATTCAATTCATAATCAATGTTAACATTGACATCCGTCAACCGTTAGACCCAGACCCAGTCTCCGGAGCCAAAACGGCACGTACCAAGCATGAGTTTCTGCAACACAATTATAGAGATCTTCGCGCAGCCGCGCTAGACAGCGCTAGACAATACGCACGATCGAGCAACAGTGAGCTTTTCGAGGCAGTTTGTAACCAGAATATACTATCCAGTAGACCAACTGTACATGTCAGCAGAATCTAAGCTTGCACGACGTACGTCATAACGGAATGCATGACTTGCTATTTCTCACCTTACTAGGATCATGCAATTTCCTCGTCAGTCCATGCACATGCAGGCACTATTTAACTACGGCTTCCATCCCACTCCGAGCTGAGTATTCATTTCCGTAGCTTTCGCTCTGTTGCACAGGTTGCTCCGGAAAGAGCGATCGACTTCCGGGTGCATACAGGTCATGGCTGATCAACGGGGTGCTGCAATGGGAGGAATCGTGGGTCCTGCAGGTGGCGGTTTGCCTGCTCAGAGACTTGATTTTATTGCAAGTGCTCTTGCGATCGGTGGTCCTCCGAAGCGAAGCGACAGCCGCTTCACAATTCCGGACAAACTGTGTGGTTCGGCGTTTCATTCGGCTCCCCAGCTCCACGTGCGAGGTTGACAGCGATTCGGGACAGCCATCTATGACTTTTCTTGGCAATTATTGTGTGCATGTAGATATCAGTTTTTCCTGTTCTGTTAGACGATGGCGCATTCGGAGGTGAAGAGTTTGTAGCTCAGTCTTCATCATCTTGAAGTTGATTATCGCTGAGTGACCACTCTTACCGGTCATAGATGGCGATGAGTTTCATAGTCAGCAAGCTGTAAGATTTTGATATGGAACTATGTGGTGTGAGATTGCTGATACTTTTTTCTTTGTCACAGTTCTGAAACCATTCAGTTGCTCACTGTTTTCCACAGACTACATGGTTCATAATCTTTTATTGTCCACTTTGGAATCCACCATTCACCGTGACTTGAGAATTCGTGTATAGATGACCTCCCTCTGACCAATTTTCATTGGAGTAAGCTAGCAATCATGGCTAGCTAAAGTAGCCTAGACCACCACTCGATACCAGCATGACAAACGATTAGATTCCTCTTCGATTATTAACAGTCAACAAACAGATCCACAAGAGTGACTTGGGTCGCATACAAGTTACAGTTTTACTGAATGATCAGTAAAGATTGGACCGTAGCTGCGGAGCGAATCGCCGAGCAAGTGCAGATCATGTGTATGATTGATGTGAAGGTCTGGGTCAGGATCAAAGGGCAGAGCAGAGCGCATGAGTCTCCTCCAAGAACAATAGAATCCTCAATGCATTTATATAAAAGAACACGATTGGTCTGTCTGTGATCCACCATGCATGTATGGTCATAATCATGGCCATCATCATTTGGCCATATATATATATATATATATATATATAGTAAGAAGAGTTTTAAAATTTTGAAGGGTTTTCATAAGTGGTATTTGATTGTTGTAAAGAGTTTATTAAATCCCAATAATTTAACAAGGAGTCAAAGGGACAAGAAATATGGAAAATTGAAATGGGAGCAAAGGAGACAATGAACTGGAGATCCACGGAGCATCCGAGGGATCTAGGAACTGGGAACAAATGATAGAAATTAGGAATGGAGGATGGGAAACATGAACAAATAATGGATACTAGGAACAAGTGATGGAGATTAGAAACGAACGATGGGAACCGGGAACAAATGGTGGAAGTCAATGAAGGCAGTTGGCGGACATGAGACTGGAAACAAAAGATGGAAACCATGAACGGGAGTTTGGAGGTAGGGAACCAGTAAGAAAAATATGGAGAATGGGGAACCTTAATGGAGGACGGGGAACTCGGAGCAATGGAACGTGGGAAATAGGACATGTTACAACTCATAAAAATCAAAAAGCACATGTAACCAAAAAAATGGGAACGGAGGATATGCTATGAATATCAAATAGCATGGGGAACCGAGAAGTAGGGAACTTGCGTATTGATCGCATATCCCATAATTTCAACATCACCAAAAACCTCCGACTTTGTATTTTTTTATACCTAGGTCTAAATTTTATACATGATTATATAAATTTTGATCTAACCTTTTTGATGTTCGTATCTAAAGGACATGGATAAGGACTTGTTAGAAGAAAACAAAATTGTACATCACTTTAATTCCTTTCCAATGAGGTTATGATTCCAACCAAGTGACATTTTGTTACAGTAGAACTTGCATTTGTACTCCAGCCTATGCATTTGTATACTCTATAATTTCACAATTTTTTGTAATATCACGTGCTTGTGTTTCCATAATATCACTTTTGCAATCTGTAATACGAGGTGGTTTGTAAGCTGCAGCTCAAAAGTTGAGGCGTGCCAATTTGGCAAATTACTACTATTTTTATGGAATTTCCCATTACTAGTAGAAAATGGGAGAAAAGTGACCTCCGTAGTGACAAAAGAGTGTATGTTTTAAATTGTGCTTTTAACGATATCAACTAATAAGTTTTTATATTTTTCGTTTTTTTGTATGGTTATGCTGATATAGTGGGTTGTAGTATAGCTTATTACACCAAAAGATATCTAAACAGAAGAGATAAATAAAATGATATATTTTGATGTTTTTAGATCAAAAGATACATATCTTATATCTGCATAGGAGATGTTAAATTGAAGCCTATCTTTATACCCTCTTGCAGGTATAAACTTAAGTAGAAGCTCACTTTTTGTATTTTTATGAAATGACCATACGCACTTTAAGTTCCAAATCAAATTCAAGATAATTTTTATATATTTTAAATTATATATTTATTTTTTATGAAGTTTACGAGGTTCTCCTATAATGATTATACTTACTAGAATCACTGAACTTGTCTAAGGAAACTTTACCAACATATAGAAGTTTCATAAGAATAAACTAACACCCATAAGATGCCACTCAAAGAAATCATGAACTTAAGTAGGAAGGAAACTTAAGCCATTTATTTTCATAAAGTATCAAAATTAGAAAGTAATGATGATAGTAAAAATTGATAATATCTCCTTTTTAATGTGTACCAGTGTTTGGATAGAGTCAACCTTGTCAATTGTATTGAGATCAATGTTCAAGACGATTAGATGCTTAGTTCATTGACGAAAAACGGCCTTTTCCATCCATGTGCGACTAATGGTCCGAAAAAGCAAAACTTGTCAATTGACATTTGACAAATGTTTGGAAGAAGTAGGCCTTGTCAATTGAAATGTAACGATATTTCCGAAGAGCTAATCCGTTAAGCTCATTAAGAAGCTGAAAGTATCATCAATATTTGGAAAGGGCATATGGTTAGTTCATAACAATGAGTGAAACTGACTAAGCAGTTAACCAATATTCGGAAAGAGTCAATGGTTACCGGACGAGCCCCTTAGATTCGGCATGAATTAATTAAATTGGGAATTGCCTAAAGTTGTCGAAACTTTTCATCTTAATTTGCCAAAAAAAATTGAACAATTATAAATGAATTTTTTGAATATCAAAATAAATGTTGGAGAATTGATTCATGTGCCACTCATGAGTACTATTGCAACCTGAACATTCACTAGTAGAAAATGGTGTCCAAAATTTGTTCGTAATTCCATATCTTGAATTACATAGAACCACTTATTTTTCCTACAACTTCATATTGCCAAATCAATCAACACTAATACCAATTTCAAATATTTTTTACTATTGTAGTAGACAAACATACACTAATATTCATTCGGTAAGAATTTGATGAAAATTGCGATATGTAATAATTAATTAGATGACACAAAGTCATAGAGAAAAAACAAGTGGTTCCGCGTGATTGCTGACATGTAATTACACATAAATTTTGAACACCATTTTCTATTAGTCAAGTTTCAAGTTCTGTTTAAATTTGCTTCAAAATGAAAAAGTGTGTGTAAATTTATTGAAAGAGACAAACAACAACTTCTTACTAGCAATACATGGGCCTCCTAAGTACTTACTTGTTCAAACTGTGATCTAGTTGATCTTTAATCATATTAAAGATGTGATTTTTATAATTTTTTTCAAATTTGCCTGAAAATGTAACAATGTGTAATTCAAATTAATAGTAATATACAACACCCCCTTACTTGATATACTTACGCCTCCAAAATAAATTTATCAAACATCAAATACAATTTTATTAATCTACTAGGTGCTCAAGATAAACTTTTACCATTCTATTATAGAGATGAGATGAATTACAATTTCTAATATATACTGATCAATATGAAAATATGATGAATTTGTAAGAGAATTATGATAAAGAAAGCCAACTAAAAGAAAATTGGTAACGGACAATACTGAAACCCTCAAAGAATACTAACGAGGTTGCCGTAGTCATTTATGGATGAAAACAATAAGTACTCTGCAAACGTTTGCCGAATCTGATATGCACGTTTACGATAATTCATCATGAGTCAGTAACATTAACCACGTTACTAATGGTATCACCATTTCTAGGGAAAACTGTAACTGTCAGTCGCTATATTTCCCTAAGTCATTAACAATCTTATATGAAAATCATTACAAAATCATCAATAAAAATCATAAGATTATTTTTATATCTATCCGACGAATTCTCACAATAGCATAAATAACATTTTGAAGATAAGAGATGCATGTAGGGATCAAGTTTTTAGATAAACACCTAAACATGTCACCTAAGTTTTCCCTCCTTCATATAAAGTGCCATATTTAAATTCTCTCGAACGTGACCTTGTGGAAAGTGCTAGGTTGATGTCATTGACCATGTCGAATTCCAAGTCTGCCCGACGCGGTAGCGCTTCATCATCTTCAGAGCGCCCGCTAGTCTTCGCCAGCCATTTGCTCCTTTCTCTTCCCGGCTATGGCGGGGACGCTCCCGGTGCTCCCTTCCCTTACCTTTATGGAGTGAGTGAGGCTTACAGCTTGCTTTCCTAGGTAGTAGGGTTGCACATCTTCTTCGATCTGCCGAGAGGTTAGCCAGGGTTTGTAGGACACGGATCGGCACGAGATGGAGGACTTCGCGAGTATTCTCCACCGCGACTACGGCCTCAAACCGGGCGGCAAGAGTGCTCCCATGGCCGGAAGCCATAGCCGAGCTGGATCGTCCGGAGGCCGCTCTGGATCGGCGTACAACGACGACGTGTTCAGCTCTGCTTTCGGCTCTATGTCCGTCAACGACAACAGGTGTGTTCCCTCTGTTGCTACTGTTAGATCGTGGAGAATTCGGTATGGATCTGGTTGAGCTGTGATTTAGGTTTCGTTTGCTACATTATTGCTATTCACGTCTCTGAGTGAACCCTAAAGTTGAGTGGATGGTAGCGTGGTTGAGCTTGATTCGGTTGATTAGGTCACTTCGTTGCGAGTTCCAACTTATTGATCGGAAATTTTGACGACGATGAAGTGGAGTCAAGTGTAGAGCATTCTCAGTTATTCTAAACTACATAAATTGTGAGGACAATTATCGGTGTTGAAGATTTTCTCAGTGTTTCTTGAATGCTGCCACTGCTTCCAGAGTTTCCTCTTCTATTCTGTTCTCCAACCATTCTATGAGAGGAAGCTTTAGCCGCAGATGCAAGATGTTCGAAATAGGGTGGAAATAGGATCGTCATACTGGACTCTATGCAGGCCTGAGTTCGTTCTCATTCATGATGATTCCTTTTTCGGAAGAGAATTGACCGAATTGTTGAGAATTAGTAGAGCTTGTTGTGGACAGTACTGGGCACGGAAAGGACGGGCTCTTGCATACGATTTTCTGATGTTCGATTTCGAACATCAATCTCCTCCTCACCTAATTTAGTACTGATGGAATGTTCGTTGTTGTCTAGGATGACGGGATAGGTCATTCGTAAGATCGTACTGAACAATAGCAGAGGAATTAGACATAACAGTATCGTGGCTATAATAGCTATAGCTTTTACTGAACAAGCTTCAGTTGCATCTGAACGTTGGATTGCTTGAATAAAAATTCTCTGCTCCTGGCTTTCAGTTACTGGTCTCTGCAATGTTTTTACTTGTTCTACTCTGTCCACGTGGTAGTTTCGAGATTATGTTTTCTTTTTAGCTGTTCGATTTCCTTGGAATTCCAGAAGTTTCTCCTCATCTTATTCAAGGGCTCGGACGCTGCTTGGGGCAGTTTGTATACAGTACTTGAGTTAAGAATGAAGTTGAGTGTTGCAACTGAGCAGAAACAATGGATCCGGTGGTGTCTACGACGACGTGTTCGGGGGCCCCCCGAGGGGAGAGAGGTCTTCCGGCAATGACGACGTGTTCGGGGGCTCCTCGAGAGGAGTGAGGTCTTCCAGCAACGACAACTTTGGCGATCTCTTGGGAGGATTCGGGGCTTCCGGGTCCAGACCGCAGGCCAGCCAGAATGCCTTCGCTGATGATTTATTGGGAGGATTCAGCGCCTCCAAGCCGCCGGCTCACACGTCCTCGTCAAGTTCCTTGGACGACATATTTTCTGGAGGACTGGGTCACACCAGGTCATCATCGCACAATATTTTCGTGAACCATGACGATGATCCATTCCGATCGTTGGGCATGCCGAAGGCCGAGCCGAAGGTGACACAATCTCAGGCGCTGTTCGACGATGATTGGAACTTCGGAGCATCGAAGTCGAAGCCCGCCACTCGAGGATCGACGTTGCATGCGTCGATCGATGGTGATCTTCTGGGAGGGTTTTCGGGCCGGTCGAAGCAGGCCACGCCGTTTCGGTCTCCGCAGTCGAGTCCTCCTCGCTCGAAGATCTCCGAACCGGTGTTCGATGAGTTTCTGCCGGGGTTCGGTGGTGGCGAGCAGGGCAAGAAGAAGGCTGTTCCGGAGGCGGATGCGATGCGGGGCATTCCGATCATAAGCACGGACGATGATGATGTGTTCGGTGGAGTTCCGAGCTCGGCGTCGGGTGCGGCGGCGGATCCGTTCGGAGGCATTCCCGGCACCAAGTCGAGCGGCGAAGCGGACGTGTCTCGGGGCGGTGCAGCTTTGGATGCAGATGAGATGCGCGGGATCCCGCCGTTGGGGTCGTCTCCGATAGTGGATGACGATCCGTTCTCGTCGGGTTCGGCAGACGTGGTGGATCCGTTCGCCAACATCATTGCGGGGTCAGCTCCTCCTCCCGGCACGTCGTCGTACTCGGACCCACTAGATGTGTTCGACATTCCCGCTGCAGCGTCCGTTCCGTCTGGCAACGGTGGCGGCGGGGAATCGAGCGGGCAGTTCAGCAATGGGAGTGGGTCGTACGATCCTTTCGATGGATTCGGGCGTCCCCCGGCCGTGACGACGGCGAAGGCGAACGAGGATGGCACTCCGAGTCGGTCGGGATCCGGGGCGGAGGGCAGGGAGGGATCGGGGAGCTGGGACGACAGGCCTTCGAGACGGGGCTTCGGTGGCGGGCCATTCAGAATGGACCTGAACGAAACACCGGAGGTGGCGTCCCCGACGTATCCTTCGGGGAGGAGTTTCCAGGATAGGGGCGAGACAGAGTCGAACGGGTTTGTGGGGAAGTCGGAGAATGAGCCGAAGTTCGACGAACCGTCAGTGGCTGGCGATGGGCGGCGCAGCAGTCACGATACGGACAAGGTGCCGGTGGACATCTTCGAGGAGAGGTGGGTGACAGTGGAGGACGTGAAGCAGGTGACGGCGCCGTCGACGGCGCGGCCCCCTCTGCGCGCTCCCCCTAGGCCCGGGTACGAGAGGAGAAGTTCGAGTGGGTCAGCGAGACGCAGGGATAGCGTGGGCGAGAGGAGCAGGGGGAGATCGGACGAGGCGGGCGCGTACAGGAGCAGGTCGTCGAACGGGGCGGATGCGTTGAAGGAGGCGGAGTTGGCTCGGGAGCGGGAGGCGGCGTTGGTGCAGAAGGAACGTGAGGCGGCGGAGCGGGAGAGGGCCGTGAGGCAGAGGGAGCGAGCCGAGAGACAGAGGGAGAGGGAGAGGGAGAGGGAAAGGGAGAGGGACCGGTTGAGAGAACAGGAGGCAGCGGCCGCGAGGGAGAGGGCGGAGAGCGCATCGAACGCTCGAGATGACGAGGGCGCGGAGAGGGCGAGGAGGGCCGCCGAGAAGGCCGCGAAGGAGGCACAGCACCGGATGGAGAAAGCCGCTGCGGACAGGGCGATTGCTGAAGCTCGGGAGCGGGCAGAGCAGGCGGCACTGGCGCGGCAGGCGGCGGCGAGAGCGAACGCCCAACAGAAGGAGCAGCGAGAGAAGGAGCAGAGGGAGCGGGAGGAGCGGGAGAGGAGGGAGCGCGAGGAGAGGGCGAGACGAGAGAAGGCGAAGGAGGAGAGGGAGCGGGAACGGGAGCGACGCGAGAAGGAGGACAGGGAGAAGGAGAGAGAACGAGACCGGGAGCGCGACCGGAGGAGGGAAAGGGAGAGGGGTGCAGCCGAGCAACCCCGGCCCGCGAGCGCGAGCAGTCGGGCGACGAGCGAACCCAGGCAGCGACCACCCACAAGCCAAGCTGCCGCGCCTGCACCGTCGAGCAGCGACGTTCGACGGCCGTCGCCCGGGAACCCAGTGTACTCGTCAACTGGCAGCTCACCGGCTCCGAGGAGAGCGCAAGCGCAGCAGCCGAAGGTGGTGGACGACTGGACGACTCTGCTGACACAGACTGCCCCATCGGGCGACGAGTTCCAGGAAATGCCAGGGGAGACTCCGGAGAGGAGGAAGCTGAGGCTGGAGAGACATCAGAAGACGATAGAGCGGGCACAGCAGGCGCTGAAGGAGAAGAACGACCGCGACAAGGCCCAGCTGATGGAGCAGGCAGAGAGGAGCCGGTCGTCGGAGAATCTGGACGCGGAGATCCGGCGGTGGGCGACGGGCAAGGAGGGCAACCTACGAGCCCTGCTGTCGTCGCTGCACCTGGTGCTGTGGGCGGAGACGAACTGGAAGCCGGTGTCGCTGACGGACTTGATCACGGGCATATCCGTGAAGAAGTCGTATCAGAAGGCGATCCTGTGTGTGCACCCGGACAAGGTGCAGCAGAAGGGAGCCACGGTGCAGCAGAAGTACATTGCGGAGAAGGTGTTCGACCTTCTGAAGGAGGCGTTTGCGAAGTTCAACTCGACAGAGTTGTACTGACCCAGGACGGGGCCAGAGCCGACCTTCTCGGTACATATGAGTCAGAAGTGGAGAGACGATGGTCGCGTTGCGTGCGTGAGGTGTAGCTCGGAGCTCGGAGCAGACTGTAGTTTAGAGACAATCACTTTCAGGCAGCGGCCGGTCGGAGCACGGCGCATGGTTTTGGGAACGTAGTGACAACAGTAGGGTAGGCTTACAATCCACGCAGTGGATGGTGATTCTTGAGCGCTCGTAGGGCTGCGGTAAGCAGCAGCCGGTAGGCAGACAGACTGGGGCCTCTCATCCTGTTCATAAATTAGGCAGCAGCAATAGCATTGAGGCTAGAAGTTGAGTGTCACAGCGGTGGCGCTTGTTGGAGGTGGTAGCAGCAGGATTGGGGAGAGGCAGGACGAAGGTTGGACAAGAGCCATCCCATCACGGTGTAGTGATTCGCCTGAAGACAGTACCATAGGAGAGGTGGTGATAGAAACGGAAGGCGGAGATGGCGAATGTAAGTGGTGCCAGAGTCAACGTAGCGACGTGTATCTATTAACGATTTATTGTAATATTTTGTGGATCTCTGTGCGTTGTTCTTTGATCGGGTTTGTTCGGGTCACATTTAGGGTGGTGCTCCCAAAGTGCTGCTGGGAGAGCGCGGTGGGGTCTTACCTGGTTTCGCAAAGAAGCACAGCTCATGCGGGCAATGCGAGCTCTGGCAGATCCGCTTGTGCAGCGAATACTGTGGATGACGTGGCATACACAGGAATTGGCGTGGGGAGTTAAAGTACAAGAAATGGCTTCTTAACGGCTCAAAATTGATCATGGCAGATCTGTAGTCGGCCATGCAAGTAATTTTGTGCATCAATCTCCAGCTGAAAAACATCAATGAGAAGAATTCGAAGGGTGTCCCTATACCTCCGCAGATTTGAGAATCCAGACTAATAAAACGAGTGCTTGGAAGCAAGAATTACTATGAATGGCTTTGTGTTCGCCAGGCTCGACAGGTAGCCCCTCATGTTTCTAGAGGACTGTTGTGGGCCGATTTGGCTTTCTTCAGCCTCCAATTCACTATATTTAGATTTCATGAACGTGAAACCTTTTGCTAGTTGGTTGGAGAGTTTTTCCATAACAGAATTTCATATGTTAAATACTATACTATATCTGCCGAAAATCGCCCAAACTACAGCATATGTGCCCGTAAATGCAAAAACTTCAAAAATTTATCAAAATTTGGATTCTATTTAGTTTTTTACTTGTGTTTTGTTTATGCAGAAAAGGTTGTAAGGCATGATCTCACCCTTCGGATTTTGAGTCCGATAATTCTTTACATGCCTTTTTTTTACTGTTGAAAATGGGCCTTTCTATTCATATTTCAGCATACCTCCATGTGGAAAGTCTAGCATTTCTTGAAGTTGAGGTTGCATGAGGGTAAAAATTGTAGAAGACATGTTTCTAACTCACCTAGGAAGAAGAATGTGAACTCCTCAATTCATATCAACCTACAGTTATGGTATTTTTGGCCAAATTTCACCTTACTTTGAAAGCAAATTTGGAGAAAATTGTTGCAAATGAATGGAATCAGCGAGGGAATCACCCTGCGCAACATTGTCAGCGAGGGAATCACCCAAGGCAAGCAAATTGTTGAGGGCCAAATTTGGAGAAATTTCACCTTACTTTGAAAGAAGGGAATATTGAGGGTAAAGCATTTGAATAGTGCCTTGAAACTTCAGGAGTGAACAGATCTTGCATATCTAAAAGACCAGTTGAAAGAAAGAATCACTAGATTCTTTGAGACTAATTAGTTCGGTTAATTGCGATAAGAAAACACAATATTCCCTCTGTAAGATCACTGATGGGCAACCGTCAAGGTGATCAGATAGTGATACATTAACAAAACGAAATGAACGAAGGAGATAGTGATACATTAACAAAACTAAATGAAGGAACTCCAAGCGCTTGTTTAGACCAGGGTTGTCGTAATAGGCAGAATTCTTATTCATTTGTCAAACATGATTTATATGAGATGTGCATCTAAGACCCCTTCAATGTATTAAATGTGCATCTCATCTAAATTGTATCTGAAAGACCTCTTCAATGTATTAAATGTGCATCTCATCTAAATTGTATCTGACAGACCTCTTCAATGTATTAAATGTACATCTCATCTAAATTGTATTTGATAAATGAATAAGAACTTTGTCTGATAAGACAACACTGGTTTAGACCTCTAGATTAGAGAATCCACGGTCTAAGAGAACGAGTGCTCGGAAGCAAGATAAACTATCAATAGCGATGGAAAATGGATTGAAAGAGCTCGAAATGTAGCTAAACCTTGATTGCTAGTGGAGAAAGAGCACATGTGGCGTGATGAGCTTCAAACTCATGCGAATAACAAAAGAGTTACTTCAAGGAATACGGAAGCTCCATTCTGCTATGGCCAAGGGATCATCGTATTTCAGTGCTATGAGCAATTTTTGGGGACGAGGGAAGGGATGGGTAAAGAGCCCCCTAATTTTTGATGCATAGGCTTTAAATGCCAAGGAGTAGGCATCCAAGGGTAATTTGGGGTCGCAGGCCTCAAATTTGACTTCAAAATTATCAAATACGGCCGTCGGGGTCCAAATTGAAAATTCCAGAGATTTTGAAGAAAAATCCCATTTACTGATGGGGTTCTGAGAAACGCTGGTAGCATTGACATACGGGCGCTCATGGCTAAGGTATAAGGAGCTTGGCTATGGCGGTACCGCGGTATCAGAGGGCTGCTCAATTTGTAAAAATTTACTAATTACTAATGCTTACGTAACTTATGCCTGATCAGTTTTATTAGTAATGCAACTTACATGTCTGACATATGAGACATGTATTATGTATTTCTGACTGTTTCTGATCCTTTGATGTTTCTCAACCCTTTATTGACACAGGGGACCAAATTGGTCCTCGAACCTTAACAAGAACTTCTCAATCTCAACGGTGGCAAATTTTGAGATTTTACCCGATGTGGTCGTTTTTTTTTGGAAAAATTAATATTTACAGAATCAAGTTAGCTCGACACTCACCATTTCGGATTTTTGAATTTATTTAATTATCTATACTAAAATATGGTCAAAGGACAGTGAGTTCACATTTTTCTCAAAACAGTGATGTCAATTAAGGGTTAACAACCGTTCAAAAGCATTGAAGGGGAAATACATTGCGTCCACCGTTTTTGAGTCGCCGGATGGTCAAAATGGTCAAAAATCCATATTTAATGTGGAGAACTCTTGGGTAATCAAGAACTTCCATATCTTATGTGACTTTGTGTATACCCTTATACGTGCCATTTTGTAAAATATCCTTATTTTAAGAGGATTGAGGTTAATGTTATCACTTTAATTAACAACGTTCCCGATAAATTTCATATATTTGAGGTTGGAACATTGCTAGAGCAAGTACCAAGATATTACTTTACATGAGCAACGTCTATATAATAGAACATTGAAAGAAATTTGTTGGAATCTCTCTCACTTCATATGGTGCTTCTCGCATTCACATGTTTGTTGTGGAAATTATTTCATGATTTTGGTCAATTATGTGGAGTCAAATTGGATTACGATCATACTCATTGAAGTGAGACTTTAATCCTTGAATGTCCCACAAGAGGTGTATATCAGTGATCGTAAACTAGACATGCGTTCTCCTCTTGAAATTTAGGAGGATAATGTAAGGTATGTTTCGGAAATTTAACCGTATGGATGTGACAATCAATGTGCACCATATCTAGAGAATTATTTTGGGGAATGATGAATCTCTAAGCGCGGCTATCCTTTTGGTTTGGCTTCTCATATGTATTTCCATACGCCATACGCGGATCTAATTCCACACTAAAATCCTTGTAGATCACAATGTAGGTCGGAGAATGGGGCAAGCAATGTATCAATAGAAATAGATCTATTTGTTTAAATACCAACCTCCTTCCAAAGTAGACTCCAAGGTACATATGCAAATATGTAAAAAACACAATGTATTGGCGAGAACACTCTTAGACCTTTATTAGTTAAAACATCCTCAATTATAGACTATGTATAGTGCACTCAAAAAAGCTCTCATTCAATAGGACAATAAGAAGACTATCAATCTTCAAGAAGCATAACTTCAAATAAACATTTCTCCTAGATTAGGTAACCAATGCTAGTGAGACCCACCAATTTGATGATAATCAAGTTAATTATTCAAATACACTTTGTAGATTGCAGTCTGGATAATTTTTGAGAATGTAATAATCACTCAAAGTTAAAAGTATGTTATGGATTCATGTCATTTTATTGCTCTGAACGTATACTCTTGGGAGGGCACTGTACATATGTATTCCACTTCCTAAGAGGTTTTAAAGGGTATATAACCTCAATCTAGGAAAAATAACAAAATTTTATTATGATGGCATGTATAAGACAAATTCACTCTTAGATGTGGGTAAGGGCATGATATGGGTACCCCTCCAAAATATTGTGATTTTTCTAAACTAATATTGATAAAATTACAATATTGAAAAATTATTCAAACCAGGTGGTATTATAGGTGACATGGCTATAGTTGTATACATGGGGTTAAAAAAGGAATTTCTAGTACATATATAATGAATTACATATAGGTCAGACATGATGAGACATGTCTTAGTGGTACCCATATCATGCCCTTGCCCATGTGTGCTTCAAAAGACCTAAGTTGAAGGCAATAAACTCTCGTGATGGTGAGTTTTAGGTCTCTAAAGATAGGATACTCAAAATGTTGCTTTTGAATTGAATTTGTACAATGCAGCTTTTTGTGGTTAGCTCGCACATTCACATGCAGAAAAATTCTGAAACTTTATTTGATACAAGTAATTACACCGTCACAAAGTGGAGAACATGCACTTCTTCAACACGCTAGAAAAAACCTTCTTCCTTTTCATGCAATTGCATCACCAAGCTTCAGTGTGAGAACATCCACAACTCCACCCAGACTCTAAAAGTCTGATACCACTCTACCACCTTGAAACGTGAGAGCTGAAATGAAAGCCAGTTCAAACGATTGAAGCTAAGCAGATGAAGTATAACAAAATTTCTACACATGCCGAGAGAACTTTCTACAGAGTGAAGCTCTTTCATGCATGGTCAGTTCCATCGATGAGCTTGGCTTGGATCTAGTAGGCCACATTGCTTTTAGTCGGTAGAGGCCCCAGTAGAGCAACTTCGACATCGAAAGTCACCTGATCATGATTCTGCGGAAGAACCACTCTGGCCACCACCGGTGGTGCTAGAGGTGCAGCGCTGCATTCGGCTGCCATGCCGCTCCGTCGTTCGCTTGCGCCATTGATAGTCGCCTCCCTTACGAAACCAGAAATGTTCATTAAGCTGACAACTTTCCTGAACGTCAAACACTAGAGGCAGGTATGTATTAGGAAAATCTCGAGAGCCTGTGCTAGAGCGAGCGCAAAGTACATTCTAGTACTACTGCAATGACAATTTTAGCTCACGGAGCTAGTCATCATGAACATAAGCTAATGGAGAAGGATTGATCTCCAGTCGCGTAAGAATATCAGAAACTGAGAATGAAGAGAGAACGGGATATGGTGAAAGGATGTTGTAGAGGTGGAATTAAACCTGCAGAGAAAAGCTTGAAAGTGAGAGGATAGTCTGAGAAGGATCGAAGGAGAGGGCATTTGAAGTAAAAAGATAGCTGCTAGTCGACTGGAAATGAAGTTGGCTTATACGATGACGTGCAGGGTGACTCCCTCGCTGATTCCAATACAAGTGTGAAGTCTCTCTTCCTTCCGTCGAGCAGTGAGGCTCAGTAACCAAGGTGCACACCACTCGAGGTGCAACAGTGATGTTGCGCAGGGTGACTCCCTCGCTCATTCCATTTCAGATTCGATGTCGCACTTTTTTTTCCGTCGAGCACATTTTCCGTCGAGCAGTGACCACGGTGCACACCACTCGAGGTGCAACAGTGATGTTGCGCAGGGTGACTCCCTCGCTCATTCCATTTCAGATTCGATGTCGCACTTTTTTTTCCGTCGAGCACATTTCCGTCGACCAGTGAGGGCTGTGAGGCTCCACCACCACGGTGCACACCACTGGAGGTGCAACAGTGATGTTGCGCAGGGTGACTCCCTCGCTCATTCCATTTCAGATTCGATGTCGCACTTTTTTTTCCGTCGAGCACATTTTCCGTCGAGCAGTGACCACGGTGCACACCACTCGAGGTGCAACAGTGATGTTGCGCAGGGTGACTCCCTCGCTCATTCCATTTCAGATTCGATGTCGCACTTTTTTTTCCGTCGAGCACATTTCCGTCGAGCAGTGACCACCTTGCACACCACTCGAGGTGCAACAGTGATGTTGCGCAGGGTGACTCCCTCGCTCATTCCATTTCAGATTCGCTGTTGCACTTTTTTTTCCGTCGAGCACATTTTCCGTCGAGCAGTGACCACCTTGCACACCACTGGAGGTGCAACAGTGATGTTGCGCAGGGTGACTCCCTCGCTCATTCCATTTCAGATTCGATGTCGCACTTTTTTTTCCGTCGAGCACATTTCCGTCGAGCAGTGACCACCTTGCACACCACTGGAGGTGCAACAGTGATGTTGCGCAGGGTGACTCCCTCGCTCATTCCATTTCAGATTCGCTGTTGCACTTTTTTTTCCGTCGAGCACATTTTCCGTCGAGCAGTGAGGCTCCACCACCACGGTGCACACCACTGGAGGTGCAACAGTGATGTTGCGCAGGGTGACTCCCTCGCTCATTCCATTTCAGATTCGCTGTTGCACTTTTTTTTCCGTCGAGCACATTTTCCGTCGAGCAGTGAGGCTCCACCACCACGGTGCACACCACTCGAGGTGCAACAGTGATGTTGCGCAGGGTGACTCCCTCGCTGATCCGAATGCAGCTTTGATGTCCCACTTTTTTTTCCGTCGAGCACGTTTTCTGTCGAGCAGTGAGGCTCCGTAACCACGGTGCACACCACTCTAGGCGCAACAGTGATGTCGCGCAGAGTGGCTCCCTGGCTGATTCCAGTGCAACTGTGAAGTCTGTCTCTCTCTTTTGCCTATAAGAGCAGCACTGGAACTTGTGATAGCAGCAATCGAAGGCATAGTTTCAATTGCTGTACTCTAGGTCCCTTCCCCAATCGCTCTTCCTCAAGTGCAACTCGAGCTTCCTTCCCTCATCGCCCGACTGGAATCTCACAACACTCTGAGGCGCAACCCCATTTACGTTCGAGTCTACGTACTGGCAGTTTATGACTCTGCCCTCTCATTCGATCCCTCTTCAGGCATTCGTTCACTCCCAAACTTTCTCAGCAGGTACAATCCTACGTCTTCAACTTACAGCTTTTCATCTTTAGGAATTTCTGCTCAATGCTGTTCTATCCTTCGTCGTTGACCAGGAGTACGATTTATTCCACAAGTCACACCTCAGCTGCATGAGCTATGAAAGAGTTTGATGCTTGCTCTACTATCCCCAAAGGGCAAACCGAATTTGCAAACAACTGATTGCATGTGCACACGAATTATGACTTACTCTAGATTTCTTAAGAAGTAGAATGCTTCCAGCTCATGATTGTTTGGCGTCAAGATAACTTAGATGCTAACGTAATGAACATCTTTGGTTTCGAATAGTGATCCATGGCTCAAGCGAACGACGGAGGGGCATGGCAGCCGAATGCTGCACCTCAAGGACCACCGATGATGGCCGGAGCAGTTCCTCTGCAGAATCCCGGCCCAGTAACTTTCGATGTGGAAGCTGCTCTACAGGGGCCCGTTCCGACTAAAAGCAACGTGGGCTGCGAGATCCGAGCCAAGCTGATCGATGAAACTGACCACGCATGAGAGTTCCTGTGGATTGTTCTCTCTGAATAATGTGTAGATAATCCGGATTTCAACTGGTTAGCTAGCTCCAATCTTTTGGACTGGCTTTCACTGCAACTCTCTTACTTCAAGTTAGTTTGAAACTTAAAAGAGTAAGGCTACTGGGTGGATTCTGAATGTTTTCAGAAGCTTGCTGCTGTACCTGAATAAAGTGGATGAGTTTTCATTTGAGCGTGCTCAGTGCAAACTCTCCACTTTCAGATGGTGTAATTACGTGTATTAAATAAAGTCTCAGGACTTTTCTACTTGTAAATGTGAAAGCTAACCATACGAGAGCTACATCGTACAAATTCGTAAGCAAAATAATTTGTATTCTGAACTTACCGTCACCAGTGCTGGATGCCTTCAGCTTATGACTACTTACACATTCAAGAGTTGGTTCGGGCCACACATGCCATTTTAGTGGAAGATGTTCATTAGAACCGAATTGAGGTTATAACCTTTAAGGGGGTAATAGGGACGCCACTACTTAGTACATTTATACTTGTGTACGTAGTTAAAAATGATTGTGACTTTCAATCAACATGTATTTTGTTATAATGGTAATATTCAATGATTTTGGGAAAATACAATTTCAGCTCAAGTTGAGCTAAATGTACCCTCACATTGGGTACTTCACTGAAAGTGAACAAAACAACCAATCGTTGATATTTTCAAATGGTCATAACTTACTTAGATTTTGTCCAAATTGGGCATATAAGATGTTATTTGACATCAACACTTGCTGTAGATGTTTAAAAACACCTCACATGCTCAATTTGAACAAAATTTGAATAAGATATATGATCATTTGAAAATGCCGACAATTGGTTGTTTTGTTTAGTTTCAGTGAAGTACCCAGTCTGTACTCGATCGACTACATTTAGCCCGATTGAATACATTTACCTCGACTGAAGCTCAAAGATTATTGAAGTGATAATTTGAATATTCACATTATAACAAAATACAAATTAATCTTAGTTGAATGAGCTTGATCAACTTCCAATTTAATCCTACATGATGGACTAAAATCATGAAGCATTCCTTCAAGACAAACTTGTATCAATCATTCTTCAACTTGTACTTAATATATTCAGAACATGTAATTCGTTATAATGAGAATATTCAAATTATCAAATCGATGACAATTGAGCTTGAGTTGAGCCAAATGTACTCTGTAGGTACATTTAGCTCGACTCGAGCTAAACCCCCATTTCTCAAAATCAGTGAATGTTACCATTATAACGAATTACATGTTTCATGTACAGTAAGTATGAGTAAGCACATCAATTGATGGCGTGAACAATTTGTCACAAATAAATGGTATCATTTAACAAGTGAACCAATATTACAATTAAGTAGTTGAAACACAACAATCGATTATTGACCAAGTACATATTGCACTTCACATATGAAGATGAGAAATCTACATAGGGAATCTAGGATGATGGTAGGCCCTTACAAACCTTCTATTGAGTCAGAGGTTTTAGAAACACACATTGAAACTTAATGTACTAGTCACTACCACGAAGCCACTTAAAACTGCATGGTGCATTTTTCCTATGTTACATTCATACATTTAGAAATGACTATCCAAATTCTGGTTTTGAATAGTTTTTTACCCATCTCTACTGGATCCTCAACTTTGAGCTCCCATCTCTCAAGCTCTAATAGGGTTATTGAAGTGCTTGAAGCATTGTTCACCATCTCACATCTCAAAGAATAGCTCTAAGTATATTCAAACTAAGTACAATTTGCAAAAGCTAAGTTCCCCTATATATAGAATTCTTGTCAAAAGTGGGGTAAATCCAACTACCTGACTAAAATGTTAGTTGTTAAATTACAAAAAATGATAGTCGAATGAGATTTCATTTTAGTGCGCTTTCATCAAACGTGTCTACTACTTGTCTAAATTTCTTCAAAAAAATGCTACCATGAATCGACTTATCAACTAAACTTTGTCATCCTTTTTGGAACGACTACACAGTGACAAATGTTGATTGCTGCATTGTTACAAATTGTTACAAGGTACACCGACACACGAACTACGTGTCTAGTGCCAAACCCTCCGGTTGAACTTGAGCCTCTTCGGAAGCCGCTTCAAGAACCGAGACCTCAAACCATGATCGGATTCATCGGAGGTGCGCTTCAATTCACCTGGAGCAGTCTTGGTCACTGGAAGATCATTAACATTGCAACGATTTTGGCCTCGACCAATTTTCACATGGTCACCGTAATCCGCTCATAATCACAACAATCATCTGATCTGATAATGATCTTCATGACGTGACCGCCTCTACCAGCAGGCTCCAGAGAAAACTCTTGGTACGTCCAGATGACGTCTATCTCGACTTCGTGCTCACCTCCGATTGCGGCCAGTTTGGCGAAACAGTTGCGGTTTCCAACGAGCAGCTCTTGCTGGGTATGGTTTACGATCAGTGAGTGTCTGCACTTTCGAGTCCACCATGACCACCGAACGAACAACGAGCACCCAGGCAATAATTCTATCCGGAACTGATCCCAACTCGAGCAGATCGCAAAATAATCCAGTTCCTCCTTCCTTAAAGATTAAGACGATTTTTGAGTCTAGTTTCAGCTTTGCCCATTTACAGCATGTGCTAGTGCTCATAGGAAGTTGCTTCAGAAAGATGCCTGATTAAGTCGGTTACCAAAGAGTTTCCTTCCTAGAGGATGAGTTCCTCGAACGTATGTTATGCAGACTATGGAGCTTTTCGACGGACCTGATCAGCAAATCCATCTTAGCAAACGAAAGCATAGTGACCGTTTCTTATGTCTGCAGACCTGCATTTTATGTTGTAACTATGGTAAATGAAAGCCAGAAAGTCACTAGTGCAAAATGAGGTTGAATCACTATGTTGAAACACCATTCTAAGTAGGGATGGTGTTTCAATCTGAATGATCATTTCTAAATACAGTTTCAACATGGTTGAAACATTATCATAACCTAAGTCAGATGTACATATTGCTTCCCAATATCAAGGTGGCCGTGGTGGTATTGGGAATAAGAATTTTAATGGAGGTGGTGATGGAGGTGCTGATGACGGAGACGACGACGACTATTTCGGTGAAGACCATGGCGATGATGATGACAAGGGCTTGTTTGGAAGTTGCGTTATTGTTCTTGAGGTAAAGATTGTGTTGAACAAGGATTTTGCATGTTTTTGTTTTTTGAGGTTTCCGAACTAATTGTGTGTGGTGGTGTTACTTGCACAGATGTTTGATCGGAAGTACGTGGAAGTCGTCCTTCAGGAGTGATTTAGGACGACCAGTGACTCCCCTTCAAGAATTCGGCAGACTGAAGAATTGGTGTGTAGCTTATCCTTAACGTCCTGCAATTAAATTGCTCTTGTTTCTGCTTCTACTCCACTCTAGTACTTCGGATGTTAATAGAATACTGTTTGAGGTGAGGCACGTCCTTAGCCCTGGACATTCTTTGAACCTCTGATTCAATGGAACAGGGTTTAATGAGCTCAGATGACGAGTTTCTGGGTAGTTCATGCGCCATTAATCGTATCTTCAAGGGCCTTGGATCTTCATATCAACGCTTTGAATTCCACTACTCAAATCTCTCAAAGCTATGGATTTAATGTTTGAATATCTACAGATTGTAGAATATTTACAAGAATCTATAGATTTGAGAGTCCGGAAACTATGGATTTAGAGACTATAATCGATTGAATTAGAGAATTTTATATGGTGTTCAATATCTACAAATGTGAGGATATGGAAACACTATCCCCGTTAAATCTACAAAATGTGAAGATGTTGAAACACTATTAAGGGGATAGTGTTGAAACAGTATCTTTGAAACATTATATACCGGTCTTAAGGGCCCGTTAACCCCTAAATATCCAAGCGTTTTTTGGACTTCGAAAACCAAAAACTGCGATTTTCTACCACCTTGTTCGAATTGAGACATGGTCAAAAATTTTATTGTTTATCTGTACTTTCAACCGTAAGATCTCAAACCTACCTACTATCACTACTACCATGTGGAATTTCAATCGTTGGATCTTTATCATTTGTGAGATCGTAACATTCAAAGTTGGTGCAAAAGTTTTTTCGGGCATTGCTTGTGAGACATTGTTTCCATGGAGCAAAGAGAAAATTGAAGATTGTTACCCCAAACATAATTCCCATATTTTTTTTCATATGGGTAATCAAGTTGGGTACGCTCATGCAAAATTTTGGAAACTCATTCCATTTTTGTGACCTTCATGCAAATTATTTCGTAAAAGAAGGTCTAAAAACAACAATATAGTAAAACATGCATTTCATTCGATATATTTGGCTTAATTAAAAATCCCAACAGCGAGTAGGTGCCTAATTTGAGAAAAAAAAAATCGGGAAAATTCCAAAACCTTAAATTTTGACAAATTTTGCAAGAGTTAATTCAGAAATTACTAGAAATTGTGAAGATTGTTTTTGTAATTTTTGAGGGCTGCCCTTGTGAAATTGACAAACTTTTTGACCTGGGTCACTTTGGAACTCAAGTAGTGATTTGTTCATGAACATATTTCCACAAAAAAAATTCAAAAAAAGAATAAATTTAAACTGCCCTTTTTGGACTTCAAACCTAAAATTTCTAGATGAAGGTTCTAAAATTGGAATTTGGATTTGCAAATTTTACCACATGCACTTTGCGGTGCAAGGAGCACCCAGTAAAAAATTTAGGAAAAAATATTACTTTTAACCCTTCATCTAGGCTGCCCGAAGTAGGAAACCTCCACTTTGGTGGCCGTGGATCTTTAGGGGTTAAAACACTATGGAGATAGTGTTTCACATAGTGTTTCAACACCATCATTAATTTGCACTAGTGAGTAATTGAATACATTCATTCACACTTGTGTTGTAACTGTGTCATTCTATCTAGAATTGACAGTCTTGTGCAATGACAAGTGATGTAATCAATAGAAGTGTATACTTTGATTAAGTTTCATTGTCTGAGAGCATGTCTAAATTGGCAATGGAAAAGTTTCTCGAGGAATTTTTGATGTTTACTTTGAAGAACATTCCGGCATGATTCTCAAACAAATTTTTTTGAACAATCAATGATATTCCCGAAACATGAAGAGCAGTGATAAAAAAGTCAACTTGTAGAGGATATTTCTGCTTGCATTGATGAAAAAGAACACGTGGCATCTAATTAGCAGCACATCTCTCAAAATTAGCCACACGGAAGCTCTTCAAAACAAAATATCTGCAAGTGGTGTGTACAATTTAACCCCTAAAGATCCAAGAGGACCAAATCGGGCTTTTGCTATTTTGGGCAGCTTAGATGAATAGGTTAAAAGTAATATTTTTGCCTAAATTTTTTAATGGGTGCTCCCTATACTGCAAAGTGTATGTGGTAAAATTTACAAAGCCAAATTCCAATTTTTGAGTCTTCTACAACAATTCTTGGTTTGCGAGCCAGCTCAAGGCAGTTTGAATTTAGTATTTTTTGAAATTTTTTTGGAAATATGTTCATGACCAAATCACTACTTAAGTTCCAAAGGGCCCCAAGTCAAAAAGTGTACCAATTTTACAAGGGCGACCTCCAAAAGTGTCAAAAATAATCTCAACAATGCCCAAAAAAACTTCGTAGACAAACTTTGGATGTTATAATCTCTCAAATGGTAAACATCCAACGGTCAATTTTTATATCGATATCTCGAAATTGGCTTAGGTACAAGATCTTACGGTTGGAAGTTAAGAAAAGAATAAAAAAATTGTTTCGCACCCCTTGAAGTGCATAGAGGTAGAGAATTGGAGTTTTGAGGTTTTAAGCTCCCAAAAACACCCAAGGATCTTTAGGGGTTAATATGCACACAAGTTTTGCACACCACCACCACCATAAGGTAGGAGTGGTGAAAACCGTCTGAATTTCAGCTTTGCATACTTGGAATAGTGGTGTAAAATTTTAATTATTTTTCGATGGTCTGCAAAGCTAGTGCAAATCCATCCCAAAAAAAAAAAAAAAAAAAAAAAAAAAAAACTTTTTTTGAGTAATCCTATAATTTCCTATGAATTTTTGAATCTCGAGTCTTAGGAGTCCCACTACCCAAACATAGAGTGCTGGCTTTTTTGCAAGGTTGTATTCCGAAAACTGTGGATTGAATGTTCCAAAATGAATTAAAATAGGTTCAAAAACTGACATAGGAGTTGTCTAAAACCGTTCAGCATGCATGGTTTGAGCTAAAAACAGTGGATGGTTCCCAAAACCTGTTAGTTTACCATGAACGGACGGTTCTACAGCCCCTACCCATAAACCTACTGTGCGGTTTTTGGGGCTGGACGGTTTTCACGACTCCTACCTTAATGCTAACATTGTTTTTGAAAATTTCATGTGCATTAACTTTTACGGTTCAAGAAAGATTTCAAGAGAGGTTTTCAATGATTCATAAAGGCTCCTAGGAGATGTGAGGCTGAAAGAAAGGCACTTCTAGAGTTGCACAAGCAAGATAGTTCCATGGTCAAATTTCTGCAGTGTTGGGTGTTCCTCGAAATACTTGCAATGTAGAGTTGAATATAGGGAAAGAAGTATAATGGTTTGGGGTTGCATGATTTGAGAAGGAGTTGGTAAGCTTCATTTGATTGAAGGGAAGATGGATAGATACATATTGAGAGATTTTAGAGACAAAAATTACGGAGCTATATGCATGCAAGGTTTAGATGAAGAAAATGTCATTTTTCACCTTGGACAGTACTTAATTTGATTTTATATTAGTAATGTACAATGATTTTAGTTTTTGCAAAAAGAATTGTAGATGATCTTAGTTGTATATTTGAGTTAAACAAAAAAAAAAAAAAACTTCACATTTTAACTTCAGAAGTTGTGCTATATATTTATCATAACTATATGCTCATGAACTTTCACATTCAATTTTATGATGTAAAATGTGAGAATAAGACAAGATTATTTCAATTAGCTTCTTCTATACAACCATTTATGCTAGCCCCTGAAGAAAGCATCGATTGTTCTTGGTTAATATAAGAAAACAGGATTATTCGACGTCGTCATACTACAGGGTTGTGTTATATCGAAGTGAGGCCTAGGGCTGGAGAGGCAAACCAAGCTAAAAGCTATTTAGGGCCAACCAACTTCAAAGCTTAGTCTCTAGTCTCGCATAGAAACATGGCTCGATTTTTGATGTAATCAAGGATAAGTGCCGCTTTTCTGTCCTCAGTGCACCACAACAAGTTACACTCTTGCAATGCAATGTACTTGTTTCGTTTTTACATAGAAACTCCAACTTGTCTGCGGCAGCAGTGACCTTGTTAAATTTAGAGAAGGAGAAGTTGAGCTTTAACATGTACCATTGTGATACATGTTAAAGCTCATCTCTTCTCTCCCTAAAATTAACATGGTATGAGAGCATTCTATTTTTCATAAGTAAAATTGACATTCCACAATGTGTCAATCACAAAATAATTCCTTACAAAAGAAAACTAAAATAGAAGAAGTGGAAGATGAAAGAAACACAACTTTTCACAAACTTGGAACTTGATGTTGAAATTCCTCCACCTCCAATTGTGGATAATCATGTTCATCCAATATCCGATTTAGAATTCTTTAACTTTATAAATATGTTAGTTTTAGAATTATCACTAGAAATCAATAATGATGAGGAAACAATTCAATAAAATACAAATCAATTCAAATATGTCAATACATAAAATGGATATTAGCCATGTCACAAAATTTAATGCCCCATACTTTAACATATGAAATATAGACTACCTCCAATTTTCAAGGCAGAATAATTACATCCTACAGTAAATAAAACTCAGCCTTTACTAGTGACCCCAAGAGCACAATAAGTAACCTCTAAGAGTACAAGAACTAACTTCTAATAACAAAAGAACTAACCCTCGAGAACAGAAGAACTAATTGCTAAAACTCATGCATTGCCACAGAATGGTGCAGGAAGCATCAACATGTAGGAAGAACAAGACACATTAGCTTTAACTATAATGAATAATTGCATTGAACATTCAGTAGTTTCACACATACAATCTTACACCAAACCACACCAAGCATGGGCAATATTAATGAACATTTTTGAATCACAAGATGTGGTTACAAAAATTCATTTAATGATAGATTGATTAATTTAAAATTGAAATTCAATACAAGCATTGTCAAACATATTCATACCTTCGGAGCCCACCTTGAGCAACTCTTACTTGATGACAAAGCAGTTATCATGTTAATAAGGACTCTTCTTCAGAACTTTCATTCTCTTCTTTGCTTTTTAAAAAGGCAACTTAGCCTCACTTTGCAAACATTAATTCCGATTTAATACAACAAGACACTTTTATGCAAGATTCAAGTCCTACTTTAGAAAACACAACAACCCTCTATGCTGGAAAAAAGAGTTTCAACAAAGGTAAGATATCTTACTTCAATAAGAACTTTACAACAAGTTCAAATTCAAAAGGAGAGAGCAGTGGCTACAAACCTCTTAAGAAGAAGTTTCTTGCAAAATGGAAGAAGTGTTTTTATTGCAAAAAGCCAGGACATCACATTAACCCCTAAACGCGCCAGCCTATTTTTAGCAGAAAAGCACATTTCCATAGAAATCCTCATAGATGAAAATCAAGAGAAGCTATTAAGATCTCAACCGTACAAACTTGTAATAGACTTATCCAAGATCATGTGGACCAAAACTTGAGTCATGAGGCCTTATAGATCGGAAGATCATAACATATTAATACTAAAAACAAACTGCAAAATTTCATCATTTTCACTTTGAGGTGGAAATGCTACCAATATACCTATTGCAATGAAAAAATTACCAACTAGAGAGATGTTCACCTTCATCTTAATAAGTCCTTTACCCAACAAAAATTCATCAAAAAAATTTCTTGGCTCAAATAAAAGCCATGCAATGGTAAAAACGCCAAAAAATTTTACAAAGGAAAAATAGTCCAAACCTAGACCCTTTGCATTCAATTTCATGCCTTATCTTCAAAACACCTTCGATCTTGTTAAGGTTTCTACCACTTAGACTAGACTCTAATTGGAGGCCATCCCAAAAAATTAAGTTGAAATCCAACGGTGGATGAAGGAGATATAGCTCCTCAAATATCATCCATTTTCTCACTTTTTCTGTTGACAAAACATCATTGCAAATCCAATAGCAAAATCATTTGGATCAAAAAACTTCACACTACAAAGTTGTTAAGAATCACCTTAAGATCATGACCATGAAAAAAAAAATCATGAAAACTATTTTTAATTTCACATAATTGGCTTGCAATGGTAATACATGCCCCATGCTTGAAAACCCAAAAGCAAGCGCTGTCTTCACTAAAGTGCATTCCATTAATTCATACTTTATTGTATGGGCTTGCAAATTTTACAACGCAAACTAGACTTGATTTGGAACCTAACCCAAGTGATTTCATCCAAAACGGACCTCGGATGAAGAAGATATGGCTATTCAAAGTTGCTGCCTTCCATCCAAAATGTCGTTTTTCGACATTCGGCGCGTTTAGGGGTTAAAGACTGCACAGCCAGAATTTCTGCAGAAAAGGTTAATGGTGCAAGACAAATAAATTTTGTAATATCCAACAACATGTTATCTGTGGTAGCCTAAAAAACCCAAGGACACATTAATTCCACATGGTATGTGGATTGAGGCCAACCCAACACATAATTCATGAGCAATAAGGATTTACAAAATACTCTATTATAAATTCCGGCCATTTAGGCGAAATCGAGCTAAACTGCAAGAGATAAGATTACAATTACTTTACCTCGCCTCGAGCAAAAATGCATGCTCTAAATGTACTAGGAGTTCAAGAACAAGTCCAACGGATTATATGACATGGCAGTAAAGTCATGCTGGATATGAGAACTTGTTGTTTAAAGAGAATAGCTCTAAGGTTGATCATCCGTCTGTTTTAAAAATATAACCTTCAATGCAATGCGGTTATATTTTGGGCTAGAAATATAGCAAAAACAGACGAAGGGATGCAATATAGCACGACTTGATGTAAACTCGAGGATATATGAGGACATGCAGTGTAGCTCGATTTGACCTGAATTGCACAACTTACATATTTAGTCGATTGCAACTAATTAATCTAGTATGCCTTGCTGGAGCTGAGCTAAACTACCTAACATCATACCTTCTGGAGTTTAGCTTGAATCGAGCTAAACTGTTTAATACTAGAGACGATTCACCCGGATATTTCCAGCGGTAACATTAGGATTCTGAAACATCCTCCTCATCACAATACAAACTACACTTTTGCATTCCATCGTCTCTCTTTCTTATAAAGAGTTACTATTGTTACAATACTGATCGTCAAACCATTTTTTTTTTTAAATGAACAACAATTGCTCTGGATACACAGGATTTGAATGCTCAGACAAGAATTACATGCAATTTGTATGCAACCAATAGAAAATTTGAACTTCTAGTTATGCACTTGATGAAATATTTTCGGAGAATAATGAAACAAATAATGGGAGAAACAATTCAAAACAATTTAAGGATGAAAATGCATTCATTTAAAGATGGACATATTTGGTTCTATATTTGATTGAATATAAATATGTCGCCTTATTCTCTGACCCTTCAAGGCTGATAAAAAAAGAATAATTCTGGTGAAGTTTTTAGAGGTCATTGAGAATAATTAGTTTTTTTTTTTGTACACTTTCAAAACTTGAAAGTTGGCGGAAATCAACGTCTCAAAAATCAAACATCGAGAATGAAGATTTTAGAATCTAGGGTTTTAGGTTACGGTTTATTGTGTAATAAGTGTAAGTGGCTCAAAATAGTTCACTTGCATTGAGAATAATTTTTAATACACATGTGTGACTACTTTGAAGCAAAGAAGCGCATTAAAATAATAATAATAATAATAATAATAATAATTGCTAATTACATATGGTTAAAGATTGACAATATATATTTACTGGCATAATATTAAATACATTTCAAGCGATCTTTACCTCAAGATTAAATATTTTTTACTAATAAGCTTTTTATCATTTTTTTTCAATCTTACTGGTATTAGCTCTTAATGTATATGCAATTGCTAATAATTTCATTGAATTTTGAATATTATGTACATCAATTAAATTCCAACGTTTGCAATATCACTTTAAATTATCATAATTATGACCACAATTTTAATTCTATCGTATATACATATTTGTATTTATATGCAATATATATACAGTATATATGTATATATATATGATATATAAATATATATATACATTATTTATACAAAAATATATACAACTCAAATAAATTATTTAGACTATCAAATTGTTGCACTTTTAAATAGTTTTGAAAAAATCAAGATGTTTGAACTCAAAATATTTCAAGTAATGTCTCAAGTAATGTATGGTGACACGTTATAACTTTTACATTGGTTAACTTATTACAATATTAAGTTGAATTTTTATAAGCATAATGTCAATGTTCATAAGCTTAATGTTTATAAATTTGACTTTCAAAAATTTTAACATTAAACTTAAAAGTAAAGCTTTTAAACGTTTTAATCTTTTTAATATGTTAAATTTTAAAAATTATAACATTACTTTTCTACGTCCAATATTTTAATTGAAGAACTCATTAAAACGTTAAATAGTAACCTTAAAACGTTAAATTAAAATTTAATAAATAATAGACGATGACAAAGCACATTTTCAACTACAAGATAAAAACAGACATAAACATAAGAATATAGAGTAAGCGACCACCGTATTAATACCAATTTTTGAGATAAAATATGTTGAATGTAGGATTACAGAATGCTTCAACTCTAATAGTAGTGCTGAGGGGCCCAATTGAGGAACTTGTGGTATCAAAAATTCTCTGTTCGAGGAACTTGTGATATGAGAAATTGATATCGCTTCCAGTCGTGCGCACCACCTAAACACAAGAGAAGGTCGAGTACACCTTGATATGTAGACACAAAATTCTCATCATTCTCAATCATCTTTCACTTTGAAGGTCCTTAAAAGAATTATTAAAGGATATTAAAGAACAACAAAACCTCCAATATTCGAATACAATGATATAAATATTCATTTCTTACATTTTAATAGTCAAATTTTGTTATTATGTTATATTTTATAATTTGAAGCATGTTGGAACTCTAAAACTTTATAAATTTTTATTAATTAAGTTAGTCTTAGTTTTATTAGATAATTAGAAAAAAATTGATGCCTTATACACAACTGTTATTACAACTGTAGTAAAAATGAATTTTTGTCAATTGTTCAATTGTTGTTTTAATCCATCTTCTTCTTTATGTAATAGTGTGTTTCCTCCTACAAGAATAGACTGAGTTAACGCGAAAGATAGATCTTTTACCAAATCAATGCGTTTAGAAACATATGGAGAAATAAATTGCCGTCTCCATTATCGTCTCCATTATTGTCTCCATTATCGTACATCATATGCAACCTTTCATTATGTAACCTTTTATTTGACGCCCTTTTATTTTCTTCACACATTTATCAATGCTTTTATCTATCATGAAATGAATAAATCTATAATTATTTATTTTTTAAGTAGCTGAAATTTATACTTTTGAAGTTCTTGATCTCAAATTGAGAATATCGAGATCCAATTTGTTTCAGATATTAATATTCAAAGGTTTTACTCAAAGTAGTAGTAATGTATCAATTGATAAGTGAATTGCTAAGTGAACAAGTAGAGGTTCAAAGGCAAAGTGCATGATAAAAGAAGCATGAAGGACAATAAGGGTGAATCAAAAGTTGTGACGATGAAGCAAGAAATGATAATATTTTAAAAATGATTAATGATTAAAATAATTATGTACTAATATATATCATAATTAAAAAATGATTAAAATGATTATGTGCTATACTATATTTATAAACAAAGTAGGTATGAAATTTACATATTTTCCTTTCATCTTTTTAATATGTAAGTGTGTCCTTT
Organism: Bryum argenteum; assembly: GCA_037043015.1. NCBI lineage: Eukaryota > Viridiplantae > Streptophyta > Bryopsida > Bryales > Bryaceae > Bryum > Bryum argenteum. The sequence continues at coordinate 9,303,338 of CM073330.1, forward strand.
GGACACGCCCACAAAAATATAAAAGGTAGTAATTAGTTCACATCCCTTGTCCCTTCATCTTCCAAGCACGTTTCACTTTGGAACTTAGTCAAATAACGACTTATTCCATGTGTAAAATATCATGCCATGTAAAAGCTTGACCCGTGCCAGCCACCGGCACATAAATTTAAGAATAATTATCAAAAGCTCTAAGGAGGCTTGGTAGTGAGATGGGATCACCAAAAGAGAAATTCTAACTTATTTGGGCTTTTTGATTAATTCAAATGAGGTGGTGAAATAGTTCATTGACATATTCTAAAAGTACTTAAATGTTTGCTAACATGGCTTGCAAAAAGGCAATATGAAGCTCAATGTGGCTAGATACATTTGTCAACCTTTGAAAGGGCAACATTTGTCAACTCTTGAAAGGATTTGCCCTTGTACCTTGTTAATAGTCATTGCATAAGCCTCCAAGCAAGTTCCATGTGTAAAATGTCATGTCTGGACACACAAACAAACACACAAAAAACACCCTTCTTTCTCATATAATAAATACTACAAAGTGTATGTGGTAAAAGTTCGGAAAGTCAAATTTCAAATTCAGAATACTAATAAGGCATATTTTAGTTTTCAACTCCAAAGCTGGTAGAAATAAACTTTTTATTTTTGACGTTCTTTAGAAACGTTTTTTTTTTAAAAAAAAATGTTAACTTAACCAAATTCCACCTAGTATTTCCAAGTGATCCAAAATGAAACTTTTATGATTTGCACAAGAAAAGAATTCAAAATTCACGATGCCAAGCTTCAATTTTTATCGTAAATTTACGTTTTTTACTTTCAATTTTTGCAATAATTTAAGAATTACAATTTTTTTCGGAATCTATTTTGCTCCATAATCAAAAACATATAGGGGTTGACTTCTTCATGAATGATTCTCACCATTTGACTTAAAAAACATATAGGGGTACGTACTCAGTATCTTTCTTTTTTGTATTTACATGACATTTTATACCATTAAATTGAAGAAAATACAAGTGAACACATTTACAGGTGGAGAAACAAGAGTAACAACAAAAAGATAAACCTGTTTTAAAATTTTTAGAGGTCTTAATTTAATCATCAACTCATAATTAACATTTGCCAGGTCACGAGCCAGGCGCATTTATGCCAAGGGCCTTTAGCTTTCAAAACATTGGGCCCCTAAATACACTATTCCTTTCATCAAGGGTTTTTTGTCAGGAAGTCAAGGGTCTTTTTGGGATTGCATGATGGACCCACGTTTGTGTAAAAGGGAGCCCAGTATCCATGGCTGCCCTTGCAAGGCTCTACTCAATTTCCTATGGTTCTAACTTGAAAACTCACAAGTATTTGAGATTTCAGTTTTTTTGAGAATAAATTTCTCCATGATTCTTCATCACCATGAAGTAATGTCCTTACCGTTCACTTTTGACAAATTTCAAATTGTCAATCCTCAATGTTTAATTTCCAAATATCTCACCTCCAAGCTGATATTTGACCTCCCTCAGCAAAACAATTCTAGTTTTTGACTTAGGAAAAGGGCGAACCATGATTTTTGCACGCATATGGGCAACTTACATACGCACTTGGAAAAAAAATGAGAGCAAAAAGTTTGGGAAAAAAATCATCAAGTCTCCCTTGGCACAAAGTGAACTACTTCTTTCGGGCAAGGGCCAAAAAAAAATTGCATCAACTTTGAATGTTAAGATCTCACATTTGGTGAACATCCAACGGCTGAAGTTTGGATCAGCTTTTCAGATTGTAGTTATCTTTGAGATCTTACGGTTAGATTTACTAAAAATAGTAAAAAAGCTGATTTGTGCTTCCATGACCACAAAGTGATAGAAGATCGCAGTTTTGAGTCTTGGAACTCCCAAAAACACAAGGAAATTTAGGGGTTAATTGTTTTAAGAATCTCCTTGACCTACATGACATTGTCAGTAAAATCCTCCAACTCCAATATGCATATTATATCTTCATGACGTGAACTTTGGTTAATTCAATAAAAACTTTGATAAAAACTACTGGAAGAACTCTCGCGCCATTGCCAGTTATGTAAATTAAATTTGTCATCACACAATATACCATGTGTTAATAAAATGGCATATTTAACTGAATATGGACAGTCCACGGTCTATAACTAAGAACAATAGTTGCAAAATGATTTCTAGAATCTAGGTTCTATGAAGATACTCTTCAAATATTGTCGTTTCAATATGCCCATCATGAAACAAGGTTATAAGAAGCAAATTTTAGACTGTGAAACTTTATAAAATCAAGTCAAAAAAGATCGTCATTTTACAAAAAAAAGTTTTAATATACAATATTTATAAGAATTAATATGCATACAAGCTCTGGTGTGACAAATTGGAGCCTGGAAACTACCTATTAGTAAAACTTCCAATTATAAAGGATGAACATATTTTTATTTTATTTTATTTATTATTATTATTATTAATTTTATTTTTAAAGTTTCTCTTCCCTTACTTTGGATATAGCTCATGAGAAGGCTTCGTAAAACGACATCATAAATAAAAAGTGTCTCAAGTTCTCGTCAGTCGAGTAGATAAATCCCAATGCAAAGATTCCAAATCTAAAGAGTAGAAAAATGCACAAGTTTGAAATATTTTATTTTTTAAGAATGCATGTTAACTTACTAATAGTTTTTCAAGATTATTGAAACTAATGTTTGTTATTTGCCCTTGTAAACCTTATCCTACAAATTATTGTGTAAAGAAATATTGGCTTCCAGAATCATAGTCGTGTGCATCATGGTTTTACTACTGTATTAAAAACCATGTAGATTTTATTTGGGCAAGTTCTATACGAAGGTGCTCCATGATTCATTCTTATTTTGATATTATTTTTATCAAGCATGCAAGATTTGTATGTGACGTGTAATGACTAATGAGGAAACCCTATTTTATGAATTGTTTTTCATTTACTTATGAATTTGTGGAATGCGAACATAGGTGTTTCTGAAATCAATATAGGTGTGATGTACATTTGCAAATAAATTTGAAGGTTAAAATCTTTCCGAATGATAGGCAAAGAAGCATACTATATCAAACGATTCTTAATATTGCCTAGATTTTGGCACAAATAATCGTGGATGTAGTAAGGTACCTTATGCATTGGGAGTTTTTACCATTGGAAGTCCATTATCTACTATTATTTTTAATAAATTTTGAGTTTATTTTAATTAACCGTTTTGGGGTCAAGGTGAAGAATTTGTTGGAGCTACTTTTATTGCAATAGTTTTGTTACTTCTTTCTTTTCTTCTTTTCTTTCTTTCTTTGTTTTTTTTTTTTTTTTTTTTTTTTTTTTGCATGGAAACTATGTAAAAAGGTAAAGAATGAAAAGACATAAGTCAAGTGAAAGGACGTGAATAACAAAATTGAGAATACAAATAGGTAGGGAAGGTCATTTTCTTTTCTTTTGAACACATGAGAGAGAAATGTGTATTAAGACACATTCTTAGAAGAAGTGTGTATCTATTAAGTTGATTTCTGTGTCTTCGGAAGTTTTTGATAATTTTTGTTTCAATAACAATAATAAATATAAACTATATAAATAATACGTGATAATAAATGAAGGTGATAATAAAACATAAAATAGGAACTATAAACATTGAATGAGTTGGAGAATAATTGTGGATAACATTTATAGAAATTGTGAACATTGTTTGAGAGTGTTAAGAGATTACAAACCACATTGCTTATTTCAAATTGGAAGTATCAATATTGTGAATGTTGTTTTGAAAATGCTTGTGAAGACTTTATGTTAGGAGAACACGTACAGTTAGCAGTTAGGCAGTTACCAGTTGGTAGTTGACCAACTGCCTGTAGTCCACTATATAATGCCAGTGGGAGGGCATGTCTCCCACTGCAGATCCCATTCATTTATGTATCTACTCGTTCAGTGCAAATCGGCCTCGTCCCTGACATTATCTGCAGTCCTCGCGATTTCGCTTTATGAGTAGCATCGCACGGGCGGAGTGATTGTTTTCCACAGATTCGGAGATGGCGGTCAGCGGAACGTGACAAGATGCATTGTTGCATGGAGGCGAAGTGTAGAACCAGATGAGAACCAGATGAGATTCACGGAGCAAAGAACCGGATACACATCGATCCCGAGCAGTCCAGGAAACATGGCGGTCTGATTTCCAAGGACCAGAAAGCTGGTTGTTGAAGGCTGGAAGCGTCAGCCGATGGCATGAGAATCCAGGCACCGGGAATCCCAGCTGCAAACGCAGAATGCTGGGTGGGGAATGCAAGACGTGCTTAATGAGGATGGCCGTGACTGATTTCTTAGCGGAATTTTGACAGTAAAAATATAAGATACCTGAGGAATGACGTGAGCGACATCTCCAAATATCGACATGAAGTGAAGGATGTCTACATGCTTAAAAGCTTATGAAATTCTGAAAAGTTGCAGAGCCTGCAGAAATTTGACATTTCCGGGTGCACTGGCATCAACGGATAATCTCGGTTTCTACAACTGCATCCAGTAATTCCGCTGATAAGAAACGGGAGACTGGCGGCCATGGTGCGAGGAGCGTTAGTCCGAGTTGGGAAGGCAGGGAGCCATGACCAAGCTGTCTAGCACTAAGAGAGCGAGGCGCATACGGGTATGTGGAGGAGATCTCAAGTTACGGGCTCTCCGTCTGTGCACGGACTTTTCTGAAGAATGCCGACATGATGCTACTTCTTTCCGTAACCAGTGCCGTTAGCAACGACTCATGCGCCGGGGCGGCGGGAGGAGATGTTCTCTCAAGTAACCGATAAGGGAGCATGCACCTGGAGGGTGTGACGAACATTAGCCTGATAGACACATCATCAGCGGGTAAAACCATTCCGGTGCTCGTGATGGTTACGAACACAGCATGCTCATGAGGAGTACATGCCGGGCAGAAGGCTCAGCAATTACGATCGAAGGTTGAACCTGTGTGCTGCACTTATTCGGGCTACTATCGCGGAGGTGGAGGGACGGCTCTCTCGTTACGAATCTGAAGACCTCGCTCTCGCCTGGGCAATCGTCAAAGACTGCCAAGATGCCACCGATGTGAGCATGATCCAGGAGGAGGTGCGGCGGCACCACGAGGAGCGTGAGACGGACACAGTTCCACCTTCTTCGGAGTGGATACGAGAGCTCCACGCATCTCCAGTTACCAACTTCCTGCAAGCTGCGACACGATATATTAGTGCGTGGCAGAGAGAATGCCGGGCCGACGGTTGACGCTCGCTGAACTAAGGACAGCTTTTCGATGAGCTTTGCTACGAGCACAAGTGCGCGAAGCTACTGGCAAACTCACAAAGTACTGGTGCGATAACTATTACTGTGGCATCGCTCAGTGTATGATCGAATGCAGCACGAACCTGACGGAGCTGGAGGCGTTTCGGGCGGAGCTGGTGCGCATGGAAGAGGAGCGTGTGGTGGACTTTAATTTCAGTGAGGCGTTTGGGACCGATTACGAGCTTGACTTCTCTCCGATGGACCACTTCTTAGCCAAAATGCGGTTACTAGTGGAGGAGGTCCGACCCAAGCTGTTACAATAGGTACGCAGCCTGTGAAGGTGCGAAGTGGGGCAACGAAGTTCCTGCTCCGAGGTTGCGCTGAATGCGGTGTAGGCGTCGAGGCCACGAGGCGAGCAGTTGCCCACGGCCGGCACAGCCCAGTACAGCCAGTCACCGAATACAGCGGACAACAGCTGTAAGAATTGCCGGCAGGGCCACGCGGCGCGCACTGCCAGCGCAGCACAGCCACTGCCCAGGACAGGAAGGCTGACACCGCTACGAGGAGCTCGGCCATCGGTGGTCGCTGGAAGGGGTTCCTCAATCAACCTGTCAGTCCATTGACAGTTCCCAGTTCCCAGTTCTCGGCCCACTGCACAGCCCGTTCTCGGCCGAACGGTCTGCCCTGTCAGCGCACCGGAACCGGCGGTCATAGGGCGCGGCGCGCGATTTGAGCTCGCTCAATGAGCTGGGGAGGAATCGACCCGAATACCGTCGGCCCCCGACCGTATGTTTCAAGTGTGCCAAGCCCACGGTCTGACGTTTCTATAGCTCCGCAAGCGGGTCCAACGAACACCAATTTGTCAATGATCCTTCATTACATGCGGTGGCGGCGTTCAAGCGTATAGGGGCAAGAGTAAATGGCCAAGGAATTTTATGTCCATAAACAGGGAGGGCCAACTAACTGTTAAGCGGATTTGTGGTCAAGAAGTAAGTAGGACACAAACCTAAGACGACGTAGGACGCATACTACTAAATGGAGCATACTGAAGATCCTGTTCAGGATACATCAACGGCGACTGCTCCAGGGGGGGGATTGGGCTACCTATCTCCAACAACAACTTCAACAAATGCTGGCCACCCTTCAACAACAGATACAATCCAGCCTACATGCAGCTATTCCTCTTATTATCCAAGAATGCCGACATTAGGAAATAGGAGGGCAAAATGCGCAGCCATTCCCGGCCGCCACATCGACGCCAGTAGCGGCGATACCAAGCACGGGTACAACCCCCACAAGAGTAGGGCGGGTAGGCCGCCCCAAGGATTTTGCGGGCAAGAAAGGGGGAGAGGTGTACCGCTGGATTGCCCAACTCCGGCTACAGTTTGAAGCCGATCCAGAGGGCTACAAAATAGATCGCCAAAAGATAAATTGCGCACTTTCCTACATGACCGGGGCCGCACAGGGTTGGGCAATGCCCATTTGCCAAGCCCTAGAAATTAAAAATGCCAGAGCCATCCGCTGCTGGAATCATATGACGCTTTCCGCGACGCGGTCATTTCCGTTTTCGGAGAGATTGACCGCAAAGGGAACGCCCAAGACAGGTTACAGGAATTGCGACAAACAGCAGGGGTCGCTGCCTATATAGCGACATTCAGTGAGCTCGCCTCTCAAGTCAATTGGTGCGATGAGGCCCTCATTTCACGATTTCGGCATGGGTTGAAGAATGACATTCTATACTCCGTGGCCACGGGGGACGAGCCCCCTACGGCGCTCCAGGGCTGGATGGCGCGAGCTTCTCGGATTCACGAGCGCATATGGGCGTTACGCAAGCAAGCCGGACGGCCAGGTTTTGTGCCAAATTCCCAGACTCGGCGATTCCAAGGGCCTATTTCCTCTTCCCCAGGACCAGTACCGATGAAGCTTGACGCACTGGCTCCCGTTCCTCGCAAATCCACGGCGATGGCCAAAACTCCCGCCGAGCGGTTGGAATACCAACATCTAAGCAAATGCTGGGGTTGCGGACAGTTGGGTCATCCTCGTGCCCGGTGCCCCATCAATCCTTCCCGACCTTTATCACTTTCTACCACTTCAGAGGCAAACGAGCTGGATTCGGAAAAAGAATTGGCCCGGGACTGACAACCTCTGTTTCGTACCCGGGCCCGCCACAAACGGCAAAGACCGGGACATATAAAGACGCAATATTGACCACGCGGGCCGTCGAAGAGGAGCCACTGTACCTTCGTGCCACCGCCGACCCCAGTGCCCATTTGACGTTGGCGGGGTTGGCCAATGGCCGATCTGCTACCTTGATGGTGGATTCAGGCGCAACAGGTGTGTTTGTACATCCGACATTCGCCTCTATTAGCAACGCCACCGTCGCAGCCAAATCGATCCCTCGCGAGGTACGCGTCATCGACGGACGGGTGATCAACACCGGCTTGGTGACGCATGAGGCGACATTCCAGTTGGTGATCGCCAATCACACCGAGACTCTCACAACGGATATTACGAATACTGGACGATATGACTGTATTCTAGGAACCCCGTGGCTGGCCCGTCACGACCCTGACATTCGTTGGGCTACCGAAGCAGTTTGTTTCACTTCTGAATTCTGTAAAGCTCAGTGTACATCTCGAACCCAAACGCTTGAGCGACCAAGCATTGTTCTTCCTCAAGGACCCTACCCAAGTTCTTGACGACATACCATGGTGTCGCCGCCGATGTTGCGGCAAGCCTCAAAGGGTACGGAGATATACATGATGGAAATTTTGGAGCTATCAGGGACCGAACCCGCTTCCACTTCAGCGATTCCACCGGAGTATATGGACTTGGAGGGCGCATTCAGTGAGGAGGCCTCTAACGAGCTTCCTCTTCATGGCCCCTCCGATATGAAAATCGAATTCAAGGAAGGGCAGGAACCCCGGAATATGGGCCTACGACCTATGTCACCCGCGGAGCTGGAAGAACTACGACGTTACTTAGACGAACACCTCGGGAAGGGCTGGATACGGCGATCACAATCACCGGTATCAGCACCTATTGTGTTCGCCAAAAAGAAAGACGGCACACTCCGGGTATGTATTGACTACCGGAACCTAAACAAGGTTACAATTCGGAACAGATATCCACTTCCACTGATAGACCGGTTGGTGGGAGCAACTGTATTTTCCAAACTCGATGTTTGGCAGGCGTATCATCGCGTACGAATGGCGGCTGGGCATGAGTATAAAACTGCATTTAAAACGCGATACGGCCTTTATGAATACCTCGTCATGCCATTCGGCCTGACGAACGCCCCGGCTCAATTCCAAGCTCATATGCAGACCATATTCGGCGACTTACTCGATATCTCAGTCGTAATCTACCTCGACGATATTCTGATCTTTTCCAAGACAATTGACGAGCACCGCCAAGTTGTTCGCGAGGTACTACGGCGTCTGCAACAACATGGCCTCTATGCGAAGCTCTCAAAGTGTGAGTTCCACCGCACTTCAGTAGAATTCTTGGGGCTGATAGTTTCGGACCGCGGTTTGGCGATGTGCCCTAATAAGGTCGCCGCCCTGAAAGATTGGCCACGCCCCAAGAACCTTCGGGAGGTCCAAGCGTTTCTGGGTTTCGCCAATTTCTATCGGAGGTTTATAGCGGATTACTCCCGGATTGTTGTTCCCCTGATACAGCTCACACGAAAACATCAACCATTCATATGGTCTGCAGAAACGGAACGTGCATTCGATGAGCTCTGGCGCCGCTTTACAGAAGCCCCGGTCCTTCTCCACCCGGTTTTTGATCAACCGTTTATTGTTGAGACGGACGCTTCGGACACCGCTACTGGAGGCATCCTCTCCCAATATGGCCCCGACAAACTCCTACACCCGTGTGCTTATCGAAGTTCGAAGATGTCTGCTGCGGAGCAGAAGTATGACATCTACGATAAAGAACTTCTTAGCATTGTTCTTGCTTTTCAAGATTGGCGCGTATACTTGGAAGGGTCTCCACACCGTATTTGGGTCATTTCGGACCACAAGAATTTGGAGCAGTTCTTGACTACCAAGACACTCAACCGTCGTCATGCCAGATGGTCAGAATTCCTTTCCGCATATGATTTCGTTATAGAACACTGACCGGGGGTGCTTAACGGCCGCGCGGATATGCTTTCACGTCGTTTTGACACGACAGATGAGAGTAGCGCACGCCCTCTCCTCCGGTTAGCCATGCTAGAAGACGTCGAGCCAGTTTGGAGCGACGATCGAATTATCCAACGGCTCCAGGAGGCTACCATATCGGACCCGACGTTGGCACCCGTACGCACGTTCCTGATGACAGGTCTTGGCGACGCCCCTAGTCACATCCGACGTCAACTGCAAGATTACTCTTTCCGTGACGGGGTGGTTTTCTTCAAAGACACAATGATGGTTCCAGACGACGAGGAGCTTCGTCGGCAAATCCTTCGATCGCGCCATGACGCCCCACCTGCTGGGCACTTAGGACGGGCAAAGACAGTGGACTTAGTCTCCCGTACTTTTTATTGGTCATCCCTTACCAAGTATGTTCATCGGTATGTGGACGGATGCGACATTTGCCAACGTGCCAAGCCGACTCGCCACCCCCGTTACGATATTGTGAATGTTGTTTTGAAAATGCTTGTGAAGACTATAGCTTTTTTATTACAATAAATGCATTGTATGCTAACTTTGTGAGAATGAAATGGAAGCCATGGAAAAATTGCAAATCTTATCGCTTGCATTAGAATTGGAGGAATAACATGTGCATGTAACCTCATAGGAGTTCTGTTTATTACCCAAATATGTTCATTTATTACAAATTACAAGTGTATTTTAGGTCACAAAACACATTATTTTTTAAAAAAAACTATAGAGAAAAATGGACGCAACTTATTCAGATCTTAACTGTACAAACTTATAATAGACCTATTGCATATCAAGTGAATCAAATTTTATGTTATAAATCCCCATAGATTGGGAGATTAGAACGTATTGGTACTAAAAACAAACAGTGAAATTTCATCATTTTCACTTTGGAGTGAAAATTCTACCAACAAACAAATTGCAATCAAAATGGCACCAACTAAAAAGTTTTTTGCCTTTGTGAACCTACGCCTTATTCTCAAAATACTTTCAATCAAGTCAAGATTTCTACCACTAAAACTAGACTCTAATATAAATCTGTTTTAAAATATATAGTCAAAATCTAATGTTGGATGAAGGAGATATAGCTCCTCAAACTTCATCCATTTTTTCGCTCTTTTCATTGTAGAAACTTCATGGCAAATCCAATACTAAACTTATTTGGATTAAAAAGCTTCCAATTAAGAAGTTGTTAGGATCAAAAAGCTTCCAACTAAAAAGTTGTTGGGATCAAAAGCTTCCGATTAAAAAGTTTTTCGGATCCACCTTGACATCATACTTATGTAAAAAATTCATAAAAAACTAGTTTTGATTTCACAAAATTGGCTTGCAATCATAAAATATGCCCAATATTTGAAATCTCACGACCGAAAGTTGCTAGTACTAAAATGCATGCCACTGTTTTATACTTCATTAATTGGTTTGCAGTATTCACCCAAAATAGACTTGATTCGAGAGGCAACCGAAGTGATTTTGTCAAAGATGGATTTCAAAGGAAGAAGTTATGACTTTTTAAAGGTTCTGCTCTTCATCCAAAATGTATAAAAACAACTACAAGTACTTTTAGGGGTTAAATTTAGAGAAAACATACCAAACATGGATTTCAAGGACTAAAAAACATATAGGTATAAAATGTAGATGAAATAATGAATTATAGTCATACAACTCGATATATCTTATATATCTATATATATGCTAAGGAGAGATATAGAATACTTAAGTTGTATGAACATTGTATGGTATGTAAATCTTGCTACACTAAAACATAAAGTGATCCCTAAATTTTTATTGCTACATTCTCTTTGGATTTTCAAATTGCTATATGCGTCATTGGTGTGTACCTATCTGATTCAATGAGAGTTGGAAGCCAGTTTGTCGTAGATTTGTAGAAAACAATCGGATCGTGAAAAGAGTTGATAAATGCGAGGATATTGGATTTTGAAGTATTTATGGCTCCAAAAATACTGGAAATTATTTGTTTGAGCGTGGCAACACGGGGACAATCTAGTATTGTTTGGAAAAGAATCAAGCAAAAATTAAGAAAACATATATAAAACATAATAATATCTCTATATATAAAAGAACACGCTTTGCGATTTGTCTTTATGTCCGTCCTTGGTGATCCACTATACATGCATGGTCATGGTCACCATCATCATTTGGTCATGTATACATGGTATGAAGAGGTTGAAAGATTTTGAAGAGTTACCTATTTAATTCTTATTAAGAGTTTTTAAAATCCCTGTAATATAATATGGAGTCGAAAGGACAAGGAATGTGAAAATTGAAAATGGGTGCGAAAAAGGAAACAATGAACCGGAGATCAAGGGAACATCGGAGGAGGGGAAGTAGGAAGCGGGAATAAAGAGGGAAGTAAGAACCGGAAATGAATGATGAAAATCGATAAGAGAAGTTGGAGGAAGGGGAACTGAGAACAAAAGATGGAAAATAATCATAAAGGGGAGTTTGGAGGTAGGGAACCAGTAAGAAAAAATGAAGAATGGGGAACCATAATAGAGGACGAGAAATTGGGAACAATGGAACGCGTGACATGCTACAAATCTTAAAAAGCACGGGAAACCGGAAAGAGGGAAACAAAGGACATGGTATAAATCTTAAAGAGCATGGACAAACGAGAAACATGGAACTTGCATATTGATTGAATATTTCATAACTTCAACATCAACAAATACTTCCAACTTCGTTTTTTTTTTATACTCAAGTCTGAATATTTTACAAGTTTATAAATTTTGATATGACCTTTTTGATGTCCATGTACGGAGGACACAGGCAACTACTTGTATAGAATAAAATAATCTAGAAATCAATTCTATCTCTTTCATCCAAGCGGAGCGGAAGAGTACGAAGCTGATAGGCGTACGTTACGTAGCAATAGTACCTTACTACAATTTGATCAGCCCTTCGATATCGCCATAGCCAAGCTCCTTGTACCTTGGCTATAGCCGAATGGAGCTCACGCATTCATTGCAGTAGCTGCTTCGTTTCTCGCATGATTCCCAAGCTCATCACGCGCCTTCTGCTTCTCCACTGGCAACCGAGGTTTAGCTACATTTCGAGCTCTTCCAATCCATTTTCCATCGCCATTCAATGTTTTTCTTGCTTCCGAGCACTAGGTCTCTTAGCGTGGATTCTCAGATCTGTGGAGGTGAAAGCAGGCGCTTGGATTTCGTATTTGAGCTGGAAATTGGTGCACTAGGGTTTAGGCTTCGCTAATGTACCAGTATTTGCTCGAGTCTTGAAGATTGCTTATCAGTGATTTACTGATACGAGATTCTTACAGAATCGGAGGTAGGAATATTGTGTCTCCTTGTCGGAATCATTGCAGGAATAATGAGTCTTAGGGCATGCATTGATTCCTTTTGTCAAATTGAACTGGTTTTGGAAATGCGGAATTAGTAAGGTGCGATTGGCAACCAGGGTTTGGCTACAATTCGACGTTCTCCATGGTCGACTACAATTTTTCTAGCTTTCAGGCACCCGTTTTCTCAGAGAATAGATGCTTAGATCCGTGGATGTGAAAGCAGGCGCGTTGAGTTCTATTTTCGAGCTGGAATTTGATGCGCTAGGGCTTTGCTTTGTAGATGTATCAGCATCTGATCGAGTCTGGAGCTTGCTCACTTGTACACTTCATGGAGTGATTTACTGGATTCATGATACGAGATTATTCTTACGGAATATTGTGCCTCTTTGTCGGAATCTTTGCAGGAATATTGACTGTCAGGGCATGCACTGATTCTCTTGAACACGTCTTTTGAAAATGCGCAAGTCATGTTTAGGGCGTCAAGATTTGATGTTGCGGCTGTTTTCTATCAATTGGCAGGTTGATGTTTGAGGGTTGCCAAGAGGAGACAGAAACATGGGGAGGAACCGAGGGACACACATTGGGCAAGCCTTGCAAGCGCTACGCACTTGCAAGGGCACCATAACGTGTGAGGATAGAGTGCAATCCCTCTCTCATTTCGCGGAGCGGGTGGCTTCTCTTGCAGCGGGGCTCTCTCGAGGAGGCGGCCTTCAGCCTGGGGATCGCGTAGCAATTGCCGCTCTCAACAGGTCAGACATCCAGGCCACTCTCTCTCTCTGTGATTGTTCGAGGGCCATTGTTCGGAGAGTTCTTTGATATCAATTACGACGTTTTCTTACAATCACTTTTGGTTGTTGATTGTGTGCTGTAATTCATTGTACCAATTACCGAGGTATTAGGATTATTGAGTATCCCAAAGACTCAAATTTGTTGCTTCACCTGGCCTGATAAGATACGATGTAAATCTCGACTGCACGGACTGACAATATTTAGCTTTAGATACCCTTCCCTGAGCTAAATCGGGATTTGTTAAGATTGTTGTTGCAGTGAGAAGTATTTGGAGTGGCTCTATGCGGTACCTTGTGCTGGTGGAATTATCGCCCCATTGAACTACAGATGGGTAAGTGAACCTTTTCCTTGGTGAATCAACCCTGTTTCTGTTAATAAATACCAAATTTTACAGCTATTCGAATCTTGAGGATTTGTCATTTCGCCGGAGTACTGTTGGCTCTTGACAGTCCATTGAATCTATGTTTATGAGATTATTTTTGTGATGAGTGCAGAGTGTGGAGGAGGCTAGTGAAGCAGTCGAGCAAATTGGGGCCACCATATTGGTGGTGGATCAGACTTGTTTACGACAGTGGCCTGATCTTCACACCAGGTCCCAGTCGCTTCGCTTGCAGATTCTTCTTGGTCCAGGATTGAACAGTATTCCGTGTGAGTAAAGGTGCACCCCGTTGGAGAGCTTGCTTGTTCTGATTAGTGGATATTAGGACGCTTCTTAAGTGTGCATCGGAAGGTCTCCCTAGAATCACCCGGTCGAAAATTTATCGTGTAGGATGAGAGCGTTATCCGTGCTCATCTAAACTACTCCATTTAAAATGTTTAGCATGAAGAAGAAGCGAGAATGTTGATTGACTAAAACCTCATGAGCCTACATCGTGCTCGAGAGAAATGCTATTGCTGTCTTTCCGTGGTATGATTTTCTGACGACATGATGAATGTGCGCATGCAGCTTTTGTTGACGCAGAGGAGGTGCTGACCTGGGCTGGTCCTAATCCAGAGATTGACCTAAAGTGGGCACCAGATTCAATTGCCCTTATCTGTTTCACATCAGGTTCTTATTCATACCTTACCTGAAGAGGATTTTACTCACCTGTATATTTGATGCGGTAAAGTCGGTTCTTACAATACTGGAGTGCTTGACCTCATGTTCACTGATGACAGTAAATAGTCTACTGCATGGTGACGAGACTAGTTCGTGAACTGCGTAGTACCTTTTCTTAGAGGTTATGGCTCGAAGAGTAAGAGATTTGCGCAACAGAGTGGTAGCACAGTGGAGTGTTGGAATCGTGGCAGTCATTTCTCTCAGCTGAAGTGTCATTCAAGGCTTAACTTTCTGTGTTTGCTTTGTCTCCTCAGGAACCACAGGAAGGCCTAAAGGAGTGGCGATTAGTCATAATGCGCTTGTGGTGCAGTCACTAGCGAAATTAGCAGTGATTGGCTACAATTCCTCCGATGTAGGATGATCTCTCTGTGTTTGTATCGTCTTGTTCGGGAGGTCTTCGCAGTGAAGTTGAAATAGCGTATCTTGGAGTGTTGAAATTTTCTCTTACGCTGATTATTTGGTCTGAAAATTTCTGATTAGCTGGGTCATCTGAATGAATCACTTGCTGCGGTTGTAGGTGTATCTGCACATATCACCACTCTGTCATATAGGAGGGATTTCGTCGGCTATGGCAAATATCATGGCGGGAGCTTCCCATGTCATTTTGCCCAAATTCCAAGCAGCTGCAGTCTTTGATGCGATTCAAAACCACCATGTCACTTCCATGATTGTTGTCCCAACTATGCTGGCAGACATAGTAGCGGCTTCTGCATCTACGAAAGGGTATTTCCTCCTCACCTCTCAGTGATATCATTGTAGGTTTGCACTTGCGACCTGCATTATGTTATTCGAATGCGAAGGCCGCTGCAGGCTTTTGTTTATGCTTGCAGGGTCGATAAATGGTTGTAATTTTTCCAGATATAAGCCCAATTTCCATATACTGTGTGGGCAATCTATTGGATTCACAATGGCTCAAGATGGCAGCGTCTACAGCAAGAAACTGATTGTGAGTTGTGGTCCAGATTGAGGAAGAGTCAGCTTTTTTTTACAAGCATGCGGAAACTGTTAAATGGAGCCGGGGGAATTCATGTAAATCTCCTGGATTCCACCAGAATACTTTTCCCAAACGCAGAAATTTTCTCAGCATACGGTGAGTCTTCCAAGCCGATAGTAGATGAGGTCTGGGGAACATTTGTCAGGTCATTTTCTAAGTTCAAGTTATAACTCTGTAAAGCTATGCTTTCTTTAACGCTGCTTATCGTAGAAATTTGGAAAGCAATAGTTCTAGACCTCTGTGCATGAACAGCATATGCGTTCTCACGAGTACCTTCCATTCTGAACAGGCATGACTGAAGCTTGCTCAAGTATGTCTTTCGTACCGATAGATGAGCAAGACTCAACTGGGCAACTTGGTGGTGTCTGTGTCGGAAAGCCAGCACCCCATGTCGAACTGAAAATCGGGCAGTCAGACCTGGACGATTCAAAAGACAATGCTATTGTAAAGAATCCATTATTCAGAGAAGGGCATGTGCTCACTCGTGGGCCGCACGTGATGGAGTTTTATTGGGGACTTCCAACAGAGACTGCAGCAGTGTTAAGCAGAAATGGGTGGCTGGACACGGGTGATGTGGGATGGATGGATGGAGCCGGGCGTCTGTGGCTCCTTGGCCGATTCAAGGATGTCATCAAAAGTGGCGGCGAAAATGTTTACGCCTCCGAGGTAATTGCATGCTTTCATTTTGTTCTCCAGAACATTTTGATCTGAGCTCACGATTGGATTCGTAAATGCAGGTAGAGACTGCCTTGATGAAGCACCCCGGAATATCGGCTGTGGCAGTTGTGGGTATTCCTGATGAGAGACTGTCGGAATCGGTGGTTGCGTTCGTACGACTTCGGGATAAGTGGGTGTGGGAAGACAAATATGAAGGGACGCTCAGTGTGACCGGAGCGTCGAATGAAATTCAGATGGAAGACTACCGAATCAACCGGGTTGTGTCTCCGGTCGAGTTGCGGATTCATTGCCAGCAACTTGGTCTCGGAAGGTCCATACTCGAATCATTGTTTTCTCTTCCACATTCTTGAACGATCCCAGTCGATTACAGAGTTCTCATTGAGAAAAGATTGTTCATTCAGAAGATCTTAATACTAATGTTTAATGGTCATAAATTCAAATGTAGGGTACGCGATGTTTACTTACGAAGTTCGTTAGTGTTGATGGCAGATGATTGAGTTGCTACCGTTTTTATCATGCTAGTAATAGCCTTAGATTTTCATGCCCTTTGAACTTATGATAGTCTTCTGGAACGGATAGCATCTAGCGAGCTGTCCACTTGCAGTCTTTCCTTCTTGGCTTGAATTGTCACCGACTTCGTTAGAAACATTTGTTCTGAGCTACAACTTCATTTTCGTAGCTAACCTAAGTGAAATTTTTGTGATTGCAGATACAAGGTCCCTCGGCTTTTCTTAGTGAGCAAAGAATCTTTTCCAACTACCTCCACTGGCAAAGTTAGAAAAGAGGTGGTTCGCCATATGGCCTTGAAACGATTGGCTGAAAACATCTCTCGACTGGAAATGGGTGATGTTAGGTCTTCCGCAGGAGTTGAGCCTCTAAAAAGTAGTACGCCAACTCGAAGCCGGTTGTAATCGTGTCATTCATCTTCTATTACACATTATACTCAGCTATTTCTGTTTCTTACGCTTTTGTGTGCTGGCGTGACGCAGCGTACGCTACATCAAGTTCTAATCTATGTGTGAAATAGTTGCTATCCGTGTCATTAACATTCCTTCTCCTTGCCCATACATCCCTTGCTGACATTCCGAATCGATGATTTTTTAACCTGATGCTCCTGTAGGTACCAAGCGCAAGATGAGAATGATCCACTGTTTATTGATAATTATACCTATTCTGGTTACTTACCTAAGGTTATGTACAACCCCAACCTACCTACCACAATCCTTTCATAGCACAAAATCATTCGTACAAATTGTGATTTGAATTGTGAAATTTCACTTTTTGAATGCATCAGAAGAAGGTGACCAGTTTGACATCAAAATATAAGTGAAATGTTGAGTACAGTGAGAGCTACAGGGAAGATTCTGTTGGAATCATGCCCCTCGGGCTTGCTTGGGCGTTTAAGGGTTAACAGAATGTGAAAACGGACGAATAGCAATTTAAAATACAGCATGTTGAATATGTAATGGCGTGGTCATGGTAGGGTCATAGCAGGTCATGGTAGGTGATTCTGCAAATTCCATCCCATGCAAGTGAATTTGCCAAAAAATCCCATACAAGTCCATGAAGAGCCCCCCAGGGTAAAATGGGGGTGTAGACTCCAAATTCCATTAAAAAAAGAAAAAAAAAAAAAATGATCTTAAGGGGTTAAAATTGAGGAAAAAAAAATAAAAAAAATAAAGGTCCCCACCCCTTGGAGAACGAGGATTGAATGGGATTGAATGTAGTGAGCGACGGACTCCACAAATGCAGGACTGCACATATGTCACAAATATGTCTGTACTTAGGGTATCCGCAGTAGCCCAGCCCAGGGAAAGGTCCTGACAAGGGTGTGGGCAGGCAGTACACTAAATTTGATAATTAGTGTTAGATTATTATAAGATTTGAATACGCTATAAGTTTTTACTTTTGTTTAAAAAATTTACTAAGAGCATTGATTCCGATACTATATAAGGACCCCCATCTTGGTCAATATAGTGGGTAAAATTATTGAACAACAGTAAAAACTTATAACATGTTTATGTAAATTAGTGTATCTAACACTAATTATCAAATTTAGTGTAGTGTTGCATGGGCTCTTCAAATATGTTGGTTTTTACATAAGCTTGGTGTCTCTTGGTGCGGCCACAGCACAACAAGAAACCACGTTCAGGATTTCAGGAGGTTTGACTGCGATGGGGGAAGATGAGGTGGAGCTAAGAAAGCGACCTAGCCGGCCTTCTCAACATGGCTGCGGAGAGTAGCAAGCTATCGACGAGAATTGGAAACGGAGGAGTGAGATTCATACGAAGGCTATTTATGACTGAAGGGAATAGAAGAAAAATCACATCTTAAAGTTTGTGGATTCAAATACAAGTCTATAATATGAACGTATGTGATCGACAATATTGAACTCGTCTACCGTTTCCGCAAGAAGAGAGTGAGTGAGTTAGATTATGACTTAGTCTCTAGAGTCCAAACAACACGTACTAAGCTTAGTATCTTCTAGAGTCCAAACAACACGTACTAAGCTTAGTATCTACCAAATTGAGTTTGTTGAAACAATTGGCAAGCTTGCATACACTTTTCAAGATCCACGAGATTCATACAACTCGGTGATCGTTAGCAAGACAATGTGCACTTGTGATCTAGGACCAAGACGCCACAACTAGCTTCTTTTGTGAAACAACATACACATGATTGTGTGCAAGGAAATCCTCGATAAAGAGGGAATTGCAGAAATGAATACCCAACACAAGGGGCGGAACTCCAATACGGATGTGGTTTTATTTCCACAATTTCAAGCCGGGCTAATTGTTTATGTTCATCATAAACCAAAAATGAACAACAATTAGCAATGGATAATGTCTTGCAATATGAACTACAAGATGGACTAGTAATTTGTATTCGTTGACTACATAGTTTTGTGTGCAAGTCAAGAATTATGGCGAATAATCAATTTATCAGATAAACCATTTTAGTTGGGGTGTTTTACAACAATTCAACATCCGATTGTAATCAAAGCCTCAAAGGTATTTCTCTGAGCAAGGTTGTCACACTGAACAATTTATTATTCATTACATTGGATACTTTGGACGACTTTATATCTTAGCCTTATGATTGGGTCAATCTAAGGGTGATAAATAGAACTTGTCTAATGTGTCGAATGCCATAAATAATAACTTGTCTAATGTGACAACGGTGATGAGGAGGCATTACTTTGTTGCTGAAAAAACAATATAACTAAGGGCATTGCAACATTCTTTTACTGACCAAAAGGTTTATATTTCTTGGTTAGGGAGTAATGTTGGCTATAAGTATATATGTTGTATCAAATTAGAAAATTGATATTCAGGTATGTGTGCTTTACTTTCTTAAATTCATGTTGGATCTTTTTATGACATGAAAAATATTGGAATATGACATAAAGAAAGATTGAAATTTTTAATAACACAAGATTACTGATTTTTATATCAAGATGGAAATCAAGTAGAATAGTCAACCGTTGCCTTACTTGCACATGGAGCAAAAGGACATTCAAGATTCAGTTCACAAGAACTACTCTTTAAAAGAAAACTTAGCACATCATTCTTCATATCATAAGACATGAGGTCCGAAGACATTGATTTCACAAACTTTTACTTCCCATGGAACTTGTGATCATTTTTGTGAAGGAAAATTAAGTTTCTTCATAAGAGATATTCAACTATTTATCAAGAAGTACGGTATTTAACTTTCATATCAAGAATAAAATCTTTAAAATTTCTCATATTTATAAGAGATAGAGTCGACATAAAATGTAGGATTTCCATATCATACCCTCAGTCTTTTCCCTTACGTGGAATACTTATAATGTGGATAAACTCAACTTTTTCTGCGGACTTTTTTGGGAAACAACTACATGTTTCATGAGATGGGAAATTTTGTATCATATCTCATTTAATCCCTATTTCTCATAATAATTCAAAAAAAAAAAAAAAAAAAAAAAAAAAAAAACTCACACTTGCAAGAAGAATATTTTTAGAATTTTATGAGCTGTGGTTCATGACATAAAATGAGGATATTCACATCATATCCTCATAAAAATCACCATTATTTGACGAAACATCAATCCATATACACCTTGGTGAGATCCTTGAGTTGGTTCTGGCAGCTTCTACCATCCATGAGCGGGCGAATTTCACGAAGAAAGTGCTCACGATCTACGACCAAAACTACCGAATATGCCGTCCCCATCAGGAGGAACCACAGTATCTAACTAAAAGAAAGCTTACACTTGAAACAGAATGACTTCTTTTCCCTCACGACACCGGGAGCAAGTTCCTCGACAACTCATGCGTGCAGCAAGCACTCTTCAGCTACAACTTCGATCAGCATTTGCACATCCGTACAGGCTGCTCCAGAGCTAGGGCTGCATAGATCGAGATCGATTATCATGGCTGATCAACGGGGTGCTGAAATGGGAGGGATCGGAGGTCCTGCAGGTGTCGATGGTGTGCCTGCAAGTGCAAGTGCGATTGGTGGTCCACCCAAGTGAAGCGAATTGAAATGTACATCTGATAAATAGTAACTCGTCCTATACCTTAAGACATGGAAATGAATAGTGATTTGTCCAATATGACAACCATGAATAAAAGTTATAATATATGTAATACCAAGGTTGCTCTCTCTAATATCACTTGCTTTTTAAGACGCTCGAATATCCTCAATGTTTGAAGATTGGCCCAGTTCCACATGTTTTTACTTTTTTTTTTTTGTTTTTCCTTTGTTTTTAAACCATATTTATAAAATACCGCCTTTTCAACTTCCACCTTTGGACTTTGGGCTCTAGTGCGTAGGGCAAGAGACCAAACTTTCGCCCTCCAACAATCATATTGTTGAATTTTCTTTACTCTCAACTAAATGGGCATTGTGTGAAGTTCCCCGAAGTATTCGTAGTTTCTTGCTGTAACACAGTAAATGTATGAAAAAACGAAGGCTGATTTCCATTAGTTGAGGTTGAATATGGATCGATCCAATAAAAGAAAAGTCTTTGTTTGCGTTGAATAAAAAATTCTGAAAAAAAACACGAACACTAACAAAACAAAACAGTATGCAAAACGTTGTGTAACGTTATCTATCGAAATGATGATTTATTTCATTTAAAGTATAAAAATGGAGTAAAGTAAGCAAAACGTGTGTAGATAAAAATGGAACTTCATCTGTAAACAGTCACAGACTGGAAAGACCGATTAGAATGCACAGTTTGTTTCAAGAAAAAACGGGCCAAGTCCATCATGCCAAACTTTCAATTGATTGTCGACACTGATTTTAGTCAACCGTTAGAACTAGACCCAGTCTCCC
The DNA here is from genome assembly GCA_037043015.1 of Bryum argenteum. Taxonomy (NCBI): domain Eukaryota; kingdom Viridiplantae; phylum Streptophyta; class Bryopsida; order Bryales; family Bryaceae; genus Bryum; species Bryum argenteum. The sequence continues at coordinate 9,324,922 of CM073330.1, forward strand.
GAGCCAAAACGGCACGTCCCAAGCATGAATAACTGCAACACAATTATAGAGATCCCCCCACAAGGTGGCTAACTCATGAGCTTTTAGACGACAATACGCACGATCGAGCAACAGTTAGCTTTTCTGAGCAGTTTGTGAGCAGAATATCCTATCCAGACCAACTGTGTCAGCAGAATCTAAGCGTGCACGATCGACGTCATAACGGAATGACTCCCCCCATTCCTCACGTCACTAGTGTGCAGCTGCAGCTTCCTGGAGAATTCATGCATGCAGGCGTTATATAGAACTCACTCCGATCGAGCTGCAGTCTATCAGCGTCTGAACCGCAGTTTTCGCTCTGTTGCTCCGGGAAGGTCGATCGATTGAGCTGGGGTTGCATAGAAATCGATCATGGCTGATCAACGCCGGGGTGCTGGTATAGGAGGGATCAGGGCGCCTGCAGGTGGCGGTGTGCCAGAGGAATTTGATATTTCAAGTGCTCTTGCGATCGGTGGGCCGCCCAAGCGAAGCGACTGCCGGTTTGCAATTTCGAACAAAGTGTGTGCGTTGGAGATTCGTCTGGCTACCCCACTCGACGTGCAGGGTATCAGGCTGTGATCGATGATTGTCTAGAATTCATGTGTAGATCTTACAGTATCTGTTGAATGGACCGCATTAATTCGACTTAGGTGAAGAATTTGTAATTTGGCCTTCGTACCTCGCTCTGAGTGTTACTGTTACCGGTCTAAGAGACGAATCTCAACTTGTTGACTGATATCAGAGTATGTAGTACCGCCATGTTCTGAAGTACAGAATTCGAGGCTTTCATATGTACATCTGCACCTCAACTGCATATATCCGATGTGTTTCTAATTTTGGTTCATCTCCGGTAATATTGTATCAACTGGTTATGAAATCAATTGACAGTATAACATGTGCTATTTTTTATATGAAATTACGTAGAGTGAGATTGGTTGTTTTTTCCTATGACAGACTTCCATAATTTACTTAAGTATTGATTACATGAGTAATTTTCCTTCTTTGCTCACTTTAAAATTCACCATGACTTCAGATTGGGTGCTGTATTTTTAAGTGCAGATGACCTTCTTCGCAACAATTTTCATTGCACTTAGATAGCAATCATAGCTAGCTGGCGTCCAATCGATCTCAGCACGATCAGGTTCCTCTTTGATTGCTAAAAAGAAGCAGGCTTAAGAGGACCATACAAGCAGTGATTTGGGGTCGCATACAAACAACTTACAGTTTTTGTGATCAAAAGATACAATATACCAGAGGTCGCACCGTGCCTAGCTGCAGAGCGAATCGTTGAGCAAGAGCAGATCTATACAGTATGTCGAGCTTGATGTGAAGGCGTGGTCAGGATCTCACTGGATCATACGACAGGGTACAAGAGCTGACTGACGGCTGTCTGAGTGAGATGTGTGAGAGAGGCTGCGGCCGGAGGTTGCAGTACTCTAGAGGTAGCTAGTACGAGGCTAGCAAAAGTTGACCAAAGATGGGTTAGTAGCACAAAGGAGAAGCACATCATAAAACCCCAATTTCATTAACCCTTAAAAGTCCCTTGGGGATAGTATGTAGGATGTCGTATAATTAGGATTGACTACCAACAAGAAACTCTAAACTGGAATTGTAATTATAGCTCACTAGAACCGCATTAATTCAAATGTCAACTTCTTCTTTGAACTCAAACCCATGAAAGGTGTGCATTCACTCCAAATACAACCAAAATACACCGTATTCTACTGGTCGCCACAGTACGCTCAGACCTTTAGGGGTTAAAATGGTATTATTTCGGTAAAATGACACGCCTCAACATTCTAAACGCTAGTTCATGAACCATGCACATGGCATTATAGAATTTGAAGGTGATTTTATAAAATGTGAATGATATTATATAAACATGAGTGATTTTACAGAATACGTGTGATATTCGGGAGTACACCATTGTGTAGGCATGTAAATACGAATTTTGGTGACGGTGACAAATGACACTTGGTATAGTGTCATTTTCACGGAATTGAGGTTATGAGTAATAGCTGAGCACGTTGGTCTCCTTGAGGGACATATCAACCTACTGACTTGGATTTACAATATGTAGTTCTTGGGGAAAGGTGCAATAAAGGGCTTATTCATTAAATTGAGACAAAATGTACATTTTGAGACTTTCAGAAACAGATGTAGAAGTCTAGTGAATCAATAGTTGTTGAACCCAACGATATGTAGAAGTGATGAGTTGGTAAATATTTAAATCTTGAACTGAAGAAGCTCAAATTGACATTTATTGTTATTCATCTCCAGCATTAATAGTGTGCAGGTTGCATGAAACTGACATGCATCTATGAAACATAAATGAAACAATTGCTCATAGAAGAAAAAGTGAGTGCTTTTCAAAGAGGGTAATATATTTAATACGTAATTGTATACAAAAATAGTATTGCTGGAGGTCAACAAACATAGTAGACCTCAAAAGAATTAATGTACGGGTATATACTACTACTAAACGATCTACATGTATAATCTTCTGCAACATGACTTCTACTGCCATAGTAGTTCAATCAGCGCACATCCGATTTTGTGTCATTAAGTTGCGCTGCTTCTTGTGCTCTGAGCTTTGCAAGCCCTTTGAAAATATCGTCGCGTCGTGATCGATGGAGGGGCCCACTTCCCCACGAGCAGGCTTCGCTTGCGCTAACTTGTTCAGCTGCACAGACCTTCCGCTTCGACCTTCGAACTGGAGAGATGGTATCGGAGGGCCCACAAGCGGAGACGGACCGTGATCTGCGAGGAGGTCGTCCGGAGTCTCTAGACACCGTTGTACTGGGAGTCTTTGTATTCGTGACCGGTGTTGCAGTTAATGTCGGAAAGTGAAGACGACGCTCTGGCGAAACGCGGACACGATGTTGAAGTAGGCTCTCCGCGCACTCCCCACTTGCTTCGCAGCTAATATCCTTTAAAATTTGAGCAGGACTTGGAGCGGCCACGAGGGGTTCAGGTTCGAGTGTCATAACAGGAAGGAGGACTAGTTTGCGAATTGATCCCTCACCAGTCCGAGCGATAGGCGAGAAGCAATTGCCTAAGGTCGGCAATGTCCGTTTCAGTGGAGAGGGAGAGCAAGTCGGAGTCCTCACGAATCCGCGACTCGGGGGACTGTCGACCACGCCGTCTTCGATGTGCCCTTTGGAGTAGTCGAATAGTCGATGGCCGCAGATGTAGCGTCTGCGGCAGACCGGAGGAGGTACGGCACGGAGCAGACAATAGTGCCGCAACTGCCCCCCTCCGACACGAACCCCGAGAGGAGGCTCGTGGATGGCCTCTGACGCGGCACAGCTACGCGCATGCATTCATCCTATGTACACAAACATTCGTTACATAGAGAACCGCGTCAGGCAGGGTCAAACAAGAAGCATATTCCATCACAGTAGATTCAATGTTAGGAAATTCATCCATAGACAAGCGATAGTAATAATACCAAGAATTAGGGGTAAATCCAACTCCTTTATTATTAACTTCCGGTAAATACATGGTGTACATCACGGTACAATAATTACAAAATGTAGATGGAAATTGTCAAACCTCATTTTTTCATTTTTGCCCCAATTTGGTCCGGATAGTACTTAGTAGTAGTTAAATAGAATAAATAACGCCCTGGTAACCGTCTATCCGGGTAATAACCGGGTAGGGTTAGCTTAGCCAGGGACCTGCCTGCCCGGGGACATCCTAAAGCTTAGTGGGCAGGATAGGGTAGCGAGGTTCCCGAACCTTCTTTCCCCTCTGGTCCCCACTTTTAAAAACCCGGACCCGGCCCTGCCAGTCCCTGGTCCGGCCACTGCATACCCGGGTAGGGCTTAGCCGGCTGTTCGCGGGTTGACCTCGACCCGGCAAGGCTTGCACTGATCGTGCATTCGCCGACCCGGGTGTGATCGGCCCGGGGATGGCCCGGCCGGTTATGGCCCGAGCGGTTATGTCCCGGCCGGTTATGGACCGGCCGGTTATCAATGGCCGGAGAGGCCGCCGGGTGGAAGGACGGGCCGGGCGGTAGAACCACCGGCGGCGCCGACAGTCCCGGGCTGACAAGCCCGTGATTAATGCGGCGCCGCCAAAAGGTACCGCCACCTCCCCCCACTCTCTTTTGTCGTTAGTGGCGCGGGGAAGGCCGTTGTCCTTCCTTTTTGATTCCCCCCCCCCCCTCCTTCCTCTCTTCCTCGTTTTTCGTGCGGCATTGCCGACTGTGCTGCTCCCCCAATTCTCGCACGAGCCTGTACACGCGGCCGTCCTGCACACCATAGCCCGGAGAGGAAGAGTACGGAGACATGGCCGGGGAGAGAGCTTCGCGGGTTAGGAGCAAAATTATCCAGGCTGGCATCCCAATGGCGGTGGATGCCAGGGCGCAGTTGGTGCAGGACTTGACGCGGATGGGGTGCGTAGGGTTGTACTGGGTGCCCTGGAATGTGGAGGATGCAGGGATCATCGAGGAGGCCGTGTCCGGACAGGATCCACCGACTTTCGCCGACAACCCTGTCCGGGCCAAGCCGCACTTTTGGCAGGAGGCGTGCTGGAGGGCGACATACGGCTTTCCGGACTCCTCCACCGGATACATTCAGGTGAGGAACGATCCCTCCCTCGGTGGGATGTTCCACAACCCTGCGCACGAGCACGACGGCTACCGAGTGGAGGATTGCGCGAATGCTCGGGAACGACGTCTGCTGAGGTTCCTGGCACCGATCCTCAACCCGGAGAAGCCACAGTTTGTGTCAAACCGGCTCCTGAAGGCCATCATGGAGTCCTACCTGGGCCGGAAGCGCGTAGGATGGGGGCACATCCTCGAGGAGGTGATCGTCCGGGCCTCAAAGAAGGCCGCCAGTGTGAAGGGCTGTCCCCTGGCACCATACGTGTACCACCTGTACGCGCATTACGAGTGCCTCAATCCGGGTGAGATCACCCTCCTCATGATGCTCATGGAGGGCAGACGGGACATGTTTCCCGGGGAGCGATTCCCGAGGTGGGAGTCCTGCTGCGCCAAGCTACTCCCAGATGCCCGCCCGGAGCAGGGGCACTCCCACCACCTCCACCTCCCCGCACCACCACCGGACCGCGGGCCCAGAGAGAGAGAGACCGCGGAGGACAGGAGCGAGCACACCCGGCCGGGAGATGAGGGAGCGCCAGGACCGGTGCAGAGAGAGGAGCGACCATCCTCCCGGCGAGAGGAGGTCGCTCCGCTACCCCGCCCGGAGAGAGCCACCACACCCCGGCCAGCCACCAGCCACCGGATGGCAACCCGGAGTGAAGCTGCAACCGGATCGAGCCACCAAAGCCCGATCCTACCCGGACTGGAGGAGAGCTCCCCAGTAGCAATGGCAACCCCTCCGACCTCTGCGATCGCCTCTCCACCACCTCTTAGGCCGGTGCAGGGGAACGACAAAGTGACGGAGAGAGAACTTCCTCCCCTCCACAGAGGAAATCCGGACGGGTGCTAAGGTTCGTGGAGGCTGAGGCTTCCTCTCCCCCGGGAAGGCAGGAGGTAGGAACGGCAGCGCAACCAGGGGAGGCTGAGGCAGAAGGAGCACCCCCGCGAGGAGATCCTACCCCGGAAGCACCGACTCCTACCCGGGAAGGACAGGCTGAGAGCATACCTGCTGGACTTCTTCTCCGCGGCATGTCCCGGTAGGAGACCCCGTGCCCCGCCACCAGCAGGAGAATCGAGTGGGAGACCCAACGTATGCCAAGAAGAGGAGGGCGGACCTCCCCTCCGAGAGTCCTCGACCCCGGATTCGGAGGAAGCTTACCAGGCCCAGGGAGGACACTGCCGCGACCCCTGCTACTTCCCCTGCTGTCCGGGCCGAACCCCTCGAACCAGTCGTCAGGGCTATTCCGGCCATACAGCGACCCACCTCGCCCGGGGAAGGAGACGCCCGGAGAAAAGGAAAAAGGGTGATGGAGGAGTCCTCAGACTCGGAGGAGGAGGGGGCGACTGGACAGTACTCTCCTGTCCCCGCTACCCGGGCACAAGGAGAGACGGCACCGGCCAACACCAACCGGTTACCCGGGTGGGAGGATTTCACCCCGCGGAGGCCGGAGATCGACCTACGCCTCCCGGTGCTCCCATTCCGGATAACGGAGGAGCACCCCTTGCAACCGATCGCCCATGCTTTGCACGTATGCGCGCAGGAGCATCTGCAAATGCATAAGGCCCTGCGCGGGATATCGGTAGCCCTCCGGACGGGCCATGTGGAACAATATCCTGACATGGTGCGGGAGCTGGTTCAGGAGAATGCGGCAGCCCGGGCAAGCATCAACGAGGGGTCCCTCATCATCCTTCGGCAAGCCCGGAAATCCAAAGAGCTGGAGGAGGAACTGTCCAAGCAAAGGGTACGCTCGGCAAGACCTTTCGGGCTCGGAGATTCCTGTATGCACCCGAGAGGCACAAACAAGGCTCACCGCTTGACGCCCAATTCCAGGCATCGGGATCGGACCTTCCAACCGGATGGCGGCATACATGAAGAAAGCCGCGGAGAGGATGGAAGGAGCCCTACAGAGATGAGGACCCTCATCGGGAAATGGCTAAGGCCTTTCCAGAGAAGCACCCCACCGGGAGGTAGTTGAAAACCCTCCTACCCGGGTCACATCCGAGGTCATGGAGGCCGCCCGGCGAGAAGAAGAGGAGTCCGCCGACCCGTAGCCATGGAGGAGCCCATCCTTCCACCCGTCCGCAGCTCGGAAAAGGTTCTCGACCGGGACAGACGCGCATCGCCACTCCTTCCCGAGGATACCCCGAGAGACAGAGGCGGCCGGAGAGAAGTACCCCTTGAGGAGAGTAGTTTCCCGGGTAGAGGCGGACAAAGAGACTTCCTCACTAATCCCACTGACCGGATAGTGGACCCTGGGACGAGAGCCCCGCTCCCGCCCGGAGGCCACGATCCAACCAGGAGAAGACGAGAGGACCGATCCCCATCCACCCGAACAGGATCGAGGCACCCTGGCCCCTTCCGGGGGCGGCAATTCCCATCGCGGGATCTCCCGTCCCCGAGGATCCCCGGCTCACCCCACACCTCGGAGACCACTCCCCTCATACCCGAGGAGTTGGTGGAGGTCCCGGAGACCGGGAGGTATTTCCGGATACCTCGGCCCCGCTCCTTCCGGTGATCATCGAATCGGTGGACGGCGGGGAGCCGATCGGCACTTGGCGAGGAGGAGAGGAGGAGGAGATCACCTCTCAACCCGGGCCGAAGATGCGGGACAAGATTCCTCGCGATCGCCGAGGCTTCAGAATCGCGGGAGGAGGAGGACGATCGGGCGGAAGTAGTTGTTGGGCGGATATCTCGGATCGAGATTAGGTTGTGCTTTTATTGCGAGATAGGAGAATGACGGCGCTAGGTGACTAGGGGTAGGATTTAGAAAGATTCCCTCGTGAGGAATTTTTGTCCTCTTCTCGGGATGCCAGGAGGATCTCACTACTTAGCCGAGGGAGGATACCCCCTCGGGGTCTCTTTGTGATTTTGCAATACCCTAATCCAAAGGCAAGTACGCCTCTTTCTCATCTCCCTCGTGTGTGTGCGTGTGTGTCGATTGTGTGTCCTTCTCCTTTTCCCTGTCTTGTCTGCCGGGGTCGGGGTGTTTGCGAGTTCGAGGACCCTTGCTATCCGGGCAAGAGAGAGCGGTTCCGTCCTTGAACGGAGAGTAGTACGGAAGGTAGAGAAGGCGACGGGGGAGGAGTGCGGCTAGCAAGAAACGGCACTTGCCACTTATGGTGCGATCCCGGTCTGTCCGTGTAAGCGTCTCGGGATTACGGCTCGGAAGGGATTCCGGTCGCTTAACCGACTCCTCGAGAACACCATCGGTTGAGTCCCCCTGGATCTGCCGAAGTCCGGATAGGCAGAATTGGCCGTAGGTGATAGCGGTGAACTCCGGGCCAGTCGCACCACCCCCAGTCCAGTAACCCGGGATCTACTAACCCGGGTAGTGAGTTGTGATAACCGGACCATAGAAGAACCGGATACCAACCTTTGTGACATGCGCGTGGGTGTAGAGTCCGGGCGTAGAGGGAGGTATAAGGGAAGTTCCTAACAGGGTAAGGAGAGAGAGAGAGTCTCGGTGACCTTTCCGGTCACGTTAATCAACGGGAAAAGTGGTCTAATCCCCCCCACTTATCTAAACGCGGGAAAACCCCTCTGAGGTGAATACAGAGGCTAAACTAAACCACAAAGACTAAACCCCCCTCTCTTCTCTTGTCCGGGCAGCTTTTTCCATGACAGGATACAGGGTATAGGGGTGATAGGACAGTACCCGGATAGCACAAACCCGGGTTTGCTAACTGGTGAAAATTGTTGACCTTGCACTTCACAGGATCTCCGTGGACGAATACTCGGGTTCTTGTTTGGGAAACCCCTATTTCCACGAAAAAGGGTTATCCGGACACGAATCAGGAAAGCACGTTACGACACTCATTGTATATTTGTCATGATTACATTGTATTTTCACTTTTAATCTATGAATCTTCAGTGGGAGAGCAATGTGCCTCACTTAAGTAAAGCGCAAACCAAATTTCAAGTATTAAAATAGGAGATAAATCACATGACAAACCTCCATGGTTTAAGTTTGAATATTTTAACAATCCACAAAGGGAATACTATACATGCCTTGTCCCAAACTTGTTGGAGCATACATATATAAGTTGGAACATTATGAAATGGGGTGGGACATGTGCCTCACACAAGACCTACTCTTTTCCTATTATATTATTAGTATTTAAGAGAAATGCAAACTATAGAGTCTAATAAACCAAAAGCCAATAGTGAAGAAAAGTCTAACTTATCTAAAAGTTGGCATGAATTAAATATTTGTTCAGTATACTCATGCATGGCTATGAAGCAAATACTTAGATAATTGATAAGTTACTATCTTAATAAAGATACAATGAGTTTGTTTTTTTAATATGAATCAACAAATATTCACAAGATTCCAAAGTACGTCATATACACTATCATGTATTTTAACCAAGTATTCAAGCACTTGCAAAATCTCAAATTTCAAATAGCGGTGAGGCAAATATTCCAACTCAAAATTAGTTTCCAAGTAATACATAAAAAAGTGTGACACATGTTTCACCCTAAGAACCACATTTACCATCAACAAGTTATATAACCCTTAATTGACATCACTGGCCGTGCAAAGGCGCCTCACTGACGAATTTGGTCCGCTCTATCAATAAAGGGATAAGAAGGAGAGGAATATGTGCCTCACTCAATACCTACACTTTATGATTTTGGTCCAATCTCAATCAAAAGATGAGAATTAATAATCCTTTTAAAATTCATGAATGGCCAATTCCTACCCATCAACTCTGTTAGCAACTTAAATATTTTTGTAATTCAAGTATGTCATTGTTAAATATGACGCTTTGCAAGTACTAGTAGCAATACCATTTTGCGTAATACATATACATGCTAAAGAACATTATCATTTTGTTGTAATAACTCGAGAGCTTTTTTCAATGTCACTTTATAGCCAAATGAATCAACTAGAATGCTCCAACGATATAAAAATTCCAAAGGGTATTGAAAAACGCTATAAATTTCTCATATGAGAAATTAGACTAGGTTTTGATACATTGTACTTTGTCATTTTATATTATGGACATCAAATATGTGAATTTTGAAGTAAGGGGTGAGAGACATGCCATACACCATGCTTCAAATCATGAAAATTGCAAGAGCTTGAAGGGGTATGACACATGCCTCACCCCAAAACCCACATCTTGAAAATTCCTACATAAGCTTCTTTATATAAACTAGTTTTGGGTACTAAATCTTTTAGACCACATATTCCTCACATACTATATTTCACATTTCAAAGAGTTTAAGTTGTTAAATGATTTCATAAAAAAGAACACTACCTGAATTCTTGCATACCCAAAAGATTCACATTTTGTAAATCTAAATCTTATAAATCACAACTTATAACATTCAAAATTATTTCATATTGGAATGAGACATGTGCCTTACTGAAGCCAAATATTCTTGCAATTTACATGTATTTAACAAGAGGGTGAGACACATGCCACACCCTTGCTCTAAGTTGAAACCAAAATAATTTGGAAAAAATTCACAAAAAAAAATAAAGTATAAGTGTCTATCTTATTAATCTCATTCTTAAATCCCTTGAGAGGTATTATAGAATTACTTTAAGATTTAATTAAAAGGTTATGAAATCAAAGTTAAAATAAAATGCATTTAAAGTTAGACCAAGTGCCATTAATGCAAATATACATGAAAATTGATTAGAAGTTAGATCAACTAGATTAATGAACCAACAAGTAGTAAAAGGAACCTTATAGTTCCCATTTTGCTCTTAGAAAAAGGTGTCAAGGTAATGGATAAAATTGTGACATAAGTCTTTTTATATTACTGTATTACATATGTAGAGAAACCTAAACTTTTAAGAAATACATCAACCTAATGTAGCATATGTTTCACCACAAAAACCACAAAATATATATGAAATTTCATACAATTGAATTTCATACTCGTGGTTTCATAAAATGAAATTCCTACAATTGTAACATGTGGGTGAGACACATGTCTCACCCGTACATTCTCCTTTAAAAAAAAAAGTGTAGAGACCCTTTGTGAAAGTGCTCCGGATGAGGTCCTTTACGATCAAGTGTGACACCTTGTTCAGCCATTTTTCTACTGTAATAAACAGACGAGGTCCATTTTCATCAAGTTTGTTGCGTTGTTCAGCAACTCCAAGTTAACACCGACCGATGATGAATTTGGCCTCGGTGAACGCTGCAGTACAATTCTTGTATTGGATTGCATGTACATGAGAATTCTTTGAACTGGAAAAGTGATCCATGAGGAGCAGCTAGAAGAGCTAGATACCAATATTTGTCAAAGGTTTTTAAAAAAAAAAAAAATTAATACGAGAGTAGGATCTAGGTTAAGAAACTAGAATGTTGATGAGACTAAGAGATATTTTATAAGAAGAAGATACTATGAACTTTCAAAGGCACATAAACAACTATCTTTTAGTAGTCTGAATTTAAGTTATTATTTATTATAAAATAGAAATAATAGAGCAAATATTATAATTGTCTTATAAGAACTCTTAGAGAATTAGTTGAGAAAATTATGAAAAAAAAATCTAGTTACTTAAGTAATTGTACATGAATATAACTTGTAACATAATTGTAACATCCTAGGACATCTTCTATAGGTTTATAGTTTTGTATCATGGTTGAGCTATTAGGTATTTAAGAGAGAAGAGTTTGAAAGCTTTTAATAATACACTCACTCTATAAGTCCAAACTAGAATAGGTTGTACTATAAAACTACATAAATATGCACTTTACACAATAACACAATTCAAATAAAGTTATGAAATTTGAAACTCTATATAAAGTTGCTAACTATTGCATTTAAGTTTGGTTATGTAGTCTCGTATGTAAAGTTAGAATATTTTTTATAATATACATTTTACTCATAATTATTGTATTCTATGGTTGATATTCAACCTACATTATGCTACTTTAAGTATTTACAAACGTTCTTCTAACGCCAAATTTTAAAATTCATATGTTATATATTGTAAATGTAAAATGGTGAATCAGTGATAACAATATTAGAAAATTTTACATTCGTTAACACCAAACAAAAACATTTACTTATAATTACATTCATTACATTATCTTTTAGAACTTTATCAACTATTTAAGCAGAAAGCTTATAGCCTTTACTTTAAAAATCCTTACATTAAGTTTACTAACCCCTAAAACCTTAAGCATTGACCGTAAACCCTAAATTCTTAACCAGAAAATCCTAAACCTTAAACCCTTAAACTCTAACCCCTAAAACCAAAACCCCAAATCCTAAACCCTAAACCCTAAACCCTGAGGTTTTATTTTTGTAAGCCTTTAATTATGAATTTGTTCACAAAGCGGATTTTCATAGAGGATGCTATTTGGGACGTATATTCGTTACCCAATATCTTGCTAATAAGTTCGTTACGAAAATCGTGGGTTCTCATTTATTAGCCGGATCTTATCTTGAATATGTCTTATACGAAGATCCGTTTGAACAATGACCGTTTGAATTTCATTTTTGGCGGCAAACTATTCCCGCACTTTCCTTGTGCGCGAAATTCATCCATTGAATGCTGGTATTCTTCGCGCGAGGAACCGCCTTGGCTTTAATCACTGCTCTTTGTGTTGTGTAAACCCCGGTCAAGTTCTTGCGCTGCTCTTCCTTCGGCTTGAGGCGGTGCTCTTCCGCGCTTTCTCTCCTCCTCTCTTCTTCTCTTCTTTTCTATCAATTCTTGGGCGCTACTTCACGGTGTTGGCTCTGAACTTCCGCCGCAGGTTAGCTAACATTCCACGACACTTCCTTTTGCGATTGTCTAGAATGTATAATCCGCCTCTTGTTGTCGAGCTGATCGTCTTTGCTTCTGTTCATTGTTCGTCGTCTTTATTTGTGTTTATTGTTCTTCAATTTTTCTGTAGTATATCGGTTGATTTTATTGTTGTTGTATCTGTGTTAACGTTTGTTACCAAACCTGTGTTGGCAACGACCGCAACGTACATTGCGTCCTTTACGCCGAAAAATACGGAAATGCCTTGGGATTTGTGCCATCATCGGATCGATGATAACCCTGAGAGTCGCCTCGGAGGGCGTAAAGTCTTCAAGGGGGCGTGCAGTCCTCGGGGGGCGTGCAGTCCTTGGGGGGCGAGCAGTATTTTTTTTGCCTGGTTATCGTAGAGTCGACGATAACCATCATGATTACCAGTAGGTTCATTTCACATTTAAATGATTAGTATGCCAGGTTATCGTCGTGTCGACGATAACCCTGAGGGTCACCACGGAGGACGTAAAGTCTTCGAGGGGGCGTGCAGTCCTCGAGGGGTGTGCAGTATTTTTTTTGCCTGGTTATCGTAGAGTCGACGATAACCATCATGATTACCACTAGCTTCATTTCACATTTAAATGATTAGTATGCCGAGTTATCGTCGTGTCGACGATAACCCTGAGGGTCGCCTCGGAGGGTGTAAAGTCTTCGAGGGGGCGTGCAGTCCTCGGGGGGCGTGCAGTATTTTTTTTGTCTGGTTATCGTAGAGTCGACGATAACCATCATGATTACCAGTAGGTTCATTTCACATTTAAATGATTAGTATGCCAGGTTATCGTCGTGTCGACGATAACCATCATGATTACCAGTAGGTTCATTTCACATTTAAATGATTAGTATGCCAGGTTATCGTCGTGTCGACGATAACCCTGAGGGTCGCCTCGGAGGGCGTAAAATCTTCGAGGGGGCGTGCAGACCTCGGGGGGCCTGCAGTATTTTTTTTGCCTGGTTATCGTAGAGTCGACGATAACCATCATGATTACCACTAGCTTCATTTCACATTTAAATGAGTAGTATGCCAGGTTATCGTCGTGTCGACGATAACTCTTATGGTATCCTCTTTTGATAACCTCTTTTGATAACCTCTTCTCTTAACCTCTATAAATGTCAATTTATCGTCGCGTCGACGATCTCTATTATGTCGTCTGGAACTATCCCATTTATCATCGGGTCGACGATAATATAAATGTTATCCAATACGAGAATGTAAACTGAAAATATTACTTCTATGACATGCTATTGTTGTGTCAACGATATCTTTCAAGCTGCACACAAGGTAGTATATTATGATTAATGCTATTATTACCATCGGTGGTTATCGTCGGGTTGACGATACCTCATCTATCCTCGGCCGGGGAGTACTTTATCTTAGTTATATGTGGTCGTCCGTCAAGTTATCGTCGGGTCGACGCTAACTTTGATTAATTGGGTTAATGGCTATCAAGATATACTCTATGTTGTTGTACGAACAACTTACTCAAATAAGTATGTTAGTTAGATTTGATAGCCTCTGTCTGTAGGGGTGTAAGAAAACTATTAGTCAGTTGCTGTGGATATCGTCGGCTCGACGATTCGTGAGGATTCTTTCTTCACTCCAGAGCTTGGAGACGGAAACTGTTAAGATGGTATCGTCGAGTCGACGATTCGTGTCCCTTATAGCGCTCTTCTTCTCGTCTTTGTCATATTCATGATACACCACTGTCATTTTCGCCGATGGACGGAATAAGCGTTTGACACGAAGAATTGTTATTCTTTCAGTCATCGATCTGAACTTAATTTTGTTATATATTGTTGATTTTCTTGCAGGATGGATATGCATCGTCCAGAAGAGTTTGCAAGGTCATTGCCTACTTTGGCTCCTAGTGTCGCTGTCTGCGACGACATTTCTCGGGCTAAATGGATCTTAAAAGTTGTGACCCTTCGTAACAATGAAGGTCTTGACGTGGCCAAAGCATTGTGCCAGAACCTGGATCCGGATGTGGATGACGGGATAGAAGGCTTAATTCTTGGTGAAAATCAGGTTATGGTGCAAATCGCGGAGTCCCTATCTGAGGAGCATTTCCCATCCGGACAGATGTGGTCCTTCCACGCATGGGACACAAAACATGTTTTGCTTGATGGCGTGAGTCTCTACGACCATGAGCAAACTCATAAGTACAAAGAGGCTATGAAAGCAGTTAATCGAAAAGGTCGGAAAGGTGTTCGTTCATATGACTCTATGCGTCATAGAGTAGAGAATGTTGCTCCACCCAAGAAAGATGCTTTGCTGGCGCCAGCATCTATCATTGCAGTCTCCACACAATCGTGTTGTGAGGCAAATTGCTTACAACCATTTCCCCGTGGACATATTCATGATATCCGCTCTCAAATGCATGTGAATGATGGGGTCTATGCTCGTAAGAAGTGTCTCCTTGAGGTCCATAGACAGATCCACAAGGACCTGGCAGGCTTGGAGTGGATCACCTTGAAAGGTAGAGAAGTGTGCCCTACTGCTTGGTGGATCATTCATGGTATTTCTAGAGCTACATTCTACAGGTACAGGGAAATGTCCAAGAGTGGGAAACAAGCTGAGGGTCACGGGAATGTGGAGTTGAAAAAACCCCGACTACATACGGTCCAAGCAGCAGCGACGCTTCGTACGCTCATAGTTTCTGATGCTGACAAAATGCCTCACAAAACAAGGACGCTCGCAAACGGTGAAAAAGTCCCTGCCATGGTGTTGCCATCTGCGTTCTGTTGGAGTGACAAGTTAGCTCACATCAATGAGATGAATGCAAGATTCGAGTTGTTGCCAATTTCCTCAAGTGGCCTGAGTAACATTCGGCGTTCTTCATTTCCAGAGTTTGCCCCAAAGGCCCGAGGTGATACTTTTTCTCGATGTGGCCTGTGTGATAGATACAAGCAACTTTGAAGCGCTTGCACACCTCTATCGTATGCACAGCAGAAGTGGTCAAATAAATTGGAAAGCCACCTCATCTCTCAAAGGGCACATAGAGAACTATACTATTTCAATTGGACCGTTTCGGATGATTCTCCTCACAAGCTGCTGACGATCATCCATGATAAAATGGATCACTCCAAGACTACCTCCCCACACTTTTCTCACAAGACCAAGGCAACAGATTCTTACACAAAAATGCATGTTGCAGTCACGGGAATGATTGCCCACGGTCATGGAGATGTTAAATACGCGCATTATGGTCTTGACATCTTCCCCGCAAATTCTAACTCAACCATTGGATCTCTTGCAAAGCTCCTACGTGATCTTGAAGGAGAACCTAGGAATTCATCTCGTAGGCTATTTTCAAATGAGAATACTCGATCGACATTATCCAATGCAGTTCTACAAGGTTCAGATACATGCGTTGACTCCCTTCTTCCTCAACCTGATGCTCCTATCCCTGCTCAAGCTTTGCCCCCTATACTAGTCTTGCAGCTAGATAATGCTTCAGGGGACAACAAGAATAGATGGCTTTTGGCCTTTTGTTCACTCCTTGTATACAAAGGGATTTTTCGTGAAGTTTACATGAACTTCCTCATAGTTGGACACACGCATGAAGATATAGATGCCATGTTCGGCCGATGGAGCTCGAAGTTGAATACAAATGACTATCCAACAATCCCACGACTTATGAAATCCTTCATGGACTGTGAAACACAACCTGTCATTCCCCATTTAATTGAAGAGGTTCCCAATTTCAAGGAATTTTGCGATGGTTATCTGGGCACAGGCGGTGACTTTCTAGAGGGTCATTCTAAGGCAAAGCAATTTAAGTTCTGCATGGATTCGAATGGGTGGCCTATAATGGAGTACAAGAATTTGTGTACTAACAAGGATTGGCTACGGAGCATGGCAAAGGGATTCGCTTGTGGGGTGAGATCAAGATGGTAGACCTTGTGTTCCATCCTGTTCACCAAACCCGTCATCCTAGAACATAAAAAGTTTACTCAATGATGTCAAGAAAGGGCTAGATGGGTACATTGCACATTGGACAGAATGGGCGATGAGGATCTCTCCGGAGAATTTAGACGGCAAAACAATCCTTCAAGAGATTATTGGAAAGGTGTTCGAGTCGCTCTCGATGCATCGATCGAGCCACGTGAAAGTTTAGTTGATGGATTTTGGCCGCTTCTAGAATTGTCCTTGACGAGGTTGACTTCATGCATGGAGATGGCACTCAGCAGAAGAGGATGCGGAAGATGAACCCTTTGTTGGACGTGTCCGTGACCGTCCGCGTGCTTCATTCCGTGTAAATCGCGATACATTTGCGGATATTTTGTTGCGGTCGTCCCCGCAGAGATGATCCAAGGCCATTATGGCTTGCTAGAGCCTTAACAAATCCAAGTCCGGATCCCGGACATATGCATATGATCCAAATTCAATATTGGGCTCCTGCAGCTAGAAAACATATCAATATGGACACGTATGTAGGATGGGACACAAAAAAAGGGAATGTGTGGCGGGAAGATCGAACAATGGATCCAACATGGTCTAACACATCATGTATCATGACAGCTTGGAAGCCAAGAGCCCGCGAATCAACTTCAGATCCCAAGATAGCTATACCAACGCCTCAAATTGACATCATCAAGGCATCAGTGAATGCTTTTACGACAAACTCTGAAGACGATGCATCTACTCCAGAAGGATGATATATGCTTTCGATGTTGAAGTTTCACATTGTAGAGTGTCTTAGTGTCTAAAGGGGCATTTCTTTGTTATAATATTGCAGGTAGGAAATAGATAGAATACTTTCCTTCATAGTTGTATTCTAGCTAGTAGATATAGTTGTATTCTAGCCAATAGATTGTGCAACGAGGACTTTGTCTTTACTTCATCTATCCAATTTGGAAATAAATAGCATATTATTCTAACTAAAACTTTACCTTTGAAAAGTTATTTTGAGAATCTCAATTTAATGGAATGTCTCAAATTGGTTTAACAAATAATCACTTTCTATTATGTATCATGAGATGTTTGATATTAACACTTTATCTATTTAAAAAGAATTTCTAATTATCAAAACACTCAAAAAGTATCAATTTAATGGAATGTCTCAATTTAATTTGCATATTTAGAAGTCTATTTATAGCAGAGATTAAATTGAGACTTCAATGTGTCTCAATTTAATGAATAAGGCCTTAATATTTTTTATTATTATTGTCATGTTCTTGAAGTCGATTACTAGATTAACATAAATAAGGATTTTTTAGTATGAATGCAGTCATAGTGTCCAAAGCTACTATAAATTATCCTACTTGACTAAGACAAAGAAGGACACAAGACCCTTACTAGAGAGGTTGGCGTGAATAGAGTGATTGTTCTACCTACCCTTGATAATAAGCCCACATGCCTTACTTGAATACAAATATGACAAGTGGTGGGGTTTTTTTTTACAAAGATTAGAAGTTCCACCAAAAAAAATTACATTTCTTTACCACACTCATTGTGAGCACCATGCATTAATTTTGTTAAAAATTGGGCATTGGAAAAATATTGAAGTAGTCAACTTCAAGCTAACACTAAAATCACATACTATGTCCAATTATGGCAACCTATTATGAGTAAATAGGGTTACCTACCACTTTCCAAAGATTTATAATTATTGAATTCATACACAGACATATAAGTGCGGCATGCAATCACCGTATGTATTTATAAACTTGTAAGCCTTGAATAAAATACAAATTGGATACAAGGAGTTGGACAATGTCAACCAATCAAATTAGACCTTTAGGATACCGCCTCTTTCCAAAGGTCCAATTGAACTAATTGATACAAATCGCTCAAGAAAGAAGCATTGCCCAATTTGTGTTTGAAGGCTTATAGAAAAAGCACTACTAACATGGCCAAATGCAAATATGTAAGTATGAAGCTAGATTCACAAAATCTTTAGAATAAGACTTGTTGACATTTCTTAAAGTAAGCTATCTCTATTATATATAAAAGAACATGATTAGGGTTTTGTCCATCCGTCCTTGGCCAGCGATCCTTGCCGGTGGTAGGGCGGTTGCAGGTCGTCATGTATACATGGTATGAAGAGTTAGACTAAAGATTCTAAAGAGTTTCCATAATTAGGTCGTACTTGATTGTTATTAAGAGTAAGTTTATTAGATTTTAAGAATATAACAAGGAGGCAAAGGGACAAGGAATATGAAACATGAAAATGAAAGCAAAGAAGAAGTGAAGGGGGGATGAAGGGAACATCAGAGGGGATCTAGGAACGGGAAACAAAAGATAGGAGTTGAGAATGGAGAATGGGAACAAAGAACAAATAATAAGAACTAGGAATGGCTGATAGGAACTAGGAATGAATAATGGGAATCGAACAAATGATTGAAACCAATAAGGGAAGTTCGGGAGTGGAGAACTGGGAACTGAGAACAAAAGATGGGAACCATGAACAAGAGTTTGGAGGTAGGAAACCAATAAGAAAAAAATGGAGGATGGGGAATCATAATAGAGGAGGGGGAACTAGGAACAATGGAACGAGTAAGCGGAGGACATGCTACAAATTCTAAAATAACACGGACAATCAGAAAGAGGGGAACAGAGGACATCCTATAAATCTTAAACAACATGGAGAATGAGAAGCAGGAAACTTGCATATTGATTGCATATCCCATAATTTCAACATCATTAAAAACCTCCAACTTCGTATCTTTCTAAAACGTGGGTCTAGATTTTTTAAACATTTTATAAATTTCAAACTGACCTTTTTGATGTTCGTGTTTGGAGGACATGGGTAAGGACTTATATATATATATATATATATATATATATATATATATATATATATATATATATATATATATATATATATATATAGCTTACCAAGGCTCCTAAATTTTGAATCAGCAATGATATTGTTGATTGGACCTTTTGGGGTTAAAGCAACTCATAAAGATATTTGAGATTCTAAGCTTGCAACCTTAAGATTTTGAAGTTTGTTCACCTATGCATGTAAAGTATTCGAGTTATTAAAATTAGAATGTATCCATCAAGCTTTGATAAATACATTTGATCACATGGTTTTGAATGTTGACTGAAACCGACAAAAAGGAGTTCGTGAACTTTTGTTACTGCCTCAAATAAGTGCCTTATGGTTCTTATTTTTCTTATCATAAAAATTTAATAAAAATATGAGCTTGATAAAAAATGATAGAGGTTGATGAAATGTAGACTTGAAAACATTTTCTATATTTTGATTATCTCCAATCAGTTGTTGATCAATGAGTTTGCAACTAAGAGGGTCTCCGAACTTCAATGCATGGTAAAGTATTGTGCAACCAAATCCAAAGTTTGTATTTGGAGTCAAACTTTGGTCCATTAGAAGTTCTATCTCCATCATCCAATTTTGAATTTCATGTTTTCTTTTTGGGGTTGAATCCTAATTTGTGTTTGGTTAGTATGGTGGAAAGCTTAGTCTAATTTGATTCTAGACAATTTATGTGGTAGAGAGCACAGTTATTTATTAAGGCATGGCATGCACTTTAGAGCACTAGGTCTAACTTTGGTCGCTATTTCCTTCATAAAACTTGGGGTAGTTTTACCTTTTCAAGGCTATTATATGAGCCAAGAAATATACATAAATAATGGTTTCTATTGGTTCAAGGATGTTACTGAGATGGAGGTGAACAAATTTCTAATTGGTAATTCTTCAACTGCAATTGGTTTATTGGTAACATTCCACTTCAAAGTCTGAATTATCAATCATAGGATTCCAACTATTATTGTTTTTTGGTGCAAATACATATGATCTTGCAAATTCCAAATTGGATTCAAAAAACATATCTATGATTTCTGATTAATATTACAAAAAAGAAAACCAATATGTATTTTATATTCCTTGAAGATCACAAACACAAGGCAAACTTGTGTCTTATCTTTGATGCGAATCTCAAGGCAAGTACAAGAGAAGAACAAGGAAACTCCAACATATTTAGAGGCCGGTGTAAATAGAGTGTTTGTTCAACCTATTCTTGAATGTATGCGAGGAGGTCATCACACGAGTGGCAAGACTACTAACCCCTCTCAAGGCAAGTATACCTTTATTAGTGCATGTAAAGTCTTGAAGTGAAATTTAAAATGAAATAAATTTTTATGAGGTGTCGCTTCAAATAACTTTCTTATAGATGGTCTCTTATAGTAATCACTAGAAGCAATTACGGAATGAAGAAGTTTTGTAGTAATAAACGAACATGTATCAAAATACTTCATACAAAGTTTGCTAAAGACATGAACATTTGAGTAAGATGAATGTACTTGCATTAAGTAAGATAACAGAAAGTACTCATGGTATTTATTATTGATAACTAGTAAGGTCCCCGTCGTCTCGACGAAGGAGCCAAAAAAGTATCCCGTGTCTACCATTTTCTGGAACAATGTAATGTTTATTATTTTGATGTGTGCCTGTAGTTTTTTTTAAAAAAAAATATATATTTTCATTTTTTTTTGTTTTTCAAAAGTTTTTTTAGTTAAAAATAAAATATTTTTTTTTTTTTGTTTGTTTAAAAATAAAAATAATACATAATAGATAATCCACAAAGCATAAAAGGTAGGTAGGTTTGTACATAGGTGGGTAGGTACGTTGGTAGGTAGGTACGTTGGTGGATAGGAGGGATCGCCGAATAGTATTATGTTATAGAAGTAGATTATCTTTCATTCATGAGCAACCAATAACCAATTAAAGCCAACCTTGTCAATTGACTTGGAAGAGTGTTGGAAAGAGTTGACGTCTAGTTTATTCTCATTTTGAGAAAAACCCGACCTTATTAATTGATGTGTGACTAGTGTCTGGAAAGAATGAAACTGTTGGTTCATTGTCAGCCCGTAAATTGGCCAAATACAAAATCAAATGTTAACTTCCAAACATCCCTTGTATTGAAAATTGACATTTGAATGGAGGGCAGAAACTCCGAAGAGCCATAACTTCATCCATAGTCTGCTTTGGATGAAATCACTTTGGTTGGGTCACAAATCAAGTCTAGTTTGTGTACTAAAACTTCCAAACCCTCAAAACAAGATATGAAAAAATGGCATGCATTTTAGCGGTCTCGTGTTGGAATTGCTTCCAACGTGTACACCTTTAGTGTACAATAGGTTTTATCGTAATGTTAGTTAATAAAACAAAACCACTTATATCGTGATTAGAATCACGGTGGTTAGGGTTTAACACCTTTGGTGCTAAACTCTTGTCACATGTATAGCTTAGGGGTAGGTAGGCCGATGGTTGGGTTTCCTGCTTCACTAGCGTGCCAAGCCGCGGCCGCCCAATGCGCTCAATGAGATTCGAACCTCGGACCGTCGGGACAGCAATTGATCACTGATTCCAACCCACCAAGTCCACGGCTTGGCGATTGGGATCCGCAATCAATAGCCCTTATACCTCTTAGATTTTTTCATGTGATTTCTATTTTCTATTTAGTACATTAGAATTTCTTTGTTTACCAAGGCTTTGATAATTGCCTTGTAGTAAATAAAGGCAGTTAGAAGTAAAACTACCGGCATTTGGTAGTGTAGTTGACTTTTATGGTGTTATTAGACTCCTATAGGGAACCTAAACTAGGGGTATGGGCTGATGTATGGTCACTCTTATCCCTTAGGTGGAGAGGAAAGAAAGGAGGAAGAAAGGGGAAAGTAGATTCCCCTTGGAGTTCGTGTCAAGGTGGAGTTTTTGGTGTGTAGGAAGAGAGACTTTTTGGATTGTGCTGATGTTGAGTTGGGAGAAACTTATGAAAAATAAAGTTTGTGATGTTGTTCTTTGTGCAATTATCTTTCTATAGACACCTTTCATGAATGATTTGGACTTGTGAGCAAAAACTTATGAGAGTTAGAAGTTTTTGAGAATTCAAGGAATTTGTGACTATCCGATTGAGGAGTCAACTTTTCGAGGTTCTTAATTCTCAACCAAAAGTTTTTTTTTGCTCAAATCTTTCAAGGTTTTGTAGTTCTTGAAGTCTTCTATCCAAAAAGACCTTGCACTCACGATTTGAAGCATTTTAGAGAGTTTTATAATGATTTGAAAAAGGAGAGGTCTGCTGCAGACTTATTCTCGGCCTACATCTTTAGAGGCCCATAGTTTGTGGACAGTAGTTTAGATTGTTTTAAGATTTTGAGAGAAGTCAGAAGGTGTTGTTAGCTTTCCAAAAAGCTATCACACTTGTTCATTGGACTCGTGAGCTGTTCGTGAGAACCATTTGAAGTTGAGAAGTTTTCCTTGGAGTTTCGAGCTTGCTCCTTCAAAGGTTTCCTTTGAGGTGGGAGTGAAGTTTGAAGTTGGAGAAGCAAATCACACCAAGACTTGAAGATCTGAAGAGCCTTTAGGCTCTTCTTTGTGTTGTGGCTTGTGGTCCGATTTCCTTCTTGTTATTCCCAGCCGGCTTTGGAGGTTAGTTGCATTTCCTTCCTTGCATTGTAAACCCGTTGCGAGCTTTGTGTTTACGCTTAGCTTCATTTTGTGTTGTGGCAACGAAATGGGGTTAACGGCCCACATGGTTGATCTTATATGTTGTTCCCGCTGGTGAGGGCGCTCCCTGGTCACCGTAGGTTTGAAGTTTAGAGACCATCTTACGGACGGTAGCTCGTGTCTGCTGTCCCGTTCTACCCGTCCGATGACATGTGGTTTCTTATTACCTACCCGACCGAAACCCTTACCTTGTAGAGCCAGCCACAGGATAGGCAACGGACCCGTGTTTGAAGATTCGAGACTCGAGACAGAAGATTGAAGAACGAAGACTGAAGATAACAGACTGTTTATCTCACATCCTCTCACCGAGTAATTCCTAATTGCAGCCAGACACCCCGTGTGTTCCCAAAGCGTGCTCCTCTCATACCCGACAGCGGAGGCAACTTTTGATCTAGAGTTTTCAAACATTTGACATGTTCCACTGATTGCAAGCCACTTCTGTGAGATCAAAAATACTTATTTATAACTTTTTCTTATGTAAAGGTGATCTTTAGAGTCTATTTTTAGTGGAAGAGACCTTGGCCCAATCAAGCACATGTTGAGATTTGAGTGCAAGAGGCTTAGTTTTAGACTATATTTCCTTTGTAAAATGTTTGACAATTTTCACCATTGCAATGTTACTATTTGAACCAAGATATTCTTGTAAATAAACTTCTTCTCTACATGAGTGTGCTTGAGATAAAGATGGACAACTTTTTAGTTGATGATTATTTATTGCAAATTTGGTGTTAGTAGTATTTTCACTTAAAAGCAAATATGGTGGTATTTTGTAGCTTGTTTTCTGCACTTCCACGTTATTATCCCATAAGTCAATATTAGGTCAACAACAAGCATCTTACAAATTTTTACGAGATCTAAATATCTAGTCTTTAATTCTATCTATGGCACTTCTTCAGAAAATGAGTTTTCGGCCTAAGATACCTCAAGAATGTTTGAGGTTAAAATCACTAGAAAGATTTCAATGAAAATTACAAGAAAAATCTTATTCCTAAAAAACATACCTAGAATTGATAAGTGAAAAAGTAGTTGTAGATGGGAAATGCACGTAGGAATCAATATTTTTGATAAACACCAAACATGTCACCTACGTTTTCCCTCCTTCATATGAAGTGCCATATTTAAAATCTCTCGAACGTGCCCTTGTGGAAAGTGCTAGGTTGTTGTCATTGACCATGTCGAATTCCAAGTCTGCCCGACGCGGTAGCGCTTCATCATCTTCAGAGCGCCCGCTAGTCTTTGCCAGCCATTTGCTCCTTTCTCTTCCCGGCTATGGCGGGGACGCTCCCGGTGTTCCCTTCCCTTGTCTTTATGGAGTGAGTGAGGCTCACAGTTTGCTTTCCTAGGTAGTAGGGTTGCACTTCTCCTTCGATCTGCCGAGAGGCCAGCCAGGGTTTGTAGGACACGGATCGGTACGAGATGGAGGACTTCGCCAATATTCTCCACCGCGACTACGGCCTCAAACCGGGCGGCAAGAGTGCTCCCATGGCTGGAAGCCATAGCCGAGCTGGATCGGCTGGAGGCCGCTCTGGATCGGCGTACAACGACGACGTGTTCAGCTCTGCTTTCGGCTCGATGTCCGTCAACGACAACAGGTGTGTTCCCACTGTCGCTACTGTTGCTACTGTTAGATCGTCGTGGCGAATTGGGTATGGATCTGGTTGAGCTCTGATTTAGATTTCGTTTGCTACATTATTGCTATTCACGTCTCTGAGTGAACCCTAAAGTTGAGTGGATGGTAGCGTGCTTGAGCTTGATTCGGTCGATTAGGTCAATTTGTTGCGAGTTCTAACTTATTGATCGGAAATTTTGACGACGATGAAGTGGAGTCAGGTGTAGAGCATTTTCAGTTGTTCTAAACTACATAATTTGTGAGGACAATTATTGGTGTTGAAGATTTTCTCAGTGTTTCTTGAATGCTGCTACTGCTTCCAGAGTTTCCTCTTCTATTCTCTTCTCCAACCATTCTATGAGAGGAAGCTTTAGCCGCAGATGCAAGATGTTCGAAATAGGTTGGAAATAGTATCGTTTACTGGACTCTATGCAGGCCTGCGTTCGTTCTCATTCATGATGGTTCCTTTTTCGGAAGAAAACTGACCGAATCGTTGAGATTCAGTAGAGCTTGTTGTGGACAGTACTGGGCACGGAATTGACGGGCTCTTGCATACGCTTTTCTAATGTTCTATTTCGAACATCAGTCTCCTTCTCACCTAATTTAGTACTGAAGGAATGTTCGTTGTTGTCTAGGATGACGGGATAGGTTATTCGTAAGATCGTACTGAACAATAGAAGTGGAATTAGGCATAACAGTATCGTGACTATGATAACTCAAGCTTTTTCTGAACAAGTTTCAGTTGCATCTGAACGTTGGATTGCTTGAATAAACTTCTCCGCTCCTGGCTTTCAATTACAGGTCTCTGCAGTGTTGTTCTTTGTTCTACTCTGTCCACGTGGTAGTTTCGAGATTATGTTTTCGTTTTAGCTGTTCGATTTTCTTGGAATTCCAGAAGCTTCTCCTGATCTCATTCAAGGGTTCGGACTCTGCTTGGGGCAGTTTGTATACAGTACTTGAGTTAAGAATGAAGTTGACTGTTGCAACTGAGCAGAAACAATGGATCCGGTGGTGTCTTCGACGACGTGTTCGGGGGCCCCCCGAGGGGAGAGAGGTCTTCCGGCAATGACGACGTGTTCGGGGGCTCCTCGAGAGGAGTGAGGTCTTCCAGCAACGACAACTTTGGCGATCTCTTGGGAGGATTCGGGGCTTCCGGGTCCAGACCGCAGGCCAGCCAGAATGCCTTCGCTGATGATTTATTGGGAGGATTCAGCGCCTCCAAGCCGCCGGCTCACACGTCCTCGTCTAGTTCCTTGGACGACATATTTTCGGGAGGACTGGGTCACACCAGGTCATCATCGCACAATAGTTTCGTGAACCATGACGATGATCCATTCCGATCGTTGGGCATGCCGAAGGCCGAGCCGAAGGTGACACAATCTCAGGCGCTGTTCGACGATGATTGGAACTTCGGAGCATCGAAGTCGAAGCCCGCCACTCGAGGATCGACGTTGCATGCGTCGATCGATGGTGATCTTCTGGGAGGGTTTTCGGGCCGGTCGAAGCAGGCCACGCCGTTTCGGTCTCCGCAGTCGAGTCCTCCTCGCTCGAAGATCTCCGAACCGGTGTTCGATGAGTTTCTGCCGGGGTTCGGTGGTGGCGAGCTGGGCAAGAAGAAGGCTGTTGCGGAGGCGGAGGCGGATGCGATGCGGGGCATTCCGATCATAAGCACGGACGATGATGATGTGTTCGGTGGAGTCTCGAGCTCGGCGTCGGGCGCGGCGGCGGATCCGTTCGGAGGCATTCCCGGCACCAAGTCGAGCGGCGAAGCGGACGTGTCTCGGGGCGGTGCAGCTTTGGATGCAGATGAGATGCGCGGGATCCCGCCGTTGGGGTCGTCTCCGATAGTGGATGACGATCCGTTCTCGTCGGGTTCGGCAGACGTGGTGGATCCGTTCGCGAACATCATTGCGGGTTCAGCTCCTCCTCCCGGCACGTCGTCGTACTCGGACCCTCTAGATGTGTTCGACATTCCCGGTGCAGCGTCCGTTCCGTCTGGCAACGGTGGCGGCGGGGAATCGAGCGGGCAGTTCAGCAATGGGAGTGGGTCGTACGATCCTTTCGATGGATTCGGGCGTCCCCCGGCCGTGACGACGGCGAAGGCGAACGAGGATGGCACTCCGAGTCGGTCGGGATCCGGGGCGGAGGGCAGGGAGGGATCGGGGAGCTGGGACGACAGGCCTTCGAGACGGGGCTTCGGTGGCGGGCCATTCAGAATGGACCTGAACGAAACTCCGGAGGTGGCGTCCCCGACGTATCCTTCGGGGAGGAGTTTCCAGGATAGGGGCGAGTCAGAGTCGAACGGGTTTGTGGGGAAGTCGGAGAGTGAGCCGAAGTTTGACGAACCGTCAGTGGCTGGCGATGGGCGGCGCAGCAGTCACGATACGGACAAGGTGCCGGTGGACATCTTCGAGGAGAGGTGGGTGACCGTGGAGGATGTGAAGCAGGTGACGGCGCCGTCGACGGCGCGGCCCCCTCTGCGCGCTCCCCCTAGGCCCGGGTACGAGAGGAGAAGTTCGAGTGGTTCCGCGAGACGCAGGGATAGCGTGGGCGAGAGGAGCAGGGGGAGATCGGACGAGGCGGGTGCGTACAGGAGCAGGTCGTCGAACGGGGCGGATGCGTTGAAGGAGGCGGAGTTGGCACGGGAGCGGGAGGCGGCGTTGGTGCAGAAGGAACGGGAGGCGGCGGAGCGGGAGAGGGCCGTGAGGCAGAGGGAGCGAGCCGAGAGACAGAGGGAGAGGGAGAGGGAGAGGGAAAGGGAGAGGGACCGGTTGAGAGAACAGGAGGCAGCGGCCGCGAGGGAGAGGGCGGAGAGCGCATCGAACGCTCGAGATGACGAGGGCGCGGAGAGGGCGAGGAGGGCCGCCGAGAAGGCCGCGAAGGAGGCACAGCACCGGATGGAGAAAGCCGCTGCGGACAGGGCGATTGCTGAAGCTCGGGAGCGGGCAGAGCAGGCGGCACTGGCGCGGCAGGCGGCGGCGAGAGCGAACGCCCAACAGAAGGAGCAGCGAGAGAAGGAGCAGAGGGAGCGGGAGGAGCGGGAGAGGAGGGAGCGCGAGGAGAGGGCGAGACGAGAGAAGGCGAAGGAGGAGAGGGAGCGGGAACGGGAGCGACGCGAGAAGGAGGACAGGGAGAAGGAGAGAGAACGAGACCGGGAGCGCGACCGGAGGAGGGAAAGGGAGAGGGGTGCAGCCGAGCAACCCCGGCCCGCGAGCGCGAGCAGTCGGGCGACGAGCGAACCCAGGCAGCGACCACCCACAAGCCAAGCTGCCGCGCCTGCACCGTCGAGCAGCGACGTTCGACGGCCGTCGCCCGGGAACCCAGTGTACTCGTCAACTGGCAGCTCGCCGGCTCCTAGGAGAGCGCAAGCGCAGCAGCCGAAGGTGGTGGACGACTGGACGACTCTGCTGACACAGACTGCCCCATCGGGCGACGAGTTCCAGGAAATGCCAGGGGAGACTCCGGAGAGGAGGAAGCTGAGGCTGGAGAGACATCAGAAGACGATAGAGCGGGCACAGCAGGCGCTGAAGGAGAAGAACGACCGCGACAAGGCCCAGCTGATGGAGCAGGCGGAGAGGAGCCGGTCGTCGGAGAATCTGGACGCGGAGATCCGGCGGTGGGCGACGGGCAAGGAGGGCAACCTACGAGCCCTGCTGTCGTCGCTGCACCTGGTGCTGTGGGCGGAGACGAACTGGAAGCCGGTGTCGCTGACGGACTTGATCACGGGCATATCCGTGAAGAAGTCGTATCAGAAGGCGATCCTGTGTGTGCACCCGGACAAGGTGCAGCAGAAGGGAGCCACGGTGCAGCAGAAGTACATTGCGGAGAAGGTGTTCGACCTTCTGAAGGAGGCGTTTGCGAAGTTCAACTCGACAGAGTTGTACTGACCCAGGACGGGGCCAGAGCCGACCTTCTCGGTACATATGAGTCAGAAGTCGAGAGACGATGGTCGCGTTGCGTGCGTGAGGTGTAGCTCGGAGCTCGGAGCAGACTGTAGTTTAGAGACAATCACTTTCAGGCAGCGGCCGGTCGGAGCACGGCGCATGGTTTTGGGAACGTAGTGACAACAGTAGGGTAGGCTTACAATCCACGCAGTGGATGGTGATTCTTGAGCGCTCGTAGGGCTGCGGTAAGCAGCAGCCGGTAGGCAGACAGACTGGGGCCTTTCATCCTGTTCATAAATTAGGCAGCAGCAATAGCATTGAGGCTAGAAGTTGAGTGTCACAGCGGTGGCGCTTGTTGGAGGTGGTAGCAGCAGGATTGGGGAGAGGCAGGACGAAGGTTGGACAAGAGCCATTCTCATCACGGTGTAGTGATTCGCCTGAAGACAGTACCATAGGAGAGGTGGTGATAGAAACGGAAGGCGGAGATGGCGAATGTAAGTGGTGCCAGAGTCAACGTAGCGACGTGTATCTATTAACGATTTATTGTAATATTTTGTGGATCTCTGTGCGTTGTTCTTTGATCGGGTTTGTTCGGGTCACATTTAGGGTGGTGCTCCCAAAGTGCTGCTGGGAGAGCGCGGTGGGGGCTCAGCTGGTTATGCAAAGAAGCACAGCTCATGGGGGCAATGCGAGCTCTGCCAGATCCGCTTGTGCAGCGAATACTGTGGATGATGTGTGAAACAGAGAAATGGGACTGGAGAGTTAAGTACAGGAAATGGAGGTGTATCCTGCTGAATGGCTCAAAATTCATCAGATCTGAATCAGATCTGTAGTTGGCCATGCAAGTAATTTGTGCATCAATTTCCATCTGAAATACATCAATGAGGAGAATTCCAAGGGTATCCTTTCACCTCCGCAGATTTGAGAATCCAGACTATGAAAACGAGTGCTTGGAAGCAAGAGAAGATAAGAATGGTCACGTATCTACTGCTGAGCTCGACATGTACCCGGTTGTTCTTAACAGATTGTGCATTTTAAAAGACCAGTTGAAAACAAGGAATCACTGGATTCTTTGAGACTCGTTTTTTTCTGATTAATTCCGACAAGAAGACACAGCATTCCTTCCTACCTCTGATTCTGTATGAATCTCTTCTCAGTAACTCACTGATTAGCAATCTTCATATCAGATACTGATACATCAACTAAGCCCGTACCGTAGTGCTCCAATTCCCGTCTCAAAAACGAATTCCAAGCGCCTGCATTGACCTCCATAGATCTGTGTCCTAACCAGAAGCAATTGAGTGCTTGGAAGCAAGAAAACCATGAATGGTGTTGGAAAATGGATTCAAAGTGCTCAAAATGTAGCTCAACCTCGGTTGCCAGCGGAGAAGCAGAAGTGGCTTATAAGCTTCGGGATCATGCGAGAAACGAAACAGCTACTGCAATGAATGCGTTAACTTTAAAAGTGCGTCACTGTGAAATTTCTTGTGATTTGGGGTGATAAATACTTTAAAATTCAATACCACAGGACCAGTCGACCCGTTTTGGGATTTGGTTTTCACCACAACTTTACAAAAAAATCTGCATCCAACGACACCTCATGTTGCTTAGTTTGACGGATGGTCTCTCAAATCATAATATCACTCGCAAAACAAAACAAAACGGAACAAAACAAACCACCTGCCTTTGCTAATAGATGTGAAGGTAAGATCTTTTGCTAGAATCACTTGGAATATTTAACAAGTGCATGATTCAATTCTGCATCTTTGCTAATAGATGTGAAGGTAAGATCTTTTGCTAGAATCACTTGGAATATTTAACAAGTGCATGATTCAATTCTGCATGATGAGTTCATATATGACATATATAACTTAGTATGGACTATCCAGAGTGTAGAATTAATAACAAGAACTGCAAAATGATTTCTAGAATCTAGGTTCTATAGAGATATTATTCAAGATATGTAGATATTAGGTACGTAGATGAGGTACTCCCTGTGTTCCAAAGTCCAGAAATAAGGCCAAAGTCCTCATCTAGCTAAATGATGCATAAATCTATATATAAAAGAACACGATTTGTGAGAGAGTTTATGAGAATTACTATGTTACAAGAACATATCGCTTATGTTGATCCAAGTGTTGAAGCATTAAATTTTAGTCTATATTCAATGATTTAATAATATTTTCATAAGAATTTCCTTTCTTATTTTGTATACACGATTATACATTTTGGTATAAGGTAATCCCTTGTAAAAAAAAATAAAAAATAATAATATTGAATTTCTAACTTTATGTCTTTATTATATAAACTTCAAATACTATACAACTCAAAATTCTGACTTTACTTAAATATCAAAAGTAGAGAGGAGATAGACAAAACGGAAAAAAAAGAAAAAAAAGAAAAAAAAGAAAAAAAAGAAAAAAAAGAAAAAAAAAAAAAAAAAAAAAAAAAAAAAAAAAAAAAAAAAAAAAAAAAAAAAAAAAAAAAAAAAAAAAAAAAAAAAAAAAAAAAAAAAAAAAAAAAAAAAGAAAAAAAAGAAAAAAAAGAAAAAAATTGAGATTATAAGTGCAAATTTTTATATTTTGATTAGACATATTTGTCCATGTTACAATAATCTAGTCTCAAGCTACACATGCTACATGTAATACATTACTGAATCATATAATATGATTGATATATCTACCACCGAGGTGTGAAGAATAAAATAATCACTTGATAATACACTATGGAGGCTCTCAATGGAACTTCTTGGTGGATACTACACACCATGACTATCCTTATAAGTGTTGTCGTGAAAGCAAGAGTCTGCTTGGGAAATTGCTAACGGGACCTAAGAAATTTTACAACAATAAAAGTATCAAAATGAAAAGCACGGATGCCAACCACCCTTAACCCTTAAACGTCAAGCCCCTCTGAAAATACACTGAAAACCGAGCCCGAGGGGCATGCTCTGACGTTTAAGGGTTAACTACTTGGAAAAAATAGGCACACGAATTGCAAAGTTTTATTAAACCCATCTTGAATGTATATGAAGGAAACTTTGCTAAAAAATGACTTCCAAACGCATAGAAAAAAACCCTTCTTAACCCTTGAACGTCATGTGCTTTCCTGATACCACACCCAAAATCTCTTTTAAACTCCATTTTTAGCATTATTCTATTTTTAATTTGCTTGAGCTCTATTCTAAGAAAGAATAGATCTCTTTAAGGTGCTCAGTTTGGAATTCTAAAAATTCCATTTGGTATAATGGAGTGTAAGTTATGAGCAAGATTCTCTCAAAGAAAAACCCAACCCCTCGGGTTGGGTCTGACGTTTAAGGGTTAACCACAACTTTTGGAATAACCTGAGTACATGAACCTATTGTCAAACCGAGAGGAATTTCTTCATATTTCTCCCCAAAGAAAACTTTCACATTCATAAAGTATCCTTGCGAAATCCCTCATAATCAGAAGTAACCTTTTGCCTCTATTACTCTTTTGTTTATTTCTATTTTTTATATGAAACTATTCAAAACTTGATAACACAACTCTTTGTTGACTTCGACCTTGATACGTCCCTAGTGTCAAAAAACGACATTTCGGATGAAAAGTAGAAACTTTAAAGAGTCATAACTTCTTCATCTAATGTGTTTTGACAAAATCACTTGGGTTAAGTCACAAATCAAGTCTAGTTTGTGTGATAAAATTGCACATTTAATTAATGAAGTATAAAATAAATTGTATGCATTTTAGTGCAGCCAACTCTTGTTTTGGAGATTCCACTCATTTGGCATGTTTTACAATTGCAAGCCAATTTTTTGAAACCTAAAATAGATTTTCATGAATTTTTCAACATGGGTGTAAATATTTAGATGCATTCCAATAAATTCCTAGTTGGAAGTTTTTAGATCCCAATAACTTTGGTATTGCATTTGCAATGATGTTTCTACAATGAAATAATGTAAGAAATAATGGATGATTTTGGTAGGATGGGCTTTAATCATAGTCGACTTTTAGTGGTAGAAACCTTGATCCAATCAAAAACATATTGAAGCTCTGAAGACACGGATTTGAGTGCAAAGGGTCTAGTTTTGGGTTATTTTTTTCTTTAAAAAATGTTTGGCAGTTTTCATCATTGGAAAGCTTCTATTTGAGTCAAGATATTATTTTGATCAATTTTTATGTTCTTGAGATGAAGATGAACAACTTCATAGTTGGTGATTTTTTATTACAAACAAGTCCTAACCCGTGTCCTCCGGACACGGACATCAAAAAGGTAAGATCGAAATTTATGAAAACATGTAAAAAATTCAGACCTAGGTATAAAAAATAATTATACCCTATTGAGAATCCTCCAACTACGTATTTCTTTTTATACCTGAGTTTAAATTTTTAGTTTTTTACGTGTTTTAAAAAAAAAATTGATCGGCCCTTTTTGATGTCCTAGTCCGAAGGATATAGGTAAGGACTTCTATATACCGATGTCCTTTGGACCAAAAAAAAAAAAAAAAAAAAAAAAAAAAAAAAAAGTATTCAATTAATTAGTGAGTAAGTTCCCCTCGTCCCATCGGTAAGCACATTATTTGGTGCTCTTCAAAAACTACACCCTATCCTCGGTTCCCTCGTAAATGGTCTTCCTACTTTTTAAGATTTATAGCATGTCCTGCGTTCCCTTTTTCTGGGTTACCCATGCTTTGGCCCGTTCCCCGTTCTCATCATTTCTTTTGTGTCTCAACAACTTTCCTTTTTGGTTTCCGTCATTTGTTCCTAGTTTCCATCATTTGTATGTAGTTCCCATCATTCGTTCTTGGTTCTCATTATTTGTTAGTAGTTCTCATCCTCCTTTCGTAATTCTTATCCTTTAATCTCGATTCCTGGTTCCCCTCCGTTGTTCCCTTGATCTCCCCTCAAGTGACTCTTTCTTTGCTCCCATTTTTATGTTCCATATTCCTTGTCTCTTTAACTCCTTGTATTTTTATTATTGGGATCTAATAAACTCTTAATAACAACCACATACCATTTAGAGAACTCTTCAAAATCTTTAGAACAATTACTCTTTATATCGTGTATACATGACCAACTGATAATGGCCATGACCATGCATGTCTTTGATTAATTTCTCCCCCTCATCCCGATGGATGAGCTTTTTATTTGGTGCTCCTCAAGAACTGCCCCTATCCTTGATTCTCTCGTTGATTGTATCTCCTTGCTTTATAAGAATTTTAGGATATCCTTCATTCCATGGATCCCTACTTCCCAGTTGTCTTCTGTTCTATTCTGGTTCCCCATTCTCTTTTTCTTTACTAATCACTCCCAACCTCTAATTTCCCATTCGTGGTTTCCATCCTTTGTTTCCGATTCCGGCTCCCCCATCCGGCCATCCCCCATTTTCCCTTCTTGGTTTCATCATTTGTTCCCGATTTCCATAATTTGTTCCCAGTTCCTATCATACATTGACATGTGGTTCTCATTATTTGTTTTCGTTCCCATTCTCCGTGCCCAATTCCTAGTTCTTGTTCCATGTTCCGTTGATCTCCTCTTTACTCCTTACTTTGCTCCATTTTACATGTTCCACATTCCTTGTCCCTTCGACTCTTGTTATGTTGATGAGATTTAATAAATTCTTAATAACAATCAAGTACCACCTACGGAGATCCTTCAAAATCTTTAAAACTCTTCATACCGTGTATACTCTCATGGACAAACCACCCTACTACCGGGAAGGATCACCAAGGGCAAATAGAGAAAACCGGCTGCATCAGGTCGGGCAACCTGCAAAGGATCGCTAGCAGGTAATCGTGTTCTTTTATATATATAGAACCCCAATTCCGTTAAAATGGCACTATGCCATGTGCCATTTTGTCACACTAGATCTTACATTTGTGCTCATATAAAATGGTATATTCTGTAATATCACAATTTTTTTGTAATATCACTTCTTTATATACATTGTCACTCATTTTCCCTAATATCACCTTAAAATTCTGTTATACCACATGGTTTTTGAGCTATAGTTCAGAAAGTTGAGGTGTGCCATTTTACCGGAATAATGCCATTTTAACGGAATTGGGGTTATAGATCTCTTGTTAGTAGAATTTTCACTTCAAAAATTTGTGAAAATGATGATATTTTGTAGCCAAGGTTGCTTGGCGCACTAACACGTTATTATCTTACAATCTATAAAGTCTCATAAGTCAAGTTTTGGTCTACATAATCTACAACAAGTCTATTACAAGTTTTTACGGTTAAGGTCTAAATAACTTATCTTCATTTTCATCTTTGACACTTTTTGAAAAATGAGATTTTGGCTAAAAATACCCTAGGGACGTATAGGGATTAATCCATTATTACCTTTACTTTTGAGCGCATTTTTTTGCAAGAAAGAAAGAGTTGAATACACAAGAAAGTCATGCGAGAAGGTGGCCTCCGCTTAGCATCAAACATAATGATTCGAAATTTAACATGAAAAAGATCTTGTAATTAATGGCGCTTTTTGGGACCTAAGTAC
The DNA here is from genome assembly GCA_037043015.1 of Bryum argenteum. Classification (NCBI taxonomy): domain Eukaryota; kingdom Viridiplantae; phylum Streptophyta; class Bryopsida; order Bryales; family Bryaceae; genus Bryum; species Bryum argenteum. Next base: position 9,359,766 of record CM073330.1, read on the forward strand.
AATTTTTTGAGCTTGTATTTTTTGAAACACTATGAAAGGCTTTTCAACAACTTGAGTGTCATAACTTGGCTCTGTCAAAAGTTGAACCTCTTCAACACTTGGCTCGGTCACTATTACTCTTGATATCGTTCACTTGTGTAGTGGGTTTGCATACGTAGATGACAAACATGTGACTAGAATGGTATATCGAAAAAAGCCAAAAGCATTAAGTACTTTTAATTGCAAGGTATGCATCATAGATAACTTGTACAACTTCTTGAGTGTGAATGTGGACGGAAGTTTGAGTGACACGAAGTTTGCAATAGGGAAATGGCAATAAACTTGTACTTTTACTCATAGTATAATGTATATGAGACCCTACACCACCATAAAACTCAAGTCCATAAAGGCTTAAAATGCATAAGAGACCTTTTTTTTTTTATTGTGCAAAGAAGCTAGAATATGAGTACGCCTTGAGCAATCCAGTGGTGATACAAACTTATGCAAATTCATTATTAGGATCATCGACCGCAAAGGGAACCAAGATCTGTGGTAATACATTTGAGAGCTATAGCTCATGAGGTTGAAACAAGGTGAGAAAATAAGCGGCAAAACCTCAACAAAAACGTGGAAAGCACGAATGTGGCAATAGTAGATAGTCATATGCATAGGCATTTCGCTAACATTCAAGTCATATGCATGGACATCTCAGTTGCATTTGATATTCTACCACTTGAGAACTGTATGTGTTGAATGTTGTAACGATTGCCACTTTGAATCAATAAATTTAGATCTAATTCTTGTGATAAATTCAAATTTATACAAGAAATCCGAATACAAGTTGGAGTTTTGAAATTGATGCTCCGTCTATAAGTCTTGTGATTCTCTCAAAAAATATAGAAGAAGAAGAGGAACATTAGACCCCTATGGGTTGACGTGAATATAGTGTTCGTTTGACCTACCCTTGATGGTATGCCCGCAAGTTAGAATTTTACAAACATTTTTTGGCTCGTGTGCCATTTTAGAGGCATATATAATTATTCCCCTGGGAAGGCACGTCTTTGTTACATCATTTCTCTACTCCATAATATCACACTTATTTTGTAGTATCACATTATTTTTTGTAATAATCACCCATAAGTTTGACGGTGCTATTACACGTTTTGTTTTAGATCTTATGATCAATGTTTTTAACGATCACTCAAAAGCATCAAAGAGCAAAACGATTTTGTCGAATTTCTTTTGATGGCCGCTGAATAACATTGGATGGTCAATGTGGTCAAAAATCAATATTTAATGTGATTTGTGTAAATTCCAAAATGTGCCATTTTTGCGGAATAATTTCATTTTAACGGAATTTATGTATCATGTAGATAAGCAATGCTTTTTGTAAGCTTCATAGATTTGAGGTTGAAATGTTGCTAGAACAAGTATCAAGACATTACTTCATGTGAGCAATGCTTCTATAAAACATCAAAAACAAAATGTTGAAACCGCCTCATTTTGATAGTGCTTCTCGCCGTTATATATTTGTAGTGGGAATTAATTCATGTTTTCGCTCACTTATGTGGAGTCAAAGTGGAATGATCATACTCATCAACCCTAAACGACCATGGTGTTGTTTGGAAGCTTGAAACCTCAGAAGTGCGATTTCCTACCTCTAAGAACTTCCTCGGTGTAATTTTTTTTTTTTTTTTTTTTTTTTTTTTTTTTTTTTTTTTTTAATTATAATTTTAACACCTAAAGGTCCTTGATACAAAATTGTTTAAATTATCAAAAAGAACCTTCTTTTACTTCAGGTGCAAAGAAACTCAATCTAAGCATTGATTAGAAGATCCAACCGTAGGATCTTGAAGTTAACTTGACCCTTTTCTCGAATGTCAAATTTGAACCGTTAATTTTTCTCCAATTTTGAGATTATAATGGTCAAAGTTGGCTGAATTTTCTCCCTGCGGAAATTCCAAAAAGCGATTTCTGCTTTCTTGGACCTTTAGGGGTTAAACTTTCAACGGTAAGATCTTGTACCTACAGTAGTAGAAAATGGCACTAAAAGTGACGGCCGTAAGGACTTGACCGTAATGATACAATGCGTTGTTTTTAATTGTGCTTCTAATAACATCAAAATAAATTATGATATCTATCACTTTTTCTTAGAATTCTTTTTGTTGTAATAAGCGTAGCACATCCTAATAGATTAGTAAGAAAAATTAAGGAAAAATGACAAATATAATAATTTATTGTGTTGTCATTAGAAGCACAATTAAAATATGCACTATGTGTCATTACTGTCAAGTAATTACGGCCGTCACTTTTAGTGCCATTTTCTACTACACTAAATTTGATAATTAGTGTTAAATTATTATAAGATTTGAGAATGCTATAAATTTTTACTTTTTTTTAGAAAAATTTACCAAGAGCATTGATTCTCATACTATATAAGGACCCCATCTTGGCCAATATAGTGGGTAAAATTCTTGAACAACAGTAAAAACTTATAACATGTTCATGTAAATTAGTGTATCTAACACTAATTATCAAATTTAGTGTAGTGCTAAGACTATTTTTATTTACTTCTTCAAAAATTGACTATTGGATGTTTACCATTGCTTAGAGATCATAACATTCAAAGTTTGTCACTCAGGTATGTTTTAGCATTGCGAAGATTGTTTTTGGTTATTGAAATTTTTAGAGGTTGCCCTTGTAAATTTGGTAAACGTTTTGTCTTGAGTCACTTTGAACCTTATGAAGTGAATTGGTTATAAACATTTTTCAAAAACAAAATCTTAGAAAAGACTAAATTCAAACATCCCTCTTTAGACTTAAAACCTAAAATTTACATAGCAAGGTTTCAAAATTAGAATTTGGCTTTGCAAATCTTACTACATACACTTTGGTGTATAAGGTGCACCCAATAAAAATCTTAGGAAAAAATATGATTTTTAACCCCTTCCTCTAGCTTGCATGCAAAGAATCAAACTAGCTTGCCTGCAAAGAATCAAACTAGCTTGCATGCAAAGAATCGTACTAGGTGGCCGTGCACTAGTAGGAATTTTGTAAAAAATGTTGCCTGGAATAACATGTCCAAAATGACCAAAAAAAAGTTTTATGTCTCAAATGACACAAACAGACAAACCTATGTGATCATAAACATAATTGTCTCTATAATGACGGGTTTTTATGTAATTCTAAACGTAAATCTATTATGTCATTTGAGACAAGTTACTCCGAAGAACATTTTTGGACGCTATTCCTACTAGAGGTGGTCATTTAGAGCATTCCCAACGGCCTCACTAATGGATTGGCTAAATGTAGCTTTGGAGGAGGGGTTGCTAAATGTAACACCCTTTGAATCTACACCCTTTTCAACAAACTCGCTAAATGACCTTGTTATATTTTCCTTTTCACCACTTTGACATATATTTAAAAGTACTTGTAGTATAAAGTTTTGAGGTTTTCCAAAAGACAAATGATATCTCCCACTACAACCTATATTTAACAAATTATGGACTTATTTTCAACTTACTTATAAACTTTTTGCAACTAGTGAAGAACCTTGGTTTTATGAGCAGCAAGCCGATACATCCCCACATCTGCGACTTTCAAAAGGCCATAACTCACTCGAATTTTATCCAAATCAACATGTGAGGTGTTTATTAGACATCTAAGTTTTTGTAGATATCTAAAAACACCTCATATGTTTAATTTGGACAAAATTTGACTGAGTTATAAGCTTTCAAAGATTACTGGTGGAGTCTTAAGGTAATATCGGCGGACACCCGACATCATTTTTGGACTATGAATTTGTCCATAATTAGTTAAATATAAGTTTTACCCTATTCATAAGTCAAAATCTTTTCACGAGCAATGCATGCAAAGTTTAGTACATCCGCATGGTGTTGCCATGACCATACAAATGATTTTTAGTATATTCTGAGCCATAAATATTTCAAAATTGAATATCTTGGGATCCGTCGACCCAATTTGTGATCCAATTTTTTCCACAACTCTACGAAAATACCCACTTTGAACCACACCTCATGCGCCCCGATCCAATCATTATATCACGTTAGAAACAAAACAAACAAACTACCTCCTTAAATAGTAGATAAAATAATAAATGAAATTCTGATATCTTTACAATCAGTGCGCATAAAGTATACGAATACTTCATTCACTATTATGCTTTCATATATATAATCATAAATAACCCTTGCTGATGTATAAATGGTTTGAATAGTACATACCACATATGCATCAATGCAAGCCTTGGTCGTTTGTGCCACTTCGGGTCTACTCGTTCGCGCTATTTACACCGCAAGTACATTGATGATCTTTTCATTGACTTTCCACGTAAAATAAGCGTTTGTAGCAGCTACCAAGGAGGATGGGAGAGGGGTGAATAGACCCAAGCTAGTCAGGCTCCCTAGCTAGAGCAAGTTTCCGAACCAACACTGAACTACGGGCAGTGTTTCTAACTCGACACTCACACAGCTTCTCGTGGCACTCTCGCCTAGCCAGAGCAAGTTTCCGAACCAACACTGAACTACGGGCAGTGACTCTCCCTTGACGGTCCCACAGCTTCTTCTCCCTTGACGGTCCCACAGCTTCTTCTCCCTTGACGGTCCCACAGCTTCTTCTCTCTCGACGGTCTCACAGCTTCTCTAAACTACGGGCACTGACTCTCCATCCACGGTATCACAGCTTCTATGACTACAGGTAGTGACTTTTGACGGTCCCACAGCTTCTTCTCCCTCGACGGTCCCACAGCTTCTCTGAGCTACGGGCAGTGACTCTCCCTTGACGGTCCCACAAGCTTCTTCTCCCTCGACGGTCCCACAGCTTCTTCTCCCTCGACGGTCCCACAGCTTCTCTGAACTACGGGCAGTGACTCTCCCTTGACGGTCCCACAGCTTCTTCTCACTTGACCGTCTCACGGCTTCTTCTCCCTCGACGGTCCCACAGCTTCTCTGAACTACGGGCAGTGACTCTCCCTTGACGGTCCCACAAGCTTCTTCTCCCTCGACGGTCCCACAGCTTCTTCTCCCTCGACGGTCCCACAGCTTCTCTGAACTACGGGCAGTGACTCTCCCTTGACGGTCCCACAGCTTCTTCTCACTTGACCGTCTCACGGCTTCTTCTCCCTCGACGGTCCCACAGCTTCTCTGAACTACGGGCAGTGACTCTCCCTTGACGGTCCCACAGCTTCTTCTCACTTGACCGTCTCACGGCTTCTTCTCCCTCGACGGTCCCATAGCTTCTCTGAACTACGGGCAGTGACTCTCCATCCACGGTATCACAGCTTCTCTGAGCTACGGGCAATGCCTGTGACGGCTCTTTGGCTGGCCTTTGCTTATAAGAGCAATATTGGCAATTGTGGGAGCAGCAATCTAAAGCATAGTTTCAAGTGCTGTAGTCTAGGTTCCTTCCCTTATTGCCCTTCTTTAAGGTCCAACTCTCCAGCATCCTTCCCTTACTGCTCTTCTTGAATTTCACAACTCTTCTAGGTGCAACCTCACCCCCAGTCGACTCTAAGTACTGGCAGTTGATGACTCTGACCTCTCGTGTGATCCCTCTTCAGGCATTCGTTCGCTCTCAAATTGTCTCAGCAGGTACGATCCTACGTCTTCAACATCTTTTCTTCTTTTACAATTTCTGCTCAATTGTGTTCTATCCTTCGTCGTCGACTGGGAGTATGGTTAATTCCACCAGTCACACTTTAGCTGCATGAGCTATGAAAGAATTTTACGATCGCTCTAGTATTGACTCGCCTTAGAGGGGAGGACGAATTTGCAAACACCTGAGTGTGCACATGAATTATGACTTACTCTTGATATATTAAGAAGTTGAATGATTCCATCTCATGTTTGGCGTCAAGAAAATTTACTGACGTAATGAACATCTTTGGTTTTGCAGAGGAAGGCCTAAACCACAGACAACAGCGACGATCGATGGCGCAAGCGAACAACGGAGCGGCATGGCAGCCGAATGCTGCACCTCAGGGACCACCGATGATGGCCGGAGCAGTCCCTCCTCAGAATCCTGGCCCGGTAACGTTTGATTTGGAGGCTGCTCTACTTGGGCCCGTACTGACTAAAAGCAACGTGGGCTGCGAGATCCGAGCCAAGCTGATCGATGAAACTGACCAGGCTTGAGAGAGAGAGAGCTTCTGTGGAATATTTGTCTCCACAAGTTTAGATAGTTTTACACGTCAACTGGTCAGTTTCAATCGTTTGGACTTGTTTTCATGTAAGCTCTCATAGAATCTCTTAGTACAGTGCAGTAGAATAAAAATTTCTGAGCCACTGAGTGAGTAAAGCCACTGGGTGGAGTTATGAATGTCTTCAGAAGCTTCTTGCAGTAATTGCATGAGGTGGATGGAGTTTATACAAGCGTGTTGAAGAATTGCATTTTCTCCACTTTCAGATGGTGTAAGTTACTTGTACCAGATAGAGTTTTGAGAGTTTTCTACATGTGATTGTGAAGGCTAACCACTAGAGAGCTGCATCATACAATTTCGCTGGGGAGCAATATAATTCGAGTTCTGAATTTTTAGACTCAAAACTCACTGTTCCCATTGTTTCCTGCCCTTCAAATTAGGATTGTTGTTGCAATTACCCACAGATTTAAGAGTTGGTCGTGCTACACATGCCATTCTAATGGAATATGGCCATTTCTTGAACCGAATCCGAATAGAGGTTATACCCTTTGAGGTGGGGAGGTTTGGTAATCCCGGCGCAGAGGAGGCCGCCATGTCCGGTTATGGAGTACTCCTTGAAAAGCCCACGATCTGGAGGTGGTAGACGCAGGATTGTCGGGAGCGCCCTCCAGGACTTCGATTGCAGATGGAACCCACTACACCGCTCTTCGTTGTGTTTGCTGTAGTAATTGATCGCCGTGGATTCGCCTTTTAGGCACTGCTCTCCGAGACTGACTAAACTCATCACGCTCTACCCATCTCTTACCTGCTTTCGTTGTAGAGTTTGACGCACAAGTGAACGAGTACTGGATTTCCGGGATGGAGCAGTGGCGGCAGGGCTGCCTACTGTGCCATGAAGGGGTTGAAGACGAGAAGGTGGGGAAGTTTGAAAACCCCGGCGCAGAGGAGGTAGCCATGTCCGGTTATGGAGTGCTCGCTGAAAAACCCACGATCTGGAGGTGGGGGAAGCAGAAATGTCGAGGGAGCGCCCTCCAGGACTTTGATTGCAGATGGAACCCACTACACCGCTACTCGTTGTGTTTGCTGTAGTAATTGATCGCCGTGGATTCGCCTTTTAGGCACTGCTCTCCGAAACCGACCGAGCGTGGATTCGCCATTTAGGCACTGCTCTCCGAAACCGACCGAGCCGTGGATTCGCCTTTTAGGCATTGCTCTCCGAAACTGACCGAACTCATCACGCTCTACCCATCTCTTACCTGCTTTCGTTGTAGAGTTAGACGCACAAGCGAACGAGTACTGGATTTCCGGAATGGAGCAGTGGCGGCATGGCTGCCTACTGTGTCATGAAGGGGTTGAAGACGAGGAGGTGGGGAAGTTTGGAAACCCCGGCGTAGAGGTGGCCGCCATGTCCGGTTGTGGAGTACTCCTTGAAAAGCCCACGATCTGGAGGTGGTAGACGCAGGAATGTCGGGAGCGCCCTCCAAGACTTTGATTGCAGATGCAACCTACTACACCGCTACTCGTTGTGTTTGCTGTAGTAATTGATCGCCGTGAATTCGCCTTTTTGGCACTGCTTTCCGAAACCGACCGAGTCGTGGATTCGCCATTCAGGCATTGCTCTCCGAAACCGACCGAGCTGTGGATTCGCCTTTTAGGCACTGCTCTCCGAAACCGACCGAGCCGTGGATTCGCCATTTAGGCACTGCTCTCCGAAACCGACCGTGCCGTGGATTCGCCTTTTAGGCATTGCTCTTCGAAACTGACCGAACTCATCACGCTCTACACATCTCTTACCTGCTTTCGTTGTAGAGTTAGACGCACAAGCGAACGAGTACTGGATTTCCGGAATGGAGCAGTGGCGGCATGGCTGCCTACTGTGTCATGATGGGGTTGAAGACGAGGAGGTGGGGAAGTTCGGAAACCCCGGCGTAGAGGTGGCCGCCATGTCCGGTTGTGGAGTACTCCTTGAGAAGCCCACGATCTGGAGGTGGTAGACGCAGGAATGTTGGGAGCGCCCTCCAGGACTTTGATTGCAGATGGAACCCACTACACCGCTACTCGTTGTGTTTGCTGTAGTAATTGATCGCCGTGAATTCGCCTTCTGGAACTGCTCTTCGAAACTGACCGAACACATCACGCTCTACCCATCGCTTACCTGCTTTCGTTGTAGAGTTGACGCACAAGTGAACGAGTATTGGATTTCCGGAATGGAGCAGTGGATGCATGGCTGCCTACTGTGTCGTAAAGGGGTTGAAGACGAGGAGGTGGGGAAGTTTGGAAACAACGGCGGAGAGGTGGCCGCCATGTCCGGTTGTGGAGTACTCCTTGAAAAGCCCACGATCTGGAGGTGGGAGACGACTCCAGCTTGCGCTTTGCGGATTGCCGGATCTATACCTCCGGCCTGTGTGCAGCGCTTCGACTTCGTTGAATATTGAGCTGGGAGTTGAGAAGGCTTGAGCAAGGTCTGGAGAGCGATTCGTCCAGTTGCCTAGATCGACCTTGATGTGTGCATAGGCTCGTTTAATTTACCGAGGTGCGGAGATCATTCCTTCTACCCAGTTTGCGAGAACAAGTGAAGTAAGCTCCGGCTGTGCCTTCGGGCGGGCGGGACAAGGCTGCCCAAGGCGGGCCAGAGCCTGCCGCCCCGGCTCTTTCAGGCTGCCGCTGGGCAGGCGCCGGCGCCCCAGCCAGGCGCCGTTAGAGCCGAGGGTCGTCCCCTTTGCTCGATCCCGCAGTTGCAACAGTGAACTACGGGCAGTGTCATCCGCTTTGCTCGATCCCGCAGCTGCAACAGTGAGCTACGAGCAGCGTCGTCCGCTTTGCTCCATCCCGCAGAGCTCTGCGACAGTGAACTACGAGCAGTATCGTCCCCTTTGCTCGATCCCGCGGCTGCAACAGTGAACTACGGGCAGTGTCGTCCCCTTTGCTCGATCCCGCAGTTGCAACAGTGAACTACGGGCAGTGTCATCCGCTTTGCTCGATCCCGCAGCTGCAACAGTGAGCTACGAGCAGCGTCGTCCGCTTTGCTCCATCCCGCAGAGCTCTGCGACAGTGAACTACGAGCAGTGTCGTCCCCTTTGCTCGATCCCGCGGCTGCAACAGTGAACTACGGGCAGTGTCGTCCCCTTTGCTCGATCCCGCAGTTGCAACAGTGAACTACGGGCAGTGTCGTCCGCTTTGCTCGATCCCGCAGCTGCAACAGTGAACTAGGGGCAGTGCCGTTCGTTTTGCTCGATCCCGCAGCTGCAACAGTGAAGGCTCTCTGTCTACTGCCTATAAGAGCCACAATAGCAGCAATCCAAGGCATTGTATCAAGTGATGTGCTCTAGGTTCCTTTCCTCATCAAACTCCTTCAAGGTGCAACTCCAGCTTCCTTCCCTCATTGCTCTTCTTGAATTTCACTGTAACTGTTCTAGGTGCAACCTCATTTTCAGTCGACTCTAAGTACTGGCAGTTGATGACTCTGCCCTCTCTTGTGATCCCTTTCAGGCATTCGTTCACTCTTAATTTTTCTTAGCAGGTACGATCCTACGTCTTCAACATCTTTTCTTCTTTTTGAATTTCTGCTCAATTCTGAACATTCTACCTTCGTTGTCGACTAGGAGTGATTATGATTAATCCCACCAGTTTCACCGCAGCTGCATGAGCTATGAAAGAATTTGGCAATCGCTCTAGTATTGACTCGCCTTCTGGGGAGAACGAATTTGCGAACACCTGAGTTATGACTTACGACATGAATTATGACCTACGAGCTAGATGTATTAGGAAGTTGGATGCTTCCATCTCATGTTTGGCTTCAAGAAAATTTACTGACGTAATGAACATCTTTGGTTTTGCAGAGGAAGGCCTAAACCACAGACAACAGCGACGATCGATGGCGCAAGCGAACAACGGAGCGGCATGGCAGCCGAATGCTGCACCTCAGGGACCACCGATGATGGCCGGAGCAGTCCCTCCTCAGAATCCTGGCCCGGTAACGTTTGATTTGGAGGCTGCTCTACTTGGGCCCGTACTGACTAAAAGCAACGTGGGCTGCGAGATCCGAGCCAAGCTGATCGATGAAACTGACCAGGCTTGAGAGAGAGAGAGAGCTTCTGTGGAATATTTGTCTCCACAAGTTTAGATAGTTTTACACGTCAACTGGTCAGTTTCAATCGTTTGGACTTGTTTTCATGTAAGCTCTCATAGAATCTCTTAGTACAGTGCAGTAGAATAAAAATTTCTGAGCCACTGAGTGAGTAAAGCCACTGGGTGGAGTTATGAATGTCTTCAGAAGCTTCTTGCAGTAATTGCATGAGGTGGATGGAGTTTATACAAGCGTGTTGAAGAATTGCATTTTCTCCACTTTCAGATGGTGTAAGTTACTTGTACCAGATAGAGTTTTGAGAGTTTTCTACATGAGATTGTGAAGGCTAACCACTAGAGAGCTGCATCATACAATTTCGCTGGGGAGCAATATAATTCGAGTTCTGAATTTTTAGACTCAAAACTCACTGTTCCCATTGTTTCCTGCCCTTCAAATTAGGATTGTTGTTGCAATTACCCACAGATTTAAGAGTTGGTCGTGCTACACATGCCATTCTAATGGAATATGGCCATTTCTTGAACCGAATCCGAATAGAGGTTATACCCTTTGAGGTGGGGAGGTTTGGTAATCCCGGCGCAGAGGAGGCCGCCATGTCCGGTTATGGAGTACTCCTTGAGAAGCCCACGATCTGGAGGTGGTAGACGCAGGATTGTCGGGAGCGCCCTCCAGGACTTCGATTGCAGATGGAACCCACTACACCGCTCTTCGTTGTGTTTGCTGTAGTAATTGATCGCCGTGGATTCGCCTTTTAGGCACTGCTCTCCGAGACTGACTAAACTCATCACGCTCTACCCATCTCTTACCTGCTTTCGTTGTAGAGTTTGACGCACAAGTGAACGAGTACTGGATTTCCGGGATGGAGCAGTGGCGGCAGGGCTGCCTACTGTGCCATGAAGGGGTTGAAGACGAGAAGGTGGGGAAGTTTGAAAACCCCGGCGCAGAGGAGGTAGCCATGTCCGGTTATGGAGTGCTCGCTGAAAAACCCACGATCTGGAGGTGGGGGAAGCAGAAATGTCGGTAGCGCTCTCCAGGACTTTGATTGCAGATCGAACCCATTACACCGCTACTCGTTGTGATTGCTGTAGTAATCAATCGTCGGGAATTCGCCTTCTATAACTGCTCTCCGAGACTGACTAAACTCATCATTCTCTACGCATCTCTTACCTGCTTTTTATGCAAAACTGACGAAATAGTGAACGAGTACTCCATTCCTGTGATGGAGCAGTGGTGTATGGAATACTATTTGCACGTTCGGCTTGAGAGGTGGGTAATGCGTGTGGATTCGGGTCTAGGGTTCGAAATCGCGAGACCCTGTTTTTCTTGGCCCAGACCCTAGGTGGCCCGTTTGCACACGAGTTTCGGGCAGTTTCGGGCAGTTCTAAACGGACGGACTTATGCAGGCGTTCAAGATGTGCACATGTAAAGTTAGGGAGCAACGTGTTTTAAGACGAACGAGGAACATGCTCCAACCTCGATCTACTAATCCTCTGATGCAATGTCCATTGAACTGCCAATCAATCACTCTTGTTACCAGTAAAAATTTAAGCTCACAGCGACGGCAGTGTGATGCAAAAATTTACACCTGCAGCAAGACTTTACAGCTAGACAAGCGCAGAGCAATCAGGTAAGCACGGGGTACAATTTAAGGAGGGTGCAATGGCTCTTTTGAAGTGTCCACTATCAGTACAAGGGAGGGCACTTGCGGAAAGATCCTCCATGAAAGAAGAGAATCTATGTTGGGGATAAGTAGGCCCCCTTCAGGATCTGAACTACTTTGCTTAAGATGATGATTGCAGTACACACCTTGCGGGCATATTGATGCCAGCTGCCAGAGTTTCAGTTGTGAATACCACTTTGAGTAAACCTTGTTGGAACAGCTCTTCAATAAAAGCCTTCCAGGTTGGTAAGCAACCTGCATGATGCGCGGCTGCTCCTTTCATAAGAGCTTTTACACTTTTGTCTCTGACGGCATCTGGGTATTGCTGCTGATACTTTCGAAGAGCTTCTTGTACTAGCCTTGCCTCGTCGTCAGACAGTAGATCACATTCCTGGTACACACCGTATTCATGCTTAAAGGTGAGGCCATGCCAAAATTGAAGACTTTCGGAAATCCACATATGTCAATAGGCATTTCTCTACCTCCACGTAGCTAACAGCCAAATCACAGCCCTTGCGACTGAAGATGAACCAGATTGCCGGAAGCAAGTCTCTTTCCTTCAGCTGTGTCAGAGTATCTTTCACCTTCGGCACCTACAAACATACATGTAATACAAACATACTCAATTGGCAGAGATCAATGACTTTCTGGGCATGGATTGCTTCATGCACATGGAACCCGTGAACTCCATTTCAGCCACTATGACATGCGAATTAGCCTTGCCGGAGACGAAACAAGGACCATGACTTCTGGATAAGCTCGTAATCTGGTTCAGTAAGAAAGGTGTACATTTTCGGACATTGAGAAACAATGACAGAAATCGGGAGTTACGAATGGAATCGGTATTCACTCCGAAGAACTGCCTGTTGCAGGGCTATCCTTGAGATCACCAGACTGACCTGTTTACGACGAAGAAACATAAGTTGATCCTCAGTCAGCTTCTTCTCGCTGTCTTTACTTCTCTGCAGTCGACCCTGTCCATGGTTCTTCACTCCAAAGCCAACGCTAGTGCGTGGAGGAGCATGTTGCTCCCTCCTGGAAATTTCTTCTCCAAAGTAATCCAAGAACAGACGTTTGTTCTCTTTCTCATCATTGATCTTCAGTTTCCTGCAACAAAAGATTGACTCCCGTCAGTAGGCGTCCGTTGGGCAGACCGTAACCTTCAGAAACGCCTGCCCGGCGCAAACGTGCAGGGGCAAACGGTACACAAGCGTGAGCCCGCAATCTGCGATTTCAGGGGTTGAAAAGACCCGTTCTAAACCCGTTATTTCCAAAAATCAAACGCCTGAATGTATTCACACCACATTTCCGTCCCGAAATCGAAGGCGTGCAAATAGTATTCCATAGTGGTGGCAAGGGGCAATGGTTCGTGGTAGCAACAAACGACGACGTGTCCTTCATTGCGCTTGTTGGTGAGAACTATTAACTAGGTGAGAAATAATAACTACTTTGGAAAATAAATATACCGTAAAATAGCTATTATTTTGGATGTTGTGCTCTCAAGCTTCTCGGTCTAAGAGGCCATATTCGTTCATTTGAAACAAAATAATCATTTTGAAACTTTTGCCCTAAAATTTTAGCAACTAAATTGAGGCTTTCTTTAGACTTGCTAGTGTTAGATTATTGTCAGGTGAACAATATCCATCCCATGTATGGTAAAAAAGTCAATTACAAATGTAGGATTAGTGAAGAGATCAATGAAGAACATAAAATCAAGCAATAAATTGAGACTACAAAAAGTCTCAATTTAACAAATATGCCCATTAAGTAAGATTAGGAATTGGAGATAGCTGAGAGGTTGCAGTGTTTGGTCTATAGTGCACCTAAGAGTCCGGTGGCCATCGGGATATTAGCGTTACGAACATACACTTCATTCACGCCGGCCCGGCCCTTAGAAAGGGACCGGAGTTTCTATCTCACCTGCACCCAAGAGCTTCCATTCACCCAACCTAAAAACATTTGTGCTTCTTTAAAAATTCTAGTACTTGAGGGACACTATTCTCCAGACTTTGTCAGCCGCTAAAAATCGTTTCTACTGCCAAAACTAGGTAGGGATTTTGCACAACAAATAATGTCATATTATTTAGCATGGTATCTTACTAGGAACAAGAAGAGAGCTTTGCATTCATATATTTTTATACATATATGAATGTTGTAAGTCAATAGCAGGTTGACTGTATTTTGTGAAATACATATTTAGTATATAAAAATATCCGGTTTGGCACTTTCTAAAATAGAATCATGATTTTGTTTTTATCATACACCTTTTTTTTCCTTTTCCTTCTTTTCTTTTCTCTTTCTTCTTCTTTTCTTTTCTTTTCTTTTCTTTTCTTTTCTTTTCTTTTCTTTTCTTTTCTTTTCTTTTCTTTTCTTTTCTTTTCTTTTCTTTTCTTTCGTTTATTTTTTATTTTTAAATGTGATAAGCCGATAACCAAGCACTACCTTGACCCATATATTCATGTGGCATGACTTCCATGCCTGATTTTCAAAACCTTACAATTTGGTCGTATTTCGTGCCAATTTATCGTGATTGAGTCTCTTCATCAGAATGCGGTTTAAGTTGGTCGATTTCAATTAGTCGGCAACTACCTGTCACGTGAATCAAAAAGATACAATGAAATTTATTCTTTCAATTTTAATGTACGGATCATACTGTGCGTAACTAGATTGATGCTGATTCGATGCCTGACTAGAGGTACATCTGGCAATACAAACACGAGTGCACAGGTGGATTGAGTACAAACAAATAGTAACTTAATCATGGGTTATTAAAAATCTCTACTACACAAGAGTTGTTAATTAGTGTTACATACTTTGACCCTTAACCCCTAAAGATCCTTGGGTGTTTTTTGGAGCTTGAAACCTCAAAACTCCAATTCTCTACCTCTATGCACTTCAAGGGGTGCAAAACACATTTTTAATTCTTTTTTTTAACTTCCAACCGGGTGATGGTCTGGTTGGGGTACCCAAAAAGGTTGTCCCATGAACAATTGCACTCTATGCTGATGTGACAAACATATCCATTTTTAAACTGTAATACTATAAGACTTCATTAGATGTGTTTTTAGTTGTCTATACTTATAATGTATCAAGAAAAAAAATTAAAAATTAAAAAAAAAATTTTGAAGTAATTTTATTTGATTTTTTAGTTGAAAAAGTAAGTCATGTCCCAATAACCTAAAATCCATAGAATCAAGCAAATGGAATATCAACCATTTTTATTTTAATATAATTTTTGAATATGACCTACATCTTCTTGTATAGAATACAAAATAATTTATTTAACAATAAAAAAATTAATTCATTGTGCACTATAATGCCTGCAAATCCCCAAATTCAATACTTTTTCCCTCATCTATGAATGGATCCAAAAAAAATTAAAAATCTAAAAGAAAATCTATAGGCATATATACTTTGATTTCAGTGAGGTGCATGATATTTTATTTTCTATTTTAGGGTCTTTTTACTTGATTAAAATGACTAAATTAGACAAACTTTGGAGGCTTTCAATAAGAATAACCTAATTAGTGTGTCCAAAAAGTGATACTCCAAGCTTACCATTGCCCAACCGTAAAATCTTGTACCTAAGCCAATTTTCAATATCTCATTTAAAAATTGACCGTTGGATGTTTACCATTTGAGAGATCATAACATCCAAAGTTTGTCTACGAAGTTTTTTTAGGCATTGTTGAGATTTTTTTTGACACTTTTGGAGGCTGCCCTTGTAAAATTGGTACTCTTTGTGACTAAGGGACCTTTGGAACTTAGGTAGTGATTTGGTCATGAACATATTTCCAAAAAAAAATCTCAAAAAAACATTAAATTTAAACTGCCCCAGTTCGGCTCGCAAACCAAGAATTGTCGTAGAAGACTCAAAAATTGGAATTTGACTTTACAAATTTTACCACATACACTTTGCATTATAGGGAGCATCCATTAAAAAATTTAGGCAAAAATATTACTTTTAACCTATTCATCTAGGCTGCCCAAAATAGCAAAAGCCCGATTTGGTCCTCGTGGATCTTTAGGGGTTAAAGGTCCTTCCACTCTTCAATGGGCAGCCCGAAATTGGATCTCAACATCTTTTGGACTTGGGCAATATGAATAGTGCACTTTTTGAACTTGGGCAGCATGAATGAACCAATCAATGATGAGTTTGCAACCACCTACAAGGTTTTGTGCAATCCCAACCTACCTACCACAATCTTTCACAGCACAAAATCACTCATACAAATTGTGATTTGAATTCTAAAATTTCACTTTTAGAATGCATTACAAGAAGGTGACTAGAATGATATAAAAAAAAGAGTGAAAAATTGAGAATCGAAAGAGCTACAGGCAAGATTCTGTTGGAAAACAGCCCGAGGGGCTGACAGGCGTCTTTAAGGGTTAATTGCAAACGGTAACACTAAATGTCACACGTCCCCATAGTGTTACAACACTAATCCTTAAACCATAACACTAAATGTCACACGTCCCCATAGTGTTACAACACTAATTCTTAAACCATAACACTAAATGTGAGAGCATGCACACTTTTTTGCGAATAATTTTTATTTATTGGAAGTGGTGCAATTGGTCGCTTGAAGAAAAAACAAGGGAATTTTATTGCAACGGCGGCCCAAACTATTTATCTTAGTTTGAAATAAGCTAAAAAATACATGCAATAATCATGGATAAAAGGATTGGTTGCTTTGTCTAGTCTCAATTAAGTACCCAATCTAGGAATACATTTAACTCGACTTGAGCTAAAATGCATTTTCCTAAATTCATTGAATATTCCTATTAAAACTAAATAGGTGTTAACACCAGAAATCAACTACTTGTCCTGAATTTCTACTTAAAACAATGCCACCCTAAATTGACTTATCAAATGAACTACTTCTAGGTTCAACTATGTCATCCTTTTTGGAACAACTTGTGACGGAGACCTGTACATTTGTTGCATTGTTAATAGATTCACCGCCACACTTCGTGTCTAGTGCCAAACCCTCCGGTTCAACTTGAGCCGTTTCGGTAGCCGTCTCTTCAACCGAGACCTTAAACCATGATCGGAGGTGTGATTCAATTCATCTGCGCTTGTTGTGTTCACTGGATCATCACCAACATTGCAACCACTTTGGCCTCGACCAATTTTCTCCGTTTGCAGCGAACCTTCAGACATGGTCACCGTGATCCGCTCATAATCACAACAATCAGCTGAGCTGATAATGATCTTCATGACGTGACCGCCTCTACCAGCAGGCTCCAGAGAAAACTCTTGGTACGTCCAGTTGTCGTCGATCTCGACTTCGTGCTCACCTCCGACAGGAATTGCGGCCAGTTTGGCCAAACAGTTGCGGTTTCCAACGCGCAACTCTTGCTGGGTATGGTTCACGATCACTGTCTGCACCTTGGAGTCCACCATGACCACCGAACGAACAACGAGCACCCAATAAAATTTCTATCCGAAAATGATCCCAACTCGAGCAGATCGAAAGCAGTTTGCAAAATAATTCAGTTCCTCCTTGATGAAAGATTAAGATGATGTTTGAGTCTGGTTTCAGCTTTCCCCATTTAAGTGAGTTTAGTGCTCATAGGAAGTTCCTAGAAAGTATGCCCGACTAAGTCGGTTACAAACGAGTGTTCTTCGTAGAGGATGATTTCCTCGAACGTCTCACTGTTATGCAGACTATGGAGCTTTTTGACAGACCTGATCAGCATATCCACCTTAGCAAACGAGATCATCGTGACCGTTACTTTTGTCTGTACGCTAACCTGCACTTTGTGTTGTATGGTAAATGAAAGGCGGAAAGTAATTGAACACATTCATTCACACTTGTGCTGTAACCCTGTTGTCTGTTGACACAATCTTGTGCAACGAATTCATGGCAAGAGGGGTGGCTAATGGAAGTGAATACTTTGGTTGGGTTCGATTGACAGCATGTTTAATTTGGCAATGGAAAAGTTTAATACAGGAATTTTCAATGTTTACATTTAAGAACTTATTACTTAACCCTTAAACGTCATATGCTTTCCTGATACCACACCCAAAATCTCTTTTAAACTCCATTTTTAGCATTATTCTATTTTTAATTTGCTTGAGCTCTATTCTAAGAAAGTATAGATCTCTTTAAGGTGCTCAGTTTGGAATTCTAAAAATTCCATTTGGTATAATGGAGTGTAAGTTATGAGCAAGATTCTCTCAAAAAAAAACCCAACCCCTCGGGCTGGGTCTGACGTTTAAGGGTTAATATCATTCTACACCATTTGATATCAAGTTTACTTTCAATCAAATTTGAATCAACAAATTGGGGAATTCCGGTAAAATGACAGTATTACGCCAGAAAAATATGTCTCAATTTTCTCAACTATAGCTGAGAAACTACATGATATTACAAAATTTGAAGTGATATTATACAAATAATGATTCCACATATAGTGTGATATTATAAGGTTAACTATTGCAAGTTTTGGTGTGACAAATGTTGCTTGCCTAGATTAGTGCAAGTTAAATTTAATTGCTAATATGATCAACATCACACTTATCAAGATTGAGGGGATTACAATGTTTTTGGGTGATGTTTTTGGGATTACAACGTTTTCCTAATAATGTAAGTAATTTTTTCATTAAGAACTGGTATATACCCATGTCCTCCGGACACCCAAAAAAGTAATTTTCAATTCTCGCTGCTTTTTAAGATTTGTAGCATGTCCTTCGTTCCCTTGTTTCTAAATAATGCCCCATCTTCTATTTTGGTTCTCAATTCTCCATTTTTTTTGTTGATGGTACCCTATCTCCAAACTTTTGTTTCTGGTTCGCATCTTATGTTACTGTTTCCCAGTCTTCCAACTCTCATGAAGTCATGCTTTCTATCATCAGCTCCCGATTCTCATCATTTGTTCCTCGTCCTCATTATTTGTTCCTTGTTCCCATTCTTTGTTCTCAGTTCTTAGTATATATCCGTGTTCGGAGGACACGGGTATAAAATTATTTTTTGATTAATTTGTGAATAAGGCCCCCCTTGTTCTAATCGGTGAGCTCTTTATTTGGTGTTCTTCAAAAACTACGCCCAATATTCTGGTTCCCTCGTTGATGGTCACACTGCTTTTTAAGATTTAAGTAATGTCCTCTTGTCTCTTCTTCTTGGTTCCCGTGATTCTTAAGATTTATAGCCTATCGTCCGTTCTCTCCCCAATTCGCCAATGTACTACTAGGGTACTTTGGATCAATTGGCAGCAATAAAACACGGTCACTACATAAGCATGGGGCATGTATAGTCGTAGTTGCTCCACTAGAGTGTTCATGTACTATTTGAAACATTGACACTGTCTCATATAAATATTTGATACATGATATTTGATATTTTTTATATATGGACTGATCTGATTATGGAAGTTCAATCACTCGTGTAGCTTTGTAATCTAAGAAAAGCGTCAATACTGTCAATACACACCGCGTAGAAAGAGATAGACGAGAATATCTGATATGAAGTGAAGAGCCAGACTGCCAGAGTCAGAGACAATAGTCAACTGAAATTTGTTCGAGGAAAATGAGGTTGGACTCCGAGAAAACATGAGCTCGAGGTGTTACCGACACAGTTACCGATATGGAAATGGTTGTACCTTCCGACCGCTGACTTTCTGACATAATACATACATGACTTTCGAAAGTTACAGTAACCGGTTCATCACGTCTGTCTTTTAGAAGTCTACTCCATTTGCCTGCGCACTTCCTTCAATCTTCGCATATCGCTCAGTCCTCGAAGACCACACCATTCAATTGCCCGGTCCTTTGCTTGAAGTGCACTATGCTACATTAAACCCCTATGACTGAGTGGCCAAAACGATCCATATCATCACTTTTTTGTTGCCAGCTGTAGGCAAAAGTGTTGTTCGACCTTGACCAATGGGAAAATTTATTACACTGGCTGTATTCCAGACGCCATTTAGCTTTAGCTTCTGATTCAAGTTTCCATTGATTGGGCCATCTCCAAGGTGTATGTGATAACCTCGTCCTTTGCTTCATGTACCTCGGTCTGTAGTCTGCACAATTTTCATCCGAGGTAGTCATCCTGTCTGCAGAAAATTCACGTGTAACCGACTTGTTAGGCCTGTATGATGAACCTGAAATGTCCTACATATAGGCAGTAGTACATGAATAAGCAGTGCAGAAACCATCAAACATCTTGTCCTTTATGTACTTCAGGACTGTGAAGGAACTGGACTTTGCATATCATTCATTTGCTTATATTTCTTCCACGCGAGTAGGGATCCTCCACTGAAACCTCCTTTCCAACGTCAGAAAGATACATCTAGTGGTTGTTTGCAGTTCGCAGGGTAACCATGGTGAACTCGAAGGTACAGACTGTGATCGTTAACCATACCCAGCAAGCGTTGGTCCTGAAAGTTGGAACCAGCAACTGCTACTCCAAACTGGGCACAATAGCTGTTGGAGGTGAGCACAGAATCGAGATCGACGTCAACTGGACGTACCAAGAATTCTCTCTGGAGCCTGCTGGTAACCCCGGTCACGTCATAAAGAAGATCCTTATCAGCTCCGATGATTGTTGCGATTATGAACGGATCACGGTGACCATGTCTGATGGTTCGCTGCAAACGGAGAAAATTGCTCGAGGCCGAAATGATCATGTGAACGAGACTGCCGGAAGTCAATCGAAGTGCACCTGTGATCATAGTCAAAGGTCTTGGTTCACCTGGCTTTCGAAGAGGCTCCAGTTCAATTGGAGGTTTTGGCATTAGCCAGGCACTATGTGTGGCAGTGTGGCATTGTACCCAGTGACAATGCAACAATCGACCTCTGTCACTGGTTGTTGACAGACTATAATAACGACGCTTATTTTATAATTTGAGAAAGGATTGCAAATCTAATATCTTTTACAAACTTAGACAAGTAGTCTTACCATTTCTCAGCACTAGTTGGTTGCATGAAACGCTCACCCAGCTGATCGGATTATCAAACCTCATGTGAGTAAACATTACTTGCAAACATTTGGATACCATTTGTTTACCATTTTTATGTAATAATTGCTGACTTTGTCAACTAATTTGCCTACTCGAACTTATCGTATGTGATTAGAAATACAAGCTGAAGAATGATTGATACTGCAGGCTTGCTCCTTTGGCCTTCACATGTTTGCAGAAGGAAATCATTCATGACTTAAGTCAAATTTGGAAGCGAATCTGGATGACGATTCTCATTTTGTGCAACTAACTAAATAAAGATGAAAGCTGTCCTTATTCTCCTTTTTCTCCTTACACTGACAATTTCAATTCGGTGGAAAGTCTAATATCCGTAATTATGGTATCCGTATCAGTATGGTATGCGTAGCATGAACCACCTCTAAACCTAAATTAAAGCATGAAAGCCAATTCAAATGATTATAAGTATAAAGATTATAACTCTAACTCAATATAAATATGTAGAACCTTAAGTTCTTGGATTCATTGATATACTATAAAAAGTGACTTACTTCAAGCTTTGTATTAACCCCTAAACGTCCCCAATGTCGTTTTTCTACACTTTGGATGGAGGGCAGAAACTTTGAAGAGCCATAACGCCTTCATCCAAACTCCGTTTTGGATGAAATCACTTGGGTTGGGTCCCAAATCAAGTCTAGTGTGTATAGTAGAACTTTTAAAGCCATACAATCAATTATGAATTAATGGCATGCATTTTAGTGAAGGCATCTTTTGGTTTTGGGTTTCAGATATTGGACATGTTTTATCATTACAAGCCAATTATGTGAAACCAAAAATAGTTTTTGATGATTTTTTTTTCATGAACATGGTCTGCAGATGAAATCTAAAAATTTTCTACTTGGAAGCTTTTTTATCCAAATACTTTTGGTATTACATTTTCAATGATGTTTCCACAATGAAAAAAGTGAAAAAATGGATGATTTTTGAACAACTATATCTTTTTCATCCATCGTTAGATTTCAACTTTATTTTTTTGGATGGATTCCAATTAGAGTCTACTCTCAGTAGTACAAATCTTGACCAAATCGAAGATGTTTCGTAGATAAGGCGTAGATTTGAGTGCATAGGGACTAGTTTTGGACTATTTTCCCTTTGTGAATTTTTGGGTAGTTTTCACCATTGCAAGGGTATTTTTTGAGCCAAGTAATTATTTTGATGATTTTGTTTTACAAAGGGGTACTATTGGGATGAAGATGAACAACTTTCTAGTTGGAGATTTTTTCATTGGAGTAGCTTTGTTGATAGATTTTCCACTTTAAAGTGAAAATGATGAAATTTTGTAGCTTGTTTTGCTCACTAATATGTTATGATCTTGCAATCTATAAGGCCTCATGACTCAAATATTGGCCCACATGACCTACAACAAGTCTATTACAAGTTTGTACGATTGAGATCTAAATATCTTATATTTGTTTTTATCTATGACACTTTTTTTGAAAATATGATTTTTAGCTAAAAATAGGCTGGGACGTTAGGGGTTAAAGATCGATAATTGTACCAAAGTCCTTGGCATGCACGACTAGAATTAAGATTGGCAATATTGTTAAAATGACACGTTCCAACTTGTTGAGTTGTTGTTTGAAAATCATGTGATATTATAGAGTTTAAAGATGAAATTATGAAAAATGAGTGATCATATTGTATAATTGAATGTGATAGTATAGAAAAAGTGTGATATCATAGAGTATTGGGGGTTTTGGAAAATGTTTTATTTTAAGACATTACTCAAGTGAAGGAACATCCTTGATTTTGATTTTCTCTCGCAAGATTTTTTGCAAATCATGCAACCTTACCATTTTTATAAGTGGCGTTCAAAACACATTCCTTAGATTTGAAGTCAAATCGTTGCTGGAGTAAGTACCAAGAGGCTGTTTGAAAAACATTCCTTATATAGAAAAATGGGTTCTATATAAAGTTGCAAGATATTCTTCCAAATTTAACCCCCCTCTCTGAGTATCTAGTAATACTCATGTGAAGATTTTATACTCTTAATTGTAAGCCACATTTTTATTTTATTTTTCCTCTACCTATATAATTATATTATGTACTCCTTAGAAAAAAATTGTCGTTTTAGCTAAGTTATTTATTGTATTCCGTATTTTTAGAAATTAATTGTGTTTACGATTTAATGCATACATACTTTGGAAGGAGTTTCATTCTGAATTTGGATTTGTCAATGAATTCTTTTAACTTTGTTAGATATGATCTAAGTGACTTTGTATACCAAGAGTATTCTTATATTTTTTTCAAATGAGACACAAAAATTCACCTTCAGTTGATCTTTGTAGATAAAAGAATACGATCTTTTTTTGGCAATCTAGATTTCGTTCTTGCAAACTTTCCAATCGACTTCTACACTTTCTAGTCGACTTCCACAACAAAAATGTGCATCTAAACAACGTAGTTGTTCCCTTGTATTTCTTGATACTATGATCTATTGCTACATTTTTAGTTGTGCAAAACAAAGCCTATTAGTAAGATACATATTACTAACATAGTGCACATTGTAAGACAATTTTACATAAAACCTAAATAAATAGGGCACAAATACCAATCATTCATACAAACTAAACAATACATATAGGGGTGAAAATTGCACAAAATTGGCTTCACAATTCCAAACCCAAAGTGACACCCCTAAAGAGGTTTTGTCTCTGATTACACCAGGTTTTGTCTCTGATTACACCTTCTGCAGACATATTTTATCCAAGCCACTCACAATCGCCACAAATAGCACTTCCAATAAAATCCAAAATATTACCCTCAACAACTACAACCTTAACTCTCACCTAATCTGTCAAAAAACTTACAAACATTGAAGTGCTATATATACAACCAAAACAAAAGGAACTCTCAATGAAAATCCACAAGTCTACAGACTCTTAACCCTTAAACGCCCGTGGGGTCTGAAACGGGCAGCTCAAAATTGGATCACAACACCTTTTGGACTTGGGCATCATGAATAGTGCACTTTTTGAACTTGGGCATCATGAATAGACCAATCAACGATGAGCTTGCAACCTCCTACAAGGTGATGTACAACCCCAACCTACCTACCACAATCCTTTCAAAGCACAAAATCACTCATACAAATTGTGATTTGAATTGTGAAATTTCACTTTTTGAATGCATCAGAAGAAGGTGATCAGTTTGACATCAAAATATAAGTGAAATGTTGAGTACAGTGAGAGCTACAGGGAAGATTCTATTGGAATCATGCCCCTCGGGCTTGCTTGGGCGTTTAAGGGTTAAAAACACTTAAACCTAGATTTTCAAAACTTTTACCAAAAAGTCACAATCAGAAGCATTACAATCAAAACAAATAGCACTTCTAATGCAAATCCGATAATGAATCCTCGAACACTCGGACCTAAATTCTAAACTCATCTTCCAAAAAAATTACATACACACATGTTACAATCAACACAAATAGTAATTCATATGAAGATTCCAAAATATCCCCTCTAGCACTTGAACTTAGATACTCACCATTTTAACCAAACAAGTTGCAACCAAGCAGCACATAAGAAACTATGCATATTGACAACACTTAACCTCAATTTTGTTGAATTGGCGTTATTCTATAGCACGTTTTTGATGGAAAAAAGAACAGACAACATGTGTTTTTGTCAGATTTTGACTTCAAAGGACAATATTTTTGAAGTGCACTTGAGAATTATTGCCCATGGACCGGCTTTCAAAGGTCAAAAACATCAAGATGTATGATAATAGGAAATTTTTGGTAATATTATTAAAATTAGTTGATACTATGTAGGAATTCTGTGATATTAGAAAAGCACGCCATTTATAAGCATAAATAATTCTGAACTGCAGTTGAGAAATATTTGTGTAAAATGGCACATTTTAGAACGGGGCCAAAATGGCACATCAGGGCGTTAGCAAAATGATCCATCAAAGAACACGGCGTGGACACGACATCCCTCAAGCTGGGACTTACCCCAGCGCCTGCCCGCCCCATACTCCCTGCCTAGCCAAAAAACGCCATTTTTTATTTATTTTTTCATTTTTCGAGACCTTCAACTACTTTTTTTGAAATTTTGACTTCGGAAATGGGATCGAAGACCCCACTTTACCCTGATTAGACTCTTCCATGGAATCATGCGTGTCATCAACAATTAAAAAATAGAGGCCAAATTTACTCCCAAATTTTTATATTGTCGGGCAGGGTTTGTGGGGTAGGAAGGCAAAGACGCTGGTAAGTTCCAGCTTGGGGGATGTCCTGCCAAATCGGGAAGAACACCATATTAACAAATTTGAGGTTACTTCTAATATTACACCTCCTGAGATTATCACTAAAATAACTAGACATACATTCTTAACTCATTTTCCAAGCAAATTACATACAAAGAGGTCACAATTGACATGGATAGCCGGCTTCCAATGAAATCCCAAAAATTCCCTCTCCAACACTTAAACTTGAAATTGGAATGAACTATGTAACCTCTTGGTAAGCATAAAACCTCAATTCTATTAAAATGCCATTATTATGGTAAAATGGTGAGTTTTGGGTGCTCAACCCCCAAATGTCGAAAAATGACATTGTGGATGAAGGGCAATAACTTTGAAGAGTCATAACTAACTTCTTCATTTGGACTCTAATTTGGATGAATTTACTTGAATTGGGTGCCAAATCAAGTCTAGTTTGTGTGAAAAATATTGCAGACTTGTAGAAAAAAGTATGAATTAATGGCATGCATTCTAGTGAAGGCAGCTCTTGTTTTTGAGTTTTCAAACATGGGGCATATTTTACCATCGTAAAGCAATCATGGGAAATTTAAAAAGATGTTTCTATGAATTCTTTTTTATGAATCATGATCTGAAGATGAAGGCTAACAACTTTCCAGAGTGAAGAGTTTTGATCCAAATAACTTTGGTACTAGATTTGAGATGATATTTCTACAATGAAAAAAATGATCAAATGGATGATTTTGAGAAGCTATATCTCCTTCATCCACCATTGGATTTTGACTTTGTTTTTTGGAAGGGGTTTGGATTTGAGTGCAGTTCATGTATAGAAACCTTAACAAATTCAAATGTGTATTCAAGTCTAAAGATAAGGCATAGATTTGAGTGCAAAGGGTTGAGTTTTGGACTATTTTTCCTTCATAAATTTTTTGGCAGTTTTCACTATAGCAAGGCCATCATTTGCACAAAGAAATTTTTTCTCATGGATTTTTAATTGAGATGAAGGTGATATCTTTGTAGTTGGTGGCTTTTTTGTTGCAAAAAGTCTATTGGTATCATTTTCACTTAGGACTGATAATGATGATATTTTGCGATGTTTTTTGATTATTGATACGTTATGATCTTGCAATGTATAAGGGCTCATGATCTCAACATTTAACCCACGTGATGTACAATATGTCTACTACAAGATTGTACCGTTGAGATTTGTATAACTTCATCTGTGTTTTTATTTATGACAATGTTTTTGAATAGCCATTCAAAAATATTTGCCTTTAGACAAAAACTATTGAACGGTCGTTCAAAAGTATAAATATTTGTGAAGAGCCCAGTAATATTGCCCTTTGACCCGTTCAAAGGTTAAGAACCACAAGTAAGTGTGATATTATGGAATTTTTTGTGATATTATAAAAATTGATTGATATTATGGAGAAAATGTGTAATATCAAAAAACGTGCCAGTTTACAAGGATAACATTTCTCATTTTGGGCAGGAATGTATGGAAGCAAATCACATGTGTTGATATTCCATGGAATTGGGAGCAAGGTAATCAGGTTAGCATGGGCACGCAAGCAAGGGTCAAGCACGGGCACCCAGAGGCAAAATTAGATTACTCCCAATTGAGGCAAAATTAGATTACTCCCAATTGAGGCAAAATTAGATTACTCCCAATAGAGGCAAAATTAGATTACTCCACTACTCAAGAAGTCAAGATCTACTTCCCGTGTGCCTATAAGTGGTGCAGTGCCACTTCTCATAGCGGCAATTTAAGGCATAGTCTCTAGTGCTCTATTCCGGTGTTGTCTTATAGAAAAAATTCTTGTTCATTTGTGAAACACAATTTAGATGAGATGTAAATTTGATACATTGAAGACACTGACTCTATAAAGTGCCAACTTATGACTCTACCCTCTCATTTGATCCTAATTCACGCATTTACTTCCACTCCCACTTTTTCTAAGCATGTATATTCCTATCTCTTCAGCTTCTTTTCTTCTTTTAGAATTTCTCTTTGATTCTCTTCTATCCTTTGTCGTCGACAAGGAGTAAGATAAATTTCCACTAGTGAAAGGGACAGCCAAGGTATGGGTATCACTTTTTGTCAAGACTAATTAGGTGATTTTTGGTTGAAACATCCAAAGTTCATCATTTTTTTCCATTTTTACCAATTACAAAGAGTACAAAATCATTTTAAATTATCGTATATGTAATTGGGATCAAGATGCACATTCCTAAGAAAAAAAATTATTCAAATTTTTTATTTTGGATCATTGAACCCTCCACAGTAAATTGCATATTGGTGGGATTTGCAGGCATCATGGTGCAAAAATTATTAATTGTTTATTTGCCAAACTAACTATTTTATATAATGCACAAGTACATGTAAGTCATATCCAAAAATGGTATCAAAATGTGATCATTTGATGTATCGAATAATTGTTTCTTAGGATTTGTGTAATTAGGACACAACTTACTTTTCCAACTAATATACCTAATAAAATCCTTAATATTCTTCAATGCGAATGAATTTTATATTTTTTGGTAGGCTATAAGTACTGTAAATTGAAACTACATTTGGTGTTCTCATACTTAACTTTTTTTAGAAGATGGACATGTTTGACACACTTGCATGAGCTGAAATTGTACTTGGGACAACTTTTTTGAACACCCTTAGCTTGATTGTGCCCGACAGCTAAGCTACACGTGAGCTACATGAGCTACAGAAGAATTTGACTCTCCTAGTACTAGTCTACCTTAGAGGAGAGATCGAATTTTAGTGTGCACATAAATTATGAAGTTTACTAGATTTCTCAGAATGTACACTATTACAACTTGGGCCCTGGATTTGCAACATTTTGTTCCTCAAACGTTGCTTAACCCCTAAAAGCCCGAGGGGTTTGAAGAAAAACTTAGATGTCTTATAAAATATGAATTCGGTAACCCTTGTAAAGTAGCGATCCAAAGATAGTATGAAGACCTTAAACCCTAAATTAGATCTATCCGGTCAAATTTCCTAAAATAAGTAAGATTTGTTTCATAATTAATTGAAGAGAGAAAAACTTTGAAAATCAATATAAAATGTAATTTCTATTATTAGTAATTGAAAATTGCTATGATTGGCTAAAATCAAATATTATATGATAAAATGGAGAGAGGCCACAAGTAACCTATGAGGAACCTTATTAGTTTCCCAAAATAGTAATTTTTCTTACACTAAGAAAATTTTGCCATGTTTGTGTTTGAAGGCTTATTGTGAACAATCTATGAATCCAAACAGGGTTCCGTAAATTGGATGTGGTTCCTAACTTACCAAACTTCTGGAATGGTAAAAAAAATTCCAAAAAAAATCTTTTTTTAGCCAAGTACAGCTCCTCAAAATTTGGGATCGACCATAAAATGGTTGATTGGGCTCTTAGGGATTAAGTGTGGCAACACTCTGGAACTTGTTTGAGGAACATTTTTTAAGAAATTAGCAAATGAATGTTATTGAATGACAAAGCAACGTTCTTCATGATTATTTTGATAGATTTGAGGTTAAAAATATATTCCTTACTTTCTTTAGAACATTGCTCAAGCAAATTCCAAAATGTTGCTAGACTTTAGCAACGTTTGTAAACTCCCTTCGTAGTAAATCGAAAGTTATGGGGGCCAAGCACTATTAGAATGTTACACTGCAAACTACACCAAAATCGTAGCTATTTACACTGTAAACTACCGCAATCGATTGTCTAGAAATCGTAGTACTAGTTGTAGCCAGGCGTAATTAGTTGCAGCCTTCCCTTGATCAGCGCGTTCCTTTAAGAATACTATTTACAGTTACTCTTGCAGAAGTCCCGGGGTGGTATTGGGTGATTTTCATTGCCGTAAGAATTATTCTTACCATAGATTAACGTGACCAAACATGTAATTCTATTTTCGGAGTTCACCCTTGACAGCCATTTTCATATTTACTTTCAGTTAGGACTACAGTAACTTTAGTTTTATTTATAACATCGGACATTTACCTTAGAAGAGTTTATCGTAGGGTAATGCAACAATAAGTGGCACGTGTAGCTTTTGAAGTCACATACTTGCTAAATTAGTTATATCTCCGGCGAATAGTGAAGTGCCACGTCATCTCTTCGAGATTGTAATTGGCAATCTCTTATTGTTCGGGGTGCAATCCTCATTTTGCCGCACTACCTACTTTCTATTCCGGTCAGTCCTTATTACAACGACAATATCCGTTTTCTATGTACAGATGATGCAATCAATGAGAGACGATGGGACCATGCTCCATCTTATAACAAAGAATTCGTCAAATACATGCAGCAACTTGTCCTCCATTTGTCTTGGAGTCGATCGCGTTAGACGCGTTCGCTTCTTCCAAACGGGTAGCTTCTCACCTGTATGCTTTCTAGCTTCTCACTTGTATGCTTTCTTCTCTTCTTCGCCGTCCTTCACGTGGTCTTGACTCAGCAGGGTCTGAACTCCGAAGCCTTCGGAGCCTCTCCTCGACAGGAGTTGTCTACTTGCTTGACGAGCAAAACTGAAGTATCATCTGCACACGCCACATCCGCTTCCCCATTGTCTTTTGGTGTACTCAACGGCTCAGCAACGACGGCTCCCTCAGTATTACTCGGCATTGCAATCTACGTAATTCAAAAACCCTGAACTTTCCTACTAAAGTAAAGGAGTTCGTCGTTCAGCTTCGGTTCCACCCTAAGTGGCAGCAGTAATAACGACAACACCTATCACTCAAGGTACTCACTCCTCTCTCTAATTCACTCTCAACTCTCAGAAATCTGTATCTAATACAACCAAAACATACGAAACAAAACCCCTCAAAGCGCTGAGTGTTAAGTGAAGCCCATCGTGGCCTTGAGTAGCTCTCACTGACATGAACAACCCCTCAAGAACAAAATGGGCTTCGCTTTCCACAATGATAAGAAACATGCGCTAAGATAAGCGGAGCGGGAAACCTACACATGAAACTCGCACCGAAATCGTGGAAAAGAAGGAAATAAAGCGCAGTTGGTAGACTCCGCTCGCTCCCTACAATGCGCTGAGCGCAGGTGAGGTGATAACAAACTGGATGCGAATGAAGAAAAGCAAGGAACATCAGAGCTCAACACAAAGGAACAACTGAGAGCAACTCAAACAAACACAGGAATGAGCTCTCTCAGCACACTTGTCTTAGAGGAAGGTGGTGGGTGCATCATGACCTAAAGCAGGAATCATTACGTAACGTAAATTAAAAAGTACTCATATGACGCTCGAGTTTCACTCGAAAGTTAACTCGCGCGTCGTCCTCATTAGTAATAATAGCATATAATAATCATCACATAGCGTATATTGGTTTTAATTCTTTTGTGATGTACTTGACGTGGCCACTTCTGAATGAACTACATAAATTGGGTAGTTTTTCTGAGCTGTATTATATTAAGGGTATTCTAGAGATAATGTTATCTTTACTCATTCTAACATAAGTCTACAATTTAATGGAATGTATATGATGTGACTCACAACCACTGCTAGACATGAACGCCATTATAGTGGGCTTGCAGTAGGAGTTCGCATACTTGTCGAGTACCAAGATCAAGGTAGATTAAAATAAACGAAAGAACTCAGTGTTTATGTAGAAATCTCCACAAGTCATGTAGATATCTCCACAGAGATTTGTAGTTAATACATATGTGTGACTCCTGAAGGTATCCGTGTAGTCTAAACAAACACTTTTATAATTTGATAAATCCAATATGCACAGTCAATACTCAAACGTGTTTGTTATGTGGATATTAATTGTAGTAATATGGCCATAGTAAAACGGATTGCCAGTTAAGTTCAAGTTCTGAATCTTGCGATGATAGGAAATTTATACATTTTAGCACATCCGAAAGTAAGAGTTTGTTTGAGAGAATCGCCTTTTAACTTACGCATTGAAGATGTAAATCAATTGTATGAATTTACGTTAATATCAAAATGTTCATTGATTATTACACTCTCAAAATTTTGTACAGTATATGAGCTTGCAAGCCAAAATCTCATATCATCGTCACGACCGTACACAGCGGTAAGCCAGGGTGATAGTCTGGTTGGGGTGTCCAAAAGGACTGTCCCACTCGTATTTTCCCCCACCCCCCTCTTCTTAGACCCTATAGGATCACCTTCATGCAAATTTTGGTAGCTCTATTATGAAAATAAGGTACGCATATCAGTGTAGTTTACTTATATTCAAACGTACATATTTTTATTGACCATCTTCCTTTCGGGATAAGTCCTTTTAATAAAATATCCGGAACTATCCTGTTTTTAAAAAAGGGTAAAAAGGACTCATCTGGAAAAGTTTATTTTATACCATGACCATGAAACTTGAGGTAAGGGTGAAAGAATGTTCAAAGGGACATATTTTTATCATTTGCAAGTGTGTAGTGCAAACAAGTGTATTACTAGGAATTTTCAAAAGTAACCTCAATTCCGTTAAAATGGCACTATTCAATGTGCCATTTTAGCAGAGCTAAAGCGCCATATAGTGCAAACGTGCCATTTTACAAGCATATTTTTGAAGTGTAGTTGAGAAGTATTTATGCCTACAAAATGGCATGTTTATTAATATCACACATGTGCTCCATAATATCACCAAAATTTCTGTGATATCACCAAATTTTCCATAATATCACAAATTTTTTATGTCTTTTGACCTTTGGACATAGTAAAAGGGTAATATTTCTGAACGGCCGTTCAGAAACATTGTTGTTTTTGAACGGCCGTTCAGAAACATTGTTGTTTTTGAACGGCCGTTCAGAAATATTTACCCTATCATGCATATGAGAGTTCGAAACTCGACAAAAACCAACATCATTTTTTTCATTTTACGCACCCCAATAAGCGCCATTTTAGGAGAATAACGCCATTTCAATGAAATTGAGGTTAAGTGCAATTTACATGGTGAATGTCCACAATCCAAAATGCATGTTAAAATTCCATTTTAATTGATTTTTTTTTTACATTACCATACAAACACTACTATATCTAGGTGCTCATATGCTTCAAATTTCCAAAAATACAATAATTTTTAGTGCATAGTTTTTAGTACTCCTTTCCACTCCTTTTAGTATTCCTTTTCACTCCTTTCTGGGACTCTTTTTTTTTCCTTTTGGGGATACCCCAACCTGAAATGCGCCCGCCAATAAAATTTTACTTAGGATTACAGATAGAGTTACATGCAATAGGAATTTCAGCTATTTGTACATAACTTTTTCACCCCGTGGTTTGGGAATTCAGTACGAGAATTTAGGGATTCACTATGCCAACCTTTTACATGGTTACGTCCAATTTTTTCTATGCCTCGCAGTGCAATAACCCGTGCAAAACTAATGACAGCAATGCGACTATACTTACCTTTTGTACAATTTATTCTGCGGTTTACCCAGTCGCAATGCCGAAATCCTGTGAATACCATTATCGGGTCATACTTTAACGCCGCAGAGTACGCCCTACCAAGATCACGGCGATTACATCTGTGAGAACTTCGCGTTCCCAACCTAACATAGTACGATGTGTACCAAGCGGAGCGATACCGTAGCTGCTAAGGTTAAAAACTCAAGCCCGAACAAAACGCAGCAATGTTCAGCGAAAACAAGGCCAAAGTTTCAAACGTAGCTTCCGGAACATAATTCGCAGTGCAACATTCTAGTAGTGAGGATTCTGCGGAAGAACTGCCCCCGCCATCATCGGTGGTCCTTAACCCTTAAACGCCCAAGGTGACCCGAGGGGTGACCTTCCAACAGAATCTTCCCTGTAGCTCTCACTGTACTCAACTTTTCACTTATATTTTGATGTCAAACTGGTCACCTTCTTGTGATGCATTCAAAAAGTGAAATTTAACAATTTAAATCACAATTTGTATGAGTGATTTTGTGCTTTGAAAGGATTATGGTAGCGAGGTTGGGGTTGTACATAACCTTGTAGGAGGTTGCAAGCTCATCATTGATTGGTCCATTCATGATGCCCAAGTTCAAAAAGTGCACTATTCATGATGCCCAAGTCCAAAAGATGCTGTGATCCAATTCTGGGCTGCCCGTTTTGGACCCCATGGGCGTTTAAGGGTTAAGGAGCAGCATTCGGCTGCCATGCCCCTACGTTGTTCGCTTGCGCCCTCCATCGTCGTTCTTGTCTGACTCACGCCTTCCTCCGTAAAACCAAAGATGTCATTAATTAGCAACTTTTCGTGAAAACTCACCGTCACCACCAGTACAATGAGTGCTTGACACCTTCAACTTATAACTACTTGCACATTGGATATTGGTTCATGCCACACCATGCCAATTAGTGGAAATAATCACATTAATCGTATTGAGGCTATGACCTTGAGGGTGAATGAGGATGCCCAAAGTGTGTCTCAGAAAATGGGGGCTTTTTGAAGTCTTAGTTATATGAGTATGATCAATTTCCATTCAACCCATCTATTTGTAATCACGTACAGTAAGTTCGAGTAGGCAAATCAGTTGACAAAGTCAACGATTTATTACAGAAAAATGGTAAACAAATGGTAACCAAATGTTTGCAAATAATGTAACGTTTTCCAGTCGTAAATAAAGTCTGTCAACAACCAGTGACAGCTCTAGGTCAATTGTTGTATTGTCACTGGTACAATGCCACACTATGACACTTACTGTCTAATGCCAAAACCTCCAATTGAACTGGAGCCTCTTCGAAAGCCAGGTGAACCAAGACCTTTGACTATGATCACAGGTGCACTTTGATTGACTTCCGGCAGTCTCGTTCACATGATCATTTCGGCCTCGAGCAATTTTCTCCGTTTGCAGCGAACCATCAGACATGGTCACCGTGATCCGTTCATAATCACAACAATCATCGGAACTGATAAGGATCTTCTTTGTGACGTGACCGGGGTTACCAGCAGGCTCCAGAGAGTATTCTTGGTACGTCCAGTTGACGTCGATCTCGATTTTGTGCTCACCTCCAACAGCTACTGTGCCCAGTTTGGAGTAGCAGTTGCTGGTTCCAACTTTCAAGACCAACGCGTGCTGGGTACGGTTAACGATCACAGTCTGCACCTTCGAGTTCACCATGGTTAGCCGACGAACTGCAAACAACCGAACGATGTATCTGGCTGACACTGATAATGAGGGACCTCAACCGGCTGCGGAAGAAATGTAGACCGAAGAAAGATATGCAAATCCAGGTCCTTCACAGGCAGCACAGAAAGATTGAAATGTTTGAGTCTGGTTTCTGCACTGCACATCTATGTAGTAGTGCTCAGAGAACTTTTCTTCCAAAAAGATCGGCTACATATGAGTCTTCTGCAGACAGTAACTATGACTACCTCGGATGAAAGTTGGGCACTCAGACTATGGAGGTATATGAAACTCTTTGACTGACTTTAAACTCCACGTTCATCTTGGCAGACAGAAAACATGGTTGCCGTTTTTTATGTCTGCCGAAATTGGTACGATCTCCAGTTGCAGAAGATCCTGCGCAAGATCCTACGGTTAAAATTCTCAAAATTTTAAGGATAAATGCACATTAAAGGATGATTCGGAGGTCGATTTGGGCCACTCGTGTCTAGGAGTTGATGTGGCGTGATGCACTGCTTCAAGGAATCGAAGGACCTGGTCACAGATGTGTTGTTCAAGGATTGAGCACAAATGAAGGATTAAGTCGTCCGAAGTGATGAACTCGTTAATGAAGTCTTTCAAATTTGAAACTTCAACTTGCCTATCAGTCGGCAGGCTCATCTATTCTCCATGTCGGTAGCAGAGACAAATTAAAGCTCATGCAGAGAATAAGGCATTTCACACGAAGGTGACTCTTACGGGTAACTCTCAGATTGAGCCCCACCTGCTTGACGAAGCATACTTTTCAGTTGAAACACCTTGAGGCTTGAGAAACACGTATTGGGAGTAATTATTCAAATTATTATTTCAGCGAAGTACCCAATTGGTGTGAACATTTAGCTGGACTCGAGCTAAACCGTATTTCCCAAAATCATTGAATATTCCCATTATAGCTAAATACGTGTTAACCCTTAACCCTTAAACGCCCATGGGGTCTAAAATGGGCAGCCCAAAATTGGATCACAACATCTTTTGGACTTGGGCATCATGAATAGTGCACTTTTTGAACTTGGGCATCATAAATGAACCAATCAGTGATGAGCTTGCAACCTCCTACAAGGTGATGTACAACCCCAACCTACCTACCACAATCCTTTCAAAGCACAAAATCACTCATACAAATTGTGATTTGAATTGTGAAATTTCACTTTTTGAATGCATCAGAAGAAGGTGATCAGTTTGACATCAAAATATAAGTGCAAAGTTGAGTACAGTGAGAGCTACGGAGGAGATTCCGTTGGAATCAAGCCCCTCGGGCTTGCTTGGGCGTTTAAGGGTTAAACACCCAAGGTGACCCGAGGGGTCACCTTCCAAGAGAATCGTCTCTGTAGCTCTCACTGTACTCAACTTTTCACTTATATTTTGATGTCAAACTGGTCACCTTCTTGTGATGCATTCAAAAAGTGAAATTTTACAATTCAAATCATAATTTGTATGAGTGATTTTGTGCTTTGAAAGGATTGTGGTAGGTAGGTTGGGGTTGTACATAACCTTGTAGGAGGTTGCAAGCTCATCATTGATTGGTGCATTCATGATGCCCAAGTTCAAAAAGTGCACTATTCATGATGCCCAAGTCCAAAAGATGCTGTGATCCAATTTTGGGCTGCCCGTTTCACACCCCATGGGCGTTTAAGGGTTAAGAGTCATACCTTATTTTCTTAGAACGTATCACAGTTGACTAATGTCTTTTGGCTCTCCTTTCAAGTAGAGCAACTATCTCATACATTTTCTATTTTAGGTGAAGTGTAATGACATTGTTAATTGATGAACTACAAGCTTACAAGTGTGAATGAAGTCAATGAACTTTCATTAATATCAGATCATGATCATTAATTATCTAAAGCAAGTAAAGCTACGGTCTTAGCTTATTGGACTTTCGTACTTTGTGGTTGCTTCCTCTTACTGTGTCCATTGATCATCCCTTAGTCTTTCGAGCGAAATAGCTTGATTTGTTCTTGATGTAACTCTTAAATGTCCGTATTGTGGAGTTATCAAATTTGTGGATAATTAATGATTTCAATTCACATATATTAGAATAGATTATATGAAAGATTATTTTTGTCTTCATGTAGTGATCATGTTATTACTAAGATTTGGATACTAAACCTCAAGTTTTGGTTAAAATGGCGGTATTCTTTGTGTCATTTTGTCAAAGTCCCAATGTGCCATTTGGGCCGCATTCTAGAACGTGCCATTTTATAGGCATATCTTGAACTGCAGACCATAATTATTGATGCCTATAAGATAGTATTTTTTTTAAATATCACGCAAGTACTTTGTATCATCAAATGATTTCTATAATATCATCAAAATTTACATGATAGAAGACATTTTTGGATTTCCTTTTATTGTTAGTAAAATTTGATTAGATTTAATTAGCATTTAACTCCTAAATTTCCTTGTATTTTTGTGGGCTTGGAACCTCAAACTTGCAATTTCCAACCTCTGTGGACTCCCATGGGTAAGTAATAATTTTTTTTACTATTTTCTAACTTCCAACCATAAAATCTTGTACTTAACCCTATTTTAGGTATTGTTCCAAAAATTGACCGTTGGATGTTTATCATTTATGACTTGTGAGATCATATAGTTTCCGAATGTGGAACATTGAAACATGGGATGGGGAAGGAGAAAACGAGAGACAAGGGACAAGGGACAGGGAATTGAAAATGGAGAATGAGAAACAAGAAACATGGCATTAGATATAATTAACTATATGTTAGATTGCAAGAACACAACGTACTACTACTCAAAAAACATCACAAAATCTCATCATTTTCGCATTGAAGTGAAAATGCTGCCATCAAAAGACTCATTGCCATAAAAAAATTACCAACTACAAAGACGTTTACCTTCATCTCAATAACACCTATCAACAAAATAATATCCTTGAGAAAAATTTCTTTGCGCAATTATGGCCTAGCAACGGTGAAACTTGCTAAAGATTTTACAAAGGAAAAATAGTCTAAAACTAACCCCTTTGCACTCAAATCTATGCCTTATCTTCAATAAATCTTTGATTTTGTCAAGATTTTTACCACTAAAACTAGACTCTAATTAAAGTTTATCCCAAAGAATAAAGTCAAAATCCAATGGTAGATGGAGGAGATAAGTTATGGCTCTTCAAAGTTGATGCAGTCATATAAAACGACTATTTTTGACATTCGGCCCGGTTAATTGTTAAACATTGTTGCAAAGTTGAGCAAATTCTTCATGAATATGGAATCAACCTAACAAGGTTGAATATTGCATAACTTAATATTTATACTCCATTGAATAACCACAAATATTGCTTTTAAGGCATACTATTTCAAATTGTTGTAATCTTCTTAGACATAATATATATGAGAAAGCTTGTACTTGAAAGTGAATTAACCCCTATAGATCCTTGATTCAAAATTGTTTAATTTACAAAAAACGACCTTTGCTTACTTGAGGCCAAGAAAAGCCCAATCTAAGTATTAATTAGACAATCCAACTGTAGGATCTTAAACTGAACTTGCCTTATTACTTGCATGTATAATTTGAACCGTTGACTCTTTTTCATTTGTGAGACTATAATGGTCAAAGTTGGGTGATTTCAGTTCCTGCAAGAACCCCGAAAAGCCATTTTGGCTTCCTAGAATGTTTAGGGAATAATCTAATATGTTTCAATTTTACAAAATCAGCTAGTTCTAATACAAAAGTGTCATTACACAGTACTTTTTAATGACATATTGTTTGTGAGTTGATTGTTGGCAACACATATTGTTGCATATATGTATATAAAAGGATATTGAGAAAGACCACTTTATATCATGATTGGATGTCTTTACTTGAATTGTGCATAAAAGTATAGTCACTATTCTTGTAAATATGATACACAATGTGATAAATCCTAGCTAATTACCCCTAATAGCCCACACAACCATTTTTCGATCAGTTCATTTGTCATTCATTTTCTTTTCACCATACATGCACAAGTGGGGTGTGCATCTCTATAGTACATGAAATTTAAGAGTATATATTCACAACTTGAAAAAGTCATGACAAATAAATTTATCAGAGTTTTATGAAACACTTCTCTTTTTGAAAACTAGATACACTCAATAGACTCAACTCTCAATCATAATATCTCAAACTAGACAATTTAGAATATGAATGAAAGTATGGTAGCATGCTCAATAATTGCACAAGGATAGAAATGGCTCATTAGGGTGAACTTGCCAAGAAGTACCTTCAATGAATTTGTTGTAAACATTTTAGACTATGCCATTTTAGACACACGTGCAAGTTCAATTCGAAGACCAGTAACAAATTTTAGAAGGATCAAGAAATGATGATTCCCATAAGTTCAATTTTCTACTTACTTTACCCATGCATAGGAGCTGCTCCCATGACTAACTTGACTACAAATTTGCCATGCTGAAACTTGCACCATTATTGAGCAGGGTACCTTATGAACACATCAAATTAACACATTTTGTTCAAACAAAACTATTTCTAGTACATGAACCAGAATCAAAAAGCAAAAATATCAGTCTCCATGTTTCAATTCTAATCGCACGTCCCTCCATCCTTCAGGCAAGCAGGTGCTGGCATCTCAACTGAAAACTGACCATCGTAATCCACCTTAACAAGATCACATGTTCCTCTCTCAATGATTATCTCTTTCGACCATTGACTGTATTCTAGGAGCTAGCTGGCTATCTAGGAGGTTATAATACCTATACACACTACAGAACTGCAATTATGTACATACCTTATCTCTTGGAAGATTCACAATCAACGTGACGCCGGCACAATCAACGTGATGCCGGCACCTGCGGCTATGCACTCAAAATCATCGCTGGCTAGAAGAGTTTAACAGGATGCTGTTGTATATTGACAATCATAATTATTCAAGTGGGTCGTATATGAATATTACACTGGTCCAGGATTGGAATGATCGGATGGCATACTTGTCTCGCTCTGAGACCTGGAATAGAATCGCCTGAAACTCGTCGTGCTTCTTGACTCCAAACTCGTCCCTCCTTCCATGTTGTGCTCGAGATTTCTAACGGCAGCTGCTCCTCGGATAGTTCGAACACTTCGCAGGACGCGCATCGGGGACGCCGGTGACGAAGATGTTTCATCGGATTGCTCGAAAGGAAGGGATGGTCCATGTGGATTTGGCAGGGCAGGACGCGCTGATGACCTTGGTGCCCATGTCAGCCTGGTCCCTGGAGAACCAGGCTGATTAGCGGCGAAATCCGCTTGCGATCGAAGAAACTCCATTGTGTGGGTCATTTTTTCGATGGATTCTGGTGAGGCTGGAGCGGCAAGCGCTAACTCACAGTGCTCATGAACGCCGAGTACCTTTAACTGCTTTCCAAGGGCTAAGATGGTGCGTTGACACTCCGCTAGAGCAGCAGCTGCTATCTCCTTCTCCTGGACATTGAACAGTTGAATATGAGTATGATACGTTTCTTGAAATGACGTCCAGAGTGAAAAAGATGTGGGGCTTGTTTACCTTCCGTGCAGTTATGGTCGCGTCGTCTTCTATAAGTGCGAGTTGCAGATGCTCCGAGCCTTCTCTGTGGTTAAAACTTCTAGATTGCTCCATTCGTCCGACACCCCTGGATGACGAGTTTCATCAGCCAGCATGCTCGAAAATGTGTTCAGAGTGATGTGAGTGTGATAAAAGGTGCGTACCTGTGTATTTGCTCCTGCATATCTTCAAGCTTTGCGACAACATCCTGGTGCCGACGCCGTTCACCCTGAAGCTCGACTTCCAAAGCAGCCACTTTATTATGAAGGTGGTGCATTTCGGCGTCAGCAGCTCGTATGCTCGATGCAAGCCCAAGAGCTGGGGAGGAAAGCTCCAGTAATTCTCGTTCGATCATGTCCTCTTCTTTCTCCTCGAGTTCAATTGCAGCCTGTATAGATTTAGTGTCAGAAAGACTTAGTAGATTACCCAGATACCAGAATTGCCAGTCCAAATTTAATATTACTTCGGATCCTAGCCAGGTTGAGAACCTACCTGTCTTGCTCGTAATTCCGTCACAAGAGCTTCGGATTCACTCAACCGCACCCTCAGGGACTCCACTCTCTCATTAGCTTCGACAAGATGCTCGTCCATTTCTGTGATATTATTTTCCAATTCGATCTTCTCCATTCTCAGGTGCACAACCTCACTCTCGAACTGTGGAAGTCGGTCCATCGTCACTTGCATCTTTCTTTCTGCATCAGCCTGTTCAGCCCGCACTCTGCAGAGCTCTTCTTCCAACTGAGAAATTTGTACTCTAGCAGATTCCAACCCCATGGATACCATCACCCGCTCGCCATGTTCCTTTCGCAGTTTCTCGTTTGCAGTTATATGTACAATCAGGATGCAATCCAAGGTGGCCGTGAGCTCCAGAACAAGCCTCAAAACATCTTTTCCATTTTCGAGGAATGCATTGGCAGCTTGCTCTAGGCTACCCATCGAAGTGTTCAATGTCGCATCTTGCCAATTTAAAGACAAGGAGATAGCGTCGCTTCCAGTTGATGAAGTTGGGACAGATTTAGTTCCCGTAGCTTGAGCAAGAGCCTCGGTGATACGAACCAGTTTTCGAACAGCCAGAACGACCTCTTCATCAACCAGGGTGGAACTATTTTCTCTTGCTTCGTTCTCCAACAAAGAGTCCAATCGAGATTGCAAATCAATGACCGCCTGCTCGTTGGCAGTACTCTTATTCTGCAAGCACATAAGCTGTTCTTCAGCCATAGCAAGTTTTCTACAAAGATCGTGACACAATTCGTTCGCAGCCTCAAGGTCCCTGTCCTTCACTGCTAGTGCCTCCTCAAGGTCCCTGTCCTTCACTGCCAGTGCCTCCTCAAGGTCCCTGTCCTTTACTGCCAGTGCCTCCTCAAGGCCAGCTATACGAAGCTGATAAGTTGAATCATCAGCAGAACAGAATACAAGAGCGTTTTCTGTTGTATGCTCGGAGCCCGATACTGAGTGTGAATGAGACTGAGATTCCGCTAGCCGCTCCATTTCAATAAAATCATCCATGAGTTCGAAGTTTAGAGAAATGTCTCGTTTTGAGGTTAAGTTTCGTAAGGAGTCGCTGAAGATCGATGAATTTGATGACCATTTCTCAGGTGATGCTTTCTCCATTTGAGCAGACTTCGCAGCTGTCACAGTACAACGATAGGCATCAGACAGTGCCTAGGCCATCCAGTGGAAGAGCAATCAAATAATTTGTAGGCTAGCTTCATCTCGCTGAAAGCTCACCTGATCTCAGCGCCTCAACTTCTTCCTCCACTGATGAAAGACGACTGGCAGTTTTCGCACACATAATTCGAGCATTCTGCAACTCATCATGCCGCTTGGCAAGAGCTTCCTTGAGAGTTCGAATTTCTTCCTCTAGCGCAGCGTTGGCCTCCATGAACGACTGCAACTTCTCCTGAGTCGCCGCCTCTTGTGCAGACACTTGATCCGCGGCGCTTTGGCTTCTTCCCAAAGGTCGTCTGCGTGGACTTAATTTTCCATTGTGATCTCTTCCGGAAGAATCGACCACCTGCTTCACCCGCGTCATAGCAGCGGATGAATCTGCAAGTGAGATAGTCCAATCACTCAGGTGTCTGTAACTTACACCTTTGCATGATTCAATCACATAATTCATGAAATTGAGTAAGAAGAGGACATACTTGGAAACTTATTTTTGAGCAAAGTGCGAAGCCGGTTACATTCCTCGTCAAGCTTGGTGACCTTCTTCAAGGCTTCTGCGTGTTGTTTCGATGCCACTTCCGTAGCTTTCCTTCCATGCTCAAATTCTGTAATTCGAGCCTCAAGCTCCTTCGATACGAGGTGGATGTCGTACTTAAGGTCGATGTTCTCTTTCTCCATCTCCTCGAGCCGCACCTATACCAGTTTCAAGGAAAATAAAGTGAGAGCATGAAAGATGTTTTCATCCACAAAGGTGTACATAGAAATATCAGCTGCTTGATCAATGACGAACTTAAGGGTAATCCTCCTGTCTTCAATATTTCCTTAATACGACCACTTATAGAGGCTTCCAGAAATCTTTCAAAATGTACGATTCTTTATGCCTTCAACTAAGAAATTGAGGAATGCTAGTCGAACTCGATCTCCGATCCTCAGATAACCCAAGCAGAAATCGCCTTCTATGATTGTCAGTTGACAAATAGCTAAGTAAGCTTTTCCTTAATCTTGTTGAATGGTAAATCCAATAGTATCGACTCATTGTTGTTACCTGCAGAACTTTCATGTTGGTCTCTACACGCGCTCTTGTATCATTAACTTCTGCTAGAACTCTTGAACGATCCTGCACCATAGTTATCACAAAACACAGGCGATCAGTTGAAAGAAATAAAATGCAAGATGCATCAAAAAGCAAAGTTGATGATAACATCAACTTCAGAGTGGCTTGAAATGATCCAATGTGTACCTGCAAAGCCTGAGTGAGAGCTGTTGTTTCAGCTCGTGACTCAATGAGCTCGGCTTTCGTTTGAGCCATAGTATTTGTTGCCTCGGTCAATTTCGATTCCATGTCCACTCGAAGCTTGTCATACTCTTGCGCCTTCTTCACGATAGTTTCATGTATGCGCTGCTCCTGTTCTTCACGAGCGTTGCGAAGCTGCTTCATGACCTCTTTCAGAGCCCCATCAAGATGTTGCACACGGTCTTCCAAGCCTAACTTCTGCTCCAAGGCTTCATCTAGTTCCAATTTGAAAGCAGCTGCTTCGTTCTCTGCTCTCTCCCAACCTAAAAATGATGATACATAGAACCAAAGTAAGAAACCAAAGACTTGAACACCAACTTCAACAAATTCTACAAACCACCAAGAAAAAGCTTTCACGAAAAATAACTGAAGAACAGAAGAATGCAGCTCACCAACTACAGCCTCTTCAGCGACTTTGATATGCTGCTTGACAAGATTATCTTTGACAGTGATCTCCGCTAATGCAGACGAGATTTTCTTGTTAACGGAGTCCAACTTCTCATTTACAATTTTTTCTTTCTCCGCGAACTTCTCATTTAGTGCTTTCTCCTTTTCCGTGTACTTCTCATTTAGGGATTTCTCCTTTTCCGTGTACTTCTCGTCGACTTCACGAAGGGTGCTGTCCATTTGCTCTTGCTGGCTCCGAATCTGGTCTTCCAGTATTCTGGCTACTTCCTGCAAATGGCAAACCATGATTTCACATGATTTCGGTAAGCAAGGCTGAAAGTGGTTGCCGAGAAAATTGTGCGCTCTCTTAAAGGCAAAATGCAACCTTTTCCAAGCTCGAAAAATCAAGAGAGATTCAAGACGCTGCTACAGACGACAGAGACAAAGATTGAGACCTGCTCATCGAAGAGCTTGACTGGAGGAGGAGAAGTGCCTCCTTCTCCAAAGCCATTCTTCTTCTTCCATAGCCAGCCCCGCCGTTTTTCAGCTTCTTTTATATCCATCGCTACTACCTGTACAGCTGCGCTTCCAGCTGATGACTGAATTTAGTTCCTACCTGTTGCGAATGCAATTAACAAAAGTCATCAATGTCGAAATCCTCTCACAATCCCCAAAATATCAGCTATGTCCTCACGATAAAGCTCATAAATTCGAAGCCTTGATCCAATCTGCTCTGAAAGGCCTGCGGAATGCCTAACCTAAGTTAACGATCCTTGGCCGCAGCTCTTGTGTAAACGACGAAGGACTCAGATACCGAGCTTTCTAAT
Source organism: Bryum argenteum (assembly GCA_037043015.1). NCBI lineage: Eukaryota > Viridiplantae > Streptophyta > Bryopsida > Bryales > Bryaceae > Bryum > Bryum argenteum. Next base: position 9,403,635 of record CM073330.1, read on the forward strand.
ATCCGATTCGGTTAAAATCTAGCAATCCGCACACCACCTCTGAATCCTCGCCGACTGAGAGATTATAATACTTCTTACGTGACAGACATTCGACGCCTGGAATCTGGAAGTAAGGCGCACCTTATGCAAGCAGATTATGATCTGTCGGCCACTGAATTACTCTAAGCTTCCTGAGCTCATGCCCCCGGCCCGAGCCACCTTCGGCTCCCCTCGAGTTCCAGATCTGGAGCTCCATTTCCACTAGTACCATTCCCTCCTACAACCTGTTCCAACGCTTAACCTGTTCCGTTCCATCCACTGCGGCAGCGCCACCTGCTTGCGAGATCTCAGCCGCCACTCACTGTTCCGCCACGGAAATTCGGTATAAATCACTCTCACCCTCGCCGCCACTCTCATCACCCTAACAGTTAGAACGACGAATCCGGTTCACAATTTGGAATATGGAATCTTCTTTCACCTCAGCGGCGGCTCAATTTCTTCTAAACCAGATAAATTCCTCAACCGTCAATGCAGCACTCTCAAAAGCTTGAAATCGACCATAGACAACACCATGGAATAATTTATATTCTCCCTCTCGCCGCCACTTAGCCGCGCCTTTCGGCATGTGCAGATCATTTTTTCTTTTCTAATGTCGGTCGGATACTTCTCCCCGGACTAAGTCAGGTGAACTCTCAAAGTACGAACCTCCGTTCTTGCATCCTTTCAAAGCAAGATTGCGCAAAGTACGCCAAGCCGAATTTTAAACCACCAGCAGATGGCAAGATATCAAAACTCCATCCCGCTACTATCCGCTTCCACAATACAAATCTCCTTTGAAATGTAAACTTCCTCCCGCTCCCATCCGTCCCTCTGCTCCCGAAAAGCTTTCTAACACTCCGAACCTCGGTCAATGCAGCCAGACGAAGAGTTGTCCAAATAACGACACGCACAAAGTAGCCGAATCACAAAACACCAGCAGACGATCAAACATCAAAACTCCATCCCTCCCTCTCTCTTTCCGCTTCCACAAAACTGATCTCCTCTTGAATGTAGACTTCTTTATTCCCGTCAATCCCGTGCTTCCAAGAAGCTTCCGAATCGTCAATGCATCATTTCAAGGCCGCCAAAGGAAGAGTTGACCAAAGAACGCCAAGCACAAAGAAGCTGAATCTCATATATCAAAATTCCATCCCTCCTCTTCGCTTCCATAAAACTGATCCCCTCTAAGATGTCAACTTCCTCCCTCTCCTATCCCGAGCTCCCACGAACTTTCTAACACTAGGAACCTCGTCAATACATCCTTTCAACGCCGCCAGAGGAACCTTTCTCCACGCACGAAAGAAGCCGAATCTCAAACATCAAGGATTCTATCCCTCGCTCTCGCTAATCTTTGCTTCCACAAAAACTGATCTCCTCTACAATGTCAACTTCCTCCTGCTCTCAGCAATCCCGAGCAAGGCTTCAATGCAGAGCAACTCCCTCGGATAAATTTCACGATTCTTCCTCTCCACCTTGCTAGATTGTCTCTCTTTCGTTCCTGCGGCAATCAAGCACGATCCGCAGCCACCGAATCCCACGCAAACTTACAGAGACAGAAATAGAGCGGGGCAATGATGAAGGCGTGGAAACGTGCGCAAGATGACGACGAATACGAACAATGCAAAGCAAAGCAAAGCAAAGCCCTGGCGATGGCGATGGTTGGAAGAAAGCAAGCTTGATCAAATCCAGTGTAAAAAATATTACAAAGCATTAAAAAAAGCAGCTTCAAAGACTAGAATACTGTACAAGCGAGAGAAACGGAGAGGATTCAGTCACATTCCACTAGAATGTAATGTGGTTATCATCCATCCGGATCATTTAGTGTGGGGACCGAATAATTGAGATTTTGTGAGATCTGGATACGGTACAGTACTGTATATATACCGTGTTACTAATGTGGTCGGTTGTTGCTACTTCTTTTATGATAACTGAGAACTTGTAAAGTTTCGATGGCGATATGGTCCATTAACCCTTAAACGCCCAAGCAAGCCCGAGGGGCTTGATTCCAAGAGAATCTTCTCTGTAGCTCTCACTGTAATCGACTTTTCACTTATATTTTGATGTCAAACTGGTCACCGTCTTGTGATGCATTCAAAAAGTGAAATTTCACAATTCAAATCACAATTTGTATGTATGATTTTATGATTTGAAAGGATTGTGGTAGGTAGGTTGGGGTTGTACATAACCTTGTAGGAGGTTGCAAGCTCATCATTGATTGGTTCATTCATGGTGCCCAAGTTCAAAAAGTGCACTATTCATGATGCCCAAGTCCAAAAGATGTTGTGATCCAATTTCGGGCTGCCCGTTTTAGACCCCATGGGCGTTTAAGGGTTAAGTGACGTAAAATGAGAGTTTCTACTTTGTTCGGTCTAGAGGTCAACTATGTCTTTGCATCACCTAACTTGAATTGACTCCTATATTTGAAGATAGATAGATAGAAACTCTAGTCCCTTTCTAGGGGTTGTCGTGAATGAAGTGTTTGTTCGTCATACTAATATCCGGAAGGCCACCAGAGAAGGGGAAATTGGAACAATACTACTTCCTCCTCTCGAGGGTGGATACTATAACTACGCTAGTTTTTAGCTAGTTACTAGTGCCTTGAAGATTCCTGACATAGTATCCCCACAAAGAGCTTTGAGGTACCCATATGACAAGATCCAAGGACCCCCCGCAGTAGTTGAGTGGACTATAGTGGTGAGCACCACACGGGCATGTGAAAATGGCTTTTTCGGGGTTCTCCCTAAATGGGAAAAAAAAAAAAAAAAAAAAAAAAAAAAAACCATTACGACTTGAACCAACACTTCAAATATGATATGTGAGTGAAATCTCAAGGTAACCTCAAGATCCTACAGTTGAAGCTTTTAAAAAATGTTCAGATTAAGTTTTTGTAAGCATAAAGCAGAGGAAGGTCATTTTTGATAATTTAGGCAATTTTGCATCAAAGATCTATTGGAAATAAGTGCTAAAACCATGATGAAAAAAAAAGAAAAAGAGAGACGTGCATTTTTAATGCATGACACACCCCATGAATGAATTATAGGTGGGAGCCTGAGCTGCATGTTCTCGTACAGTAGATGCCATGTAACAGAATGTTAAATTAATTAATGAGGCTGCAACATAAAAGTTAACAGAAATGCACGGTTGCTTGCTTTCAAGAGCATCTTTTGGAATCAATTATTTATGAAAATACATTAAAATTTGGTATATATACAACTATTGGCTCAGCTGTTACCGGCACTGAAGGTGCAGTAACTTTCTGACAGTGCTCAATAGTTTCACCACTAATTTTGTTTTTGTTTTTATTGCTTTGTTTGTATTTGGTTGCAAGGTACATTTTTGTGGGTTGAAAGCAATTACCGTTATTGTACACATTTGAATGTAGGACAAATTTAATTACCGTAGCCTCTACCAGATTTTGCTTTTGTCGGAACGAAATAATCATCATTTTTCATGAAATGATCATCATTTTTCACCTATAGATTTCATCGTCGTGTTTCTAGAGTTTATTGTTTTTTCGGTTTTTTACTATGTCAAAAATATGGAGTTTAAGAAACATGAAGATTTTGAAGAATTATGATTTCAATTACATGTAGTTTTGAAGGACTTTGCATTTTATGGGTTGATTTTTTATTTTTATTTTTTTGGAATAATGAATTACTGCATAAATATGGTAGAGGTGATGGTTAGTAGTCTCACCATCAATGTTATGACCTTGGGATGTGCTCACACCAAGAGGGGTTACTAGTGGCAATCACACCATTGGTGTGGTGACTAATGGGTATACATTAGAGTATAGGTAAAGTAAATACTTTATTCATGGGAGCTACCGTAGGTTTGGAACTCTCCCTCTTTACGACCTCGGGGAACGAACATTCAAGAATATGTTGGACAAATACTCTATTCACATCTACTTCAAAATAGGTATGAAATTCTTCTTCGTGATTTGGACTATGTTGTTACCTATCATAGAGTGGAGGGTTGGTAAAGGACATCCTTGGGGACATGGTGCTTATTTCTTACATCACTAACCCTAGGTTCGAAGTGGTGAAACAAGAAAAAGAGGAGGAACTCCAACCTATTTAGAGGCCAGCGTGAATAGAGTGTTCATTGGACCTATCCTTGAATGTATGCCTCGAGGTCATCACACCAATGACAGGACTACTAATCCCTCTCGGGGTGAACACTATGCTAGTTCCTACCTAGTGGCTTTGAGGTACCCATACAACGAGGTCCAAAAACCTTACCATGATTGGGTGGAATATGTTGGTGAAACAAAATAAGACATTATGGGTACCAACCTCCTCAAAAGCCTTAGAAGAGATTCCCTTAAAACTTCGGCCTTTTGTTCTCAAGAACATGACAATTCATGTGAGGTGATTTTGCACTTTCCAAAGAGGCAACGTGAAGCAACATAGAAAAATGTTTCGTTATCACACTTGTGGTGTTTTCCATGCTTTGGGAAAAAAGTGATGCCAATGTTGTGCTTTGTGTCCTTTGACTAGATGATCCAATAAGTTATGTATGAGCATATTTTGGAGGACCCAGCTGATGTTGATGGGAAACTGTGCTTTTTGACCAACATGCCTTGAAAATTGTATATGATCTCCAAAAGTGTGCAAGAAGTAACTTCCAAAGAAAGATTGCATGATTGAGACACTTTATTTTCATAATCATTATTCAGGATTATTGAAAACAATCGTTAACCCCCTAACTTTCTTTAAAGCCGGAAACGGGTTTTGGAGGTTCCCGCAAGAGAAAAAACTCAGCCAACTTTGACCATTATAATCTCACAAATGAGGAAGAATGAACGGTTCAAATTTGGTATGTGAGAAGAATGTCAAGTGAAATTTGAGATCTTACAGTTGAATCTTTTAAATATTTCTTAGACTGAGATTTTATGAGCGTAATTTAAAGGAAGGTCAAATTTTGTGACTTAGACCGTTTTGCAAGAAGGAGATTTAGGGGTTAAATATCTTCTTACTTTTTCTAGTGGCTACTTAGGTAAATGTTGGTACTGTCATGAGAAGAATGATATCTCTAGCTCAAACATGAATGTGAATAATGAGGATCATTCTAACTTATGAATAAATGTTATAATGTTCCCATTTAGATGGTTGGAAGCATTAAGTAGGCGAAAGCTTTGAATGTTTATGAATATCATGATTTTCGAAACTTAGTCCATTTGATGTTTGACCAAGAGGTTCATTAGTGTTGTAGCATCCAATGAAGAACACGCAAAAAATTTGCAAAAAAGTGGCTTATAATTTGGACCATTCAATGCATTCAAAATTCCCATTAATTTGTAAGAGATGCTAAAAAGCATCATAGATTGTTATAATTTAACCCTTAAACGCACATGGGGTCCCTTGAAACGGGCAGCCCAAAATTGGATCTTTGGACTTGGGCATCATGATTAGTGCACTTTTTGAAAATGGGCATCATGAATGAACCAATCAATGATGAGCTTGCAACCTCCCACAAGGTTATGTACAACCCCAACCTACCTACCACAATCCTTTCAAAGCTCATACAAATTGTATTTCGAATTGTAAAATTGCACTTTTTGAATGCATCATAGGAAGGTGACGAGCTTAACAACAAAATATGGTTACACACAATATAACCATGAGTTCGGGGGTTAGTTTTGTGGGGGTAGCGACACCCTCCCTCGCACCAGCGACTCTCCCGTTTCCCGGGAGCCCATGACTACGTTCTCACAAGCGATAATCTATGCCATAAAGTAGAATAACCACGAGTTCGGGGGTAGTTTTTGTGCGGGTAGCGATGACCCTCCCTCACATGCGACTCACTACCGTTTCCAGGAACCCATGGCTACGTTCTCACATGCGATAATCTATGCCATAAAGTAGAATAACCACGAGTTCGGGGGTAGTTTTTGTGCGGGTAGCGATGACCCTCCCTCACATGCGACTCACTACCGTTTCCAGGAACCCATGGCTACGTTCTCACATGCGATAATCTATGCCATAAAGTAGAATAACCACGAGTTCGGGGGTAGTTTTTGTGCGGGTAGCGATGACCCTCCCTCACAAGCGACTCACTACGGTTTCCGGGAACCCATGGCTACGTTCTCACATGCGATAATCTATGCCATAAAGTAGAATAACCACGAGTTCGGGGGTAGTTTTTGTGCGGGTAGCGATGACCCTCCCTCACATGCGACTCACTACCGTTTCCAGGAACCCATGGCTACGTTCTCACATGCGATAATCTATGCCATAAAGTAGAATAACCACGAGTTCGGGGGTAGTTTTTGTGCGGGTAGCGATGACCCTCCCTTGCACGCGACTCTCTCCCGTTTCCGGGAACCCATGGTTATGCTCTCACATGGGATAAGCTATGCCATAAAGTAGGGTGGATAGATAAATTGCTCGAATCGTACATGGTGCATGGAAGCTTGGAGACCAACTAGCCCATGATGAATCCACTGACATAATTTCCAGGTTTAGCAAATAATCCCCCATAACTGAAGAGGAGATTCTCCAATTAAGGGAGCTGTCAACTTGTGGAACTTGGGGGCTTGGGGTGAGGGATATTCGTGGACTGTTTAGTCAGACCCTCCCAATTTTAGGATTCTCATGTGGCCACTTCTAATTGGAATGGATCTTTCAACTTGTTACTTGAGCATGCATGGGATGGGTCAATAAAAATATTTCAGTTGAAATAGTTGCTCCCGTGTTTGAGCTGATAATCAGGAGCCCCAATGTGGGTGGTTGTCTGAATTACTCCCTTTTTTATGGCTATCAACCTGCATATCTTTTTGTTGAGATGGCAGCATTTTTATGGAGGTGGTCTTCTTGAATTAAACCCTAAGGGCATCCTCAATGGACACGGAATACACTCCCTCTAAACCAAATTCTATCTTTTGACTGATCTAAAATTCGAAATTAGTATTATCATCATTAGAAGCGCATGTAAATAAACATGAGATATTTCTTAAGAAAAAAAATTGTGAAATTGGGACGTAGGTGAAATCCCTCATTAAAAACATCACATTTTCAAAATTTATGAGGGAGTGCACCAATTCTTGCTTAACCCTTAAAGGTTCTTGATGCGAAATTGTTTAAATCATGAAAATAGACATTCCCCTACTTCAGGCCTTAAAACTCTCAATCTAAGCATTACTTGGAAGATCCAACTGTAGGATCTTAAAGTTAACTTAGCCTTCCACACACTGGCCAGAATTGAACCGTTCATTTGTGAGATTATAATGATCAAAGTTGGCTGAATTTTCTCCCTGCGGAAATTCCAAAAGGCGATTTCCGCTTTCTTGGACCTTTAGGGGTTAGAAATGGGAAGATCCTCACACGCTCTTTCTAAATTTTAGAAATATAGAGGGAATAGGGGGGGGGGGTCACCTACTTTTTAAGCAAGATTTGGTGCACTCTCTCTAAATTTTGAAAATGTGGTATTTTCAATGAGGGATTTCACCTATGCCCCAATTTCACAAAAAAAAATCTTGAGAAATATCTCACGTTTATTTACATGCGCTTCTATTGATAATAATTTTAATTTCTAATTTTAAAGCAATCAAAAGATAGAATTTGGTTTAGGGGGAGCTTATTCAATGTCCATTGAGGATGCTCTAAGAGCATGCCCAACCCTGTGCTCCAGGCCGGGCTGCTGGGCTACGTCGCAAACTCTCATGGGCCACTCGGGCGAACGTCGATATTCCACTCCATTCCGGAAGGCGAGGCACGTAAAAAGGCAGTTCATCAATCACACTTTCTCACAAGTGATTCTAATAAAATTATTTTCTTCCAATAAAATCTATGCCATATGTCACTCTCCCATTGGTTAATGGGGACCCTAAAATGTGAGTGAAGGCACATCATAACTTTGAGTTGTGTTGTGCTAAAATTTAGGAGACCTCAACCCTCTTGACTGAGTTACATGGATAGTGTGTGGGTTGGGGTTCCTCACATGCCAGAGAAGGCTCCACTGTTCAGCCCATAGTGTGCGTTGAGCATGCTCTAAGAGCCTACCCAGCCCAGCGCGCTTGTTCGGGGGGGGGAAGCCTCTACGGCGTGCCGAAGAGGGCAGCGGTGTTTGGCTAGCAAGCTGGCCAAGCTAGTGGAGGACCGGTGAGCAAGGCCGCGGAAGCGTTCAAAGGGTCGTCGCAAGCCGCCACAAGGCATTCCCGCATTGGTTAATAAGAAACTCAGATGTGAGAGAAGGGACAGTGAAACTTGGAATTATAACGAGTTATAACCCAAAGAACGTCAATCCTCTTGGCCAAGTAACAGATTTGTTGCGTGGGCTGGGGTTCTTTCCACGGCAAAAGTGACTCTAGCCTTCGACTTGCGCAAAGGGCTCGGCATGCTCTAAAGAAGGGTGGCCTCAGAGCTACCAAAGGCCCTCAAAATTGCCTTTTTGATGTAAGTACAAAATACATATATTTACTTATACTTTCAAAATGAATTTGTTTAACCTCTAAAGGCCCAATGGGCTTGGAGAAAAACTTAAATGTGTTATAATTTATGCATTTTGTAATTTTTATGAAGATTCCTTCGAAAGACAACATGAACATCAAATTGCTCAAATGATACCAATATAATTAAATTTCTTTAAAATTAGTAACTTTTAATTTAATGATGAATTAAAGAGAGTAAATCTTCAAAGATCAATAGAAAATACACTTTCTATTACTAGTAGTTGAAAATTGATATGATTAGCTATAATACATATTATCTGATAATATAGAGAAAGTCCACACATAACCTAAGAGGAACACTATTAGTTTTCCCAAAATTGTAAGTTTTCCTACTCTAAGAAAACCTTACCCTATTTGTGTTTGAAGGCTTATTCTGAACTATGTATAAATCCAAACGAGGTTTTGTAAACTGCATGTGATTCTAAACTTTCCAAACTCCCGAAAAATAAAAAATATAGATTAAAAATTTATTTTTAGTGTGCTAGAGCTCCTCAAAATTCGGGACCGACCATAAAATGATTGATTGGGCTCTTAGGAGTTAAAATTAATACAAAAACAATTTGGTTTATTAGCTATGAGGGTTACAACCACCAAGTGTGATGCTAACTTCCTTGCCAAATTTGAAAGCACTTTCATCACTCTAAACCCAAATCCATGTAACTTACCAAGAGTTGTATTGGCAATTTAGAGTCAAAGTAAGTCATACTTCTTCGTCTATGGACAAAATAGACTTCTTGTTCATTTATTAGATTCCATTCTTTGGACTGAAAGAGGATGGACACCAAACACTAGAAGAAGAAGAAGAAAAAAAAACATATGTTGGATGTCTTGATCACATTATTGCCTACTTTGACCAGCCCAAAAAGCCCTAGGAACACGGAGCATTATTGCAAAAATACTTGACACTTGTAAAAAGGAGCAACACCAATAGTGGGTCGAATATTCATATATTTATTCATAAAGTCTTGGCCATTATATAAATTTTTATTTCGAATAGAATAATATTTTGAAATTGTCCCTTACTGAAACATAATGCCAATTTGATACATGTTTTCAAGTTTTATGAGGTAATCCGGTTCACCCCTAAATTTTCTTGTGTGTTTTTGGAGCTTGAAACCTCATAACTCCAATTCTCTACCTTTGTGCACTCTGGGGAGTGTAATACAAATTGTCTTACGTTTTTTAAGCTCCCAACCGTAAGATCTCATAGTTAAGTCTATTTATAGTCAATTGGCCGTTGTGTGTTTATGATTTGCAAGATTATAACATCCAAACTTTGTGCGAAAGTGTTTACTAAATTTTCTGAACCTTTCAAGCTTGCTCTTACGAATTTGAAGCTTTCACTTATGGAATTGGTAAACTTTTTGACTCGGGGTCCGTTTGGAATTGATCATAAAATATATTCTTGGAAATAAAAAAACTTGAAAAGAAAAAAAATAATTATTGCAAGCATAGGGTGTGAAACTAAAATCCGCATTAAAATACTCTAATAATGGAATCGGACTCTGCAGTTTGTTGCACACACACCTTACACTATGGGAAACACTCAATAAAAACCTAAGTCAGAAATATTGATACAAATCCAAAAACCTAGCTTGCCCGAAGTGGCAAAAGACTCTTTTGCTCTACAAGGATACTTAGAGGTTACTTCACATGATCATTCATTCAAAAATTCTGATTGATACCCATATAGATAGATAGAAACTCCGGTCCCTTTCTAAAGGGCCGGCGTGAATGAAGTGTCGGTTCGTAATGCTAATATCCCGATGGCCACCGGACAAGGGGAAATTGGAACAATACTACTTCCCCCTCTCGAGAGTGGACACTATAACTACGCTAGTTTCTAGCCTAATTACTAGTGCCTTGAAGATACTTGACATAGTATTCCCCAAAGGACTTTGAGGTACCCATACAACATGGACCTCCCACAATAATTGGGTGGACTATAGTGGTGAGCACCAAGCCGACATAGGGAATAAAACCCACGACCTCCTCATTGGGGGCCTAAGCCCTAACCACCTAGCCAAGGCTTGTGGTGCCTGATTGATACCCACGTTATACATGGGTGACATCCATATGATATTGAGGTAATTTTCAAGAATTTTAACCGCTAAAGAGCCTGAACCTTGAAACTCCAGTGGGCCATTTTGCAAAACCACTCAACTCATTTTCTATTGGATGTGATAGGAATAATATTCAAGACAAAAGAGGTAAGTTGTAGATTTAGGGTTCTCCTTTGGTGGAAAGGAAAGGAAATGAATGGACCAACATGGTTGAAAAGTCAAATCCATCCTGTAGGTGGTGATGATCATTATTTATGGTTGACTTTTTCACGCCACAATTATAATTAATGGACACACAACCCTATCTGAATGTCTGTGAGTGTGGAAGTGCGTGCACAGCCCTAAAGTATCCTCGTGAACAAGATTAGGTCAAACGATCCCTCCCTTGTAGAAACTTGAGCAATTGTTAAATGCAAAGTTAAATGTTTACCCAGTTTCAGAGTGTATTGGTTTCATGCTTTAACTTGTTCCATGCTGCTAGAGGGAGCGTCGGCATCCGTGTGTGTCAACGGAGCATGCTCCACCCCATTCCCCATACGAAGAGGAGTCCGTCAAGGCTGCCCTCTGGCACCATACCTGTATCTTCTTGTAGCAGTGGCGCTGTCACTTACCGCGCGCCATCAGGTAACCATCGGTTCCCTTCGAGGCATCCGCCTACCGGATTCGAACACCCAACAGATCGTGACCCAGTACGCAGACGATGCCACCTTGGCGGTGTTTGGATCCCACCGATATCTCATCGCTGCCTTTGATCTGCTGCAAACCTTCGAAGCTGCTTCAGGGCTCCGGATCAACAGGGCAAAGAGTGCCGTTTTTTGGTTCGGTAGGGAAGTCACACCGAGCTGGCTCCATGACTTCGGCTGCTTGGTGGCCCCTCCACAGGCCCTGTACAAGCTACTCGGCACCCCATTTGGGCTGGAACTCGCGACCGCTGATATCGACGAGTTTCTGAAAGCTAAAGTCTTGAAGAAGCTGAACTACTGGTCCAAGATACACCTGTCTTTAGCGGCGAGGGCAGTCATAGTTAACTCCGTCCTTCTGTCAACCTTATGGTACTTTCTAAGCATATGGGGAGGATCACGGCCGGTACTACAACGCATCCGAGCCTCTCTCAGGAACTACATATGGAAAGGGAATGAAGAGCAAGTACGCGCACGAGTCAGTTGGCAAGACTGCTGTGCCTCCCAAGGCAATGGCGGTCTCGGGATCGTTGACCCGGAGGAGGCCCTCACAGCCCTCATGGGGAAATGGGTGGTGAAAGCTCTCACTCCAGGTACCTCAGCGCTGCAGACGCTCCTTCGCCATCGACTCAGCCTCCTGAGACCCCCAGGCAACCCGGGCTGGCCCCCTAGCCTTCAATGGTCAATGCTTTCTCGCTTTTCGGCCCCCACGGGAAATGCCCTGTGGAAACGCATCACTCAGGCTTGGCGGTCCCTCACTCCCTTGCTCGATGCAATCCCTCCAAAGAACTTCGACGAAGTGTGCAACACAAATTTATGGTGGACTACTCACTTCTTAGGCAACTCCTTTGGCTTCACGGAGTCAAGAGCCAAACAACTGGCAACAGTCGGCTTACGATCCCTTCGAGACCTCTGGCTTCCTGGAGGTATGGTCCCGATACCTTGGCTTGAGCTTCAGACCAAATTCAGTCTCCACCAGGACGAGCGCCTCTGTGTAGAGCGATACTACTCCAACATTCCTGGAGCATGGGTCCGCCTCCAACATTCAACCGCGCTCTCTCCACAGGTTGATGACTGGCTCGGCGTCTTTGATGGCAATCTCATGGACCGGCCTTCTCTGGTGCTCCAAACCTCAGCCCAGTTTCTTTCGACACTCTCCTCGACGCCCACGGACCTGGAAGTCCCTGCCCACATAAAGACTTACACCGTCGGTGACCTATCCAGCTCACTCATCGAACTGCCTGTCCCAACGTCACAACCGCGCCGGGCTCATGGCACAATCTGCAGAGTGAGGGTCATCTCGCTCCCTCCCCGCCAGTCATCCAAGGCGTCCATCACACGTAAGTACCTAGCTCCTGTGTCATGCCTCTCATTTGACCCCGCCAGATGGTCATGGCAGCCGGGAGATAACATCTTCGAGTACTCTGCGAGCAAAGGCCGCATATGGAGGAATCCTCACATCTCCTTGAGTAGGTCAATTCATGAGAAATGGCACAATCAACTTCGACCAGAGTTCACTCCCAACTGGACAGAGGTTTGGATGGCAGACCGCCCAAGAAAAGAAGCTGCCTTCCTTTGGAGTCTCATTCACAGAGCGATAGCAGTCAACCATTGGCGACATCAATCACACACGGCAACTTCAGCTCTCTGCACCTGTTGCGACCGTGGAGTCCCAGAGTCTCTGCAACACTGCTTCTTTCAATGCACGGCGGCAACAGAAGCATGGGACTATGCGTTTGCCATTCTATACCAGGCAGTCCCGCGCCACCTCAACTCCATCTCGTGGAACCGTCTTCGTTGGGAGCAATGCCTACTTGGTGAGCCCCTGCCGATTCAACTTCAACCACTATCAGAACTCTGGGCGCTTCTGAGAGGGGTGGTGATTTGGTCCATCTGGATACGACGCAATGCATGTGTTTTTGCAGGAGACAGATGGACAAAAGAACGCCTCCAGCTCACCATCTGGATAGTACACTTGACTTAGGCCGAATGGCATGGGAACGAGCTTCTCGCCGGGTGCGCCACGCACAAACCCCTCGTCCCCAACTCATGGCAAGATTTCATCGAATCTGGCTAAGTTCTGAAGTATTCTGCTCTCTGATTAACGATAGAGTTCGTTGGTCGGCGGTTGCCCCGAGGTGCAGCAGGGCCCTTGTCAATTAATGCTAGTTCCAGAGGTAGCAGTTCCCTCATTGGTCTCACCATTAGGGAATTAGGTCCTAACAAGGTTTTCAGTTCTTATTAGGTAACAATCTTCAAAAATAGGTATCCGCCGGCCCGAAGCATACTCGAGCCTGGTTCTGCATCGGTGTATCTCTCTTCATGCAATGGAAATCCACCACTTGTTCCAAAAAAGAAAAAAAAAAAAAAGAAAAGTAAGAGACCTTTGTGGTCGAAATCCCCCACTGTCATGTACTGATATCACTTGGAAATAAATACCACCATTATATGACAAGTTAGGCGGCCTTGGAATTGTACAGTAGAGTAGTTTGAAATGGAACAAGTCCCACAATGGAGCTCTAGTAGTCTTCACTCACAGGTACATAATAGTTGGTATATCTCGATGCAAACATTATAGGGTGTCACTTCAGGGTAACCATTTCAGAGATACTTAAAAATTTCAGAATTCATTGTAGAAGAGACCTGGATTGATGATTCCACTTGCTCTATCTTTCTACTGATTTTCTGCATGTACAAAAATTTCTACTGGTTCTCCCCATGTGCAAAAATTGCTAACACCAGTGACATCCATGTAGATTTCTTGTGGTGAAAATGGAGCCATTATTGAACACGTTACTATCTACCGGCAGCACACAAATTGCTTATCAGACATTAAGCTCAATATCCTCTTACCCATGCCTCTTCCAAAAGTTTGAAAAACTGAGGTGAGGATATTAATATATGATTCACAATTTGGATAGTGCAATATTTCATAAGGGCACAGGGTAGCATACATTTTGTGGCCCTCCAAAAGGTGAAGGTGTAGTCCTCCCAAGTTTCATGGGTTACATTGTTTAATTGGCCACAGTAACTAGATCATAGAATGCTGTTAAGAGACATCCCGAACATTTGTCACTTTGTACTAACTTGTGCTTTTCCTTTGAAAGTGAATCTACGTATCATCAGTCAGGTGTGTTTCCAAAGCTCAGACTCTTATCACTTGGAATAAAACACAGAAAATAAAAGGTCTTGCAATACTGAGTCCAGTTTTAACCAGTTCAGTCGAGTTACCTTCTCAGCATATTGCCAAAGTGAAGTGCATGCAATCATTTCATTAAAAATGGCAGAGACGCCCACACCCTCGTATTCAAAGCTTATCCGAAATACTCAGCAACTCAAGAATGTCTTCAGTACCCTGGGTCAGTCAGACTAGAAAACAAACTTGACATAATTCCATGTGGATGTCAATGAAGGACATGTTCACATCACTGGCATCTCAAGCCAAAATAAATATCCCAGTACGAGCCGTACCACCCACAACACTCAAATCTAGTCCCATCACATAAATGCAGTCAAACAAATAATTCTGATTCTGGTGAAGAGGGAACAGAGAACATCAATAAGCAGGCCAATAATCTTGACTTGCTTAGAGGATCACTTACTTGCATGTGCAAGCCAACCTAAATATGATACATTTGACTTCCATGAACTGATAAGTAGGAAAGCCTTCCAGCAAACAATGAGGTGCAGCATTTTCACTTACGGGATTGTAGCATTGTGTTCTGCTTTACCATTAAGTCTCTTAATTTCTTCGTTAACGCTGAATCACTACGTAAATATTCCTCGAATGACCTTCGAAGCGTGTGCAGGGTGTCGTAGCTCTTGGCAGTGTTAAGGTTTAGCAATGTCTCGAAAAATTTCTGCCATAAATTCACGTTCCAATACCTGCATCACCATGTTTTTTCTGGAACTCAGATCGCTTGCCATTGAAATACGAAAAAATTCTATTAGAGGTAGGGAGTTGCTAGGGGAGAATCGACATGCTTTGGAAGATGATTGCTTACCTTTTATACGGTGCTTTAGGGCGGTTAATAACCTGGGACGTCCCATTGGTTGGACGTTTGTCTATCTCCATGTAGATACCGTGGAGGAGACAATGGACTACCCCACACAAACCATAAGTATCAACCTGCCAGCAAGCCATAATATGAATCAGCACATAAGGATTCGCCCAAGAATATCCACTGGAAGCTGATTTTAGTCGCTTCCAAAGAAACAAATCCTTAAAAGTAGATAAAAAAACAAGCTTCTTTTGTTGAATTCCACTGAATAAACAAAGTAGACAGTTAGAGGTATACAAACCAACTACCTGAAAAACCCATGGTTTCTTCTCGATCATTTCTGTGCACCGGAACCCATCAGTCTTGCTATCACCCACGAATTCAACTCCTTCGGCGAAAAGGGAGAGATCTATGCTGCGGCCCCAGTCTATGAGGGACACACCCTGCATAAGGAAAAATTTCAGTTCAAATGATATCCTTGGAAACTAATGATCAAGAAACTAGAGCCAACTCAATGTTAAGGAGGAATTACCTGCTGCTGCCAAGCACCTGGCTTGTCGGGGGCCCAGAATCCCAATTGCGCACTGAGAAAAATAGGATACGATCATGCCCACAGTCAGATTTGCAGATAAACCTCATCACTGAGCCAAATATAATCTCTTCAGTATTCATATGCTGAAAGAATCGTTGAGGTGTCAAGAATGTAACAACAGGATGAAGGATTCATACAGACAATTTCGTGAAATCCACATACTTTTGAGCGTAAACATCCTACTTCTAGGAGTTTGATATCAGACGACTTTGAATAATAGTTCCGTTAGATACGTCATATATAGAAGGAGAATGAAGCTCTACCTGCTGCTGCGGATGAGCAGATTGTCAGGCTTGAAGTCTCCATGAATCAGACCAACTTTGTGCAAATCTTCCAGCATGTGTAACATTTCTATGGTGTAGAAGATGCATAGAGGCTCATCCATCCGTTGGCCCTTTTTGAGATAAGTATTAATGACATCCTGCAATTCATTTGATGCACACTACTATTAATACAGGGCAGGTAACCTTCAGAGAGCGTGTAAGTACCCAGTTACGCACCCCTATTTTTTAAACTCAACTTCCGTAACGGAAACTTAGATAATGCATACCTGAAGAGTTCCATATTGACCAAAGTCGCACTCCATGAAACTGCAGTCCGCAAATATATGTATGTTCTGAGCACAGCCATATGCGCACCTCTGTAACAAGTACAAACTCAAAGAGTCAGATATACTTTAAAAAGGACAGCTCCAACAACCTTGACTTCATATGGTAGTCTCGCTGAAAACAAGTAAGGAACAAACAGTTTGGACTAGAATTAACGAACCAAGCATATAGAAACAAGTACCTCTTCAGAAGGAATCCGCATATCAAGTTGACGATAAATATAAAACTCCCAAGGGCAGGGCGGCTTCTGCACCTGAAGCACCACGCATTGGTTAGATACCTCGACAATGTTTCGAAGTGTCAATAAATCTCACAGATAGGACCTTACAGAACTAGCATTTCGATAACCTTGAGACTCTAATGACCTTCAGCCTCTGTATTATACTGATGAAATCTACACATCAGAGAGTGCAACAATATGCAATAAAGCGTTAATGTTATTAGTAGACTGGAGATCTTTCTCAGTAATGGATATCTTACTTTCAGGACAACACGGCGACTATCTCCTGTTTCGCTAAGAGCCTCAGCAAGGTAGACTTGGGCAAATGCACCATGACCTGTAGATGCCTTTAACTGATACTTGCTTTTACCTGCATCACTTAAAAACAATTGCAGGATATATTAGCATAAACATCGTCCAAGAGCATGAGAGAATCTCTATTGATATTACTTTCAGATTCCAGGCATCCTACAACAAAGTTGTTCTCCCATTAAAGAGCCAGAGCTTGAAGTCGATTAATAGGTCGTACCTAACTCCAATGGTTTGTTTTTCACGCCAGAGGATTTAGAAGATGTAGAAGCTAGAGAGGCCAGAGTGACTTTTCCTGAATATTTCTTAGAGCTGTACACATATCCCTGCACAGAAAAACAAGAGGTGAGCACGCTGCAAGCAAACGGTGGAAATCTACATTGCATCTTTAAAGAACACATTGTGTAAGACTCACCTTATATTTCGATAACGGTGGGTTAAGATGTTTCAAGAAAGTTGATATGAGTTCCTGATCCCATGGATAAATCTGTCCTCCTGGTTTCCTGTGCTCGGAAGTCGAAAGCGTAGGCTCCAGTATATTCCTGTTTGACATACAGAAACGCTTTAAATCGAAATCGGTATATGATAGCAAGAACAAGTCCGTGAAATTTCCCTTACCTTGGAGCAAGTGGACTTCCAATCGGAGAACCAACATCTGTCGTGGGTTCCAAGCTGACTGCAGGCGAATATTGTGAAGGGTGCTGCTTCTCCCTCATAGCTAAAGACCTTCCCAACACAGGTGTTCTGCTGTCATTCACTCCAAGCCCCTCATTTGATGTTAGCGATGTCCTTGGCTTCTTGTTCTCTCTAACATCAACTTTCTCTTCTTCGTCACTTAAATAGATACACTGAGTGTCCTTCACACTCGCCGACCAGCTTGATCGTTTTCGACCCGGAGTTGATCTCACATTCGTTACAATACCTTCTTTCGACACTCTCCTTGTTCCGTTGCTGAGATCAACCACTTCTGGCTTGCTGCTTCTGACCTCCTTCGTTGCCCATTGCCCAATACTAGCAGCTTCCTTACCATCCTTACTGACCTCCCTCGTCTGCTGTGTAGTTGTCCTGTTTCGACCTGACAATTCCGAGTTCAAGGCTTCACCTGCAAGCTGCTGCTGCTGACCTTCAGGAGTTGATACTTTAAAATCAGCTCTAGCAATCAAAGTCTTCGTCTCTGTGTTCCCAGGAGTGCTCGTATTCGCAGGTGTCACTACTGGAGGTCTTACAGACCCATTCTGATTATAAGGAACGTTCCCAGCCGGTGACACTACTGGAGGTCTTAGCGACCCATTCTGAGATGGTGTACCGATGAAAGGAACGTTGTTCGTAGCTTGTACTCGCGCTCTTGGAGCAGGAGATCCACCAAACATGGCCATAATATCATCTGTTACTGATTTGGTCTCAATAGTAACATCGTCCTGGGGCACCCTCCTACTGCCACTTAGATCTGCCCCCATCGTATTCGAGTACGAGTTTCCAGTCTCAGGAGGAATTCGAGGGGCACTGAACATCGCCATAATATCATCCGATACGGATTTGGTATTACTGGTGACATCTTCTCGCTTGGTCTCGTTTCTAAACGGTTTATATACGGCTGGTGGAAGGCTAGAGTGTTCCCGAGCTGGTCTTGATTCTGGTTGCAATGTTGAGTCACCGAACATAGCCATTATATCATCCGTAACTGATTTGGTAACGAGACTGACATCATCGAGAAGCTCGTTCTGACCAGCTCCACTCTGATCGACTGTTGCCACATTTGGAACTGTCACTGGCACGCTCTCGAAATCATTTCTGGCGCTCACGGGCTGAGGAGCTGTTGTAGGAAGGAATCCACTCGAAGTGGAGCTTATAGGCTGTGCTGTTGTAGGAAGGAATCCATTCGAAGTGGAGCTTGTGAGCTGTGCTGTTGTAGGAAGGAATCCATTCGAAGTGGAGCTTGTGAGCTGTGCTGTTGTAGGGAGGAATCCATTCGAAGTGGAGCTTGTGAGCTGTGCTGTTGTAGGGAGGAATCCATTCGAAGTGGAGCTTATGGGCTGTGCTGTCGTAGGCAGAAAGCCGTTCGAAGTGGTGCTTATGGGCTGTGCTGTCGTAGAAAAGTATCCGTTCGAGGTGCCTTCTACCTGCTTGTACTGCGTGGACTCCATTGGCCTATTAGCAGTTTGATAAACCTCATTTGCTCTTGTATAATTGGAGTTAAGTATAACCTGCTCGCTGCTGAAATGAACTCCAGGTAGCTGTGGAGGCTTCTTCTGTATCCAATGATGCAGTCTTTCTTCCTCAAAACTAGACTCTGCCTTGAGCCCAAACTCCGGTTGAAGCCCCGAATTTTCGTATATCTTAGATCCAATAAGGACAGGTGCTGCACAAGACAAAAGATAGAAAACTAACTATTATAACTACCCCCACTTCGATTTATTTACCATTCATTTGACTGGAAGTCTAAAAAAGACATGCACCAAAATCAGTAATCTATCGAGGTCTATAGATATGCTTGTTCAATTGAGTTGGTGACTCACCAGGACCAGCATAAGTGCCGACACTGTCTTGCATGTCTGGAAGAATATCTTCCCTCGCGTTGCTTTGAAAGGAGGGCAATATTGGCAAGCCTGAGCATGTTCCAGCAACAGTCATTAGAAGGAAGTCAAATCACACGTCATAAAATATGGTGGGACTATAGTCCATCAGCAAGTATTACCTTCGATGCCAAAATTATCACCTAACGGCCTCATCGCTCCACCACTCAATCTAGCCAATAAGGCTTTTTGCTCTTGCTCCTGTGCAAGAGATTCACATACTTTTCCGTCACAAGAAGAAACACGAATGCAGAACGTAAAAGTATCTAAATACAGATGCTAGGAAAGGTAAGAGCCGCTTGGGTGTGAAGAGAGACCTGTCGAACTTTACGCCTTTGGCGAGCAACCATTCGACTCCGAAAGTTATTGTACATGGCTAATACCCTCTCCAGTGGTTGTGCTCCCCTGGAGTCAACGCCCAAACACAAGTCAAAACACTTGGCAACTGGGGCAGATTGAGAAACGAATGCATAAAAGTGAAAAACGATTCTTACCTAGATATGCCAATTTGAAAGACATAGTCGGCCTTAGAATAGTCTCTAGAAGACTCCAATAGCATTGCATAAGCCTCATAAAACAGTCCATGCTCCAAACCAATCCCATTCGCTTCCAAAAAGGGGAAAATGCCCCCCCTCTCCAAGCAACAATCTGCCTGCTTGCAAGCACAAACGCAGTTACCGACCAGCTCATATCTTCTACCACTTTAAAGCAGGCCCCAGTCCGATTACTGCGCAGTTTATGACATCCAGTAACCTATTACGATTCTGATCGAGATTCTTTCGTAGTATGATAAATGGAAATGAAAAATTCGGTATTGCCATCACAGAAGGATTTAGAGGCCTTACATATTGTATCCAGACTTTCAAATAGCGAAGGTCCGACTTATATCGTTTGTCCGGCACAAAAGTGCTGGCGGCAAGCTCTAGTACTTCCTGCAGGACGACCTTCACACTACCTGGCGGATTCATCTCCTTCAACCACTTTATACATCTGCAAAAGTAAGAAACGCTCTACCTTAGCAACTCTTCCGTTGAGTGCACATGGGTTATACACTCAAATGTCTTAAAGAATCAGAAGCCAATTTCCGGCCTCTATCGTTTCTAGAGGCAGTTTATTAGTCCAGAATTGCATTACGTTTGTACCAGCACATGCAATGTTCGTCTCTCGCTTGAATACTATGCTTTTAAAACCTCCACGGTGAATCCTTACTCCTGATACTACCTTGCGTTCAGCTTTCAAGCACAGAAATCTGAAATGGCGAAAAAACATGTTCGTGTTCCAGATTTAAACATTCTCATTGTTGAAAATTACGTACCGTAGATAAGGCTCAAGGGGATCATTCCCCGTGTAGTTTTGGATAAAATCAAGTATCGTCCTGCAGACAAGTTTGAATGCACGATCATACACCTTACAATGCGCAAATACTCAACAAGCACTGAGTGACAATTAAGCATCCGTGCTCAACCTAATGTCCATTAAATTCGGCAAAAATGGCTTATAACCTAAATTGCTTGAAGGAAAAAGAAACGACGATCGAACTAACCTGCGTAAGTCATCATCACGGCTTTCGGAAGAACCATTCTCGTATGTATTCATAGCCATGCACGTTGAGAAAAAGGCTTTCCGCCACTCAAAAGCTATTTCAGATGCACATTCTGAAATCAACAGGAAATCAATTCCATATCAGAATACTCTCGACTAGCTCCCAGCCTTTCCTTTAACGATTCAGCTAGATTCACCTAACACAATTGGTCGATCTGACACCGTAATCTTCAAAATTTGAAAAGTCACCCCCTCCACGAGGTCAGTCACCGAACCTTAAAAAACGCTAAACTAAAAGCTCGTTGTCGTCGTCGTCACTTCATCTCAACGCGCCCATCCCGAAGTATTGTATCCAAGTGCATCGCGTCACCAAAGCATTCCAAAGCCTCACCGGAGCATTCCAGAGGCGGACAAAAAGCAAGAAAACAGGAAACTCGAAACGCAAAAGTTCCTAAAGAAGTGAGCGAACGGGCGAGAGTAAGCTATGAGGGTTAGCTGGTTGTTGCTGTTGCGATGTGAGGAAAGACGAAGCGTCTGTGTTTGGGAAACCCTGACTGACTGACTGACTACTGAGATGAAATGGATGTGAGAGGGAGAAAGGGGGGATGCATGAGCTGCTGCAAGAGATCTTTACATCCTAAAGCCGACGACGACGACGACGGAGTGAATGGGCAATGGCGAAGGGAAGGGGAAGGTGGGACTGCATTGCAGCCATGGGGCGGAGGGGGGGCAGGGGAGTGGCAGGTAGATGGATTTTCGACCTTGCGGGAGTTTCGACCTTGTGAGGGATTTGCGACCTGCTTGGAAAGTTGGTTGGCGTGCCATCTGGATGAGCATTGCAACCTACCACTCGGTAAGCGCCGATTGCGGGCCAGGGCGGTGCCAACCGTGGCTTTCAAAAGGGATCCCGCCAAAAATGACTGGACTAGGGTGGTCGTCATTTTAAATTTTAATAATTTTTATTTAATTGGGAAGCGTATCATTTAGAAACTTGGGAGTGGGTCGTAAGGCAACACATCTCATTGGACAAGCTTTGTATATTACTTACATTAAATGTATTCTATTCTATGTATCAAACATTGAAATATTGGTGTAATGGTATTAACTGCATTGTGGTAAACTTTGTTATGATTTAGACATGTAAGTAAAAAACTAGCTTGATTGTGTTTGAGCTTTTGTTAGATGGTGATGTCAAAGTTTTGTAACATTTATGGTGACCAAAATTATGATGATAACTATCAACTTCAATTGGAGAAACCTTATTTATGGTGTGATTAATAAGGTTTCCTTTTCTTCATTTGATGTGATGGTATTGATCATGAAAATTAACCCAAAAAGTCCTTGTGTTTTTGGGAGCTTCAAAACCAAAAAGATTGCAAATTTGCTACCACCTTTTTGGATCTGCACCATTTGTGAAATTATAATGTTCAAAATTGAAGCACAACTTTTTTTGGGCATAGTTTGGGAGACATATTTCTACTACTTTGTGCAATGGGAGACTTCATGTTTATCACGCCAAAGATTGAAGTCATATTTTTCTCCATGTAAATGACTAAGTTCAATACACCCATGCACATATTTTAAAAACTCATTTGGCTGCTTGAGCCTTTGTGCAAATTATTTTCTAGCAACTCACGAATAAAAACAACAACTTCAAAAAATATGTATTAAATTTGTTAATTTTTATTACAAAAAGATAAAGAGGGAGTAAGTACCTCTATGAGTTTTTGAGTTTCAAGATAATTATTACCAAAGAATTTCCAAATCTCAAATTTTGAAATATTTTGAATGAAAAAAAGTAATATTGTGGTAAACTATGATACTAGCTCCTGTGATTTTTAGATGTTGCCCCTATGGAACCGTCAAAAGTTTTAACATGAATCACTTGGAAGTATAAATAGGAATTTAGTTGTAAATATTTTACCGAAAAGAAAAAGAAAACAAAAACAAGCGAGAAAATCCTAAAAATTAAAACATCTATTTTTACCCGAGTAGAGCTTGCAACTAAAATTTAAGATTAAAATTTGAACTCAAGAACACCAAAATAAAAATCTTAGACCTGAATATTCATTTTAACCGCTTCATCTAAGTTGCATGAAATAGCAAAAAGCCATTTAGGCTTTTGATAATCATCAAGGGTTAATAAAATAAAATATTTTAGATTAAAAATTAAAGTTTTTTGTTCAAAATTCAACAATAATATGAATTTAAAGTTACTCTTAACAAAGTTTCATATTGGAACCAATGAGAGCCACCATATACTAGCCAATGAAAATCTTTTACTTTGTTACAATTTAATTAAAGTAAAGAAAAAAAAACTGTGATTTTCAGTATTAACATAGTTGTAAGCTTAAATATATATATATATATTACTCATACCTCAACCAAAACATTTTTGTGATAATTCAATCATCCTTTTTCCCACATCTATCTCAAAGTCATCATTTAATTACATTGATATCATACAATGGCACTCCTTGTCAACACGAGACTAATTATTAAAGGTTTGATTTGTATATTTTTCATGCTCACTACTTCCATGATCAATGCTACGAGTGCACCATTTGAAAGTCATAATCTTGGTATCAATTATGGAACTCTAGGAAACAATCTTCCAAACCCTCACAATGTCATTGTAAAAATTAAATCCATGAAGATTGGAAAAGTCAAGAGTTTTACTTTGGAGCATACAATTCTAAATGCTTTGGCACATAGTGGTTTAGATGTTGTCTTTGGAGTGTCAAATGATGACATAGAAAATATTGCTTCAAGGACGGATGCAGCTGATAGATGGGTTCAAGATAACATCACCGCATATTATCCCCAAAAAAATATCAAAACCATTGTAGTGGGAAATGAAGTGTTTCGACAATCGAATTTGCAGCCTATATGGAGCTCAGGTGTTCCAGCCATGCAGAACATCCATGCCTCAATTGATAAACGAGGTTGGTCAAATATGATAAAAATCTCAACAACTGTCACTCTAGAGGTGTTACAAGCGCCTTATTAACGATTTTCACTACCTTTGAGAGCAACTTTCCGACAAGATCTTGTTGCATCAGTCATTTTACCATTGCTAAGATTTTTACAATCAACAAATGGTTATTTATTCATGAATGTGCATCCGATCTATAATTATTGGCAAAATTATACACGAGTATATTTGAACTACGCACTTCTTGAAGATTCATCACATACATCCGATAATGGCCTTGTCTATACAAATATCTTGGAATCACAACTTGATGCAATGAACTCGGCTATGAGTGAACATAGATTTGAGAATGTACGCATTGCCATTAGCGAAACCGGATGGCCAACTAAAGGTGATGAGAATCAAATGGGTGCACCAAACATTATCAATGCTCAAACATATAATCAAAGATTGGTAAAGAAAATATTATCCGGTGGGATACCTATGCATCCTAGTAGATTCATCCCAACTTTCATCTTTTCTCTCTTTAATGAAAATGAGAAAACGGGAGCAACATCAGAGAAAAATTGAGGTCTTTTAAATGCTCATGGAGATTCTATGTATAAAATTGATTTAACTGACAAAACTATTTACAATGACAATAATTAATAAGGTAACGTGCTTAGAACCCACACAACACCGAAAATCACAGAGAAGGCTAAATAAATCAACGAGGAAGAACATTCCTTCTTTTCATCTACGAACCCCAATGTACTTGTGACCTAAATTAATAGTGGAATCGAGGATGAACTGTTTTTAGAACACCTATGAGCTTCTACTCATCTAATTTTATGAAATCTTCTGACTGTATATCAAAGTATTCTTATACTTGAGAGACACTCCCTTTGGTACTTTGCAAATATATGAAAATTGATACTGCGCCAGAAAGGATTAAGGATTTTCCAATCTAACGACAACTTTTTAGTTGTAAGGTTTCAAAAAATTAAGTAGGTAGTACTGGTATTGAGTTAGCAATGAAATTTCTATATTGAAAAATTGACAATATTATTATTCTCATTGAACTTCATTCACCATTTGATCAAGATGTTCTTCAATGAGTTAAATTTCACTAAATTCCAATCTCATGAACACCCTTCTAAAGGTATTGTTAGAGCTCGTAGTGGCTTTCTTGTTTTGTTATTATTTATTTGTTACCTTTATGAATGTAATGTTAACAAGCAATGCTTTTATGAGGTAATTTGATGAAATTTAAGTTAATTAAGTTGTGAATACAATATGCATGTTAAAAGATGGTTGTTGCAAGGCCTTAGATAAGACGTTTCATACTAATTTAAGCTTTAGGTTAAATTTAGTATAGAAAGACTAGAAGAGGGAAGATCCTCCTAGTGGATCCAATTGATGATGGAGAAGGAGTAGGGGAGGGAAGATCCCCCAAGCTTCTTACATCTCCTCAATCTAGTTAGAATAGGAGGAGGAGGGCCGTGGGCCTCTTCCTCCACCTTATTCATCTTCTTTGTTTCCTTGATCTTCTTTTTCACTTTGGTCTTCATTGTTAGGGCTCCATTCTTAGATTAGGAGAAGGAAGGCCGTGGGCCTCTTTCTCAAGTGCTTTGTCTTTCCTTGTTCAATCTTGATCCCCCTTATTCGATTTGATTACTAGTTAGTGTCTTGTTCTTTCTCCATGAAAGGCAGTCCGTTTATTTTGCTCATAGCCTACTCAATTCTTCTTCAAAACCTTTGAGAGTTTTAGGGTAGATAGAGCTCTAAGAGAGTTTTCTAGGGGTATATAATATGCACCCGTCCGATTGTTAGAGAGGGAGAAATCGGCTCCCAAAGTCGAGGTATTGGAAGAATTCCCACGCCGGCGGTGAACAAATCAACGGTAATCAAATGACAATTAGTCAGAGAGCTTTTGTCCGATGCTTTTGAGATTTCTAGGGTAGGTAGAGCTCTAGGAGAGCTTTCTAGGGGTATATGGTATGCCCCAATCCGATCTCTAGAGAGGGAGAAATTGGCTCCCAAAGTCGGGGTGTTGAAAACGGTTTCCCCCCGGCAATGGCAAAAAAGAGCCACAGTCAAATGACAATCAGTCATGAGTTTTTAACCCTATGCTTTTGAAATTTTAGAGGTGCATGCATCCGGCCGGTGGTTCTTTTCTTCTTCTTTCCTTTCTCCCTCATTATCTTCTTTTCTCCTCTTCTTTCTTCTTCTTTCCTTCATGTAATCTTGTTTCCTAAAACCCCTTGTGACCAAAGGCCACTCCATGGTGGTTTTTTGGCTCACATGTATCTACCTTGAGCACAAGTAGAAACTATTCAAGAGTTTTTGTATAGGCACTAGTAGAAAAGTGGCTCTAGAACACCAGACACTATACCAACGAGTACATCACACGCACCACACACACGTGGCAATTTACACCTAAGATGGATATAAAACGCCACATTCGCATTTCATTGGGATGCATTCATGTGGTATACTCAAGGCACTTTTCCACAAGTGAGGGCAATCACTTAGGACAAGGGCAATGCGGGAAACAATTCTCGATGGGGAGGATGGAGCCTGATGAGGAGAGGAATGATTTCCCGCATTGCCCTTGTCATAGGTGATTGCCCGACGTAAACAACACAACGTTTCGGGTTTTTTCATTTATCTGAAAAGCACCATATGGTTTATCATTTTACACATATTAACAAGTAAGCTCAACCAATAGGTTGATGGATTCTATATATTATCTAACTGTCTCCCTAATATTGTCAAAACTTGTAGGTATATTCTGAATTATGACTAGTAAAGATATCCAAGGAAAGAAATTTTATTAATTTTGGTTCACGTTATTAGGATCTTATCAAAGTTAAGCCTAAGCCAAAGCCCTACTTCAATGAATCATGTAACTTAAGCAAGTCAAGTATCTATTCTGCCAGAGCTCGAAACATCCGCGAGGATCAAAGGGAAACACGTTTCCTCAGCTGTTACCGATCGAGTTTCTGATACTCTAGTCAACGATCTTTTTCGGTTTTTTCTTTGCATCAACAACAGTGATTCATTTTGTTGGATTGTAAGTACTAAGATAATAGTGTGACTGGATTTCTCTGTAGATGTGCATCACGTACTCTGTACAGCGCTTCTAGATCTAACAAAGTGGTGATGATTTTGACTTTGGTGGCCTCGTCCAGCAGCAGCAGAGGCGATTCCACTAATGCACTTTTTGCATGGATTCAGTGGTCAACCAGTGCATGGATTGGTTCGAATTGTGATCACTCTGATGAGTGTTTGACTAGTAATAATAAGGATTCTTTGAAATTCAGACCTTGAAATAAAATACTTCTAGAGTGGACTTAATGAAGGTACAAGGAAACGCAGTCACTATGAAGATACGAGGAAGCTCAGAAGCATGGCATAGGAAGATGTATTTGAGGAACTTCTGTGATATTTCTTTTTGGGCTGTTTCATGGTGCCGTTGGGTTAAAAAATGCTTAATATCACCCTTGAGCTCCCGTTCCGTTGTACAAAAAGGTTCAGTTTTCTATGCAATGGAAACTTCAGAACCAAAACCTAAAAGTGGTGACTTGACATCCAATTCAAAATGCTGGTAGCCATGCTGCCGAAGTCGAATACAGAAGGGGAGGGACAAAACCGTATGAAGAACGAAGGTGTATGTACGTAACTTTATCAAACTGAAGAAGTTTTTCGAGAATGATCAATCACAATGGTCTTGAGTTCAATGAGTGAATGTGATTTTCGGTTGAAGACAAACCTGCATCTATGGCTAAGAATCTTGATAGTAGTTCTATTCACTGTACATGTGGTATGAAACAAATGTAGCTATTGTTACTGTAAGCTAAAGCAGAAAAATAAGAGGAAATATATCACATGCTATATACGTGCAATAGACATGCTATTCACCATTCCTTGATTTTTCGATGTTCGGTCAAGCTCTGATGCCAAACCGAGGCTCCAGTGTAAACGACATAGGGTTCAAAGTACAGACTCGAAGCTCTCCATCTTCAGGAATGGCCGGTGCAGGCAGAAGTTCAGACCTCTCGCGATCTGCAACGTCGAAAATCTCCCCAGTACGATCGACAGTGTTGAATATGCATAATCGCGATTTGCTGTATGGAAGTAAAGCATATTCTGGGAACACATCCAAGCTCCAGCCACCAATCTTTGGTGTTCTGAAAACATTCACCAGCTTGAAAGGAATGTCTCCGTCCAGTGGAGTCCACTCTACTCTGTCAACGCAATGGTCATCGATCTCGCCGAAATCCTCAATTCGCTCTGTGAACAGATACAGTTGGCCGTCGTTTTCTACCAGTTGGAGAATGGAAGAATGAGGCAAACCAAGGTAAGTCGACCATGTGCGTTCCACCATGTTGAACCCCAGAATGCCCTTCACGACTTCGTTGTTGTGTTTCATGAAGCCGATGCAGAGAATGTTGTCGCTTTGGAAAACACCAGCTTGAAACTCACTCAATGCATAAGCTGGTCCTGGCAAATCACCCACTCTTGCCCATTGCCCCGTTCTAGAATCATAAAGCTCCGTGATCTTGGACAGATGCTCCTGCTGATCCATTCTCGGGACATAAGTGTCAGTGAACGTGGACGCATGTTGCTCCTGATCGTCCCAGCTTGAACCTGCTACAAGTATCTGGTACGATTGTGTGGCTTTATCCACTATCATGTGCATGAGAACAGGGTTACGTCGATGCAGCAACGGTGGAAGCTCCTTCCAGCTTCGAGCCAAAGGATTGAAGACGATCAACCGCTCGCGGAGTGATGACTTCGAGAAGTTCATACACACCAGTCCGTTGTTGGCGCAAATGAGAAACTCTTTGAACAAGTCCGGATCCGGGGCACAATTGGTAGGAAGAAACGAGAGAGGAGGTAACCTTCGCCATTTACCGACAGAAGTTCCGTCACCGCTCACGCTCCAGGCGGGGTCGAACCCTGCCAATTGCAAAACGCCGTCTCTGATGAATAAGTAGCACGCTGTGAAGGAAGGTTGCTTCTTCGATGATATGATTGAAAGAAACTCCACGCTTTCGATCAATAGCTTCCAGCCTTTAGAGAGCAGTATCATTTGAAACACCTGCTCGTAGTCCACGTACTCCAAAATAGCTCCCTTGATTTCTCGTAGAAGAGTGTCGTCACTTTGCTCCAAGGTTGCAGGTACTAGAAAGCCATAGAGGAAGCATGAGGCTTTCTTAGCGTAGATTACTATGAGCCACAAGTACTGTACGAGACTAAACACAAGCGACAGAGCTTTCCACAGAATACGTCTTCCGGCGCGGCAAGCTTCCAGCAGAAATGGTATTCCTGCCCGGCGTTTGCCCTGTCTCCCCACCCAGTGCTTTGTTCCACCATCGAATGCGGAAGAAGCCATAAGTGCCGACGAAAAAATGAAACGACCACGGTGCTATTTTTGATCGATCAGTAAGAGTGTCAGATCTGCCGGACTAGCTCAGCATGTGTGAAGGAATTGACTGGTGCAGAAGTGAGGCTCAATATGCTCGTTCAAGATCGATTGTCTGCACCCGATTGTTGCGGAATTGTCTGTACGTGAACATACCTTTACAGTACAATAGTGACACCTATGAAATTTCCGTACTTTTCGTCGGAGAGGAGAAAAACGGACGCCATTTTCCTCTAAAATTGGCGCTAATGACAAGTCTTTGACTGATGGTTTGGAGTAGTGTTGATTGATAAGAGAGCATCCTTCTACTGGTCCTGTAAGATCATCCCCAATGGTTCCGCGCCATTGGGCGCGGAACAGATAATGGCGAGCCCGAGCGTGCGACGAGCGTGCGACAAAATAGAGGGTTTTGGCCCCGATGGAAGCTCGCTACAAAGCCCCCCAAACGGCTTTGGTGTGGTGACGTGGTGGTGCCGAGCCATTCAACATGCCCTAGTGGCTGTGGAGGGTGTGGCTGGGGAGGTGCCGACAAGCATCTCTCCTCGTCAGCACTAAATTTTTTCCCCTCCTTCCCCCTTCCCGCCTCAAGAGCTACCATCCTGGCGTTGACTACGCAATAGAGTGTAGAAAATGTCTCCCTGCAACCGGAGAAAACTTGGCGTGAGCGGGGCTGCAATAGAGTGCCGCGGAAAGGTGGAGGGAGGGGTGCTGCGGCCATTGGGGTACTGTTTCAGTGCGGGCCCGCCAATTACCGTTGGCGAGGGTTGTTCGCGCGGCTAATGGGGATGCTCTTAATCTCCTGACTTAGTCGGTTCCCCCAATTACACCGCAGTAGCTGTAAGAAGATCACTCCGCTAACTTCCCTCCGATCCCACCATCCGCACGATGGAACTGTTGTCCATGTAAATCTTGTTACTTAGAGCATGCACTCTGCATTTTTTCACCCCAAATCGACCACCAAGGCTCACGTCATTTTCCTGTCTCTCGCAATCGAGCTCCTGGTCTTATCAGATTCACCTCACTTGCCGTGAAATCTTCCTCTCCATGTATCGGCAAGAGGACAAACCTTTGTTTGTACTGTTGTGTGTGAAAGTTGCTCCTTTCTTGTACAGCTCTCTTGTTGATTGAGTAGTAATCTGCAAAGCCATTCATTATTAGTTGTCTTTATCTTGTGCGTTAGGGCCTAATTCCTTGAAATCCACATGCTATTTTGAGGGCCTTGCCATTGCCCTCGCCAAGTGGGCTTTTCAGGGTGGTTTGGGAAGATGCCTTAGCCTTAGACGCCAACGGGGGGTCTAGAGCCTAAAAACATAATTTTTTGCAAAGTGTCATAAATGAAACTAAAAGCAAGCCTATCTAAATCTCAACCGTACAATCTTGTAGTATACTGTATAGGTCATGTGCGTCAAATTTGAAGTCATGAGGCCTCATAGATTCCTAGATCGAAACATATTAGTACTCAAAAAAGATCATAGAATTTCAATATTCTCATTTTACTTTGAAGTAAAAATGCTATCAACAAACGTACATATTGCAATAAAAAAATTTACCAACTACAAATTTGTCAAGCCTCATCTTAACAACACTTTTGTACAAAAGGATTTAATAAAAATTTATTGGCTCAAATAATAGCCTTGCAAGGGTGAAAATTGCCTAAATATCTACAAAGGAAAAAGGGTCCAAAATCTACACCCCTTGCACTCAAATTCTTGCCTCATCTTCAAAACACCTTTGATTGGGTCAAGGTTTTTTCATTGTCGAAACATCGTTTAAACATTTTTCATTGTGGAAACATTGTTTTAACATTTAAATTGTACTCCATGTGAAACCTAACCCAAAAAACAAAGTTAAAATTCAATGGCGGATGAAGGAGATATAGCTGCTCAAAAATCATCTACTTTCCTCTTTTTTCATTGTCGAAACATCATCAAAAATCCAATACCAAAATTATTTGGATAAAAAAAACTTCCAACTACAAAGTTGTTAGTATTCATCATAAAATCATGCTTATGTAAAATAAATTCATGAATTTTTTTTCGATTTTCCATAATTACCTCACATGGTAAAACATACCCCATGTTTGAAAACTCTAAAACAAGAACTGTCTTCACTAAAATGCATGCCATTAATTCATACTCTATTTTATGGATTTGATTCTACCATACAAACTAGACTTGATTTGGGACCCAACTCAAGTAATTTCATCCAAAAAGGACTTTGAATAAAGAAGTTATGGCTTTTTAAAGTTTCTTCCTTTCATCTAAAATGTTGTTTTTCGACATCATGGGCGTTTAAAGGTTAGAGCATCACCAATGGTGCCCACAAACTGGTCTCTCCAAACCAAAGATGGTGTGAGCTTTCCCCTCAGCCTCGATCAAGGTGCCACGAGTAGTTTTTGCAACTACTCCTCAATGTTGCATGTGCAGGGTAAGAGAGCCAGGCTGCAAGCAACGGCTTTTCAAACCTCAATTCCATTACACTAAATTTGATAATTAGTGTTAGATTATTATAAGATTTAAAAATGCTATAAGTTTTTACTTTTGTTTAAAATAATTTACCAAGAGCATTGATTCTGATACTATATAAGGACCCCCATCTTGGCCAATATAGTGGGTAAAATTATTGAACAACAGTAAAAACTTATAACATGTTTATGTAAATTAGTGTATCTAACACTAATTATCAAATTTAGTTGTAGCGAGAGAGTTATCCAAGAAAGATGATCCCCTCTTTTTCTTAAATTTTAATTCCCCTTAAAAGGGCATTTGAATGTCTCTGTAAACCTCCCGGGAAACACTGCATGAGGAGCCGGTTGGTGAGCGACAAGTACTACGAGGACCATTTTTGTGAGTTTGTGAATGTGGCCCAATGAATGTTGCCAGTAATTCTACCACGGTGGCACAAAATCAAGCCATTGAATCATTCCCCCTTACCACTAGGAGCATGTCTTGGACTCCTCCACATCCTAAAGTACTATATTTTTTTATTTTTTTTTGCAGTTGTCAGTGAAAGGAGTGATGGAGTATGCAAATCACTTGACTATTTTTTTCAGAAACATTAGGAACATATGGTACTTTACACTTCTTATAAAATATAGTTTCATAGATGAAATAGAGATAACCTATTAAGATCTCAACCGTACAAACTTGTGATAAACTTGTTGTATGTCATGTGGATCAAAATTTGAGTCATGAAACCTCATAGATCGGGAGGTTATAACACATACGTACTAAAAATAAACTACGGAATTTCATCATTTTCACTTTAGAGTGGAATTCTACCAACAACCCAATTGCAATAAAAATGTCACCAACTACAAACCTTCATCTCAATAGCACCTTTACCCAAAAAAGAAAATCATCAAAAATAATTCTTGGTTCAAATAATAGCCTTGCAATGATGAAAATTGCCAAAAAAAAAAAAAAATCAAAGGAAAAATTGTCCAAAATTAGACCCTTTGGCACTCGATTTAATGCCTTATCTTCAAAAATATTTTTGATCTTGTCAAAGTTTCTACTTCTAAGACTAGACTCTAACTGGAAGTCATCCCAAAAGATAAATTTGAAATCGGATGGTGGATGAAGGAGATATAGCTTCTTAAACATCATCATTCCATGTTTTTCACTTCTTTCATTGACAATACATCATTGCAAATTCAATAGCAAAAGTTTATGGATCCAAGAACTTCCAACTTGAAAGTTGTTAAGAATTACCTAACAATCATGATGATGAAAAAGAAAAAAAAGGAAAAAAAAAGAGAAAAAAATCAAGAACTATTTCTGATATCACATAATTGGCTTGCAATGTTAAAACATACCCTCTGCTTGAAAACCCAAAAACAAGAGCTATCATCACTAAAATGCATGCCACTATTTCATACTTTATTTCATGAATTTGAAAATTTTACCGCACAGACTAGACCTAACCCCAACAATTTGATATAGAACCTAACCCCAACGATTTGATATAGAACCTAACCCCAACGATTTTCATCCAAAACAAACCTCGAACAAAGAAGTTATGACTCTTCAAAGTTGTTGTCTTCCATCGAAAATGTCGTTATTCTACATTCAGAACATTCAGGGGTTAACATTGTCAAAAATTGGTCTTCGAATATGGATTTCAACATACCTACATGTGAAAGATCATACTTAGACTCTTCAGGCTAAAACCGTCCTATGAGGGTAAAAATCATGCAAACCTATTCCTAACTCACCTAGAAACAACGCCTTCAAGAGCCTCAAATCATATCTACGTCTTCGTATGATTTTAGCTCTCGAAACATTGAGCTATTCCTTTTTACGACAAGATAAACAAAATTTCTTCCAACTTCGAATATTATGATCTCATAAGAAAATAGAAAAACCCAAATCCAATCTTCAAAAAACACAAGGAGACAATCATGTCATCATTGTACGTCAAACAAAGTGATAACCAACACACTAGCCCAAACTTCGATAACAACTTATAATTAAACAAAGTACATCCAAATTGGAGAAAATACAAAATTCTCATTCTTGATTGTAGTACTATTTTGAAGTACTACCAATGGATTAATGTGCACGTGAGCCTATCATTTCGCTTCCACGGAAAATACATTGAAATCATTACTTTAATATAAAAACACTATCGGTACAGACTACTCTGTTGTACAGACAGTCTAGATAATATAAACAACAAGCCAACTAAACCCACTTAGTCCAATTAGCTAGAACGATTGCTCAGTCTTCACAATCTCACTTCGATAGATGCCGTAGCAGTCACTCTTTGAAAGTCGCCCGATCAGGTTGATCGATCAGGCCTTAGAACTGTCTGATCGATCAACGACCGGAGCAGTCATGGCCGGTTCAGCATCGATGCCAAGTTTCGTTTTGGATGCAGTCAATGCGGCAAGTTCAGTAGCGGAGGATGCATCAAGAAGCAGGAGGCCCAAGCGCCGTGCCGGAAGACGTCTTCTTTTGAAACTTTGGACAACGTTGGTGTTTCTCTTTAGTCATGGTGTGGAAGCTGGTACAACCTTCTGTATGACAGCTTGGACTACCTTGTTGCTTGCTCATTTGCTTCTGTTCAGTCTCTGGCAGAAGTTGGGGCTCCTCGTTTCAGACTGTGCTCAGCAAGTCTTACAGCACTTGCGGGAGCTT
Source organism: Bryum argenteum (assembly GCA_037043015.1). Classification (NCBI taxonomy): domain Eukaryota; kingdom Viridiplantae; phylum Streptophyta; class Bryopsida; order Bryales; family Bryaceae; genus Bryum; species Bryum argenteum. The sequence continues at coordinate 9,438,182 of CM073330.1, forward strand.
GGTCTCCTCATCTTTCGGAGGCTGCTTTGTATCCTCGTACCTCAGAAAGCCTTGAGGCTCATATCAGTCTGTGGTAGGAATTTCTTGCAGCAATTGGGACTCGTTCGTAGCCGTGCTAAGAACGTCTTTCGGCAGGTAGAGGATCTTCGGTACTTCGCATCGATCTGTGCGAAGGGAGACGATACAATAAGGCTGTTAGAACCCCTTCGTATTCTCATATCAGTCTGTGTCAAGAATGTCTTACAGCCATTTGGACTCGTTCGTAGCCTCATCTCAGTCCGTGCTGAGAAAGTTTATCGGCAGTTAGAGGATCTTCGGTATTCCGTATCGATCTGTGCTATGAGAGTTTTAAGGCAGTTAGAAGGCCTTCGTATTCTCGAATCAGTGTGTGTCAAGAACGTCTTACAGCACAAGTTGGAGGAGCTTTGTATGTGTGCTAAGAATGTGTTGGGACTCCATTGTGTCCTGAGTCTCCTGACAATAGTTTGTGATATTAGGGAAGTCTTACAGCAGTCGTGGCTCCTTCGTGGTATCAGATCGATCTGTGGTGAGAAAGCGAAATGCTTCCTCCTATGTTACATTGGGGTGCAGCCGAAGCGAGACGATACTCATCCGCCAGAAATCAAGGGAGTAGTTATTCTAGAGGAAATCGATATTCTTCCGAAAGATATGAAGGGAGTTATTCTAGGGCTCTTGGATCACGAGGATGTGTTTCAACTGCGACGGCTCTCGAGAGGATGGAAAGCATTGGTCGATGAGATTATTCCAAGTTCTGTGTTGACAGCGTGCTACTGTTTCGTCATGAACGGCGTTTTGCAATTGGCAGGGTTCGACCCAATCTGGAGGAGCAATACTTCGAGCGGTAATTGGCGGAAGTTACCTCCTGCCACATACCTTCCTGCCGATTGTGTGTTCAATTCAGATGCGCCAGCAGGCAAACAGTTTCTCATTTGTGCCAAGAGCGGACTCGTGTGCGTGAACTTCTCGAAGTCACCACTCCCGGAGCGCTTGATCGTCTTCAATCCTGTGGCTCAAAGCTGGAAGGAGCTTCCACCGTTGCTGAATCGACGTAACCCTGTTCTCATGCACATGATGGTGGATGAAGCCACACAATCGTACCAGATACTTGTAGCAGGTTCAAGCTGGGACGATCAGGAGCAACATCCGTCCAGCTGGTTCACTGACCCTTATGTTCCGAGAATGGATCAGCAGGAGCATCTGTCCAAGATCACGGAGCTTTATGATTCTAGAACGGGGCAATGGGCAAGAGTGGGTGATTTGCCAGGACAAGCTTATGCATTGAGTGAGTTTCAGGCTGGTGTTTTCCAAAACGACAACATTCTCTGCATCGGCTTCATGAAACACAACAACGAAGTCGTGAAGGGCATTCTGGGGTTCAACATGGTGGAACGCACATGGTCGACTTCCCCTGGTTTGCCTGATTCTTCCATTCTCCAACTGGTAGAAAACGGCGGGCAACTGTATCTGTTCACAGAGCGTATTGAGGATTTCGGCGAGTTCGGTGACCATTGCGTTGACAGAGTAGAGTGGACTCCACTGGACGGAGACATTCCTTTCAAGCTGGTTAATGTTTTCAGAACACCAAAGATTGGTGGCTGGAGCTTGGATGTGTTCCCAGAATATGCTTTACTTCCATACAGCAAATCGCGATTATGCATATTCAACACTGTCGATCGTACTGGGGAGATTTATGACGTTGCAGATCGAGGGAGGTTTGAAATTCTGCAGGCCGTTCCTGAAGAAGGATTCACTGGAGAGGTCAGTCTCGTTACTTTGAACCCTATGACGTTTACACTGGAGCCTAGGTTCAATACCAAGGTTTGACGAAAAGAATAAATAGCTCACATTCAAACATAACATAGAATAAGGGAAGGCATGTACGTGGTTGTTACCCTCCTTTTCTGCTACTTAGCATTGGAACTGGTTTCAATAATCCATGGATCTTAAGGTCAAAATCATTCGACCTCGTAGCCTTGAATGTAGGTGTACAACCTAGAAGTGTACAGACATTCAATGAGCTCTAAGAGACCATTGTGATTGACTATTCTTGAAAGAATTGCTCATTTCTGATAAAGTTGCGTTCACCCGTGTGTCTCTTCCCTTCTGCATTCGACTATGTAAGAGCATTTAAGACGAGCATTGTAAACCAGCATTCACAGCATCAATATATATCCATTTTTGAATGCAAATGGAAATTCTATTGTATAGGAATACTGAATCTCTTACAAGGGGCAGAGCCCAAGGGTGATCCTTACCATATCAGCAGTTTAATGAGGAATATCCCAAAACTCCTGTCAAAGGCAGCTTCGCCATGCATGTGCTTCCTCGTACCTTCATAAAATCCACTGTAGAGGTAGGTCTAGATTCAAGAATCTTCTCTTCACTCACATTTCTAGTCGAAATCTCATCAGAATAGTCACATTTCGAACCAATCCACGCACTGGTTGACATCTTAAGTCCTGAATGTCGAAAAGAGTGCAACACTGGAATCGACGAGGCCACCGAAGTCAAAACGTCCACAGTAACGCTACAGTAATGCCCATCCAAAAAACAGATTCAGTCAACTTACTGGTCACACTACAATCAAAAGAAATCAACTGGTTATGTACTCGAGAAAAACAAACTGAAACTTAGCATTGACCAAGTAACAGCAGACGAAACCTAGTTCTCATTGATTCGATACAAAGCAACAGAAGGTGGTCTGGAACTCTTGAATAGCTCCTACCTGAGCTCAAGAATGACATGCATGATCACACTTTAATTCAAAGGAATGAACTAATTGCTGCGCTAAAAAAGGTGAAACACAACATTGTTGACAAAAGTATCAGGAACCTGGTTATTTTAACTCTGAAGGGATGCAGGAACACAACCCTAATCATAAACTCTGGTCAAAATTTCTTTGAAGTTGCCAAACTTCACCACTTTCCGCTGTACATAGCAACCAGAAGATCCAATCCTCTTCCTGAAGCTTCTACCTAAACTCAGATTCCTAAGGCAGCTCCTTATGCATGTGATACTCAAGCTACTCTGATAAATGGAATGTAATGAAAATGAAATTATTGTACTACCATAAAGTTCCATCAATCACCGCAAGAACAGGTTCTCGTCCTGTTCCACTGAAGAATTCACCCTTTTCCACTGTACATGGCAACCACAATCTTCTTCCTGTAGCTCGCTCCCGAGGGTGTTGAGGCAGCTCCCGGTAAATGGTAAGTACTGAAAACTGCACTACCAATAATCACCGCAAGAACAAGTTCCGTTCTTGAAATGGTGAAAACGATTGGCATCTCGAGCGACAATGTCTCTCCCAGCGATCTTCGAGATGAATTTGGTGGCAGTATGGCAATCAGGGCAAACACGAAGGTTCTTAAAGATATGGATAGGCTGGCCAGGGGGAGTACTAATAAGCCCAAACGCAATAGCCAGTCTTTCGCTGTGATGACAAAGGGCATACTCCTTAATCTTCTCATCAACATCGTGAGCTACAAGTCGAGTATCTGGCACATACCCGGCGGTTCTCATCTGCTCTCCTAGCTTCTCCAATTGCTCCAATATCTGCTCCATTTGTGGATGGGAGCTTTCGTCAGCAACAAAAGAATGCACTTCATTGTTAACTAAAATCCAGCTCCGTCCAGGCTCCTTCTTCACTCGTCTATCTTCCATCAACTTCCTGAGCTTTGCCACACTCTCCCATTCTCCAGCCTCGGCATAAATTTGTGAAAGGAGGATGTATACTCCAGCATCATGAGGTTGGTGCGTCAGAGCCTGTTCGGCTGCTCGTTCCGCCATAGCCAGATTGCCATGAATCTTGCAAGCTCCAAGTAAAGCTCCCCATATTGGTGCTCCTGCTTTATATGGCATGTTTCGAATTACGTCCTCTGCTCCTTGTAACTCCCCTGCTCGCCCAAGAACATCCACTATGCAACCATAATGCTCGATTGTTGGGTTCGGTATCGAACCAAAGTAGTGGCGAGCTTCAGCTACTAACCCTGCATGACTACAAGCTGAAAGAACGGCAACAAAAGTGAGGTCATCTGGCTGGACCTTTTCTCGCTTCATCTGCTCGAAAATCTCGATAGCCTCTTTGCCATTCCCATTTTGTGAGTATGCTCTGATCATCGTTGTCCATGATATCACATCACGGTGAGTCATTTGATCAAAAACTTCTCGAGCTTCGGTGATGCTCCCACATTTTGCGTACATGTGAACAAGAGCGTTTCCAACACCCACATCATAAGAATGAAGTTGAGAATGCACCTTTCTGCCCCATTCTAAAGCGCCAGAGTTTGCACAGGCGTTCAAGACGTTCATGTAGGTGATCTTGTTTGGAGCTAGGCCTGTAGTTTGCAAGCTTTTGAAAGCTGCTAAAGCTTTCTCGCTATCTCCACCAGCAGCGTACCCTCCGATTAGAGCATTCCAAGTGACTAAATCTCGTGTGGGGAGGTTCTCAAAGACTTCCTGTGCGTTCTTCATGTCTCCAAGTTTTGAGTACATGTTTATAAGAGCAGCTCCGATGCGGATGTCGGTGTCGTATCCTGAAGAAGTGATGTGGGCGTGAAGCTCTTTACCCTCCTGAGGATTTGAAACTGCATTCAAGATGCTTAAGAATGTGACTTTGTCTGGTTTTATGCGAACTCGCTGCATCTCTCTGAAAGCTTCGAATGCTTGCTCGGTGGAACCGGATTCGGCGTAAGCATTGATCATCGACGTCCATGAAACAACATCCCGGGATGTCATTGTGTCAAAGACCTTTCGTGCTTCGGAAACGCACCCACATTTTGCGTACATGTTGATGAATGCGTTCCCCACGCTCACATCTGAGAGTACTCTGGCTTTACTCGCTAGAGCATAAAGCTCCCTACCTCGATTCAGGTCCCCACATGCGTTCAAGATGCTTAAGAAAGTGATCCGATTTGGGTCCACCATCAGTTGGAAAATCTCGAAGGCCTTGTCAAAGTGACCTGCATTTGCATAAGCTCCAATCATGGTGTTCCAGGTGCTGGTCTCACGTTTCGGCAACTGATTGAACACTTGATAAGCATCTGGAATGCTTCCACATCTAGCAAATGCTGTTACAAGGGCGTTACTGACAAGCACATCCGAAGGATGGACGCATTTTTGGACCTCTCTCACTGTTTCGAGATCTTCGCATGCGGTTAGAATTGCCAAGTAGGTGACTCTATCTGGCTTAACACCTGCTTTCTGCATTTGCTTATACAAAGAAAGAGCCTCTTTACCATCATTGACTGATCCGTAGCCTCCGATCAATGTAGTCCAGGATATCACATCACGAGCCTCCATTTCGTTAAACATTTTCCTTGCACCTTTGATACTTCCGCACTTGATGTACATATTCATAAGTGCGTTCCCAATGGCGGTATCAGAAATGAGCCCGGAATTGAAAGCTCGGGCGTGGAGTTCGGTACCCCATTCCAAAGCTGATGAGCTTGCTACTGCTTTCAAGAGAGTTAGATAGACGAACTTGTTTGGCTCTGTAGGCATTTGGCGGAACAAAGTAAGAGCTTCCCTGGTGTCGCCATGATATGCATAGCCTGTGATCATGGCATTCCAAGTGACAGCGGTCTTCTTGATGCAGTTGTCGAATACTTGCCGAGCTTCGAGAAGAGCGCCACAGTGTGTGTACATCTTGATAAGAGTGTTCACCACGTATATGTTGTGGTGATAGTAATGTTTCGTGATGTGTTCGTGCACGTTCCTGCCCATTGCTAGATCCTTTTCCTCGCTGCATCTCTTTAGCATTTGAATGTAGGTTTGTGGGTCTGCTCGTTCTCCTACGTTCTCCAGCACATCGCTTGCTTGTTTGATGGTTTGAAATGACCTTCGCCCTGCTAGGAGTGTAAAGAAGGAGTTCGTTTTGAATATGGCACCGTACTTGCCCAGGTACTTGATTGCCATCCTTGACGTAGGGTCAAGCGTCGCTCAGCTCCCTCCATCAACATGTACATACCTGTTGGCAAAGAAGAAAAATTGAAATGATAATAAAGAGACTCTGCCCTGGTGATATACTCGTGGTGTACATCTTGATAAGAGTGTTCACCACGTATACTCGTACCTAATGAATTGCGCAACCCGAGAAAGGAAAATACTATTTCCTGCTGCCACCCGATATGATTCCGACAAGGAGACACACGATATTCCAACCTCTGAGTCCATAAGAACATCGTATCATGAATTCAGTAGATAATCTCCTGAGCAGACTCGATCGAATACTGATACATCTACAAAACCCTAGCGCATCAGTTTGTAGCTCAAAAACGTCAGTGACCAAAACTCCACGCGCCTGCTTTCACCATACTCGAAGAAATCGAGTGCTCAGAAGCAAGAAAAACTACGAATGACCATGGAAAAGGTCGTTGAATTAAAAGGGCTCAAAATGCAGCTAAACCTCGGTTGCCAACGGAGAAGCAGAAATCGATCGACGAGCTTCGAGATCATGCGGAAAACGAAGCAGCTACTGTAATGAATGCGTGAGCCCCATTTGGCTATGGCGAAGCCACAAAGCGCTTGGCTATGGCGTTATCAGATTGCTGCTCACATTGTAGTACAGTAGTAATGCTTACGTAACTTACGCATATCACCTTCGTGCATTTGTGATACCTACTACAGATAAGCAGTCTCCTGACTCGATCGTATACTGATAGATTGACAAAGAAAAACCCTAGCGCATTAAGTTCCAGCTCGAAAACATCACTGACCAATGCCTAAAGCCTAAATCTTAAAGCATTTTCGAACCCTACTCTCGTTCCATGGAAACAGAATACACCCCAAAATCCTAAACCCTCCAACAATTCTACGTGATTTGAAGGTTTATGAGCAAAACTCTTACAGAATTTGTCTCCGCGGAGATATTAGGCGGTATTCGATGTCTCCTCAAGAAGAAGCCGCGTGGTACAGGAGGCCATGGCTATGAGCTCCTTTTTCGTTACCATTCCACTGGCACGCCACCTGACCCTGAACTCCACTATATAATCTCAATTGCCTTCTTCAAACCCTTCTGGATGGATACAGCAAACTCCTTCTAAACCTCTAAACCCTAAACCCTAGTTGAGTTGCATCAACAAAATTTTGTGAATTTCGAGCCAATTATGAAAAAAGTCATGCTCTACGGTAACAGTTGTGTTACGCCCCTAGCTTGTGGCATCAATTGCTGATAGGCACATAGAAATTCCTCCTGCATACCTTCAACTACCCTGATTCGTGACTATTAAGAGACTAGTGCAATCCAAGTCTAGATATTTGCATCTATCGGGAGGTGTTAACAAAGAGGCTAGAATGACTGCCTTAAAAATCTTTCACTGAGCAGATTGCAACATTACAGTCAAGTAAGACTAATTTTTATAGATAAAAACCAACAGCCAATTTACGATAAGCGGTTAGAAGTCTTGCCTGTACTCCATCGTCCCGGTTGAAGAATCCAGTGTGAACCATCGCTGATTCCATTTCCGCAACTGACCACACACAGACTTGGTCAGCACATTGATGAGATCAGGCTTGACATTGCTTGAGCAGCAGCAGAAGCAAGTAAACTGCATTGGAGTACAAAACAGGGGCTCCTTCACCCTAATTAGAAATTTCTCTTTGTAATTCCATTCAGTAGGTTTCTAACAGTAATACCTTCAGATTTCGTTGCAATCCACGGAATGACTCACAATCTCGGACCGACCGCCCATGTATAAGCATGCTCCCAGTACCCTGCTTCTCGATCATCTCAAGTTTGCCTTCGAATCCTCACCTGCGACCTAAGAGTCTAAACGCAACTAACTTGAAGAATCGCACAGAAAAGAAGAATTGCAAAACTCAGCAAATTCCTGTACAAAAACCTCATCAAGACCCATTGCGGTACCTAAGCGATGAAACATCAATCTCAGCGGTTCGTAGTTCTCCGGATTTCGCTTGTAGCAGGAAATCGCAATGACGTCCAAATGGAGACAAAATTGAACATGGCCCAGGCAGGATTGTCGAGCGGAAGCTGCATCGTGCCAGAGTCAATCAGCGGCAAAAGCCCTTCCTTTTCTTTCTCCAACACCTTTTACTTGGAAGTGTTAAACTTTTCTTTCATATGTATACTTTTCTTTCTCGTTAGCTACAAGTCGTTTAGTATGTCATACCCTACGTTCACCTCACTTTCGTATGGAAATTATTTCCTCCGTCTCAGAAAAATATCATGATTTGCTTAATTTGGCAATTTTAAGATCAATTCTAATTATGTTGCCTAGACACTTTGTTAGTGTGTAGTAATGTCTAGTCTATTGTGTCTTGATAAAATTTGCTTGCAAGGAATAAATTTTATTAGGGTTAGTGTGTCTTGATAAAGTTCGCTTGCAAGGGATAAATTTTATTAAGGTAAGTACACCTATTTTCAGACACTTAAGCCATTCATCGTACTTGGAGTAATAACACGTGTGATTCAATATTTTAGCGAATAAAAAAGACAATCTTTCCACATTTTGTGATATTTTTGAGCACTTACATTATCAAATGCAGATTTTAGAAAAACCTAGATAGAAACTCTGATCCTTTTCTAAAGGGTCAGTGTGAATGAAGTGTCCGTTCGTAATGCTTATATATCGATGGCCACCGGACAAGGGGAAACTGAAACAATACTACTTCCCTCTCTCAAGGGTGGACACTATAACTACGCTAGTTTCTAGTTGGTTACTAGTGCCTTGATGATACTTGACATAGTATCCTCCAAAGGGCTTCGAGGTACCCATACAACAAGGTACAAGGACTCCATACAATAGTTGGGCAGAATATAGTGGTGAGCACCATGCCGGCATGGGGAATAGAACGCACGACCACCTCATTAGGCGCCATGAGCCCTAACCACAAGCCAAGGCTTGTGGTACCTTAGAAAAATCTAGTATATTCGGTCCCCCTAAATATGTATGCAAAGGTCGGCTAATCTAAGAAACAATTGAGTAAATCTAGAAAGGAGGCACTTTGATTAAAGTGGAGCGTCCAGATATAGATGCATCTACCCCAATGAATTAATGAAATATAGAGCACTATCATGCTGAGTAAACCCCTCTCAAACTAAAATCACGCTATTTTCCTAAGACAAAATTTTCAAGAAAATCAAGGTATTTTCTTAAAACAAAGGGAATATCATTTTATGAGAAAGACATGTGTTATTTTATAGCTACTTAAAGTCACTTGAATCCATTAAAAATTAACAAGAAAACTCAAATTCTACGTTCGGCTGAAATTCTCATGTGGTGTTGATATAATCTTTTATATTTGCTCTAGTGTTTTAGAGGAATCTATATTACAATACAGGAGGCTTTGTCTCACACGACAGTTCCGCGCTGGAATCCGTCGTCGAGACTTGAATAATACCCTTTTACAAAGAGTAAAGGGATTCCAACGGTCAAAACCAATTTTGAGGAATGATCCAATGGAATCCAAGTTGAACGTAGTCAACGGCACGGGTCCTACTAGTAATACTTACAAGTGTCTATAATATGATCATGTCAAGTATGTCTTAACTTTATACAATATATGTTAAAATTTTGAATATTTTTTCTCTATGAATTTAGGAGTAGTTTTTACCATTGCCAGGTTTTTTGTAAACCAAAAATTCTATTTCATGGTTTTTATGGAAACAAGGGCATTATAAAAATGAAGGTGAACACCTTTTTAGTTGGTAATTTTTCATTACAAAAACTATTGGTTAGCAGTTTCACTTCCAATTGAAAATACTCGAATCCTGTAATTTTTGAATGCCAATATGTCATAATTGTGAAATCTATGAGGCCTCATGACTTCAAAATTTGACATGCATAATCTACAGCAAGTCTTCTACTAGTCATACGGTTAAGATTTAAATATCGTACCTTCATTTTTGTTTATGACACTTCTTCAAAAATGTGTTTTTTGGCTAAAAAGATGTTATGATGGTTAGATTATTAGGTTATTATTCTATTATGTTCAAGCATATCGGCAATATTCGCTTTAAATCAAAACTTTTACCCCTGGAAATGTCAAATATCAAACGTGTGACTACCAAATAAAGAATATAAAAGTCATGTTTTTTTCATCTCATAATTTTCTTGACAATGTTTTTAAAAACAAATATTCTAGATTAATTTTTGATGGAATTCAAATCACAAGTAGGTTTTATCAATGCCCTACCACACATTTTTTATGGGGTTCAATTGTATGATTAACATAATTAATAAAGGACAAACTATGTTATAGTCTATTGCTCACTCATTAAGTTGTGTCATCAAAACCCATAGGCTTAAATTATAAAGTGCACTTAATTCTTTTAGCATATACATTTTAATAATACAACTTTTTGAAACCAAACACTAGCATACATCTTGTTTTTAATATCCTGGTATCAATCAATTTATTGGAATAAAATCTAACATTACAAGAACTGTAAATTTATTTTAAAAAATGACCGATGCAACAAGATTTTGTCATAAACTTGCTCTCAACAATTGAAACTATTGTAGTACGGCGATGTTATCTTGAACTCATCTATCAGCTCTATATGTGCTCAAGGCAATATTTTCTTTGTCATCATTTGATACTCCAACCACCACTACTACACGTTGTCAATATATACACATATTTGTGTCGTATTTATGACGTTTTTAAAACAATTAAGAAAATCTCTTCAAGTAGAAAACGTTTTAGCTATGTCACATTTGCGTTTTAAGGATAAAACAAAAACGTCATATATTTGTTTACAAAAAAGTCATAACTGCTTCCGTCTCACCAACGTTACAAACTCACTTGAAATCGTCATAAAAAATGTCATAATGTATGCTGCTTGTAGTAGTGCACAACTTCCAAACCACTATGTGCTAGAACACTTAGAATCATATGAGTTGGAGTGAAAATCTTGACTTTTCCAATCTTCATGGATTTAATTTTTCCACTGACATTGTGAGAGTTTGGAAGATTGTTTCCAAGAGTTTCGTAATTGATATCAAGATTATGGCTTTGAAGTGGTGCACTTGGAGCATTGATTATGGAAGTAGTAAATGCACAAATCAAACCTTTAAAGATTAGTTTCATGTTAACAAGGAGTGTCATTGTATAATATCGATATAATTAAATCATGACTTTGAGTTTGATTTAAGAATGGGATAATTTTATTACCACAAGAATGTTTTGGTTGAGATATAAGTAAAATATTTACAAGCTATAAATATAATAAAATTCACAATTATTTTCTTTTACTTTTATTGAATTGTAACAAAGTAAAAGATTTTCAGTGGTTGGTATATAGTGGCTCTAATTAGTTCAAATATGAAAGTTTGTGAGGAGTAACTAAAAAATCATATAAATTTTGAATTTTAAACAAAAAACTCATAATTTCATTCTAAAATATTTTATTCATTAACCCTTGATATTATTAAAAGCCAAAATGACTTTTTGCTATTTCATGCAACTTAAATGAAGTGGTTAAAATGAATATTTTTCCCTAAGGTTTATACCGAGTGTTCTTTATTACAAGGTGTGTGTCAATAAATTGCAAAGTCAAAATATAGATTTTAAGTTTTTCAAATAAAATTTTAGTTTCAAGCTCTAGGCGGATATAATTAGACACTTTAGTTTTTATCAGTTTCTTGTTTTTTTTTGTTTTTTTTTCCCCTTTCGTTAATATGTTACGACTAAATTCTTACTCATACTTCCAAGTGATTCATGTTGAAATTTTGACACTTCTCTAAGGCCAACATTTGAACATTACAAGAGCTCGTATCATAGTTTTCCGTAATATTACATTTTTTCTTTCAATTTTTTTCAAATTTTGAGATTTAGAAATTTCTTAATTAAAAGTTTATTTTAAATTCTTTTACAATAAGCCTCATTGAGGTACTTACTTTCTCTTCACCTTGCATTATAAAATCCAATAGATGTGATGCATGTTTTTTTCTAAGTTGTTGTTTTATACCTGAGTTGTTAGAAAATAATTTGCACAAAGGCTCTAGAATTTTTGGCCTTTTGCAAGTGTGAAAGTATAAACTTGTTTTGGGTGCTTTCAATTATATTAATTTAACTTCCATCAAAAAGACTCTCCTAAATTTTGGCAGTTGATTGTGCAGAATTTATGGGATTGTAATGCTCAAAGTTGATGCTACAATTATTTGAAGTCTCTTTAACTCCTTAATGCGCATTACTATTTTCATTTTTAATTTTTTTTTTTTTTTTTTAAATTTAATTTTTTAAAAAGTGTTGTAGATGAAAATAAAGCATTTTAAGTCTCAACCATAGAGTCTTGTACTTATTGTAGACTATATGAACCATAATTTTGAAACTTGAGGCTACATCAATGGGAGACCGTAACGTATTACTACTCTAAAAATACTACAAAGTTCCATCATTTTCACTTTGAGGTTGAAATACTACCAACAAACCAATTGCAGTAAAAAAATCACCCACTAGAAAGTTGTTCACATTTATCTCAAATTCACTCTTACACCACAAAAATTTAGCTAAAGACTTTATTGGATTAAAGAATAACCTTGCAATGATGAAAATTGCCAGAAAGTATACAAAGAGAAAGTAGTCCAAAACTACACCTCTTGCACTCAAATCTGTGCCTTACTTTCAAAACACCTCTAATTGAGTCAAGTTTTCTTCCACTCAAACAAGACTTCAATTAGAATCCATTCCAAATAAAGGAAATTTGAATTCTAACAATAGATGAAGGAGATATAGCTCCTCAAAATCCATCCAATTTTTCACTTTTTACATAGGGGAAACATCATTGCAAATCTAATACCAAAAGTGTTCCGATCAAAAAACTTCTAACTAGAAAGTTATTAGGAAAACACAATTATGTGAAAAGAGTCGATGAAAAAGATAAGGAATTGGAAAAGTGAAAAATGCTACATGTTTCAAAAAGCAGAAACTAAGAGAAGTGTCACAAGAATTCATGCCAAAATTTTATAACATCTTGAATTGGAATAAGGCTTTCACCACAAGAAAGTAGACTCCATGTGCAATTTAATCCAACAATTTTTTTCTAAAACAAAGTTTGGGATACTTTTGGCTTGACAATGACAAAGTCTCTTCTTCCATAGTAAATTTCTAAGTCCTTAGTGCTCTAGATGTTGATTTTGGTCATTGTGAATGATGACCTAAAATTTTAAAGGGCCATATCTTCTTCATTCAAACCATTTTCTAGAGAGCATACTAGGTTCAAAATGCGCCGCAAAAATTTCATTATAAGGTTCATCATGCATTCTTTTATTTTTTTAACCCCTGAACGTCCCAACTTTTTTCAAGCCAAAAAACACTTAAAAAAAATCATATATAAGAATAAAGATAACCTATTAAGATCTCAACTGTGCAAACTTATGATACACTGGGTGTAGGTCATGTGGACCAAAAATTGAGCCCAAAGGCCTCATGGATCGGAAGATAATAATGTATTAGTACCAAGAGAGAGAAAAATATAAATAAATAAATAAATAAATCAAATAATTGCAGAATTCCATCATTCTCACTTTAGAGTGGAAATTATACCGACAACCTAATTGCAATTGAAAAAACTACAAAATTGTTCACCTTCCTCTCAATTGCACCTTTGTCCAAAATAAAGTTATCAAAAACATTTCTTGGCTCAAATAATAGCCTTGCAATGGTAAAAACAACCCAAAAATTTACAATGGAAAAAACTGTCCAAAACTCGACCCTTTGCACTCAAATTCATGCGTTGTCTTCAAAACATCTTCGATCTTGTCAAGGCTTCTACCATTAAGGCTAAACTCTAATTGGAAGCCATCACAAAAAATAAAGTTAAAATCCAATGGTGGATGAAGGAGATATAGCCACTCAATACCATTCATCTGTTCACTTTTTTCATTGACAAAACATCATTGCAAATTCAATAGCAAAAGTGTACGGATCAAAAAACTTCCAACTAGAAAGTTGTTAAAAATCACATAAAGATCATGATCATGAAGAACAATTAGCATTTTATATCTAATTTGTAATGGTAAAACATGCACCATGCTTGGAAACCCAAAAACAACAGATGTGTTCACTAAAATGCATGCCATTAAATCATACTTGTTCTACGAGCCTGAAATTTTCAACACACAATATAGATTTGATGTGGGACCTAACTTAAGTGACTTCATCCAAAACAAACCTCGGATGAAGAAGCTATGGATCTTCAAAGTTGCTCCCTTCCATCCAAAATGTTGCTTTTCTACATTTGGCGTGTTTAGGGGTTTAAGTATGAAAACAAGGATTCCACAAATTAAACATGCATAAATGAAAAGAAAAAAAAAAAGTTTTGGAGGAAAAAAAAAATTGTGTTGAGGTTCCTGTATGAGTTTGTGATAAGAATTACTTAGCGAGACCCAAGGATCCCATAGGAATTTTGTGATCCGGTTAATGCCATCTCTACATGACTACACAAAGATTTTAAAAGCAAAAGTTGCATTCTTAATTCTTTTAGTTAAAATTAATTCAAAATCATATAGATTTGTTATTTTCTTTTTATTGATATGAAATGTCAATGCAAAATTATTTTGAAAATGATGTTGGGTTTATTTTGGACCCATGAGTCTCATCAAAGGGTACATATGTTAACCCCTAAAGGTCTAAGCGTGCCGTGGCGACCAGTAGAATACGGTGTATTTTGGTTGTATTTGGAGTGAATGCACACCTTTAATGGGTTTGGGTTCAAAGAAGAAGTTGACATTTGAATTAATGCGGTTTCAGTGAGCTATTACGATTCCAGTTTAGAGTTTCTTGTTGGTAGCAAATCCTAATTATACAACAACGTACATACTATCCCCAAGGGACTTTTAAGAGTTATAGAATCTCATACTTCAATCTTTACAATTTTTAAAAGACGGACTAGGAAAATAACTAAAAGCTCCGAAGCCAAAGAAACGCAAAGTTTAAAGATAAAAAGGAAAAGGTACAATAATTCCCAACAAAAGGCGACGACAAAAGTAAAAGTAAGAACCCAAATCTCATTGTCTCTCTCCGAAGCAGCGCCCGTCTTGTTCGTCTTGTCCCGATCGGTCGACGACCCCGCACCGGGAATGTTCGACTTAATCTCATCGGAGCGTATTCGCAACAGCAAGCGATTTCTGTAGAGCTTCGAATCGCTCAATTTGGTTCACCATGGCTCAGGTTCGGCCAGAATTGGGGTTTTACCAACTTTTATTGTTGAGCTTTCTCTATACGAATCGAAACCTCGTGTGTCAGTTGTACAATTTGAGCATTTCGTTTTGAAATGTCGATTTCTTAGGTCGGAGGTGACGATCCGAAGGCAAAGCTTGAGAAGATCAAGAAGCAGCTCAGTGCTGGCACTGGAAGTGTGCTTCTACATGGCCCACTGCTGAAGCGGTCCGAGACTGTGAGTCATTCTAAGAACTGCAAAAAACTCTCATCCTATTACTGTACTAAACTATCGGTACGATTCGAATACAGAAATTTTTAATTAGGGTTCCCGAAGGTATGCAGGAGCCCCTGTTTTGAGTCTCAATGCTGCTGTTATTCAAGCAATATATCCCATGAATGTGCTGACAAAGTCTGTGTGTGGACAGTTGCGAAAATGGAATCAGCGATGGTTTACACTGGATCCTTCAACCGGGAAGATGGAGTACAGGCAAGCCTTTTGGTCGATTATTGTGAAATGGCTGTTGGTGTTTATCTTTAAAGATGAGTCGTAATTGACTATATTGTTGTAATCAGTTCAGTGGAAGATGTTTACCTGTCATTCTAGCCTCTTATTTTACACCTCCAGTACACGATATTATTACAAAACTAGGGTATTGCATGTAGTTTTTGGTGTGAATGCACCTGTTTCTGTCCACGTGGGTCAATATACTGAGGATAGTGTTGAGATTTAAGGTAGAGGCACCTTAATGGCGACTTTCGTTGATGAGCTTATTTCTTACGTTCAGAGTTGTCAATTCTTCCTTAAAGGAAGTGCAAGAGATTTCCACTGCACCAAAGAACATATGATCTGAATATTGTATGCATAAGTTATCAAGAATCAAAGTCTTATTTGAGCACATTTTGAAATTCTCAATTATCGAGTTGTTTCATATTCCAAAAGTTCCACCTACAACTGTGCTAGAAATCAAATTAGGTGAGGCAATGAATTAGGTGCCTCGGAATAAATTGTCATTGTTTGTCAAAGTGCAGGTTCCAAAGAGGTGACCCATCACCTAGAGGGTTGATATATTTTGACGCAGATAGCACTATCACTGTCTCACCTTTGAACATCCAGTAAGGCCTTATGATTTTTCTTTCTGCGCTAGTCAGAAGAGTTTTTTTTGTTGATGCTTTCTTTGGTATTATGATGTCTTTTAGTACAGTTGAAATACTTTCATGGAACTAAAGTGATTGTTGTGATTGTGTAGTGGAGACAGGAAATATGACGGATGCTGCTTTTGTATCCTCTAAAATGAAGATGGTCTTATATTGTAGGATACATCACTACACTGAGATATGATGTGGTTGTGTAGAATTGTTAGCACGACTAGAATTTCATCAATTTACCTCTTTTAGTATGTATCTTATGGTTGATGTTGTGTGACTTACATTATCATTGCTTAGACGTTGGCACCGCTCAGAAGAAAGAATCCTTCCTCTGTGCAGAGACACCTGCTGCGGCAAGAGCTTGGGTTGCAAGCTTGAGGTAATTGATGGCACGATTTACCATTGTGCACCTTTATAAGGAGCAACTTTGTAGATAGAACGGAACGTTGGCATTTTTTTGGAGTATTGGGAGTACAACACATTTTGCTTTGCATTCTAGTTGTATTCCCAAAGCTAAATACCACGATGTTTCACGTTTTTTTGGGGTTGTCGATGTGAACCGTCTTCTTTTGGATGTACGCAGGGCTGCAGCACTCGTTTTAAAGGCACACAAGGATGCGGTGAATTCGTTAAGTGGAAACGGTAATGCTAAACTTGGAACAGTGGCAGCTTCAGTTGCTGCTGCTAATGCTACGGCTCAAGAGGCTATGAAGGATATACAAGCCTCATTCAGGCCATCTGTTGTCGGTGTTTCACAATCTTCCACACCTGCCGGTAACGTCAGCGCTGATAACTCAACAATTCTCAAGGTTATCTTCCTCCTCTCATTTTGTATCGTCCTTTCTTTTTAGTCTCAAGCTTAGTATGCTATGATTCATAATTTCTAGTATGGATTTACTGATGTAGCATTGGTGAGCAGGAAACATTGAGAGTGAAAGATGAAGAGCTTAATCAACTGCAAAGGGATATCAAGGCTCGAGATTTGACAATCAAGGAGTTGGCTGAGCGGCTTTCAGAAATGGCTGATGCTGTGGAGTCAGGGGCGAAGGCCATACACTTAGTCGACAAGGATCGTCAAGTGGCTCTTTCAGAAGTAGAACACATGAAGAAAGAGCTTCTACGTGCTGCGGAACAGGTACATCTTCACGTGTTCTGTCTAAAGTTCAAGGCCTAGTTTACATTCCTTCCATGATACAATTCCTGAAAGGTTTCTGGTTCACTTGCTAAATGATGGTTCAGCACGGAGTCCACAAGATAATTTAGGAGCAGCTTTTATGATAATGAAACATTCTACTAAGGCTGCAAAAACGAATCCACCTATTGCGTCGAATAAGGCCGTTAATTCAGATGCTCGCCAAAGTTGAAAGAAGTTCGAGGTTACTTTTATTCCTACCTACGTATTCATTTATGATATTTTGATCTTCTATTTGGCACACTTGCCTGAGCTTGGCTCGTCCTCGAAGAGCTCAAAGTTTTAGATAGTGCTGATTTGATTATCTCTGTAATTATAACAGATCAAAGCTGCAGAGGAAAGAGTTGTAGCTGCCAATAAGACGAGGGATCTGGCATTGCAAGAAGCCCACAGGTGGCGAGTGGAGTTGGGGAAGGCCAGGGAGCAGTGTGTTATTTGGGAAGGCGCTGTTCAACGTGGTCATGAGCACGCAAGACAGTTGAAGAAGGCACATGAGCAAGAGCTTGCGCGCCTTGCTGAAGCTCAGGAGCTCAGGTTTGAATCTCCCTTGTTGCTTCTGAAAAAATTATCGGCTGTTACGTACAGACTATTTGATCTTATCTAACAAAAAGTAATACCTAATTTAGGCCCGTGAAAGTAGCTTGTGTTTCATTAAAGTGCTTCTCGAATTGCTCAAGTAGTATCTTGGAAACTAGAACAAAACAAATCATCGTGACTAGTATATAGATCTACGTCTCAAGAGATTGACAATTGCCAATATGTTGAAGGAATTCATGCTTGTTGTCTGGTCCGAAAAAGCGGGGCTAAATAGCTAAATTGATTCTTGAAATACTCACATCTACGTTTAGCTATTTACCTCCTATATGGGTAAAGTCGTTTTCCCCTTGTTTCTCATGTAGCATTTTGTTTTGAGTGATCATTTCCCAGTACAACAAATGAGATTAGGCTGAAAACAAAGATTGCGAACTGCAGAAATTCAATCTCATTACAAAAGCCTAATTTAAGATATTAATTAGAGCCTTGGAGATTAGTACTGGCTTTATACCGAACTCCAGTTATTTTCAAAAAACAAATGAATCTAGCTTCCATAAAGTTCACTTGAGTTCCAATTGGCATAAACTTTAGCTCTTAGCGGTCTCCCTCGTGATGTCTAGCAGGAGTTCAGGTCCTCAAGTGGATGCGAAGGTACAGGAAGAGAGTCGATCGACTCCGAAAGGCTCTGAAGTGGATGCTAAGGTACAGGCCGAGAGTCCCTCAACTCCAAAAGGCTCTGAAGTGGATACTAAGGTACAGGCCGAGAGTCCATCAACTCCAAAAGGCTCCATCATTCCTGCCCTTAGCGAGCCCCATGCAGCGGCATCACCAAGAACCCCTGAAGCAGAAGGAAGCGTACCTCCACCTTTAGAGCACACCAATGCAACTCCACAAGCAAAAAGTGCAGAAGCATATCACTCTTCTGATCTCATGAAGGGAACTCCAGAAGCAGAGAGCACTAAAGCAGATCTTTCTTCGGAGGCTACTCCAGAAGCAGAGAGCACAAAAGAGGATCTCTCTTTGTGGGCAACTCCACAAGCAGGGAGTTTGCATGCTCCTGAACCTGCAGTTTCGGGAAGCACTAGTCCACATGAACCTCCTACAAGTGAGGAATTTCACGAAGTAGCAGAATCTCACCCAGAAGAATTTTCATCAGAGGAAGCTCCTGTCATCCCACTCGCTCCTGTCATCCCAGAAGCTACTGTCCAAGCGGAGGAGGCATCAACACTTCACACAGGAGAAATTCCCATGAACGAATCCGGCTCATGAGTAAGCAGACTGTACATTTTCTGCTGTTTTCTGGCTGCTTAGTTTGTTTGGTTATGATTTCGAGTAGATCAATTGTATAATGTGTGTGACCTTGATGAGTAAAAAGTCATCCAAGGAATGCAGACTGTATAAATCTCTGACTGTCGGAGAAGGGATCACATGTTGAGATAGCAAGAAATTCCTTACTTCCGAGTAATATTTTCATTCTTGATGTGGCGCTCGAAGAATTGGCTTTTATTTGATATCACCAATGCTTGAATGGCAGTAGCGTGAGTTGGACATTTGTTTCCTGCGATCTGTTTTATGTTTAGCAGACTAGAAAGGAAAAAGAATAGTTCAAATTGTGATAGCTGGTGTAGCAAATTGAAGACCATCAAATGAGGACTTTTTTCAGTCCCTAGTTACTAAATTTTAGGGTGTTAGTTAATTTGTCTATCAGTTTTATATTTTCAGTTGAAATCTTGAGTATAGATGGGATGGTTACATTCGACTCAAATATGATATGCAGTTAGAAACTCAACTTTACAAAAGACTCATCTTGTTGAAATATTTTACAAAGAGTCTCCAAAATATGGCAAATTTATCAAAGGATTGAAGATGACCACATGTAGCCTTTTAACTTCTCTTAAAATACTGAAAAGATGATAAATAAAGAAATGGATAAGATGGATAACAATAAACTCTTTTACATTTTGGTACTAAAAGTAAAAGACTCATCTTGTGTTGTTTTTAGTATATATAATTGAGTTGTATATTTGGTATTGACATTATTTTTAACCACTATTTTTGTAGCAATTTGATAGTTGTAGAAGAAAGTTATTATTTTCAAGCATTGACAGAATATCATGGCACTAGTTTGTAATAGAACTCGCATCGTGCTATCTTCAGTGTATGCATTGCTATGGATATTGTTTGGTGTTTTTCTTCTCTTCATGTTCACCAACATACATGTTCCAAATTTTTTCGACATCAACAAGGGCACGGAAATAAAGTCTACGCCACAACTACTTGACGATCATAGCCTTGGCATAAATTATGGAACTTTGGGAAATAATCTCCCCAGTCCTTATAATATCACTGCAAAAATAAAATCGATGAATATTGGAAAAGTGAAAATCTTTGCTCCGGATCACACTATACTGAGTGCTCTTGCACACACTGGCTTAAAGGTTGTAGTGGGAGTGACAAATGATAATATAGAAGCTCTTGCTTCAAGCACTAGTGAAGCGGACAGATGGGTTGAAGAAAATATTGCCGTCCATTACCCTCAAACAAATATTGTAACAATTGTGGTGGGAAATGAAGTCTTTCGACAATCAAACCTCCAATCCATATGGGGATTAGTTGTCCCTGCTATGCAGAACATTCATGATTCACTTGAAAGACGAGGTTGGTCAGACAAGATGAAAATATCAACTACAGTTACTCTTGAAGTGTTACAAGCGCCTTATCCACCATTCTCATTGCCGTCAAGAGCAACTTTTCGACGTGATCTTCTTCAGCTAGTGATGTTACCGCTACTGAATTTTTTACAATCAACAGATTCGTACCTATTCATGAATGTGCATCCCATTTATTCCTATTGGCAAAATTATCCACGAATACCACTTAACTATGCACTTCTTGAAGATTCATCACGTATTTACGATTGGGGGAGGCATGTGTATACAAATATCTTGTTTGCACAACTAGATGCAATGAACTCGGCCATGAGGAAGTGCGGATTTGGAAATGTGCATATTGCAATTAGTGAGACTGGATGGCCAACAAAAGGAGATGCAAATCAGTTGGGTGCGCCAAGCATAAGAAACGCTCAAACATACAACCAAAGATTGGTGAAGAAAGTTTTATTTGGTGGCACACCAATGTATCCAGATAGGTTCATTCCAACTTTCATATTTGCATTGTTCAACGAAAATGAAAAAGCTGGACCTACATCGGAACGCAATTGGGGTCTTTTAGACTCTAATGGAGATCCAATGTATAGGATAGATCTCACCGGTAAAAATGTTTACTATGATAGTAGCTGATAAATTCAAAAAATCACTCAAAGAGATTTAGAAGATAGTTTCTAAAAGAATTAAATTTTATAATTAGAAAATAGAAAATTACATTTATCTAAAGATTTTTTAACAACACATATGTATCAAATACCAAAGGCTCACATAAAGCCTTTCTGAAATTCAGTTTTAGGGGTTAACGGTGATAGGTGCTCCAACCTTATCCGTTTCCAAAGCCCTTCGTCTCTCTCGCAATGAACTCTAAGGTCCCGCTCGCCATAGCCGGACCTCCACGGGATTCCCAATTCCACCGCTTTTTGCAATCCATTGCTTTTATTCCCCCCTTCCATCATCACTCTTTCCGCTTTCTAATTCACTAGCAATCGTCATACTTTCTCGCAGCATGCAGAATTCCTCAATTACTCTTCCTCTTTCTCACTTGCAGCTCCCAGTTCTCAACCTGCTTGTCAGCCTAGGGTTTCACTAGAATTCGCGCTAGTAAATTGCTTCAATTGGCCACTTACTGATGTCTGAATTGAGGAATCAATCTGGCACGATACAGTAGAGAAAACACTAGCTCGTTTAGTATTTTTATTGCAATCGCTGATGTCACGATCACGAGGCTGAGGTTGTCAATTCTCCATTTTCTGGTTACAGTTTGAGCCGCCATGGCGATCCGCGTGACTAGTTTGAATCCCTACTGTAGCAATTTCGGGAAGGCACGACAAGTAGCCCCGTGTTCGTTCTCCAAGACATTCAGCTCGTGCTCATTCGCGAATTCTTCAGTTTCAGTGTCGCAGCGGAAAATTCATGGAGTGCGAGCGGCAGTAGCATCCGAGAGAGCGCCACCATCGAGCAGCACGCAAGAATCCTCTTCTCAATACGATGCGATAGTGATCGGCTCCGGAATCGGCGGCCTCGTCGCCGCATCGCAGCTCGCAGTACGTGGAGCGAAGGTCATTCTCCTGGAGAAGTACATCATCCCAGGAGGCTCCTCCGGCTACTTCGAACGCGAAGGCTACACATTCGACGTCGGATCGTCAGTAATGTTCGGATTCAGCGACAAAGGAACGATCAATCTCGTCACTCGATCCCTCGCTGCACTCGGCCGCTCATTGCCGACCATCGAGGATCCCGTCACCGTCCATTACCATCTACCAAACTCCCTCTCCGTCCAAGTCCACCGAGACTACAATGCCTTTCTCTCCGAGCTTATCTCCCGTTTCCCTCATGAAGAGTCCGGCATCCGGTCCTTTTACGACATTGCTTGGAAAGTCTTCAATGCGCTCAACTCTCTTGAGCTCAAGTCCCTCGAGGAGCCCCTGTACCTTCTCGGACAATTCTTCAAGAATCCGGTTGCTTGCTTAACTCTTGCTTATTATTTACCTCAAAATGCAGGTGATATTGCAAGGAGGTTTATTAAGGATAAGGATTTGTTAAGCTTTATTGATGCCGAGTGTTTCATTGTGAGTACTGTGGATGCTTGTCGGACGCCCATGATCAATGCCTCCATGGTGATGTGTGATCGGCATTACGGAGGGATCAATTATCCTGTTGGTGGAGTCGGAAGAATTGCTCAAGAGCTTGCAGATGGGCTTGTGGAGTATGGAGGTGAGCTGCAGTATAAAGCGAATGTGACGAGGATTCTTGTGGAAGATGGGAAGGCTGTCGGTGTGCAGTTGTCGAATGGGAAGGAGATTCGTGCGAAGACTGTGATTTCGAATGCGACGAGGTGGGATACGTTTGAGAAGTTGTTGAAAAGTGAGGAGATGCCGAAGAGAGAAAGGGATTTTCAGAAGTTGTACCGGAAGAGTCCTTCGTTTTTGTCTATTCATATGGGTATCAAGGCCGAGGCTCTCCCTGCAGGTATGCCTTTTGACTTTACGCTTTGACTCTCATCTTTGCTTCAGAGGTTCGTGATTAATACTGTAAGATGAAAATATTTGGTGTGATACTAAAAGAATGAACATTGGAGTGATGGTTTGTTTGACATTTCTTCTAGAGAACCCTGCTTTGAGTGTTATGTTCTTTCAGTGTATTCTTTATATTAGGATTCTTTCTATTTATTTCGTATGATTGACGCTCGTCATTTTTAAAGCTTTGGAGCTTGTTGTTTGAGTTGCTTCTCGATTGTAGTGTCATGGATAGCTTTGGATCTCATCTTTGCCGCTTGAGCAACATGACAAGTGGAAACACTTGGTGTGATATTAAAAAGAATGAGCGACGTGGTAGTTTTCGATTCTCCTGACATGCCTTTCATAGATTTACATACCTTCGGAGAATACTGCTTTGACTCTGTTCCTTCTATTAGATTTCATATTCATTCTTTCTGTTTGATATCACCGTAAGTATTGATGTTTACCATTTCTTGAGTACTGGATCTTTTGCTGCTTGAGTGGTGTTAAGGTACACAATTTGGTGCTCTACTTCGGCATGTTTCTTAAAAGAGTGGGTGGTGATTTGTCAATTACTTTCCTAGACACGCTCCTCGTAGCTGTACATTTTCTTTTTGTGTCTTACAATCGGTATTCAGTGGATCTTATGTTGACTATCTGTTCCTCAAGGTGACTCTTGATAGTGGTGTTAAGGTACACGGCACTGTGTATTATGATTCGTACAACGAATGAACGGTGATTATCAGCACACTTCGGTTTTCGGCACGATTCTTAAAAAGAACGAGTGTTGGTTTTTTTCAAAGCATGTTAACTACTGGACATGGTCCTCGTCGATATACATTTTATTTGACGTCTCTCAATCTGTTGCTTGAGTTTCTTCTCCATAGTGGTGTCAAGATACACAATTTGGTGCTTTTTCACCAGCACTTCGTCGGACATGCTCGTCGTAGATGACACATTATACTTGATGTCTTCTTAACTAAGACTGATGTGGAAACTTCTGGCTTTTCAGGAACCGAGTGCCACCACTTAGTACTCGAAAAGGAATGGTCAAAACTCGAGGAGCCTTACCAGACAATATTCCTAAGCATACCAACAGTATTAGACACCTCTCTAGCGCCACCAGACCGACATATCCTCCATATCTTCACAACAGCATGGATGGACGACTGGCAAGGACTGTCACCTACAGACTACGAGGCAAAGAAGGAGGCAGTAGCAGACGAGATAGTTCGCAGGTTAGAATCCACTCTCTTTCCAGGTCTCAAAGCTGCCACCACGTTTCGAGAGGTGGGCACTCCGAAAACACATCGTCGTTACTTAGCACGAGATAGTGGCACTTACGGTCCCATTCCTGCGGGGAAGCCGAAAGGCTTACTCGGCATGCCGTTCAACACCACGGCTGTGGATGGACTGTACTGTGTCGGTGATAGTTGTTTTCCTGGTCAGGGGGTCATTGCTGTTGCATTCTCCGGTACCATGTGTGCTCATCGTGTTGCTGCTGACCTGGGGTTCGAGAAACGGAATCCTGTTTTGGATAAGGGGCTTAGCTCTCTCTTGGCTTGGTTCCGAACACTAGCTTGAACAGTTTTGCCCATTTTTGTAGCTTGTACAGTACAGTAGCATTGATTCATTTGAGTACAAGACGCAGAGTTTTGATCCCTTTTTGTTGATCGATGATCTTCAGTGTATGATTCTGTGAAAATCTCCCTTATGAGATCAATTTTGTAGCATGTAGAAATAGCAATGACTTTCAGTACACTTTGGTGCAGGGAAACAGTTCGAGTGTGGAACATTGCTTGTGTGTTGATGATTACATCCTGGATGTTTTTGGTCATACTGTTTATGTTTGTTTTGTGGTCGATGTTCTTCAGTGACTGGTTCTATGGTACTATAGTAGGATATAGCTGCTTGGTGCTTATGATTCTGTAGCCTGTACATTAGCATCGATTGTTTGAGTACATTTTGGTCTAAAGAAGCTTTTGTGCATGGAAACAGTCGGAGTGTGAAGCATCATTTGTGAGTTATTAAATATTAAGGTAGACAGTTTCTAAACTGTGCAGGTAAGGACTACACTATAGTTGGAAACTTGGAATATGTGAATTAATCTTTTTCAATAAAAGAAGTGAAGAAAGAAGTTTCCGCTTTTTTGTAATATTTTTTGAGCACTTATAAATAATAAAGATTTTAGAAGTGACATGTTTCACATTACCGAAAGGAGCATGTGAACATGTTTGGTGCTTTTTAGTAAGTGATACTTGGCTTCATGAGATGATGAGTTGAATTGGGTACAACTCCTTGGTACTTGAGTTGCTATTGCGGAGGGCCTTTGCAATGCTTAATGTGCCTCTTTTAGTATGGTTGTGTTTCAAGTTTCAAATATTTCAAGTTCATAGCAAAGTTGTCAAATAGTGACATTTTACAATCTTTATTTAATTATTTAAATTCAGAAGTTGTTACGGTATGTTCTATTGTTGACTTTTGGCAATTTTTCTTGTGATCATGTTTGCTTATTTTTAACCTTTACATCACTTTCGACCTATTTGGTAAGGCATTTGAGCGTAGCCCATTAGGACTACGGCTCCAAGGAGCAAGTCTCTCTTTATTAACTTTTCTTTGTGTGAAATAGACTATTTCCCAATGCAAGAGATAGATATGCTCTTACAATCTGAAGAAAAAGTAACTAGTATAATAATCACATGGATAGGGGTTGGTATTCACACTATTGTTGTTATAAATTTTGAGCATACCTAAGTTAAGAATAGGTCAGTTGAACAATCTATTTGTGACTTTCTTAGAATAGATTCAAAGTTCTTCAAGAGAAAAGTATACTTCCTCAAATTATTCAGGTTTGGAGAAATGATAGATGTATGTAAGTGCAAGGCAACTATTGAGAAAAGTATAAGAAAGGTTTAATAAAAAATGGGTGGCTAATAGTTTGTGATTTCTAAACACATAAGTAGGCATGGCCAAGGGTGGCAAAATGTGACAAACTATGTGCCATAGGGTGGTTTGGTTGTACTCGCCTAATTTATTTACTTACAGTCAAAGGATGGATAAAAAGATCATAAGCTATAGAATGGCTTTGCTAACATCCGTCTCTCTATATATATAAAGAGAAAGAGAGAGAATAACCAAAATCTAAGGTGTTTGGTTTACAATCCACCTACGAGCTTCTGATCATTCAACTCCTTAAAATATTGGTTTTAACATGAAAAATGAAAAAAAAAAAAAAAAAAAAAAAAAAAAAAAAAACTTTACAAAATTTGTTCTGTTCTACTTGTCCAGCTGATTTTTTAAAGCAATGTAGAAGGTTCTAATGAATTTTAACCCCTAAAGGTTTGAGCGTGCCGTGGCGACCAGTAGAATACGATGTATTTTGTTTGTATTTGGAGTGAATGCACACCTTTAATGGGTTTGAGTTCAAAGAGGAAGTTGACATTTGAATTAATGCGGTTCTAGTGAGCTATTACGATTCTAGTTTAGAGTTTCTTGTTGGTAGCAAATCCTAATTATACGACAGCGTACATACTATCCCCAAGGGACTTTTAAGGGTTAAGAAGCAAATCAAAAATCGGCCCACCTACCCAAGAAGCAAAAAATGCAAAACCTAAATTTTAATACCAACTGCCCACCATGCCCACCAACTGCCCAACAATGTCTACCAACATTCCATGCTAAAAGTGCTTTTTCCCCATCATGGTTGTATACATTGACTTCTTGCATGGCAGTTACACTAAGCATAACCAAAGTGTTTTAAAAAGGTGATTTTATTTTTATCCACTAATGATACCCACTACTAATCCATCATGTACCATAACCAAAGTGTTAAAAAAAGTGATCTTTATTTATCCACTAATGATGCCCACTACTAATTTATCATGTAGTTTAGTTGAACAAATTCACATGTAAATAATTGGGTGCAAAATAATCCTACAACAAATATGTGTGATTTAATTTATCCCACTAATGATACCCACTACTAATCCACCATGTAGCATAACCAAAGTGCTAAAAAAGTGATTTTTTTTCAATCCACTAATGATGCCCACTACTAATCCATCATGTAATTTAGGTAAACAAATTTTACATGTAAATAATTGGGTGCAAAACATCAAATATGTGGTGAGTGAATGCAAAAACATGGTTGCTAGTAGTGGCGGAGTTGTTGTAGTATAATGATAACTACTACATCCCCTACGCGTACTTTTTATTCCCCCCTTAACAAACAGTTGCATGCATGCATGGAGTGGGTACATGGTAATATTATTACTACGAGGTACACATACTTAGTCATACGCGGCCCCGAGTTTGTTAGTGCCCGTTTAATTGAATTTGATCTCGTTCATGCCCGTAAATAAATTCGTGTTCTTATTTACACTTTGTGATGAGGTGCAACACTTTTTGCTAGAGTATGATTATTGTACTTTTAACTCGAGGAGTGATACATTTTAATTTTAATTTAAGGAGGAACTAAAAAAATTAGACGATACCAACGGTAGAAATTAATAACTACTTTTTGCGAGTTTCAATTTGGTGGGAATCACCCCCAAATTGTAGTTTCTAGTGGAAAGAACCTACAATCTTGTACTATCGAATCAAAGCTCGCACAATGTGACTCATTTGGAGAGAGTAGAGGCCGTCTTATAACAAGAATTGTCTTCAATCTCACACTACATATTTGTTTTAGGGGATAATATTCATCTTTCCAAAAACGTGAGGGGATTATTCTATGGTGTAGATTCCTAGTAGGAGTGGAAGAGAACACTAGAAGAAAATGGTGTCCGGAATTCGTCCGTAATTACATGTCTAGAATTACATAGAATGGCTTCTTTTTCCTATATGTCAATCATATATGATAATTGTCAATTTTCATCAAATTTTTACAAATGCAATACTAGTGTAGGGTGGTCTACTACTGACACTAATAAAAATTTACAAAATAATGATTGATTTGAGGATACGAAGTTGTAGAGAAAAAAAAAGCAGTACTATGTAATTCCGGACAATTTTTGAACACCATTTTCTACTAGTCAAACCTTCATCTTCAATTTTAAGAACAAACAAATTTGACGACTACCACATTGAGAAAAATCTCGCCATGATACGCGAAGCGTGGAATTTGGGTACAACTTTAGCCGCTCAAAGATGAAGCCGTGGTGTTATTCCAAGGTCAAAACTCACGAGGAGCCGGGGGGGGGGGGCTGGTAAGGGGGGAGAGGGGTGATATGATGTACCAGCGAGAGCGTGTACAATGTTGTTTGATTTGTTTGATTTGAAATGTTGGACGCGAGGTGTACTAACTGCATCGGGAGGGACGTCAGCGGACGGCCGGAGGGAGGGAGTTTTAGACGGGGTCGTCCCTCCCCTTGAGCGTCAATTGTCAACTTGTGAATCATCATCATGCGTGGTTGTACTGTACACCATTCTCGCGTACCAAATATTTCTTTCTCTTCTCTTGTCGCATGGTTTTCACCCCTAAAGCCCGAGTGGTTTAATTCCAAAAAAGCCGAAATGGCTTTTTGGGATTTCCGCAGGGAAAAAATTCAGTCAACTTTGACCATTGTAATCTCAAGATCGGAGAAAAATTAACAGTTCAAATTTAACAATTGAGTAATGGGTCAAGTCAAATTTAAGATCCTACGGTTGGATCTTCTAATTCATGCTTAGATTAGGTTTCTTTGGCCTGAAGTAGAAGAAGGTTCTTTTTTATAATTAAGACAATTTTGTATCAAGGATCTTTAGGGGTTAAAAAAAACCTCCAAATACTCTTATCTCAAATCATTGTGCCATTGTTATTTCGAACTTTGGTAGGAAAATTTGAAGCGCAGGGTGTTGTTGAGAAGTATCCAAATAGTGTAAACTCAAAGTTTTTTGTATGGATTTGAGATATGTTTAGTCAAAGTTATTTTGGGGGGGGGGGTTAGAATCAAATTGACGTGGTATATCAAGTTCTTTTTTACTTTAGAGGTTGAAATGTGCGCAATGTCTTACTTTTGAAGAGGTTTTCAACTTTCACCAAATCCTCTCTCAATATATTAACTTAAAAAATAACATGATAATGTATGACGATATTCTTATCTTGTTTACTATGTTTTTTTAGTGTGAGCATGATTGTTGTGATTTGTCACAAATGGCACTCTATTGACATTGGCCTTTTTGGACTTTTTAAAATTTTATTTTAAGTTCAAACACTCACCTTTTACATCAATATATCCCAAGCTTGTATACTTTCACCCGTAAGTTGAACTCAAGAGTATGATTTGAACTTCTTTGACTCCTAAAGGAGAGAGGAGCCTAAATCAAGTCAATTTGCTTCAAAGTTGTTTTTACAAAAACTGAAACTTTGACTCAATGTATCTCAAGTTCAGTGCAGTGAAACTTGATAAAAATTGTTGGGTAGACCAATTAGAATGTTATAAACAAGATCCCGTAATTGAATTTCCAAAAAATCAAATTCAAGAAAACTTTGTTCACTGATGAACTTTTCCTTTAGGACTAAGCTATCCAAGATTTAATTCAATAGTTTGCTTTAAATTCTTTGAATCTTTCCACAACTTTTATATACAATGATCTTCAAACAAAAGTTGTTTTAAGTTGCTGACATATACTCCAACCCAAGTGAGAAAAGACATGGAAATTGACCCTAAAACAAACAAACAAATTAAAGCTAATCAATAAATTGATTAAGGAATCCATCTTTTGGTAGAATCCTAAGCTGATACTGTCAGCACTTTTTTGCATGGTTGACTGATCAATTCATCAATAATTTGTGTAAGCTTTTAAAAACTTCAAAAAGTCAAGAGTGAAAAACTCTAGTTTTAGTTTTTCTTTAGTTTTTTTTAAAAAAAAAAAAAAAAAAAAACTTTTGACAAACGATGTATTTACCCCTAAAGATCCTTGATACAAAATTGTCTAAATTATCAAAAAGGACCTTTCTTCTATTTTAGGCCCAAAAAAACTCAGTTTAAGCATTAATTAGAAGATCCAACCGTAGGATCCTGAACGGTTTACTCATGTATCAAATTTGAACCGTGAAATTTTCTTCGATTTTGAGATTATAATGGTCAAAGTTGGCTGAATTTTGTTGTGCAAAAATCCCACAAAGCCATTTTGGCTTCCTTAGATTTTGGGGGGGGGGGGGGTTAAGAAATAACTAGCAATACATCAAGACGGTATGGTTTAATTTTATTTTTAATAACCATATAGCTTCATCTTGATTTTAAAACCCAACTCACTAACCTTCCATTTCATGTATGTAATCCAAAGGCACCACAAGCCTTGGCTTGGTGGTTGGGGCTCATGGCCCCCATTGAGGAGGTTGTGGGTTCCATTCCCCATGCCGGCGTGGTGCTCACCACTATAGTCCACCCAACTATTGTGGGGGGTCCTTGGACCTTGTTGTATGGGTACCTCAAAGTCCTTTGGGGGGATACTATGTCAAGTATCCTCAAGGCACTAGTAACTAGGCTAGAAACTAGCGTAGTTATAGTGTCCACCCTCGAGAGGGGGAAGTAGTATTGTTCCAATTTCCCCTTGTCCGGTGGCCATCGGGATATTAGCATTACGAACGGACACTTCATTCACGCCGGCCCCTTAGAAAGGGACCGGAGTTTCTATCTATCTATCTATGTAATCCAAATATCATCATACCATACTCTATCAATGTTTGCATTAAAAAAAGGCTCGCAACCCGATTCAAATCTAATCAAATGTTGCGGCCTCGTGGTTCAAATTTCGAACGAAGCTAGATTCGACAATCTCCTTGTCTTGGATGGGACAATTAAAGCAAAACCCACGCGAAATCCGAATGCAAAAAAAGCATGCTTGTGTGCTCAGATCAATTTATATGCTCAGAGTTTGACATGCTTCATAAGAAAGGGGGATGTGTTTAAGAAGACCTTAATATGCTCAAAATGTAAATAAATAAAAAAAAGAAAAGCATATGCTAAATTTGAATTTATTAGTAGCTTCATATTAATTGATTGATTGATTCGTTTGTGTGGGAATATCTTCTCTTGGTTTCTGAGCATAATGGATGGGTGAGGTGAGATTCTAGGTGTGTAATTACCACAAAACCAAATTAAATAAGGGCTTTTAATTAATTAATTAACTAATGGGGTCGTTTGTTGGTTTAATGAGATGTTATTCCTAATTAATTAGGGTTCAGGTGCTCTTGTAATGCTTTCAAGGGGTTGACTGTTGTCATTAAGGAATGTTTTCTTCAATTAAGAGTAACATTAAATAAAATAGAAATGCTAACAGTTTTTTCATGTTTTCTTACCTTTGGGTAACAAGCTTAATGATCGCCCAATTTTAGCTCATTGTGTGTAAGGAGGACATTTTTGGGAAATGGGCAAAGTTTATGAAAAAGTGGACCATTTGGAATAACTCAAATATGTTATGAAGTGTCGTAGGTGCACCTCAAAGTGGACACCCTAAATTTCACCTATAATCAAACTCCTAGGTGCATTGGAATCCAAAATTCAAAACAAAGATCTTTCTCTTGGTTAACCCCTAACTCTCCTTAACCCCTAACTTTCCTTAAAACCCGAAACGGGTTTTGGAGGTTCCCGCAGGAGAAAAACTCAGCCAACTTTGACCATTATAATCTCACAAACGAGGAAGAATGAACGGTTGAAATTTGGTATCTGAGAAGAATGTCAAGTGAACTTTGAGATCTTACGGTTGAATCTTTTGAATAATGCTTAGATTGAAAGTTTTTGAGCGTAATCTAAAAGAAGGTCAGTTTTTATGACTTAGACCTTTTTGCAACAAGGAAATTTAGGGGTTAAAACCCGAAACGGGTTTTGGAGGTTCCCGCAGTAGAAAAACTCAGCCAACTTTGACCATTATAATCTCACAAATGAGGAAGAATGAACGGTTCAAATTTGGTATGTGAGAAGAAGGTCAAGTGAACTTTGAGATCTTACGGTTGAATCTCTAAAATAATGCTTGGATTGAGATTTTTTGAGCTTGATCTGAAGGAAGGTCAAATTTTGTGACTTAGACCGTTTTGCAAGAAGGAAATTTAGGGGTTAATTGCATAGATTGTGTGGTTTCCAATTTCGTGCAATTGTAACCGTTGTTATTGTACCATCCAAATAACTATTCTAATTGATGTCTAAAGCAAATGTAAGTGTGAGTTTCGAAAGTGAGGAGGTCAAAAGATGTCAAATTCCTCATATTTCTTTGTGTACATTCTTTTACAAACATCCTAATAAAAATACCAACAAGGCTCGATATCCACAAGGGCCTATAGAACCAAATTCTTGTTCAATTGTTGCAAAAAGAACCAAAATCCTAACGTTCTCTTGCTCCTTAATAATCAAATGCAATAAAATGTATATATAAAAAATAAAAAATAAAACCAAAATGTCATTTTTCAAGGGATAATATCATAGGCAAGTGAAAAAGCAAGAAATTGAAGGGTGACATGGGCATGGAATGGACCAGTGGCCAGTGGGTGAAAGCATGACTACAACCGCCGCGGATGTGAACCCCCGCACTTTGATATTATTGTACGTAACTCGTTTTGGTTCGATAACCCTCAAGCGTGTGTGTCTCTAGTTCCGGACTCCCTCACGAGGAGGCTTACGTGAATATACTCATTGCATACCACCCGCCCATACCCATGAGGTGAGGAAATTGGAACTAGTACTAAGGTAAGAGCATCCACTATACAAGAGTTTGTTAAATAGTGTTACCTGGAGATTGGTGTGACAGGTAACTTCTGGTAAAAAAAAAACACTATTTCTCAACTCTCTTGAGCTTAGTGTTCAATTTGGACCACCATTGCAATCGATGTCCCTTGTTTTTTTTTTTTTTTTTTTTTTTTTTTTTTTTTTTTTTTTCAATTGCACCACTTTCAATAAATTCTTCCACTTGCAAGAAAGTTTGCATGCTCTCACATTTTGACAATGAGTGTTGTAATTCATTGTGGCGACATGTGACATTCAGGGTTTCCGTTTGCAGTCAACGTCTATAACACTAATTAACAACTCTTGTGTAGTAGAAAAGTGTATAGGACTACACCAATGAGTACACCCAAAGTGGTCTCTTACAAGGTGAGAGAACCGTTTACGATAAGGGATACCCTTACATTTCATAGTTTCACATTAGGGGTATATTCCAAGAATTTGGGCTAAGGTCAACAAATTCACAAAGTGTGTTGTGTCACCCAACAATAAAGGGGGTTAGAGTATATAATTGAATCTCATAAAAAGAAAAGGATTGCTCCAATTAAAATATTCCTTCTAATAGTTACTCCATAGCTTCCATCTCACATGAATCATGAGAAGAATCTGGAGTTACAAAATGGAGAAATAAATGACCCACAAAGGTACAACCATACAAAAATCATGGTGACACTTGAGTAAATGAGCAAAATAAAATCATTTAACACCCCCCTCACCCTTCTAAATAATAATATTAGCATCCATACAAACAAATGGATCTGGCCACTTCCCATGTTAATTTAATTTTGGCACCACTTTTTTGTCCAGAAAAGAAAAGAAAAAAAAAGAAAAAAAAAAAAACATTATGTTTAATTATTATTATGTTGGTCTCTCCGAGACATAAATGAAAATCTTCTAGGGCGATCAAAATCCGATTCCTTGTTCCATTGGGTCATTTATGGTCCTCGAGGCGCATGTCATTAGGTTTAGAGCGCAGTTCCATTGCCGGGGTGCGGCTATGATGAGAAAAACGAATGTTTTAAAAAAGGGGTCCGGGACTTTGGTTTTTATGGTTACGTGAGTTTGTGCCGGACGGGGCCCCCTGGAGGTGTATCCCATGGAATGGTGGGTGTGCCAAAAATGAGTGTGGATGGGGGATGGCGGAAATTAATTAAGAGCCTCGAGCAAAGTTCCTAGGAATAAGTATAGAAATTTGGAGTGCAAATTGAAAATACTATTGAAGTTAGAGATGTAGACATGCATAAATATGTACCGGTCTAGTATGTATACGTGAGGTACATGAAGATCTTGAGGCCAACTCTCAAATGTACACACCGCTCAATTACAAAAAAAAAAAAAAAAAAAAAAAAAAAAAAAAAAAAAAAAATCATTTGGGTAGGAAGAGTTTAAATTTAGACTTTTACAAGATTTTTTTTGACAATTTAATCGTCATTCAAGTTCTAAAGTGACCTAAGTCAAAAAGTTTCACAACTGCACTCTTCAAAAATTCCAAAAACAATCTCAATGATTTCTAGTAATTTCCGAAGTATTTCTTACAAAATTTTGTCAAAACTCAAGATTTTGGAGTTTTTCCCAAAAAATTCACAAATTCATAGAGGCACCTACTCGCCATTCAATTTTCCTAAAATCAAATATATATAATGAAATGCATGTTATGATATATCGTTGAGTTTAGACCTTCTTCTAAGAAATATTTTGCACAAAGGTCAAAAAAGCGGAATGAGTCTCTAAAATTTTGCATGAGCATACACAACTTGATTACATACATGAAAAGAAATCATAAGTTAATTGTCTCCAGTAACAATCATCAAGTCTCAATTGCCACCATTTACACCATGTCTTTTAGGAAAAGCCCAAAAATTCTTTTTAGTCAACTTTGAACGTTACGATCTTACAATTGGTAAAGATCCAACCGTTGAAATGTTTACTTGGTATTAGTGCAGGTAGCAGGGTTCAAGATCATACAGTCAAAGTTACAATAAAACCTCAACTTCTACAAGATGGTCTAAAATCGAAGTTCTTGGTTCTAGAAGTCCAAGAAACGCTTGTACCTCTAGGGGTTAAAACAAAAAAAATTCCAAGACCACAAGTTGTCAACAGAAGGAGATCTGCTAACACTTTCAATCCCCGAACTATATAAATCTACTTCATTGAGATACTAGAACAAATCTCATAAAAAGTCTTAAGTACCTTACGTCGCATCGTGGAGGTATATCATAAGACATCCAATAAATAATTGGTCTTTTTCACCCCCTTTGACCATGCTACATTTGGTAAAAGGGAATTTAATACAAAATACCCAAGTGTAAGAATGAAAAAGGTATTGTAAGAAGATTTGATCTTTTAATAAATTCCACTGGAGCTTAATGAACAAACAAGACAAAAAGAAAGCACCTGACCTTACAGTTATACAGTTGTGGTTGTGCAGTAGTTGGAATTATACAAGTACCATTTACATCATGAAAGCTTTGACCATGCAAAATTGCTTAGTAAACCCTTTTTTTTCTTTTTCTTTTTTTTCTTTTTCTATTTCCACAAATCATGTCTTTATACAAAATTAAAATAATTTTAAAATGATGAAATGGGGGTACTGTACAATATTGAGTGCAGAGGTTATGCATGTGTAGAGGGAGGTTGACTTGCTAAGGGAATGTGGCATGTTGTACCAAGATCATACAAGGGACACTTTATATGGGGAGTCATGGGGCTGAAGGAGGGCAAAAATTCTCTCAATGTGGTTGGTTTATTACTTGTAATCCAAAAATGGACCAATCACATTGGGAGGATTTTTTGCTCTAAAGGAGTAAACAAATAATTGGAGAACACAATAAACAAGTAATAATGTGGGGGCTGATTTCCCATGTGTAAAGTGCCATGGGGTCAATTTGTCAAAGGGAAAATAAGGTCATGGGGTCAATTTGTATTATTAGCTACAATCCCTGCTATTTATTTGTTCATTGTAAAGTATTTTAGTGAAATAATATTTTTTTGTTGGAATCAAGCAACGGCCTCTAGGTCATGAATTGGCCTTCCATTCTTTTGGAGGACGGGCAGTGTCATAACTTTCCCCCACCCATTTTAATATAATTTCAGAAAATTGGCCTTGACTCCCAATGTAAAGGCCTTTGCGCCAATTTCAAGAAGTAGAACAATTACAAGAGAGGATTTCATCATGAATTGGCCCCATAAATGGCTTGGCCCCTTGTATAGAGCATCCCTAAGTGTCCGTGAGAATGTTGAATGAATATAGTTATAAACATTTTATAAAAGAAGTAGATCAAATTTCTGAAGTAAAAGTATTGATAGTACAAAAACATGTCCTCAATGACCAAATTTATAATAATTAAAGTGAATCATTATTAGACATTGTAAATTGTTTGGTCGTTGAGGACATGTGTTCGCTTCCTAAATTCAAAACAAACTAAATTCAACATGTGTGTGCTAATACATGCTCAACAATAGAAACAAGAGTTTTTAGACTATTTCTTCTCAAACATCTATAAACCTCTTCTCAAAAATTACAAACCCACAAGTCTTTGATTTATAGTATTTCCAATTGAAAAAGAAAAAATGTTCGAAGTTTCACACACACAAACCACTGGTGCTATGTTTAACTTAGTGGGCATATAATCAAGGGTAGGTCGAACGAACATTTTATTCACGCTAAAACCCATAGAGGGGATCCATTAATTTGGATAGGGTTTCTTTTTCCAAAAAGGAATGAACCGCAACTCCCAAGCAATTGATGCCTATCACAAAATTGGATTCTTTTCCCATCCAATGCCATCCATTTATTTATAGGAAGCACC
The DNA here is from genome assembly GCA_037043015.1 of Bryum argenteum. Lineage (NCBI taxonomy): Eukaryota > Viridiplantae > Streptophyta > Bryopsida > Bryales > Bryaceae > Bryum > Bryum argenteum. Next base: position 9,474,872 of record CM073330.1, read on the forward strand.
TTAGCCTAATGTTGGCCTTTTTCCCAAGTACAAATCAAAAACCCCCAGTTGTACAAACCCTTTTAAATTTGCTTGTTTGTAATGCTGTCATACTCTAAATGAGATTTTAATATTATTAAAATATTCAGAGCAATACCATTTCTTTTATGGTTTTTTGTTTCTTTTGGGACACAATCCCCTTATTTTGGGTGTAGATTGGATATTCCCTATTTTCTTAAAAAAACGAATGATTCACTAAACACCGGTGTTTAAATAGTTAGAATGAACCTCCCTTTACAACTCAATTATTTATTAGGTTAGTGGGTACAAGAAACATTCCTTTCTTTTGGCAAATGTTAATGAAAGGGTACTATTGATGTAAAAGCAAATAATGTAATTCTTTTAATTTATGATCCTCCCTTTACTCAATGTACTTTTGTAATTCTTGGTATGTACTTTGATATTAATGCAATTAAAAGCATATGGATTAAAGTTTGTATTGTATTGGTAAAAGGAATAGAAAAGGCAAAAACATTTAATATTTGTTATGGAAAGGCTATAGTGTTGAGTGGATGGAGAAAAAGGTGGGGGAATATTATCCACTAAAAGGGATGAAATTAAAATAAACCCAATTTTGGATAGAGTTTTTATTTTTTAAATTCTGGAATATAAATTAGGCTGCCATTAATTCATTTATTTTGCTGCTGCCCCTAAAACATGGAAACAAAACAATTTTTGAGTGATTTGATTCCCCCTTTTCAAGGAATTAAACTTGGCTAATGTTTTCCCAAAAATAATGAAATTCTGGAATCTTCATTAGGTAATTGTTTTAAATAGTTTTTCTTTGAGTAGTTAGACGGTGAGTATTTCTAAAATTGTATTTATTTATTTATTTTTCACTTGGAAGCTAGATAAGATACGGATGTTTAGTACTTATCGAGTTTTTATCATCCGATGTTTTGTTTTTTTTTGGATGTTTAACCCCTGGCGATCCTTGGAGATTGATATGGTCTTTTGCTATTTCGGGAAACCTAGGTTTTTTGGGTTAAGGTTAATATTTTTGAATGGGGTTTTCGTTGAATGTTCTCCAGGGGAAATTCTAATCTTATCATGAAAGAGACAAAAGTAATTTGAGGATTTGAGTAGGTGCTTTTTGGAATAAATCAATAGACAAATATATTCGGGTGCTTATATTCTCGTATAGAAGCAAATGATATGATGTTCTTTGTAATATACTTGGAGGCACCACAAACCTTGGCTTGGTGGTTAACCCTTAAACGTCATATGCTTTCCTGATACCACACCCAAAATCTCTTTTAAACTCCATTTTTAGCATTATTCTATTTTTAATTTGCTCGAGCTCTATTCTAAGAAAGTATAGATCTCTTTAAGGTGCTCAGTTTGGAATTCTAAAAATTCCATTTGGTATAATGGAGTGTAAGTTATGAGCAAGATTCTCTCAAAAAAAAACCCAACCCCTCGGGCTGGGTCTGACGTTTAAGGGTTGAGGCTCATGGCTCCCAATGAGGAGGTTATGGTTTTTATTCCTACCACAATCAAGAATATCATGAGGTTCAAATATCATAGATTGACCAGTGTGTCGGCTTTCTTAACCCTTAAACGCCCATAGGGTGTGAAACGGGCATCCCAAAATTGGATCACAACATCTTTTGGACTTGGGCATCATGAATAGTGCACTTTTTGAACAAGGGCATCATGAATGCACCAATCAATGATGAGCTTGCAACCTCCTACAAGGTTATGTACATCCCCAACCTCGCTACCACAATCCTTTCAAAGCACAAAATCACTCATACAAATTGTGATTTGAAACGTAAAATTTCACTTTTTGAATGCATCACAAGAAGGTGACCAGTTTGACATCAAAATATAAGTGAAAAGTTGAGTACAGTGAGAGCTATAGGGAAGATTCTGTTGGAATCAAGCCCCTCGGGCTTGCTTGGGCGTTTAAGGGTTAAGAGAAAAGAGGAAATGGAGGAAGGGGGTGGGGTAGGAAAGAGAATGATGAGGATTTATATCAGAAAATTGAGCTTAAACTTGTTCCAGTTTAAAATCCACTTTATGCTACATAGAGTGACCAAGCTACTTAATCCCATAAATCTTAATATCTTTATTAGTGACAAGAAATTAAAAAATGAAAAAGAAATTCTGTTCTCCACTGTGTAAATACTAGTGGGACCCGTGCCGTTGAGCACGTTCAACTTGGATTGCCTAAAGCTATAAAACATTCATAAACTTCAAATAAGTTTATACATAAAATATTAAAAAATACATATCGAATTTATATATTTAGATTAATAAAATATACATCAATGGTCTCAAACATGGTCTCTATTGGATCATTCCTCAAAATGGGTATTGACCGTTGGAATCCCTTTACTCTTTGTAAAAGGGTATTATAACATTCGTTTGCAGGTTCACTACTGAGCAACCATAGGCCATGAGTGTATATCTTATAATTTGTGGACGAAATCTCACTGTCTTCATCAAAAGGCCCTATAATCCAAGATGCTATCCTTGATGTAACATACACATCGGTAGCTAAACTAAATTTAGCTACTTTTGATCCATAAACACTCATTAAAGATGGATCCACCCAAGGCCGTCTTATTCTATCTCGCCTCCAATTCTTTTTTTTTGTGATGGATATGCATAGTTGGATAGCGAGAGAAACTCTATCTTACATGCAAATCCCCAATCACAAACACCTATGTACATATTATCTTCTTCTCTGTGTAATAAGATGTTGTCGGGAGACAAATCACAATGTATGCTACCATTTTTATACAGAAATAGCATACCAAATAAAAAGTGCCAAGACAATCGGATTCGTAGTCGTTGAAACAACTTCACATTGTCAGCATCCACTCCTGGCTCCATACGTGATTTTCCATTGCGCTTCAAGACCATACTTCTCAAAGTTCCAGCATTCCACCATCGCATATATCCATGCGGTTTAGAAGGATGTATGGCAAATAATTTCATAAATAGAGGATGGACCAAAAACAACTTGTGGCTTCTATGTTCATTGATTGAAAACTATTTCTATGAACAGTACTAATGAAGGCTTTACAAGCGTACTCCTCTTCTCTTGGAATGAAATCGACTCCTATTATGTGACACTTAAAAATCACACCGTAGCTACGTCTAGCAACCTCCCTATTACCGTTCAAATCAATAACCTCTCGCATCGAGTGGGAGGAAATGCAACAAAGATCCATCTAACGGATCTTTGTTTATCCCATGTACTAACCTACGAGGTTCAATTACTAATTCTCATCAACTCGGCATCAAGCCATGAAATTTTTGTCATTAAAGAGTCAAAATTGGGATCAAAAGGATCTAAAACTTGAAGCATCCAATTTTTAAATTAGTGGTACCACTATTGACCTCCTCGCAAATAAGACTATCAAACCTCTCAAAAGACATCCGCTACCTATTTCTTTCTAACACATTTATATCTTTTTACTATCTAAATACCTAAAAAAACTAAAGACTACTTCTAGTCTTTTTATTTTATATTCCAATTTTAGAGCTAACGCATAGATCTTCCTATCTTTTAACCGTAGGTCTAAAACAATCTTATCTCTTTGAGAGAAGTTCCTTTCTCAAAAGACCAACAGTCTACTCCTACTCTTTTTACTTTCAGTTCCTACTTTAATTCTAAGTCATAGATTTAGCTACAATCTACTTCTAGTTTTTTTACTTTCTATTCCAATATTGGTTGTGTGGATACAGGAGGCAAGTCTCCACGACGGATTCCAGCGCGGAACCGTCGTGTGAGACAAAGCCTCCTGTATTGTAATATAGATATTGCAAATTGTTCCCTTGTTTGGGAAGAAAATATTTTCCAAAAAAGATTGTCCCCTTAATAAACCCCCCCCCCCCCCCATTAAATGGCAAAAATGGTGAATCAACCAAATACGGAAAGATAAGAAAAACAGTTGAAGAGGGAGAGAATAGAAAATAGTAAGGGCCGAGTCGGGATGCGGCGACTCGACAGCGTGCAGACAGTGTGAAAAGGCCTCCCTCCCGGACCCACAAAACTCCAAATCGATCCGGAAGAATGTCGATCGATCTCCCTCCCACTCGTCAATTTCCAAACAAACCGAGACATCCGAGCAATGATCGGGAACAACCGACTGCCACTTTATCATCAATTTAGCACACTGGCCGGTCAATTCACGAAATCGCTGGCTAAACATCCATGAAAATTGCAAACAAATTCCTGTTCTCAGTGTAAAAGAAGGCAATTGCCGGAAAGAGAAAATCCGATTGGCAGTAAAAGTGGACCCTGCATCCGAGAGGTTCGGGGGGATGACAACCAGTGTTTGCAGCAAGTTTCGCCCCCCACGGACACTTCATTTTTCTGCCGGATCCTTCCCGGCGCCTTCCGTTTCATTTCCCACTCATCTTCCTCCCCCCTCCGAAAGCAAAGGTTGCCTCAGCATGGCATCCAATATTATGAGGAGGTTTTCATCCTGGACATTGCTAAAAAGAATGGGATCGCAGCACACACGATTGAAGGGTTTTGTGCCGCATTATGGTCTGGTCCCCCCCCCCCGGTAAACCCTAATGTAGTCCCATGTCCTCCACTTGGCGCAGTACTGTTGTGAGGTGTTCGCGATAGTAATGGGAATTGGGGTTTTTGTTTGGAAGCTGAAATTGGGGTGGAGATTATGAAGTTGGCTTTGGATTGGTGGGAGGAGATGTGGCGGTGGAGGTGAATCGTAGTAGAGTGCAGTAGCAGTTTGAAATTGTGGAGGTGATTGGTTGAGCTCCGTTGAGGAGGAGCATCCCCATTAATTGCTCAAGGTCCTTGATACAAAATTGTTTAAATTATAAAAAAGAATCTTCTTCTACTTCAGGTGCAAAGAAACTCAATCTAAGCATTGATTAGAAGATCCAACCGTAGGATCTTGAAGTTAACTTGACCCTTTTCTCGCATGTCAAATTTGAACCGTTGATTTTTCTCCAATTTTGAGATTATAATGGTCAAAGTTGGCTGAATTTTCTCCCTGCGGAAATTCCAAAAAGCGATTTCCGCTTTCTTGGACCTTTAGGGGTTAATTGGTGAATGTGAGCTTGCTAAGAGCACCCCTTGTGGAGTTGATAGCATACTCGACACATTTGCTGCAAAATCAAACAAATTCTACATTTTCAGTTTGGCTCCTATCAGTGGCTTCAAATGGGAACATCCAACAAAGATACACAACATGACTAACTGATATTAATGTACTCTCGTGAAGAAGTGTCCTAAATACACCCCACACTAAACCAATAAGTACACCCCCATGTATTGTTTTTTCACCCACCTTCGGGTGTACGTCGGTGTAATCAAGTGGTGTATTGAGGAACACTTTTCTACTACTCAACAAAGCCTTAGAATAACAATACGATGTCTAACTGAAAATGTATAACACTAGTAGAAAAGCGTCCTAAATACACCTCGCACTATACCAACAAGTACCACCCCATGTGTTGTTTTTTCACCGCCACTTTGAGGTATAATCAAGTGGTGTATTGAGGACACTTTTCTACTCCTCGACAAAACCTTAGAATAACCGTACATAAATTTTCAAGAATTCCAATTGACACATGTTCCTACAACAAGCTTTGGGAACATAGTTATACCTAAAATGGAAAGCATTAAATTGAAAATTCGGTTCAACTTGAAGGGCGTGATGTTGCCAAAAATGTGAGTGGGGGTGGGGGTTGCTTGATTGGGGCAAGAAGACAATGAGCCCATGTTGTTAGGGTACAGTTAGTAGTATCATTGGTGGTGGGCATTTTCCAGAGGTCATTGCATTGCTTGCTAATTGCAGTCCTTCCATTTTGGCTCACCATCACAACCCCCATGTCCCCCCTCCCCCATTCCATGGCTGACACCGCCGCTGATGTCACCCCCAACTTTGCTTTTTCTCACCTCCTTTGTTTCCACCTCTAGAAACATTATTATTCTCGTACATAGTAATCTCCTTTTTGAGAGAACATTAACCCTCAATGTCGAAATATAGATCGTATGAAAATTGAGTTTTTTCCGTACCTTTCCGATGAGTCATTTCGAGCTTCGGAATTCCTCATACTTTAGGAGATATTCATGGTCAAAGTTTGAAAAATCTGCCCGAAACTGCGGTATATGGTCATTCGTTCTTGAAATGTGTCCAAAATCAATTGGATCCTAGTAACTTCAAAGATTCACCAAAAATTGAGATTTTTTTAAAAATTTATTTATTTATTTATTTATTTATTTATTGGTACATGAGAAAAAGGTACCAAGACATGATTTTCACAGGTTGGATTGTCAACCCAAAAGATTTTCACATCCCTTTTTTGCAGTCAAAGACCGGCATGTGTATTTGCGTCTCAATGTAAGTGCATGTGAATAATCAAGCATTTCTATAGGTGGCATAGGTCCAATAAGGGTAAGAGTTATATAGATGTAATCGTAACTCGCTTAGGAACAAGAGCCTCAATTCAAAGTTACTCTTGAAATTGGTTTTTTTGGCTCACGAAACACCTCAAACCCGTTTTACAACTAGGAAAAAAAAAAAAAAAAAAAAAAAAAAAAAAAAAAAAAAAAAAAACTCTTTTTTTCACTTTGAACATTTCGATCTCACAATTGGTGAGGGTTTCTAAGATTTTGTACACACATACATGTATAAGTTAGGTACTTGATCCTACGGTTGCATACTCAAAAATCTCTCAAAAGTCAAAACTTGCATCTTGCAATGACCGAGGTTTGTTTTGAGGCTTTCGAGGGGAGTTTTAAGGCCTTTCGACATTAGGGGTTAAAGAACGAAATAGAAAATTACATGAAAAGAGAGAGGGTACTCTTTATCTAGTATCTACCCATGAAGTTGTTTGCGCATTAAGATCTACTGCACTCTAGAGCTCCTCAGAAAGGTCCATGCCTCTATCCTCGGGTATTTTCACTATTTGACTCAAGATGCCGCACGTAAGAAGCTTTATCTCATCCGGTTGTCGTGTGGTCACGGGTGTCACCGGGTGACCCAAGCTTGTGGGGAAATGCCGGAGCCGCTCCTAGCAGAGTCTGAGTAAGGTAGGAGTGGCTAAAACCATCCAGCCCCAAAAACCGTCTGAATTTCAACTTTGCATACTTGGAATAGTGGTGTAGAATTTTAATAATGTTTCGATAGTCTGCAAAGCTAGTGCAAATCCATCCCCCAAAAAAAGACATTTTTTGAGTAATCCTATAATTTCCTATGAATATTTGAACCCTATTGTGCGGTTTTTGGGGCTAGACGGTTTTAGCCACTCCTAGTTGGTGGCTGATTGCCATTTCATAATATTCTTGATGCAATCTATGCACGTCGTCGCCATATGAGTACTACACTCTTGCGGTAGAAACTCGAGGCTAGGTGCGCAATGCGACTATTATTACGATGCATCGCCATTAGTTTTTCCGAATCAAAACGGGTATTTCGATGTGCAATTTGGCTATACGATTCAACAAGCAAGAAAAAAATTAGGGCCATGTCACATACATATCTTACCATAACTTGGTACCTAACCATTTTTGGAACCTCGGTACGAGCATACCAAAAACTAAAATTTGTATTCTTGAGATCTGTGCAATCATTTGATCCTGTATTCAAAATTTTAAAAAATGTCAAAAAATTGAAATACCCATCATTTTTTGAGCCTATATTTATTGTACTTTTTAGAAACGTCGTAGCCAAAATGTTCAAATTTTTTAAAACAATAGTGGTCTTGTAGCAAAATTATCAATTTAGGATATAGTGTATAAGTTGCAAAATTGTTGGTAGTGGTGATTAGACAAAATGAAACATGTGAGAAGTGCATATGCAAGGCGACTGTTGTTATGTCCTCTGGGCATATCATCAAGGGTAGGTCGAACGAACACTATATTCACGCCAACCCATAGAGGTCTGGTGTTCTTCTTAGTTTCTTTCTTGCATGTACAAGATTGGGTCCAATCCTATATGAATTTCTCTATAAATTAATAATAATAATAATAATAATAATAATGATAATAATAATAATAAAACAATTAGGATAGAGTTTTTTTTTTTGAAATAGGCCATGTTGTCCATGTATAGTACATCAATACAAGTCTCTAGTGGCACAAAGATCATTCTTTTATTTTATTTTTTCTCACACTTCCAATTGCAAACTTGCAATGTGCCATTTTCTTGCTCGCTCAATTGGAAAGAAACAGCTGCGGCTTTAATTACTGTACATCGCCATGTCTCACTCATGAAAGCATATCTGCGCTTTCCAGATGAGGATGTGTATTCATAGCAAAGCATTCGCGGAGTAGGAATGGCGCAAAGCAATGATGCGTCTGTCGTTTCCATGTCGAATACAACAAGGTCGGTCCTCGTCAAATATGTTTGACCACACAACGCTTGTTTTTTTTAATATCTAGATACCCATCATACTTGATTTTTTAATGAATATTGGATTGAGTGTGGGACGAGACCGGAGGCGCAACCATGTGAGCGCCATAATTGTATCGTTTCTTGCATGCGGTGTCTTGTGCATGTATTTGAGCTATATGCGTTTGATGATGCATTCATAGTAGGATGTACATTAGATTCGTTCAGGAATTGTAGTGGGTACAATCTAGAAGTTGTCATAATATCCCTATGTATTATGAAAGATTCACATACTCAAGTATGTCTCAAAAGATAAGAATTCTAGTGAAAGAAAGTAGTTGAAACAGGGTCATGTATCCTGATTGTATAGAGGTTAAGGAACTCAATTTAAAACCTCATGTTTTTCAAAGTACCCATTCACGAGCAATATATATTGACGTTGCGATTAGTCCCATGTAAGTACAAGATATGTTAGTTCATAAAATATGTTACTTATATATTCCATATATAAGTACTTCCTCACTAAGGTGATTGACGTGATTTGTCACTCAGTTCCCCTCGTGCAATCATGTCTGGTACGTGATTTGAGCTGTGTAATCATTCTCACGTCTCTTTTATGCTAGGGGAAAGATATCTACATCGGTCATCTTCAAACAATGACATCATAGGAAGTTGAAAAACCTCCGTGACTTCAAAATATCATCTTCTAAGACAAACTAGTGATATAAATATTCAATGAGCTTTCAAACTAATCTTATTTTCTAATAGTCACAAGCATACCACGAACCCATATGAAAAACGCCTTGTGTAAGTAAAGTCTTATAACTAAAGCATCATGAGAGATTCACACTCTACTTACGTTAGCGTCATTGAACCACCATCCTTCCCTGTGGATTCTTCTAATCAATGAACGGGAAAAACGGACGGCTAGTTCATTATTAGCTGATGGAAATAACCCAATAGCCGGTTGATTCTTGAAAACACTGATTTAAAATGGATGAAAATTATTGTCTATTCTCAGTATAAAATGAAACAATTGCCTGCATAGTTTCACCAGAAACCGATTGGACATGAGAACTATAGGATATTAGCTAGTAAGGATGAAATTATTTCCCAAACCCTTCTTTTAATTTGAACCATGATCAAAAGTATCAAATTGCAAATAGAAACTCGTACAAGAAGATGATGAAGGCGGGGGCAGCCGAATAAAAATAATAATAAAACAAACGAGAAAAACAAGATGAATATTGGGCCCACTTTTTCGGCATGTGATCTAGTGGCCGTTTCCTGACCAGACTAGGCTGCCCGACACTTGTCGTCATCCATCGTGGAACGTTCCAGTGAGAACACACACAGCTTCCATCCAATAGAGCATTTTCATCCATATGGATGATAATACTTGTACATTTTATCATCCATGTGGATGAGGTTTGCACTCAGCTCCCTGCCACAGCTCTTACAGGTCAAAAGTCAGCGGCGGGCAGCCCCGCCGTTACCCTGCCCGAGCAACCACCCTGCCCCCCCCTTCCGCCCGATACCGACAACGGCCCCCACCCGCTTCCCCGACCCGGCCCGCGATTTCTCTCTCAAGGTCAGCGCCCGCACACCACCTGCATATTCCCCCCCCGGCGCCATTGCAATCCCCCATCATCTTGCTTGCCCCCTCTAGCTTCCATTCATCTTCTACTGTAGCCAACACCAGATTGCTGGAAGCCTGAGTGCCCGACAAACCCAAGCTCACAGCAACGCCTTTTTGGGGTTTGTTTTTCCGCCGGTTGCAGGCAAAGTGCGAAGCTCCTGTTCATCGAGTTAAGTGCAGTAGGATAGAATTGCAGACAAGGCTACACACTCGGACGGCGCTCAAATTGGAAACTTGTGCACGAGTTCGTCGGTGGTGGACTACCAGGTTTTGTAGAAGATCAGTAGATGCGACCGGTGCACACAGGGATGTAACTAAGGTGGTTTGATCCGGATGAGCCTTTGTTACTTGCGCATTGCAGCAATTGGTGTTTGAAGGTGGTTGAGGAGGGTGAGGAGGTTTCTGAGTTTTTGAGGGAGTTGGGTAGCAAGGTAGGCAAGCTGGAGCTCGCACAGGTGTTAGCGGGGTTCGAGAGGGGGTACGGCAGGCCTCCGCCGGCCATGTCGAGTAGCACGACGTCGCCGTTGGACGACGATGACGGGGGTGGGATGATGATGAGAGGGGGTACTCGTAGTAGTCACGAGAACGACTTGGAGCGTTTGATGCGATCTTTGAGCGAGGACGTGAACTCGCACAACATTCAACCGCAGCCAGTTCAATGGCAGCAGCAGCATCAGAACCACGAGTTTCAGGGGTTTCCAGGACCGGTGCAATCGCAGCAGCCTTCGTTTCTGCTTGAGCTTCTGTCCATGCCAGCACCTGTAGCGACGGGGGGCTGGAACGTGCTTCCCGACGTGGGAGCGATGAATCTGCAACAGGGACGTGCCCAACAACAGCAACAGCAACCGGATGCGTTCTGGGACTCGTTGCCGGAGTACCCTCCCTGGCTACCTTCGGCACAGGACAGTCTCCCTGAGCTTCTAAACTCCCCGTGGAACCAAACTCAGGAGAAGCCGAGATCGTTGCCGTCGTCCCCCGACGCTGCGCGCTTGAATTCCGCCGCTAGCACTTTGCCTAGCACTCCGAACTCCTCCATGAGCTCCGGCAGCTTCAGCAATACCGAGGAGGATCAGTCACACCACGGCTCCACCAGTGGCCGACCCGCGTTACAACCTACCGCTGGCTCCAAGCGGAAAGCACCGGACGGCGAAAGCTGCGACGAGATTCAGTCCCTCGATTGCAAAAAACCGTAAGTACCCAACCCCCCCTCCCTCCCGCATTACATCGACCGGCACCGACCAAGCAGTCAATGACAGTTTCTTGGCTCTCTTCAGATCTCACAAGATGCGTAAGAAGGGACCGAAGCGAGTGCGCGAGCCGCGGTACGCCATCCAGACACGAAGCGACGTGGAAATCATGGAAGATGGATACAAATGGCGGAAGTATGGCCAGAAGGCGGTGAAAAACTCGCCGCATCCACGGTACGCATATCAATCATCTCTCTTGTACAGCGCGATTGCTGCGTTACTTGTGGCCCAATTGCGTTTTCCTCTGTTTCTGAAACTCGCCGGGCATTGCAGGAGCTATTATCGGTGCACGAATCCCAAGTGTCCAGTACGGAAGCGGGTGGAGCGGTCGGCGGAAGACACAGGGTTAGTGATCACAACGTACGAGGGGACACACACGCACGTCAATCCCGCGACGGGCTCCCGAAGCGCCTCCGACGCGCCACTGTTGCCAGCGAACGGCGAGCACCCACCAGGCGGAGCGCCGTACCAGGCACCAGGACCACCAGCAACACCGACCGCGACCATTCCGGCGCGCGTAGTCAAGCATGAGACCTCGACGACGACGAGCGAGGGTCCAGTGCGGCCCACGGCCAGCATCCCCCCCAAGCAATCTTCCACGAATTCGTTGTTTCTGGCACAGCAAATGCTCGCAGACGAATCACCCAAGGAGACGTCGAATCGGAGTGAGCAGATGATGAAAGACTTGCAAGACGCCATGTGCTGGGGTAGCGTTCCTTCTCGAACAACAACACAGACTGATCTCCCTTCCTTGTCGCCATCGCCATCTCCTGGCGGACTCCTAGAAGACATTGTCCGACACAGGCATTGAGCCCACATCCATCATCCCACGAGTTCGGTGCCATTGCTGCGACCCTTTTTGCGGGGTCCGCGAACACCACTCGCACCACCGACTCGGTGCAAGCTTCACTTCGATTCCAGTGCTCATATACCGACCGATTTTACTGCAGTATCAATTGATTCGGTGGTCGGCACCCGGCGATTCGGCGCGGTGGAGGTGTTATGATTCACCACGATAGAGACTGGAAATCATGGCTCCTCCTTCAAAGCTGCAAACACAGATTTGTATATTTTCACGATGATTCCACTGTATTGATCTCCAGGGACCCAGTTTTGTAAAGAAACAACAGACTAAGAAGAGTAGTAGCCCTGTTGGGTTGCGTAGAAACTTAGATAGCATAATTGTAGTCGATCGAACGTTACGATGAACACAACCACCATTTTTGGCATAAAATTTCATATAATTTTCATTCCACCTCGAATTTTCTGCATCGGAGAAAGTGACGATACTTTTGGGAGTTGCCAGATGATTATGAGTGACTTAGAAAAGGTGTTTCGGTGCCATGTCTGTGAATTGAATGCACAAAAGCAGTTGTCTCTTTCGATTCTTTCCAGGTTTTCCTTGTTGCTGTTGCTGATTGTGAGTTGGCAGTGGACCTGTTCACACACAATTTGCCTCCCAGGCAGCCATCTGGTGCAATGCCTGCCCATATGGGTTGACTTGTTACAAGTGGGAGTTGACTTTTTGTAGGCGTTGACTTGTTATGAATCAAGTGAGGGCTCCCATGTTTGCAATAGTTTCTCCCATGTGTTCTTATCTTTTGCCTTTGAGTAATGTCCCTCTAGAGGTGTCTTTGAACATTGGGATATTTTCATGCATGAAAAATCATATATCTATGTGTGGAAATTTCAAATTTCAACTTCAAATGATACTTTCTATTTCAAGAAAAATATGCTACTAAATAGATAAGTATTTCTCGAAGTAGGTTTGTAAGAATAAGAGCATACAGTTTCATGTTCAAGAAGATCAAATGCCTCATAGAACAATGAAGTGTTTTACATATTGCTTCAAAGTGAAGGACCTCAAATGTCCTAGTCAAGAATGTTATCCTAAGCTGAAATTCATATCAACCATCTCATGAATGTTTTCTTCTTAACGATTATTTGTCATGTTCTTTCCATGAGATTGGTCTATTTTTGAAAGGACATCACGAAAAACCCATATTGATTGCAAGGAAATACAAAGAAAACACAACTTCTCAACACTAAAGTACGATGCTCGAAAATCAAGATTGGCAAGCCCATCGGAGAGTGGCCAAGGGGAATCAATGTCACAAAAAGTGTAGGACACTGGACCAATTGGAGTCTTAGGTATTGGATTTAACTTGAAAGTAGGAGTAGGTGTAGCAAAAACTGCACACTCTAAAATATACACCATGAGTACAATACAATTTGTAATTCGAAGCTCCGGTTCCTTTCTAAAGAGCTGGAGTGAATGAAGTGTCCGTTCGTAATGCTAATAACTCGATGCCCACCAGAGAAGGGGAAATTGAAACGATACTACTTCCCCCTTTTGAAGGTGGACACTATAACTACGCGAGTTTCTAACCTAGTTACTAGTGCCTTGAAGATACTTGACATAATATCCCCCGGAAGAGCTTTGAGGTACCCTTACAACAAGGTCCAAGGATCCCCCACCATAGTTGAATGGAGTGTGGTGGTGAAACCTGGAAGCTACAATGTACCTCCTGCTAAAATGTGCTCTTTTTGATCCCGTGTGGTTTTTGAGCATCCTACTTTTGTGTAGTGAGGTACCATCCCTTGGAAAGGAAAGTGGAGCTACAACTTGCTAGGGATGGAATGGGGGAAGTGTACAAGTACAACAATAAGTGGGCCTTTCGCTTAGAAAGCACGACACGTGGGGTTCCAACTTGGTTCAAAATGACAGTTGGCTGAGGCATGCCTTGTGCAGGGGGAAATATTTTTCAATTTTTAAACATATCTCTTTCCATCGTCATCTCCCCCCCCACCCCCCACTCCAAGTGGGGATGTCATTCCTTGGGAGTTGCTCCAATACCGGATGTCGGCCCCTTCCCACTGTTTCAAATATGTGTTTGCGATTAATTTTATTGTCTTGGAGGGGGGGAAGGTTATTTTATGGGAACGAGTATAAACAGGATGTAGTACGATTGAAGGGAAATACTCAAAATAGCTTAATGTCCTTGGAAATGTCAGCTTATTGAGAACTTTTTGGGATTGGGGGAGGTGTTCACATTTTTATGATATAATAATGGGGGTTCTTTGTTCGAAAAGAATGAAGGGGAAGATCAAAGGTACTATTCACTACACTGAAGATTATATTCAATGTTGTAGTGTGCTCAATAATTGCTCAAATTTAATTTTAAGAAATAAGTTCACATGGGGTGGGTAAGGGATTTGTTCCTGGTACATGTTGCAAAATGTGTAGGGATTTTGAACGAATGGAATTTATGGGGTTTACGGATTTATCCTCAATTAGTTATGAATTTGAGAAGTGGGTACCAAAAACGGTTCAGTCTAAAATGTACACCTTGAATACATTGAAAATTGGACGTAGAGGCTAAAATATATATCTGGTGCTTTGATACGGCTACTAAACAAACGGTTTGTGATGCCTAGCGGATTTACCCTCACAAGTGGGTTCATAAACCACACAACACCACAAAATTGTTCACTATGCGAGGTAGTCAATGTGAAATTTGAGAGGTTTCTCAACCATATAATTATGATTTAAAAGTTATGCTATGAGTTTTTTTTTTTTTTATCATTGATCATTTATTTTACTGTACAAACAACCATCTATTCTGAAGAAGGGCAATATTATAAACATACAAAGAACCATATATTCGAAGGGCAATATTATAAACATAGTCAATGATATGTTTGCATCAAAATCATAAAATATATAACAATCATATAATAATTAATAAAGCTTACTAGTAAATCCCATATTTTTAGTGTATTAGAACCATCCAAAAAATAACTTGCAAACCTTGTGGAAGGTTGATCAATTTGAAATTATACTTTTTGCTTAAATACTTCCCAAAATAACAACATAACCATGTCCCAAACTGCACAAAGCTATCATGTGCACACATTAATCCTTCTCATACTTTCCCCCCAATCACAAGCACTTCAAATAAAACCAAACGAAATATTTCACACCCCCCAATTCAGAAAAAATAACGTCTCCAGTCCCAAAAAAAATAAAAAAAATAAAAAAAATGTGAGGAATTGAATCATAAACCAACACACTTTTAGAAAACATCACAAAACCCAACATAATAAATCCCACAACACAACAGTAAGAATTTGAATGCTAACGGATCTAACGAGGCGACAACAAGAATCTAGTGTTGATTAATCACACTTTCAAAAACACACTCACACACACACAAGTGAATGTTGATAGATTGCATTCGAATCAAAGTACCGTTTTTTAAAACCAAACGAAGAATAATGTCTACAGTCCAAAAAAGTAAAAAAAAGTGAGAGGAATCGAATCATAAACCAACACACTTTGAGAAACATCACACAAATCAAACCCCCACAACAGTAAGAATTTAAATGCTAACGGATCTAACGAGACGACAAAAAGAATCTAGTGTCGATCAAACATCAAAAAACACACTTCACACACAAAAGTAGTAAATGTGGATAATTAGATTGCATTCGAATCGAAGTGTACCGTTTTGTTTTCCAAGTGTGCCGAAGCTTACTACTCTCGAAACTCGCAAGCGATTCAACAAATGCTAAACAAATGGGTACTCACGCCTTGTTTTACACGCTTAACTTCATAAAAGCATGAGGCTTCCTCTTCCCCTGGTCTGGTCTGAACAAAGTCCCGGCCAGTCAATCGTAATGATCTGTAAATCCAGATACGTGGGGGGAACTGACACTCGATCGATCGCAAGTCAAAACGTACTGCAATATAATGAGCGATGCAATCACTAGTCTAGGAGTCTAGGCGATGCACGGATTGATCGATCGATCGATCGATCTTCGGAGGTCAGGGTTTCCATTTACTGCCGCAGGTGCGAGACAGTCAGTCGCAGACAGTCGCAGACACAGGGCCAGTCCAGTAACTGCTTTTAGCCTAGTTTTTTACTCGGTTCTTCTTTCTTTCTTTCCTCTTTTGTTTCTGTTTTGTTTTGGACCGTCTTTTCTTTTGTGTACAGTAAGTTTGTTTGTTTGTGTGGTACTTTGTTTGGTATGGTTTGACTTATGAGAAAGGTGTGTGTGTGTGTGTGTGGCAGGAGAGAATCGTGGCAAAGTTTGAAGCTTCTGTTGCAGTCTGTCTGTCTGTCTGTCTGGCGAGTGTCCAGCTTGCTTCTTTAACTTACAGTTTGAATATTCTCTTGGCTTGGCTTTGGTTTTGTTTCTGTTTTTGTTTCGCTTGATGGCTATGGTAGTGTACTTGGGTAAGAGCATGATATGGGTACCCCCTCCAAAAATAGTGTGATAAGATGGTATCATAGGTGACATGACTATAGTTTTACACACGGGGTTAGAGAAGGAACTTCTAGCACATATATACTGAATTATGTACACGTAGGTCACACATACTGAGACGCGTCTTAGTGGTACCCATATCATGCCCTTGGCTTTCGTTTTGTTTGTGCTTTAGTTTTGCTTGATGGCTATGGTAGTGTGTATCTTTGGTATTTTATTGTGGTGTGTAGTTTTTAGGCATTTTTGTAATATCACTATCCTTGTAATATATACGATTTCAAATAATTTAATTTTTTAAATTTATAAATTTTTTCCCCCTTTTTGAAAGTTTTTTGGTCATGTAAGTGTTTTCGTTTGTAGGGATTGCCATTTCTATAAAATCAAGGAATTATTACATTGAAAGCATGTGTAGCATATTTGGGATGTTCTTGAGGCAAATTGATAAGGAGAAAGTTTTAGGATAAGCCCATGTCAAGCTAGCAAGTTGTTCATGGAAGGAGGGTAAGGATTGCCCCTATTTTAATTTTTGTATACCAAAATAGAGACTTCTCACGAGATATACGTACTAAGGAAGAAAAATGATGTCTCTTTAAATGTTTCATCTACAACAACAAAGTATCATATTGATGAATATCAAAAAATTCATAAAAACCTCCCTATGAAACGGGAGAAAAACCAAATTTTCACAATTGTGATCCATTGGAATTGTTTCCTTGAGGGATTGATGATGTGAATCAAGGTTTAAGTTTAAATGCTTGTGAGGGATATTAAATGCTTGTAGTGGAAATCTATGAAATGTATGATTCTACAGAAGAGGTTGTGGCGTGGCTTTATGATTTAGCCACTTCTTTGTGGAGAAATTTTGATATTCCACAATTGCCAATGGATGAGAGTTTCACCCAGATAAGGCTTATGAAATTTACATGGGCATAAAATGACAACTCCCCATATAGTTTTAGATCAACATAAACCCTTTGTAAATAGCTCATAAATTCGTTCGGATGTTGGTTTTGTTCTTTTGGATGAGAGGTTGAGACTTTGAAAAGCCTTTTTAAAAAATTTAATGACCATTTTTCATGCAATTCCTTTAATTGAGTTTAATTTTATGTACTTGAGTGATAAAAATAAGAATGCATAATGGTATACATAGAAGGCATGCATCCCAATGCCAAGAGCAAAAATTTATGCTATGCAAAATATTAAACATACTTGTGGAAAAAACACACTCTTGTAACTATGAGTATAATTATATTGTCCAAGGCAATTAATTTTGATTTCAACTTTAGTTCAAATTAAAGCAAATAACAAGGTCTACTAGATGCATCTTAATGAATAAATCCATTTTTTTTTTTGAAAAGCATGTAAACCTTTTAATTGCCTTCATGAAACTAGAGGAACCCTTGAACCTCCAAAGATTCAATGCAAACCATCATCTTCTAGTCGTGTGAATTATAAAGGACTGTGATGCCGACAATTAATTTTTTCTAAAAATTGTCGATTGTCTAGCTTGCTCCTTTGTCCTTGCAATTGAATAATCGTTTTTCTTTGGTTTTATTGTGATTTTGTTTGCTTGATCGTTATGGTAGTGTACTTCTACAACCAATATTTCATTGTTGTGTACAATTTTCTCTTTGGAGTGTATAGGAGCATTATTGAGAAGATGGGTGGTTTATGGACTGAGGGGCAATTCCGTAAAATTTGCAATATTTAGAGTGTCATTTTTACATACGAGAACAACCGTTTGCTCACAAAGTGCCATCTTGGTGGCATGCTTGTGCTTCCTAAAGGACATCGTTGATACCATTACAAAGCATCCATTAATGACTATAAAGGAGATTGATTTTACAAGCTCAAATAACAGCCTTGCAATAGTGAAAATTGACCCAAAAGCTATGAAGGATAAAAAGTCCAAAACTAAACCCCTTCCACAAAAATGCATGTCATGTCTTCCTCACATTCTTTGGATGGAACTAGGTTTCTACCACAAAGACTAGATTCAAATTAGAACCCAACCAATAAAACAAAGTTGAAATCCAACGGTGAATGAAGAAGATACAACTCCTCAAAAACCATGCAATCTTAATAGTTTTTTTTTGGTATAAAACATTTTTCTAAATCCAATACACAAATTTTTCAAATAAAAGGTCTCCCAACTTAAGTTTGGATTATATTTGAAGATCATACTTATGTGATAATTCAAAATTCAAAATTCAAATAAATAAATGAATTTCACATAATTGGCATGCAGTGGTAAAACATGCACTGTGTTTGAGAACCCAAGAACCAGAAGTTGCCTTCACTATAATGCATGCGATAAATTCATACTTTCTTCGATGGATTTAATATTCAATTCCATAGAAACTAGACTATTTCGGAATTTAATCCATGTAATTTTGTCAATAACAAAGCTATTCCCATAGTTTTGAGTTAAGTATGAAAGTTTCTCCTCTTCTAATGTAGAGTTTTTAAAGAGCTCTATAGAGAACTCGTTTTCTATCAATAGGGTCTTAAAGATTAAGAGCCAAGATTTACGTAGTATTGGACTACAAGTGGGATATTCACTAACCTTCTTATTTTCAAAGTTTTGTTGGAAATCATTATTTTGTATACATTTAAAAAAAAATTCGATTTGACCTTTTTGATATCTGTGTGGAGGACACGGGTAAGGACTTGTATATATATATATATATATATATATATATATATATATATATATATATATATCATGAGTATTTGTTGATCCTTTTGGCCTCTTATGTTCATACATTTGACCATGAAATTTGTTTCATTTTGTCCCCCATGTCGATACTACTACCTGGCATTTGATTCATCTGGCTTATGACGTTGATTCGTTTGGCCCACCTTGGCTCTTAAATTGCTTAAAACATCAACTGCATAGATTGCCTAGACGTGCACAAATGATCAATAACATAATATAGTTTGTTGTGATTATCAAGGTCCCTCATGTTGATACCTACTACCTCACATTTGATCCATTTGGCTCATGATGTTGATTCATTTGGCCCACCTTGGCCCATAAAACATAACTTGCATGACTCTCCTCGCTTGCACGAAAGATCAAATCAATATCATGACATTTGCCGTGACCTGACAATTGATACATTTCGCTCATAATGTTGATTTGTTCGGCCTACCTTGGCCAATAAGTTGCTTAAAACATCAACCGTTGTATGACTGTCCATTTGGCCCTGACTTGCAGAATAGATCACTATCATGACAGACAGTTGCCGTGATGGCCTACTTTGGCTAGTAAGTTCTTTAAAACATCGAACCGTATGATTGTTCATTTGGCCCTGACTTGCACGAAAGATCAATATCATGACAGACGTGATGGCCCACCTTGGCAAGTAAGTTGCTTAAAACATCAGCTATATGACTGTCCATTTGGCCCTGACTTCTACGAAAGATCAAATTGCCGTGACATGACATATTGACAATTGATTCATTTGGCTCATTGTTGATTTGTTTGGCCTACTTGCCCTTAAGTTGCTTAAAACATCAACCGTATGACTGTCCACTTACTTTGACCTCAACCAATGCACTGCACAAAAAATCAATATGGTGACTCTTTGCCGTGATTTTCAAATTACGTTGCTCCCTTTTGCCTCTCATGTTGATGACATTTGATTCATTTGACCCATGATGTGGATTAGTTGGGCATCAATCTCATGATCTTTCAACGTATTATCCAAATTATTTTGATTCATTTGGCCCTTTTGACCCCTCATCTCAATTGGTTTGGTTAAATTTGACCCTTGAGTCATTTGATATTGTTAAGTCAACTTAACACACATCACATCTACCCTTAATATTGAATTTTTCCATGCGCCTATTCAATGTTTCTAATTACTAAACATATACACATCTACCCTTAATATTGAATTTTTCCATGCGCCTATTCAATGTTTCTAATTACTAAACATATACGTAACCCAAGATTTAATCATAACGCCATTGTATTGTAAACTGAAGAGAGTATATAGGCAAATCAAAAAGGAATCATTAGTGCCACTACCATGGCCATTCGATATTCTGATATTTTACTTTTTTTGCTTGCAACATATCTCGCAACAAAACTGTCATCAAACGTAATCTCAGAAGTAGAATTTGTGCTATCTTGACTCTGGCTAGTACTAATATGAAGCATCACAGAAAACCAACTCAAAATATCAATATATGTATCAGCAAAGGTAAATTGTAAAGGCTGGTGTAATTCAAAATTGATGCTAAAAAATATTTTAAAAAACTACAAATAAAGTGTGCCATTTTCACATAGAATGAAACTCAAGCCTTCCACGCACAAAGTTAAGAAACCATAGTAATGCTACAAGCGCCCTCATGCAAAAAGTTATGCAAGCCTTGCTGAGAAAAGAAAGAAAGAAAGAAAAACAACAAGAAGAAGAAAGTAATTTTGTCAAGTAAAGTGTTATGTAGACTGTGAATACAGTTGTTGTTTCAGTTAGCTTGCTGGAGCTGCACATGAACGCCCATGGTGTCCTTGGGGTGCAAGTTGAGCGCCGGTTGTTGCTGAAGAATTGCTTCATCGTTGATGCGCTCCACTCCCAGGTCCTCCAAATACCGTGATGCCGAACTCAAGTCATCCACCTGCAACCAACAACCAACAACAATGTAGTTACCTTCATCACCACCACCTCATCTTACTAACAAAAAACAGTGTTCAGTTAGCAGTTTATCACACTTAAAGCTCTCTACAAACAAAGGATCTAGAGAACCGTAGAATCCAACCGTAGGATCTTGTTTATAACTGTCGAATTAGTCTACCCACCAATTATGATCGAACGGATCGAGTCAAAGTTTCAGTTTTTGTGAAAACAGCATTCTCTGTTTGAAGTAAATCGACTTTAAACATTACGAGAAATCATGGTTTGTTATAATTTTCTGCAAAATGTTTGGGGGTCTGGTGGATGGTTTTTGAGATTCACACAGTTTCATAGCAAGGAATCATGCTTTTCTTGTAACGAAAGGAAGGGAAAAACGATGCATTCTAAGATAGAAGCGAACTAAAGGAAGGGGAGATGGTGGATTCCAAGGTAACATGCGAAAGGAAAGGGAGATGATAGAAAATAGGAGAAACCATCAAAGTACACGCAGCTTATGGAACTCAGGGTTGAGGAACTCAATAGCAGAGAAAAGCACAACCCGATCATACTCTAAACGAGTAGATCTCAAAACGGCAAACGTAAATCGCGGAAGTTATGATCTAGAGCATCGATCTTTGAGGATGAGAATGGGAGTCTCTTTATGAGAAAGGTCTTCGAGAGAAGAGAATCTGACATAATATTCCATGTGTGAATGAGCCTTGCAAATGAGCAATTGAAACGTACCGCAAAACAAAGGTGGTGGATGCCGCCGGAGGGGTTTTTCACGAGAAACTTGGCCACTGCACTTGTGGATTTCAGCGGATGCAGCAGCTCAATGGCTACATTCGGCAGCTTCACATACACCACTTTCACACCCTCCTCCACCTGGTCCTGCAGCATTCACACATATGCTCACCCTTTACACAACAATCTCAATTCCGATAAAATGGCCAGAGGGCTAGAATCAAGTGAAAAGAGACAGTGATAGTGATATAACAGAGAAGTGATGGGTGCTCGTGAGGTTTGAAGCAAAACCAAATATGCCACCGAAAGACACAACGTTGTGGGACAGAATGCCACTTTGGGTAAGTCAAATGGCCCCATACAACCAGTGAAATACAAAATTCTACAGGACAAGCAGGTTTCATGACCCTTTTGATGAGAAAGAGAGGATGATTGAGCTCGTATTTATATTCAATCCAGTGAGTAATTGTGAAAAGTGGGTGAAGAGTTGATGATTACCACTGGAGCACTGACTTGCGCTCCGAAGGCGCATCGGTAATGCTCAGCGGCGGATGCAAGATCCGGCACTGCAATGGAGATGTGCTTGAGGCCTTTGATGGTGTATGGCAAGTCCTCTGGAGGTCCCCGCACCACCACTCCCCCACTCCGACCTCCACTGCCGGCACCCACATGTGTGCACAGTATCTGCAACACCAAGCCATTTTCGATTGTATGTCATTCTGTACAAAAAAAATACAAAAGGAGACCTCCGAGGATTCACATTCGCTGCAGATCATAGCGAACATTTTGGTCAACTCACTCGGACGAGGATCACAAATTGATTGTAATGAAATGCCAAACTCGTATCATGTGAGCAAGCCCTTTTCAATGATAAGGAAAAGCGCCTATTGGCTTTTCAATGAAGAGAATTATCAATTGACTGCTACATGCCAAGTTTTACTTCATCGAGTCATCTCATGTAGAGTCACCTTTCCATTTTGTCTCTTTAGCTTGTATACTCAATTTCATTAAAGCAGCAGTTTAGTTTGAAAAATTGAAGTAGAAAGTGTGCAGAGGAAGGAAACCACTTATGAGCACCTGAAGCTCATCTAGTTTATGGCAAGAATGAGCAAGTGAATTGCGCGGAATTGGCACACAAAAGTGCAATTAACATCACTCTGCCAAAAAGCAGATGTAATTACTTGTGGTTCTCTCCTCTTCATTCCCAAAACCAGTTACCATGAAGTGAAGGAAAAAGGTTTTAAACAACATCGGATATTGCGAAAGCAACAATATTTGATTCTGAAATCATGTGCACATAGAGTCAGATCCGGTTCAAGCTATTCGACTATTTAGAATTAGGTCAAAACTCGAATCATGCAGCCAGCCCATGTTGGCAATTTTCAACCAAGGAAAAACTGAATTACGATGTGAAAATTGGACGTACCCTTGATGGGGCAGGGCAAGAAGCACCTTCACTTGCCCACAACCGCCGCAACGCAAACCGCAACATCTCTCCACTCTCTCGTCAATTACAACAACACTATGCACACATAACCTAATTCGAAAACAGATACCGACAACACAAATCACAAATTGGGTTCAAGCTCTCACTACTGTACCAAGTCAAGAGATTCCATGATGGGCCCAGGAATGAAAAGAATCATCTGTTATGTGCACATTCTTGAAATTATCTCAGGCAATAACTGCTTGCTCGCTACCCTAACCCTAGTCATGATCCAATGGAATATGGCTTGAAATTTGCACTGGATAGCATCAGAGTTTGCATGCAACTTAATATCGGCAGAAAATGGGTTTGAGTCTACAACAAAATTGGTTGCAGGAAAGTACAACAGTCTGAAAATTGTATTGGAGAATTATATGAGAAAGTGCGAAGGTGGGGTGGGATGCTATCTGAGAAGTTGAAGCTCAGAAGAAGCCATTTTGTCGCAGACTCATGAATGGAAGAAGCAAACGGCAGCCAAGAATGATGGGTTTCCTATGACCGTGCCCACGGTCCAACTTTAGGTGTTGGTGGAACCGAGAAATCCACGTTCCCATGGCTTAAAAGTTCCTTGTATAGAATGTTCTTATGGAAATTAGTGAGGGTTTGACATTACACATAACTACAGTAGCTCTTTATCTTGTATCACTCCATTTTTAAAATTTAATAATTGATCTACCGGTAGTCATACTTAAAAAGAAAAAAATGAAAACAATTATGAATTTGAATGTCAAATAGCGGTACAATACTAATTGGAATCTCAGAAAAGTAAAATATGGAATGTGAAAAACAACGAGAATATGGTTTGTACGAAAGCACCAGAGTTCTATAATTATTTCATATAATGATGATGTACTACTTGAAACTTATGATTTTGTCAAAGACCAAACTATTTTATTCATGATTTTGAAACCTAACTAGTAACTTTACGCCAAGTTTTTCATTTGCTTAATCCAAGGGTGCTCCAGTACTTGACTTGCACTCCACCGTTCATTGACATCAATTGTAAGCATGCATCGGAGCAGATCTCTTGCACCTTCGGAGAGATCGGGGAATGGGAAAGTTTGGAATGTTGCAAATTCACAATTGAAGAACAAGCGCATCCGTCGAAGGCCCCTGTAGGGCCAAGGATATTGTCCAATTAACATTGTAAACAACATTACGCCTGCACTCCAGATATCCACTTTTGGTCCATAGCCACTATCATTCACCATTTCAGGAGCCATAGCCCAGGCAGTCCCATAGAGACCGGTAAGTGGCTTTCCTTTTTTCTAGTATGTAGCACTTCCAAAGTCGATGAGTCTGATTTCGGAGCTTCTCTCGGTTGTTTCATACACAACATTTTCAAGTTTTATGTCGCGATGTACAATGCCCTTCTTGTGACACGCTTCAAGGGCTTTTACAATATGCTCGATGGTTGTTGCAGCTTGTTTCTCTGTAAAAGCGTCGTACTTATTCATACGGTTCAACAATGTGCCTCCTTCACAAAGTTTCATGATCATGTATACGTAAGAATCATCCTCAAGAATTTCTCTTGTTGAGATTAAGTTGTGATTTTTGAGTGACTTGATGAATAGTAGAATCTCTTTGTGCTCTTTCATTTGTTCTCTTTTATATGGTGTCTTAAATCTGCTTTTTGAAACGATCTTACATGCATAATTCTTGTTAGAAGTGCGGCACGTGCACATGTAAGTAACACCCGTTGCACCTTTTCCTAAGAAATCACTTAGCTTATATTTTTCAACTAGAGCGTGATGTTGTGGAAGTGGCAGAAGTGGCTCGCCGATCTTAGTCATTGTGTGAATCAAAATCAATTAAACCATATTATCCGTGTGAAATAGGGATGATAAAACAACAAGTATCATCCAAAAGTGAATGCTAAAAGGTGAAACTTGCATATAGCGTGTCTTCTTATATATACTTGATAGAGTAAATGGCAAAACGTAAAAGGTGAAGAATGAGAGAATACCTCAAAGTACATAATGTAAAAGGATAAAGATAGGGAGTTCACTCCCAAGTACATAATATATAGGCAACAAAAATCACATAAGAATCAAAGTAAAAGCTTGTTCGAACAGTTCCATAGTAACAATTTCAGCTACTTGTCTATACACACTAGCATGGTTTGTCGGGAGCTTAGGGTATTTTCCTTACTTAGGAATTGGTTATTCGACTCGCCACTTTTTTGGTGGCGAGTCAAAGAGCGGCCCATATCCACCAAAGGTAGTGGCTTACCTTACCCCTCACTATTTCCTCACTACTCACTCACTATCCATTTAACTTTCACTCCAACACGTCATTTACATTTATTATGGTATGATGGAAGGGTGTGGATTTGAAGGGGTGCTACAATTAGCAACCTCTCTCACTACATTTAGCCACTGGGAATGCCCCAAGAGCAGAATATATCATTTTATGGTCTACTAGCAATGTATTTGTCGTCCCGACAGGAAAGCTCTTTATATGGTACTTTTATAGAATTATCCTGTGTTTACCATTTCCTCATATTATGTTTATTATTTTTATATAGTAAGGTACCCGTCGTCCCGACGGAGAAGTACTTTATATGATATTTTCAAAAAGTATCTTGTGTCTACAGTTCCATAATAATTTTATATATGCCCATGTGTTTTTTTTTTTTTAATCTTTGAAATATGATTTTAATTTAATCCATTCTGATTTACATAATCCAAAAGACATAAACGAAGATAGGTAGATAGGTCGGTTGGTAAGTTGGTAAGATGGTAGGTTGGTATGTTGGGTAGGAAGGTTTGGTGGGTAGGAAGGTTTGGTAGGTAGGAAGGTCTGGTAGGTAGAAAGGATCGCCGAACAATATTATGTTATAGAAGTAGATTCCAAATTTTGAAGAGCTAAACTGGACTTAAGAAAAGAGTTTTCTTGGATTTTTTTACTTTAAAAATTGTGTGAGTTGGGACCACATCCAATTTACAAAACCTTGTTCGGAATCATAAAATGTTCACACAAATCATTCAAATACAAAAAGACAAGGTTTGGTTACTCTTAGAGAACTAACTATAATTAAGAATCAACCCTTGACTATTCTTAAAAGCCAAAAGGACTTTTTACTATTTTGTACAACCTAGATGAAGGTTTTAAAATCGATAAGAAACATACATGTGCCCCTGCAATGTTGCCAGGAATAGGATTGACTAACTTTTGCAGTAAAGTAATACGATGTAAACAACACCCACAAGACATTTGTTTTCAAAAAATCAAAAAATGTTGATGAGGTTCTTTGATTTCAGTGCATCAAGAGAACTATTCATTCCCTCATACGCAGGAGCGATTAGTAACCAGCAATAAACTGTACATGACAAGGCCAAGACCTGTATATTACAAAATTTCTCCGCAACGAAATGTTTTGAAGGGGGATGCCTCCTTCGAAGGACCAAAATGTGATCACCTGTCAAAACTCAATCCAAAACTTGTTGAGTATCAACGTGTCGTTCTCTGAAAATGTTCCCTTTCACGGAGGTAACGGTGAGTGAGTGATGAGGTGACAATTAGACTTAGCTTTTGTCGATGGTTGGGTATCGCACGCCACCACCTGACGATGCTGCTGCACCGACACCGAGATCACCACTGCTGGAGGACATGAAGCCCATGGAGGGATCGGAAGTGGCTCGTCGGGATTTGGACGACCTCGGGGAACTCATGAAAGCCGCTCTGGGCGACTGGGCTGCACTGTAATCACCGTGAAACGCTCCTCCTGTAGAGGTGGATGCTGCTCCTTTTGCAGATGATGGCGGCAAACTCGTGGCGTCGATGCTAGCACGAGATGTTGCCTCGATCGTCTCAAGGGGCAGCTCTTCCAAAGTCTGCTCACAATTCCAAAAATACCCACAGCTCATACACTCTGCGAAGCCTCTCTCTGCGTCTGAGTAGCTCTGTTTACCAACCCAGCAAAGATACCGTGCATTGTTTTTAATCTAGAACTGACCTCATTTTATACATTGTTAGAAAGAAAATTGTTGAGTTCTCACTCCCATGTAAGATATTATGGTCGTGGTAAACTTACTGCGACATGTCCGATTCAGTGTTATAACAAATGCATAATTGAGACTAGTTAGTGGATATTCGTACTTCGTAACATCATGAGGTAATTAATAAATGCACGAAAGAATAGCTGTGAGAGCGAAGAAGGTACCCAAGCGGCTTGTTGAAGCACGCGCAGGATCTCCTTACACCGCTTCCTCTTTGCTGCTATTTCCTCCTTTTCTTGTAGCATCTCCTCGAACATATTTTCCCTGCGAAATTGAGGCTCAATTGTTCATTTCAACTACTAAAGCACACAGTTTCGATGGCAAAACCAAGACTTTGGCTCATCAATGCTCATTAGTATCAAAGAACTGGACTGCAACTAAATACAATTTCACCTACAACTAATCAGCTAACGACCAGGAAAAAACTACGAAAGTAGAACTACGACGTACAATTACCTGTACAACTTCCTGATGAAGACACTTTGAAGTTCCCGCTTCGAATGGTTCACCTAGTTTCAACACATAAAAAATTTATCGAGACTTATCATAGTACAGATTGTCACCCACGTCAGCGGAATGGATTCGGACAACATCAAACCACATGAACGATCTTACCAAAAAGTGCATGATGGCTTTAGGAATGGAATCCTGGATGTTCTTTCGAACGATGTCGTAGTAGGACTTCAGTAACAACCGAGTCACAGCGATTTCGACATACTCTTGCTCTGTCTGGGTATCATTTGCTCTCAGCACTAAAGGTGGCTGTTCCAGAGTACCACAACAGTCAACTTAGACATAAATAAAGGACTGGTAATGTGACGAAACGAATGGCAGTGACCAGAGCATTATCCAACTTATCTTAGACCTCAACATATTACCAGGTACAGCAATCGAATGTTTGTCAAATCAGCCGTACCTCACGCAGCTGAATACTAGCATACGATGACTCCAAGCTTCCTTGGATGGGTTCACTGTGACCACGGTTTATCACATGTTCTTTGCTGCTCCCACCACTTGAACTTTTTTCAATATTTCCAAATATAGATGGTATCCCCCAACTTCCAGCAGGTCCAGAGCTTCCTGCTGACAATATGAAGCAACTTTGGATGAAAATATGAGACAATAAAAATTAACTTCCAAAACTTACAAGCACTGGCTTTCTGCTGTCTACAGTCCAATTAGTGCATGACCATTATCTGTCTTCGAATAATATTGTTTGAACTTCTCCAAACCTTCTATGCTGATAGGCGTAGATCAGAGTCAGAATCATCACGTAATAAATACAGGCCTGAGGGAATAGAGATCGTTAAATTCTAGGTTGTACCTGACATAACTGGTCTCTCCGCTTGAGAAGCTGGAGGTTTTCCATTCTGCATTTGCACAACAAGAGGACATGATTCAGTTAACATACAGAGACCTTGGCGATATCAGATACTTCATATGAAAGACTCTTACTACCACATATTTCAAGGATTCTGATCTGTTGTGATTTCGCAAAATTGGGATGAAGGTGTAACATGTATATTCTAATAGAAGTCAGACACAATATAATGAGCTTCACACATGGAACTGCACAGTAATCACGTCCTCATTCACGAACTCATCAGACCCCATTTGATGTACGACCAATCCTTTCATCCAGCGAACAAACACTGGATGAAGGATTGGCCCACATACACAACCAGAAAAGACAACTGTGGATACATTGGTGCGAGCAAAAACTGCCCGTGCCTTTGAAGGCTTCTCTGAAATCAGTCTTTCAGCCCCAATCTCTTTCCAGTCGTGCGCGTCCTGCTGCCAGCACCCAGAATCAGCCCAGATTAAAAGTAGCATGATGCGTAACTTGCAAAGGTAACTTAAAGGTAGGACGACGTGGAGAATAGGGCCCGACATAAATTTTGGGGCAAAAACAAAACCAAGTACATACAAAATATAGAGTAGTCTTTTTTCTGTAATCAACTGGAGCGTGTTGCATCCAAAATAGCATGCTAGATGCCACGAAAAGCAAAAAGGTATTGAACGTAACAAGGTCTAAATTTAACCTTAGCTTTGATAGTGTTAATGGCTGAAACCTTGGAATTCCGCTGCTGCTGTAGCGCAACTTCAACAGCCTTACTACCTCCAAGAAAGGCAGGATGGGAAGTATTTATGTAGTCCATCTGTGTTATCACTTGGCCGATCAGATACGATGGCACATATAAATAACTTACTCTAAACTGAACTACCCAATTCATCGAATACACCAAACAATCTATAATGAACTCTCAAAAGAAAAATCTTAAGGCGTAAGGTCCAAGAGCCGTATGTAGAGCATACACATTCCGGACGTTCACCTAGAAGATTTAAGGCTTATGCACAAAACCTGGTAGTATACATTGCTACTCAATGATACTAAGGATGTCAGATCAGAGCATCAAAAAGCACCTCCATTTCAATGAGGTGACCAATCATAGTTTCTGCAGGAGCCAGACCATCACGCAAGAAATTTGCTACTACTTCCTCAATGCGACGTCGTAAAAGAGGGAAGCGCTGCAATTCGTATGACTCACATCTGTGTGAAATCTGCCAGACACTCCAGTTTTCACTCAGTGAGTTGCAGAATCAGGTAGAGACAACTGAGGGAAGACAGACATGCTTTGGAAACCACACACCGTGTTTGCATTTCAGCTGAACACTAAACAGGGAAACGTAGACGTTCGCTTTCCGGTCGAATGGGCAATAGGTCACCAGAACTAGTGAGCCACCTTATTAAACTATCTGCGTTGGCCTTGATGAATGACATAAAGATGCTTGAAACCACAAATTGCTTGTCTCAAATTTCCATGACTCAAATAGATTCGCAATGAAGAGAAATCTCACATAATAAGCTCACACATGAGCTTGAAGCTTGACCACATTATATCAAACATAATGAAGCTCGAAACAACAGTGTGTTACCTTGACGAGCTCATCGTAGATAAATCGTGCACATTGCAGACTAGGCTCCAGCAATCGAGCAATTTGCCGACGCACTAAAACCTCAAAAGGTACCTGTTGCACAAGCACAAGCACAACCTTTTTAGGCTACAGACACCAGCACATAACCAATACCCCTATTAAAAGCTGTTCAATCTCTTGCTACTCATCCAATATGATTTTACAGCCTCACCAGATGTTCATCTAGAACAACCATTCTGAAATGATGAGATGATCGCCTCTTCACAGATCAAACCGAAGACAGTTGCGACAAGAAAAAATGATGCTGCGGCTCCAATATTGGTGATGGATTATTAAGTTTACACCAGGATAATAGGAGGAATACCGTCTTGAGTTGTACCTCAGGGACAAAAAGCACATTTTTAGGTCCCGTTGCATTTTGAATAGCGGTTCGAATATCTTCATCAGCTAAATCATCACATGGATCAACCTCCTGCACCAGCCCCAATGCAATGAATACATGTTCTTGGACCGGCAAATGACGACGCCATAAGTTAAAGACCAGTCACCCACCTCTAAGCTTCTGACGAAAATGGCTTGGAATATATATTGAATGCGTGCTCCTCCCGCAAGTTCAGTAGTAGACATCTCTTCATATTTTCCATCCACAATTGCCTGATAATCTGCAACCAGACGAGAGAAGCATGGTGTATCTCAAGAGTAATCATCGAAATGACTACTAGAAAGCTGACTAAGAATATCAGACCAATAGGGACAGATTAGTTATTCATCGCTAGTGTGAAGTTTTAACCTTTTGGTTAGGAGAGAGGGAAGGTCGAGAAACCCACCTGATGAATACTTGGTGATGATGCCAAGCAACAATGCCCCTTGTCCTGACTACAAGTTTCACCAAAATGACTGATTCAAGGACTTGAAACAGGATAGATATACACAAACTACGAGAACAAGATGACAAACTGAAAGGGGAACACTAAATATCGATGCACAAGTAAAACAGCCTGCAACGTAAAATCTGAGTTGTGCAGGTACCTTCGACTCTGTCAATTCCCCGTAGCTGGCCAACTCCTTCTGCAAAGCAACCATCTGATTGCTGATACGACTCTTCAGCTCCGGAAGTATCGATTTTATGTGTTGGACCAGAATCTGCAAGCCAAACATAGATCGAAATGGTTATCTTTATGGTCAAAGCAACTTCTAGGTTTAAGAATCTATTGCAAGAGGATGTGTCAAAGAGAGACCATAAAAAAGGTGCGTGATTAGATGAGGATAACACTTATTCCAAGCCTTCCAACAGGTACATTACCGTGTTCAATTTCTTTGCCAACTGTGGAACCCCACATCTATCGGAAAGGTTGTGATAAACCTGCAAAGGAGCCAAAGAAAAGGTGAAACACCATAACCAAAAATTAGTTGTTATACGCTATGATTTTCTGAAACAGGATCAGCCTCGAGTTACCTATGATCGGAACTACATTTGTGAAATTTTGCAATAAAATACTCAGAAATTTCTGATGATGTGAAATAGATACGGACTGCTGGACATCAGGTATTAGGACAGTGAACGCAGCTCCGGTGTTTGATGCTGCCTTGAACATTATAATACATGTTTGAGACTTACTGGTCTGCTTCGGAAAAAACTCTCCTCATAAGTAAGTGCATCTCGAATACTTTTATTGGCACTAATATCCTGGATCAAAAGAAACCATCATGGAAGGAAGGTTATATACAACACCTGAAAGCGAGAAATGTAAAAAGCTGGCTAACTAGTCAACTTCGCCTAAACCAGTTGTATGATATAGCGTTGCCTACACCGCAGATATGATAACGAGGAACAAACCTCTTGACTCCTGTTGACCACACCGACATACCCAAGGCGAAGGGGTATGACATTTCCCAACAAGAAACTGCGGGCATCCGTTCCTCGATCCATGATATCCAGCTGCGTTACCCCAAACAAAATTTCTTCAGACTAACGCACTATTGATTGAAACACACTGGCTGCGTCAGCGCATCAGATTTTCATTTTGAATACCAATGTACTCATAACCTTGGGTTTGTTAATTGCTGGCTACAAGTTGATCAATAGAATTGCAGGAATTGACTTGAGAGACATTGCGGAGCAACTTTTTTGACTACTGTTTAAACTTCCTCTACAGGAATTTCAGGCTACTCCTTGCTTAGTATGAATATGTATTGCATGTATATGAAGTAGCCAGAGGTTACACAATAATACCTTCGAGATCACGCCAATGGTGCGAGATCCTGCATAATTTGAACCACTGCATAAGTTTGTACCAAGGGATCGCCAGATGGTGTGAATAAAGATAGCTAACGAACTGCATAGTTTAAATCCTAAAACTGTATTAACTCTACAGCTCTAAATATTGCCTTTTAAACTAACAATCAATGGTAAGTGAGGTCTTGCACACCGTCTGGATCGGCTATCCTTGCCATTTGAAGGGCATCAGAATTAGCCAAGTCAGCATTAGCAGGCGAGACTGCGAGGATGATGCAGGTCTCGTGCTTTATGTAAGATAAGATCATAGTTCTCACACGTGCTTCGATGTCTGTTGGTTGGTCCCCAACAGGAACTTTAGTGATGCCAGGCAAATCAACCAACGTAATGTTCAACACATTTGGAGAAAATATCTTAAGCCGAATCTGTTTCTCAGATATTCCTTTATTTGTCCCCAACTCTCGTTCAGTTTCCAACTGCACCACAAAAGCCTCTCAGAGCAATATCGTACTAATCATGTCATCAGACAGCGAATCAACACAGCATGGGAAAGAAGTCGGAATTGGACGCTATTGGATGTTTTACTCGAATAACAAACTTCATTATTTATAAAGTAAAATTTACTCGACCCAACATCAAGCAAGCGGCCGAGGCAGTTGAGAATTATGCGCTGACTTCCTCCATCAAAGAAAGTTGACTATTGACCTTTAACATTTTCTGTGACTAATGTCAAATTTTTGCCATGAAGCTGTACCTGTATTTCTTTGCGAATGGCGGAAAAATCCGTAAACCGGCGACCGGGAATGTGGAGAAACTCCCCCCATTCCACAAGCTCGGACTTCTCTTCGGGTCTCCGAAGTGTTTGGACTAACTGCAAAACCAAGGGGCGCCGTGTGCAGATGTCTGAACCTCTCGGTAGGAAGTCTCTACCAACCAGCGCTTCCAGAACGCTTGATTTTCCACTACTTTGGCTACCGACTACAGCCACCTGCACCACGTAATTTTGTAAGGTGAAATGTACTATCCATGAGAAAAGTTACAAGCAGGTTTGCCGGAACTGGGTAGACTTGATGCGAGAGCTTCACTAAGTATTCTCGAAAGTATTTCACGACAGGTAAGCGCAGATGATATTCACTATCATACATAGCGTATCTTGACTCTAGCTACATAGGAAAGATGGACGATCAAGAAAGATGTCGTAAGGTCACCAGCCACAATTTTCAAGAGTTGGTTAAGAACACTGGAAATTCATGTTATCTCCTTGGACATAAATATCAAATAAAAATATGATGCGGCATGGTAAAATTATTACCAGACTGGAGAAAGCACATGACACAACCTTCGCAGGCCAAGGGGTGCCAATTAGTGCCAAATAATATTAAACGTCTAGGGGCAATAGGTTCGCTATTAAAAGAAGCAGACGGTATTGTTTACCTGAGGCAAGTCGACGGTAGAGGCGCTTCCAAGCTGGGAGAAGATATCTTGGAGCTTGTTGACAAGAGGAATGACAGACTGACCCAAAAATGTCGCTGGAGGTGGTGAAGCAGTTCCAGCAGACGGAGAACCTGGAACCTCAGATGATGGAGATCCCCCCCTAGATTGAGACATGATGGCAATCTTCTAATTTACGCTTCCTTCGTCTTCTTCGGATACCTCTGCGTCGCTGCCAGCTACTCAGAATTTTGAGAGATCTTGCATACTCGAAGTTAAGAGTGTCTCAGCCAGCAAATCCAGAATTGAAACAAGACCTGCAAACACTGAACGGCGTACCAGTGATCAGAAGAGCCAAGCAAATGAATGTAAACAAATAGAGTCGAACACCAAGGATGCTGGCCTTGGCCTTCGCATATCCTTTTCCTTGTATCGGCCGCAAGAAGTACTAAAATTTGTCATTAAACAGTTGCTCACAGATTCATGACCACATGATGCCGAATACGAGAAGTTGCAAGACAACCCTAACACAAGTTAAATACAACGGCGCAGACTCCGTTTCCAGGTCTAAATGTTCTCAGCATGACAAGACTCATCAGAAAGCTATAGAAGCCTGAGAAGCTGCACTGGCTCAAATATTTTCATGAAAAGCAGTATAGACTGGACAAAGGTTGCACTGCTGATGGATCTCAAGTGATCTATGCCAAAAGTCACTGCCCTCTGGCTGTCCCAAGCACGAAAGGAAGGACTTATTTGAACAGCGCCTGAGAATTTCTTATGAACAGGAACTTTCCTTCAGACCTGATGATACTCGATCATTGATTCAAATTTTCTATTAACGTCACTCATTCGACGATTCTCTGCGCATCGGTACATTCGAGTTTTCTCTAAGTGCTCTTGGTGTCCCAAAGAAGAAGGCAAATCATGATACAAATTCCAGGAGCTTAGACAGAAATAACTTGATGTATCTCTACCTGCCTCCTCTCGTGCAGGCGAGAGAAAAATAAAGTCAGGTCATTGACAAATCAGTTTATAACTGTAATGCCTGCAAGGAACCTATCAGTCAATTGCCTTGATTAGCTTTCAATGAATCTTATTTTTGAGGGCAATGCAATGTCGACTAAAATTTTGCAGAGCAGAGATTTTCCGCAAAAAGAGCTGACATACAAATGCAATAGCCATTTAGTTGAGCGCAAGCCACTACAACCAAATTGAGACACGTCAAGCAGGGACACTGATACAGACCGATACCACTTCCATAAGGACGAGGCTCTCTCATTGATGAGTAAACAATAGTGGTCAAACAACGCATGCGCCTAAGGCAATTGCACCGAAATCTTTGGCTGCGCGTCACAGAGATAGCTATTACAAAGGACCTATCACGAGAGTGAAAAAAATGCCAGCTAAATTTATAAGCTAAAAGGTAGTCACTAGCAAAGACGGGTGAGAAAGAAGCAGAAGGAAGATACGCTAAGGAGAATACGGAGCTGAAGGACGCTTTTCTTGGAGAGTGAAGTTCTTACTTCCACGGGATAGTTCAAGACTCGCACTCCCAAGTTGGCTCAACCTCGAATCTGCATTTGCTCAAGAACGCATGCTCCTCCCTGCAGACAAAAAGACGCTGAGACAGATACGAAAAATAATCTCAAAATTCAAAGCGCGATACGCTCATTTAAGACAAATACCGACGCAATTTTCACAACTTTCAAAGAGGCACTCATGACAAGAAGAAGCAAAACTACTGCACTTCGCAAGCATCCTCGGAAAAGAAAGCCACCGCCAAATCCTTGTAACAAGAACGTAACTATATAACTCATGTGTATCAAACCACAAAACCTACTCCAACGTCCTCAGAACCTCCAATGCAAGAAAACAGCTTGAAAAATCGCAACCGATCCAGCTTCCAAAAAGTCTAAATGCATTTTCCCGAGCTTACTCACCGCTTATTCACTGTAGATTTTTTTTTAAAAGTACACCTACAATGTCTTCAGCTTTACAACCATGAAAGATCGCAACTAAATGATATCAAAGAAGGAAACCGGACCTGGAGAAGATTTGTGAAATCGCAGCCAGTCCAGCTCTGAGGTCTCCAAAATTCCTCCCGATCAGGGATTGTATGCGAGATGGGAGTGCAGGGAGGTCAAATGGAGTCCAAAATGGACGATTAGAAGCTCAAAATGAGCCGGACGAGGCGGGCGATGAAATGCGGCAGAGAAGGAGGAGGAGCGTGAGGGAGGGAAGTGGTGAGCAGGGGAGATGGCAGCAGGTTCCGGCGAGAGCTCCAGAGGAGCGCAGACAGAGTTGCGAGCTTCTTCTCGCAATTTGAAGGGCGCGGAGTTGCAGGGAGCTTTGCCTATGTCCGCGAGCGAGGCAAAGCGGGGGCTTTGCGTCCTCCAAGCAGCTTTTCAAATGGCCTCGGATGAATGAAAGTGCTACCGGGATTTCATCCGTCGGAGATGGATGAAGAGATCTTTGAAAATCAGTTACGTTAATTCGGTTGATGGGGCGTATGTTATGGTCCGTTAGTCAGAAGTTTGAACTTGATTATGAGAATGTTCTCTGAATTCCAAATTTGAATGGATGGTGACTGAAATTTCTTCTCCAAAATATGTTCTTAAGCAAATCACTACTGAAGATATAAGGTGACCCAAGTCAAAAGGTTTACCAATTTTACAAGGGTAGCCTCCAAATTCGACAAAATCAATCTTCACAATTTCTAGTAATTTCCGAATTGTTTTTTTCAAAATTCGTCGAAATTCGAGATTTTGGAATATTTCCAGTATTTTTAAAATTCACAAACTTGTAAAGGCACCTACTCACCATTTATATTTTTCTATAACCAAATAAATCTAACGTGATGCATGTTTTCCTATATTTTTTTTAAGACCTTCTCTTAGAAAATAACTTGCATGAAAGTCAGGAAAGAGAAATATTTCTCTAAAATTTTCCAATGAAGGCACTCAACTTGATTACCTACATGGAACAAAGTGTGACCAAGATTTTTGGGGTAACAATCTTGAAGTTTCCCTTTATACCATGGAGACAATATCTCAGATGAAATGCCCAAAAATAACTTCTGCACCAACTTTAAACGTTAGGATCTCACAAATGGTGCAGATAATAGGTGAGTTTGAACAGTATAATTTTTTGACTATATCTCAATTTCAATAAGGTGGTAGAAAATTGCAGTTTTTGTTTTAGAAATCCAAAAAACACTTGCGTTTTTAGGGGTAAAGAGACGGTAATTGAATAACTTTTTTTTCCCTTTGATTCTCAAGAAAGTCTAGATAGGATCAAGGGACTCCATATGTCTTTTAGCCACTTCCAATATTTTATCTCTCATAAAGTCAATATTACAAAATCAAACTTCTCTTTCGGGAAGTCATATACAGGACCAATGATCCCCCCTCCAACCCTTTCTTCTAAGGTGCCAAATTTATTGTTTGTTATGTCTTCATGTTCATTACAAAATGTTACGTTTTTGAGAACCTCCAACCATTGCAAGGCTCACCAATTTTTTCGAGAACGTGCAATACTTCCAAAAACATTGGAAGATGGGAGGCACTCCTACATTGCAATGTTGCTCCAAAAGAAGCTGCATTCTCAACGCTCTACAAAGTTGTGATTTTCGCTTAAAGTCACCTATTCAAAATAATTATATAAGGTTGCTATTTCATTTGTAGCAACCTTTATTTATTTTTTGGCAAAATCATGCCCCAATCCTTAAGATTATTCATCGTGTCTAATCAATATATGATATGATATTATGTTCACAATATCAAAATGATGTCATGGAAGTGGTAGTGAAGGCATAGAAGGACTATTTAAAGCCTCCTATATTATAGCTTCAAGATTTGGAGAGGTTCTACATTCTAGTATACAAAGGTATAGGATTAATAATCTCGAATTTTGTAAAAACAAGTGGAAATTATTGACACCTAACTCATGAACCTATAAAATATTCCAAACATCTCATATTTTCATCTTGTGCAAACAACTGATGATTATCAATATGGCCTAATTACACTTTGTATTAGTTTCTTTAGATGATTCATACGTATCATGTAACTTGTGGTATGTTTTAGGATGCATTCTCATACATCTCTTGAAATTAAATTTTTGAATATGTTCAACTTGTGGACTCTTTTGGCTATATACTTGCATCAATATGTTGCTTAACCTATTCATTTCATCCTCAAATATCTTCATCTTTTTTACAACCATATTGTTCTTTTCATTTGCATGATCATGAAGAATTTGTTGAACATTGAGATTTTCTTTAGCCTATTGAACATACAAAACAATATCATTCACTTCTTATACTTAATTTAATTGATTTCAAGACGTTGGATACAAAAATTTCATAATGCTATAATGAGAAATTCATAACATTTAAATTAGGTTAAGCAAAACATTTTCATATTTAGAAGCACAATCAAACATTTTGTTGACGTTATAGTTGGTCATTACCTTTGCATGAGATGACACTACAAGTTGATGTTGTTTCGTAATTTGATCTAAGCGATTACACTGATAGTCCAATTTCTTGTTGAATACACTAAGTCTACGACCAACTTCCTCTCGTCTTTTCTTGGCCTTTTTGAGATTTATCTTTGCGGAAGTTATTTGATGTTCAAGAGCCCATTTTATCTCTAAAAGTTGTTCTTTAAGCTTGTCTTGTACAATCTTCAACGAATCTTTTACAGTGATACAATTTGTATTGGTTTTTTCTGATTGTTCCTTCTCCCACTCTTCTTGTGTGATGATCTCTCTTAGTGATTGCAATATCAACAATTTGCTTTCTTTGTAGATTTTGGAATTGCAATTTTGAGCCTTATCCATTATCATTGCGCGTAAACTAAGTACTCCAACTTATGTGCATTTATGACGTATAAAACAAATATTTGGTGTTTTCATCATCATCAATATAGATGGAAGGGAGAAATTTTTAGAGCAAAATATGAAATACAAAGTAGAACCAAGAGCATGCTCTACGTTTTTGTGTAGAAATTGTATACAAAAGAGTAACTTCACTCTTACTTATTTGAAGCATAGTTATACTATATTAGATCAATTTTATGTGGAGTTCTCTAAGTAATTATCATCAAATGTATATAAATTTATCATGGAGTTTGATTCGTTTAAAGCAAAAATTCATCCAATGTTTTCTATCCAATCCAATTACTAACCCAGTCTACTATTAGACAAGATTCATCCTTTTTTCTTAAGCCTTGTTCGTCCTCGGGGTGTTTATAGCCAAAAACACATTTTCAAAAAAAGTATCATCGATGAGAAAAAAAGCAAGCATTTGAGGACACCTGTAATAAAATCGTAGTTGGATCATGTGAAACAAAACTTGACTCATGAGACCTCGTGGATGGTAAGGTCATAATGTATTAGTGAATAATGCAAAATTCCGTCATTTTCTCTGTGAAGTGAAAATACTACCTACACAAAAAATTGCAATTAAATAAATAACAAACTAGAAAGCTTTTCATCCTCATCTTAACAAACTATTTGCAAAGAATTTAAAATTAAAATTAAAATCATCAACTTTAAAGTTGTTCACTTTCATCACATCGTCACTCTTGAACCAGACAAAATTACCAATAAAAGTCTTGGCTCAAATAATTATAACCTTGCAATGGTGAAAATTGATGTAAATTTTTCAGAGGAAATATATTCAAAATCTAAACCTTTTTGCACTAAAATCTATGCCATATTATTCCTTGAACCTTGAACAAGAGAAATTCTTCTACTACAAGAACTAGACTTTTATTTAAGTTTTAACCCAAAAAAATTCAAGCTTAAAATTTAGTGATAAATGAAGGAGATACAAATCCTCAAAGATCATAGGACCCATTATGGGAACCAACCATAGGGGCCGTTTGTTTACGAAGGCATTTATTTTAATGGATCATAAAAAATAATGTAATGAACACATTGATTGCAATTTCCATATTATCATTGTCACTAATCAATTGTTGATGAATTTGTAAATCAATTAGTGACTTGAAACAACAATGCATGGTGGATCGGCAACCAAAAAAAATCTTTGGAGGGAAATGGGCATAGGAAAAAAATAAAAGCTTTGTTTAGCAAGGGCCACATCAATAGAAAGAGAGAAAAACTATGTGACAAATTGTACATTATTCAATAAGAATGAACATAGAAAGGTTAAGGTGCAAACTTGGGAGGAACACTCTTGACCAAAATCTAGAATCTTGTGCGGCAATAAGAGCTCACAAAGGAAGCTTAGAGTAGTGGCTTCTTTAGAAATCGACTAGCGCTTCCTAACAATTTTAGAACGAGAGTACTCAATTATGGCGCATATTTAAGCATTAGAAGTCTCTAGTGAAGTTAGGAGCATACATTTTATTTGTGCATGGGGATACTAAGTGAAAGGATAGTCCAAGTGGATTCTTCAATTTTTGACACCTCTACAAGTTTCAATGAATATTTGAAGGTGAATTTATAGGTGTTTATAAATTGGTGCTCTAATTTGACACCCTAAAATATCTCCAATGGGTGCATGGTATTGTTGTATTACAAAACTTTAATGTACCTATGGGTGAAGAAACCTAGAGCTCCATGATTGGAAATACTCCATTATAATAAAATCCAAGTAGTTACAAAGAAGATTCTTATATACATGGTATGAAATATAGCTTGCAATTTGTATAATGAGATTGTCATTCTCATAGGTACAATGTGGGGCTTATTTATTTGAGTGCAACCCTATAGATTAAATCATTTTCTTTCATGAACTTTTTATATACTAGTGCAATTTTATAATGAAGTTTGACAACATCCTGGTTGCAACTATTTTTATTGGAATAATTTGGTAATTAGATGTGAAATATACCAAGAAAACTAAACTCAAGAATTACGTGGTCCTTGGGGAGGTATATCTCCTTAATGATTGAACGTCGGAGGTCAACATTTATTCTTTAGTTGGATTCTAATTCAGAATTTGTGTTTACAATAGTTTGTCTTTTTATTTTTTTATTTTATTTATTATTTATTTATTTATTTTTTGGGTTTTAGGTTCAATCCAAGAAGTAATAGAAATATGATTAAAATTCTAGTGCAAGGAGTCTAGTTATTGATAAGTTTCTTTTGTAGAAATTGCCGTTGGTTTCAATGTTGCAAGGTCGCTATTTAAGCATTAAAAATTTGCTTATAATTTTCTCTTTTAGTACTAGCCAAGGTGATGTAAGATGAAGTCAAAAAAGTTTCCACTTGGAAATACACGCTTTATACCTACTACCAAGACATAAAAGGAAAAACCATTAATAAAATATTGGAATCATTCAAATTTTATCAGCAGCCGAGAAATGAGGCTTTTCATGGCTCTCAACAGTCTTATGTTCTAATTGTATAAAAAGCCAAATTTGTCATCACTTTTGTATCTACCTATTTCTTGCCCAACCTTGTACATCTTCGATGAAAGTGCTTGTTAAATTTCAATATTTTCATTACTTTCGGAGGCTTAGTATAAATTAAACTACAATCAATATACCAATATCAGATCTCATATCAAGAATCAAGTGGCCGAGGTGGATATGTCTTGTCGCCACGATGTCTAGAGAGCGGCAATTTTGGCATTGTTTTTGAAGCTTTTGACTTAGTGGTAAGATCACTTCCATTTCAAATTGTTCAAATGTTGGGTGTGACACTCCTATTATCAAATATCTTCAATTCTTATTCAAGGTAGTGCTCCCCTAGTTGGCAAAATCACAAGTTACAAATTTGTCAATGTCACAAGAGACTAATTGTTTGGGAACTGAAAGTAGTCCATAAGGAAGATAATTGAACAAGGAAGATTGACGATTACGTGAATGTGAATGGCAATTGTAATAGCATTGGCCGTGCTCTCAAGTGCTTTTTCTTGCTTGGTGCCGGAATGATCTTTGAGAGTTTCCTAGTTCGAGGGTCACTTACGAAATATGTAAAGTTTAGGGACAAAAATGTCAAGTCCTTGAGGAAACTGTTCTCGGCAACGAGTGAGAATTTCCTCGTGCTTTACAACCAGATGTTTTTGTGCAATCAAAGTTGGAGGATTACTTTCAAAACAAGCATTACAACACAAGTACTTACTCATCTCATCTCACAAATTCTCTCTCAAGTCACTTCTTTTTTTAACGGCTTACTTCTTTCTTTGATGATGGTGCTCATGCACGTATTTCACATATGCACCATTGCCGACTCCGTCTTACTTGCTACCACGGAGAGCCTCATCACAAATCGATTGAAGCCAAATGGTTACAACCAAGACTGAAGTCGCCTTGAGTGTGCGTTTACAATGATTTTTCATACATTCTTGCACTTAGCTTGTCACACTACTCTAACCCTTTAAAGACGAAGGGTGTTTCTCCACGAAACAGGTTTGCATGTGATTTTTTTTTTAAAAACCAATTCTAAGAGTGAATGTATGCTAGGGTGGATCAAATAGTACAACACAAGTTGTTTTACATGAGGTAATCATGAAAGGTCATTTAAGGATGGCCTAGAATGCAAATTTTTACGGAGGATACCTTGCGAAGCATTGTGAATTTTGCAAGTCCCATGTAATTTTCACCACAATTAGAGGGAAGTTGAAAATAAAGCATTGTTTTTTACTTTTTTGGAGGTTCTCCCTGCTATCCAAAACTCACAAAAGTTCAAAGGAGTACTTGAGTAAGGGAGGATAGTACAAAATTAATTTGTAGAGAATATAAGAGCATGCTAAAAGCCACCCTATGTTGCAATGCAATGTTAAAAAGAATTCCATAGTCAACATTATTTATGGAGTTAAAGTGCTAAAGTTCATTTATGCCATAAGT
The DNA here is from genome assembly GCA_037043015.1 of Bryum argenteum. Taxonomy (NCBI): domain Eukaryota; kingdom Viridiplantae; phylum Streptophyta; class Bryopsida; order Bryales; family Bryaceae; genus Bryum; species Bryum argenteum. Next base: position 9,517,674 of record CM073330.1, read on the forward strand.
TGGTCAAGAAGATGTCCATTTTCAATTTCATTAAGTAATCAAAATACAGTAAAGCATAATCTTAAGTTTGCAAATGCTCAAACTTGTGTAATAATGCAAATTTTGTGGTAAAATTTGCAAAGTCAAATTCCAATTTTCAAGTCTTCTGGAACATTCCGAGGGTTATGAGCCGAAATGGGACACCTAAAAATAAATAAACAAATAAATAAACAAATATGTATATTTATCAAGATATATATATATATATATATATATATATATATATATATATATATATATATATATATATATATATATATATATATATATATAGAATTATATTTATTACTTAATTGATACCTTGGTTCCAAAGTGACCCAAGTCAATATACTAACCAAATCTACAAGGGCAACCTCCAAAATCTCAAAACCTATATTCTCAATGCTCCAAAAAACTTAAGAGACATACTTTTGAATGTTATAATCTATAAACTTACAATATCCAATTTACTCAGTTAGTCCTATACGGTATGCCATGACTAAAACCTTTTAGAATGGAAAAGAGAGATTTAAATGGTATTCATGGTACCAAGTCTTGTTCATATAAACTATTATTGGTCTTGAGCGTAGGGACACCTTTTAATTACATCTATAAAGATGTTTATTTTGTTGGCATTTGCAAAGCCTTGTTTAGAAAGAAGTATATGACTAGATGTTAAGAGCTTAGAGAAATCTTTCAAAATTAATAAAAACAAAATACTATTATCTCCAATAGCGGCCAAGCCTTGGTCATGAGGAAGTGTGCAAGTCTTAAGCTTGGGAAAATCCTAAAACTTATTTTAGAAATTGATGACATTGATTTTAACATTGGCAAAGTTTCTGTAGTAAGAAATTATGCTAGTCTTAAGCTTCAAAAATCTTCTAAATTAATACAAAAAAATTGTTTCTTACATTGTAGGAGTAGAAAATGGCACTAAAAGTGACGGCTTGACTGTTATGATACGTAGGGCATATGACGTAGGGCATATTTAAATTGTGCTTCTAATGACATCACAATAAATAATTCTATTTGTCACTTTTCCTTAATTCTTTATTCTTCTACAAATCTATTAGGTATGATATGCTTATTACAACCAAAAAAAATCTAAGAAAAAGTGACAAATATCATAATTGATTTTGATGTTATTAGAAACCCAATTAAAACTGACACTTGCGTCATTACGGTCGAGTCATTACGATTGTCACTTTTAGTGCTATTTTCTACTAGTGTTGCCCAAGCTTCAGTCATGAGAAAGTATGCTAGCTCGAGCATGGGAAATCTTCTATATCAAATATAAATAACAAGAATACCTCATCAAGCCTCGGCAGTGAGGAAGTGTGCTACTCTCGACCATGGGAAAACTCTCATACTATATATAAATCTGCAAGAGCTTCTTTGCTTCTCATTATTTGTTGAGCTCTCTTTGAGCGATCGTTTCTTTGTGCTTTTCATCATTTGCTTAGCTTTTAGGGTTTCCTATGTAGAAGTTTCTCTTAGGTAGAAGTTGCGGGGCTAGTTCGTTTGTTGAGAGAATCATCATAGTGATAGCAATACTCAACCTATGGAAGCGGAGATGGAAAGTGTTTATGTGCCTTTTCCTTGGAGTGCACTAGGTCCATATACACTGTCGCTAGAAGAAATCTGCACTTTTCTTCAAGAATCTTGCGCTCTATATCCTCAATTACACACGTATACCGTAGTCACCTCATCAACGACAAATGAATTAGGTGAAGAAGTAGAGCGTTGTTGCTGGATTATTCTCAAGTTCGATGCTGCACTACCTAGTGCATGGGGAGCCTTTAATTTGAACACCGATAGGCTTGACCGGATCAACGACAATACATGCATCAAACTAGGCGATGGCCAAATTTATGAGACAGTTGGATTAGGAACTTTGTGTTTTGATGGAATTTACCCTGGATTCTTTTGGGTAGTTTCTCCACCTACGGAAGGTCAAGGCCCCTACGCTCCACTTGCTGTCACCGACCTTCAAACCCTTATTGGCTGTAACGGTGCACCTCAACAACCTCGTGTGCAAATGTTACACGAAGTGTTAGAGGATGGAGAAGCCACTCAATTTGACGCTTTGTCTAATCACAACATTGAGAACGTGGTCGAGACGGACTTGGAGAATGCGGCATCAAATGAAGGTGTTCAATTTGCATCAACAAGCGCTCATGGAATCGCAAGTCCTACTGCGTCGAGCACACAGACATGCCAAGCATTTCGCGCCGACTTGGTTGTTTGCAACCAAGCAAATGTGGAGGTGTCAACCAACGCTACCGACAACACAAATGTTGTATATCAAGGTATGGAAGTGGAGAATGTCGTGGAGGTTGAAGCGCATCGACCAAATACTACAAATCCACGTAAACGGAAAGCACCATCTTCTAAAGTGTACCACGGTGTAGTGCGGTAAGTGTCTAAAGTTTAACATTTGTTCACGTTTCATGAATGGATTGTTGCAGTATATGATGTTAGACCTTGATTATTTACTTATCGAATGTTGATTATGATGACTTTGATGACGACTCGACGCATTATGATGGTTATTGTTGAGTTAAAGTTGGAATGATCATAACAATCAATGTATACAGGCGACAAGGTCAAACAAAGAGTTATGTGACATACTTCACACCCAAAGGTCTTTCCGACAATAAATTTCTTACATTGGGTATAGTACTTTAACCACTTTTAGATGATTTATCATCAATGCAATTATAAAGAGTTACATGTGCCAAATATACATTTGTGTGTGCTTAATTAGAGCATTGATGATGAATTATGATGCAAAACATGTTTACAGGAGAATTTCCATTTGAAAGTGAGGCATTGGAAGCCTTCAATATATTTGCTTTGATACACGAAGGGAGAGAGTCTTGCAAAAATATTGTAAGTGTTTTATCTCTTCAATGCTATTTCTTGAGTGTTTGTAGTATGTGTCACATGCCATGTTGGAAAGTCTTGTTTGTATATATATATATATATGCTTTACAATAATTTATTTTTTTGTCATATTCCTAGATGCCATTTTTTCAAATTAGTTGTTCTTGGACATTAGAGCGGATGTAGTAGAACTTATCATTGAAGCACCAGATTAATCGAAGATAGTCGATCTACCTTTGTCTTGAAAACATATAAAATCTTGCTAGTTTTTACATGTGAATGTATGGTTTGACTTTAAGAATTAGCGATTCTGTATGATGTATGCTTATCTCTAGCTTTTGTATTGTAGAAGGATGAGTACATAGATTCTCTCAAAAACAAGGTTGAAAGCATGGATTGGAGTGATATTCCTCGAGTGGACCTTATTGCTCAACTCCGACTTAAGTAAGTATAAGCTTTATGTTCATGATGTGTAGGATACAATTGTGGTTGAGTACATCATATACATGATTAGTATACACACATCGTTTAGTTGAAGTGATAGATAGTATTGTAATTTACAATGATTTGAATGTCTTTGATAGTGTTGATATAGATCCATGATTGGATTACTACTTATGCCATATTCTAATGTATAATGTGGATGTTTTCAAACAGGGGAAGGGGATTTGAGATAGATCCCAAGTTGCCAGAGGAAACTCCAAAGTATAGAAATGTCAAGATGAGAAAGTAAGAACATATCATCTCTCACATTTATGAAATAAATTGCATTCGATGTAGCTGTGATGTACAAAGGGTATGTTTTGTACTTGTATATTAGTTTGTTTTCTATAGCCTACCAACCAAGTTCCTTTGGAAAAGTCAAATACTAATCCATGCTTCATTGCAATGTCTTGATTGCAGAAATAAACAACGAAATGGAGTTGTAACATTTAAATGGTCTTGCGATGTGCCACTTGTAGAGACAACAGAGAACACGTCTACATATGGTATATTGCATCTTCCAAATTTCTTACACCAAGTGAACTTCAAAATAGATCGGTATAAGTTTTAAATATTCATTGTTGCCATTCGTTGTTGTTTAGTAGATATAGTGTTATAAAGTCAAGTATTGTGAATACAAAAGTGGCTTCATAAATGGTTTCTCATATATTTGTTCAATAGTTGGTTGCTAGTAAAGTACTCAAAAAGTCATGTCAATGCAATAACATGTGAACTCACTCTAAACAATGGTGTGAATATATCAGACAACGCAAAGGATGCAGCAACTAGGGCGGATGAGTTGCTTTTCAAAAAGGAGGGTCTTTATGCTTGGACAAACTTTGGTCCTACGAAGTACATGAGCAAGGAAGCAAAGGAGAAACATGACAAGATGTGGATTCCATTGGATGATAATCCGAGGGGATATCTTTCAAGTGCAAGAGGTTAGTTTAGGCATAGACTACGTACACAAACCCTTATGCATTGGTAAATGCTCGACAAGATTCTGCAAGGAACCAACAAACCAAATTTATGATGAAGTTGTTATTTTAGTCTTGAAGGATTGGAATTAAATTGAATTGATATGAAAGGTTGAAGTATTGAGTAAATGGAATGAGACGGTTATTTACTTGGTCATCATAAAGTCTACCATGATTTGGTCCAAAATGTGTGTCCATGGTCAATAAGGTTTGTTATTGTGACTTGTAAGTGGTGTTTAAGGTGTTAACACTTTATCTTGAATTGGAGGTTTTAATCCTTATATGTTGAGAATTTTAATGCCAAATTGTTCATCTAGATTAATAATAATTTGAAAAATGCATGTAAGCAGTTTATTACCTCTTCATTTAATTAAATGATATTTTGAACAATCTTGGATATGAAAAAGCAATTATTTTCATTGAATCTCTTGTATATTGTGACTTTATACATTTAAGTTGTTCAAGATACGTTTTTAACAATATATTTAGAATGAATATTGATGTGTGGCAAAGCACTAGGATTTGAATAAAATCTTAAGTAAAGGATAATAAAATGAACACCAACAAGCATGATAATGATTGTGATTCCTCCAATAACTAAAATAGTCATGATTCACATTTGAACCGCCTTTCACTTGAATGAACCTCAACAAAAACTTTATAGTTTTGATTTTTTTGAGAAGAGTTATGGTGGTATAAGCATTTGTTCATGTACTCGTTGGCTCAATTTGTAGCAAGGATCAATAGTGCCATGTTGGAGAAAAGATGTTTGTAGGCATAGGAAAAAAACTATCTTTTGTGGCCGATCCAAGGCCTTCGCTTATACCTTCTATAACTAAATCAATGGATTAAGATATATTCATGTGAGCGTAGCCTGATTAATGAATAAGAATGTTGATCTCGAGTCAAGAAAGGTTCTCTTCATACACCAATAAAACTGTTGAATTGTTCTTGTATGCATCTACTAAACCTCATAATTATACAAAAGATTTGTATATTGTGTTGAGGTTGAGTTTAGAAAATGGTCATCATTAGTTTTTTTCACTCAACTACTTATATATTTCAATTTGTCCAAAGATAATGTATTTGAGCTCCCCTTATGGCTTCTAAACAAGACATGACTTCTCTCAAGAGGTTTCTAGCTACAAGAATAAGCACATTCTCAAATCCTCTAACATTTTCAATTAGGGTTGGAAACTTTCTACGAAATCAAAAATTCAAAAACCATTTTAGTCGGAATTTGGGAAGGAGTCTAAAATCAATTATATATGGTAGAATTTAATCCCAAAATAGTTTGACTCATTTGTAAAAAACAAACACATGCTCACAAAGAGTGTTCTAAATGTAGACTGGACTAAGTTTGTCAACTCTCAATTGTACAATCTGGTAGAAGGCTTTTGGTACATCAAGTGGCTCAAATCTTGATTCATGAGGCCTCATTGATTGCGAGATCTTAACATATCAATACCCAAAGAACATCACAAAATCAAAGCATTTTTACTTTGAGATAAAAATGCTACTAGAGACTTCATGCAATGAAAGAATTACCAACTACAAAGATATTTACCTTCATCTCAATAACATCCTTGAACAAAAAAAATCCATGAGGAAAATTTCTTTGCGCAAATAATCGCCTTGCAATAGTGAGAACTACCAAATGTTTTATCAAGGTAAAATAGTCCAAGAGTCAACCCTTTTCACTTGAATCTATGCCTTACTTTTGATACATCTATAGATTTGTCAAGGTTCTACCACATAAGCTAGACTCAAATTGGAATCCATCGCAATGACAAAGTCAAATCTTACGGGGGTGTTCATCTCAAAAACACTTCTGAAACAAATAAAATTCATCCAGAAATATATCTTGGCTCGGACATGTGCCTTCCAATGGTGAAAACCGCTATAAGTGTACAAAGGGAAACTAGTCCAAAACTACACCCTTTCCACTCAAATCCATCCCCTATCTTCAAATCTTCAATGCATCGTTTATTAGGTTGAGGTCTCTACTAAAATTTTACTTTGATTGGAATCCATCCCAAAAATTAAAGTTGAAATCCAACAATGGATTAAGGAGATCTAACTCCTCCGAAATCATTCATTTTTTCACTTTTTCATTGTAGAAACATCATTGCAAATCCGATACAGATGTTAGTTTGATCAAGAAACTTGAAACTAGGAAGTCTTTAGGATGCATCTAAATATCATACTTATGTAAGAAAATTTCTTGAAAAACTATTTTTGATACCACATAATTACTTAATTAGCTCACAATGGTAAAACATGCGCCATGTTTGGAATTCCAAAAACAAGAGTTGCCTTCACTGAAATGCATGCCATTATTTCATACTTCATTATATGGGTCTAAAATGTTTACTACAAAAACTAAACTTTATTTGGACCCCGACCAAGTGATTTTGATAAAATCAAAGTTCGGATGAAGAAGAAATAACTCTTCAAATATTTTGCACTTCATCCGAAATGTCCTATTTCGACACTAGGAATGTTGAGGGGTTTAAGTATCATAAATGTAAATGAAGCTAAGCTATCTAAATCTCATATGTACAATCCTCTCGTATAATTCTTGTAAATGATTTGGATTCCATTTGAAGTCATAAGGCATCATAGTTTTACTAGTAAAGATTGGCAAGAAAATGACGACAATTTGTTAAAGAGTGCATCAAAAATGTCTCAAATGACAACAACTATGTGTCATTCCCATCATGTCATTACCTTGTCATTTGTGCCAATCCATGATTCGATTGTAGCATCCCATGTGTGAGAGGTGGTCTTAGAAATTCCGACCTTTTAACCCCTGAGCGCCCCTGCGGACTAAATGTGTCCGCCAGGAATTCCGGCAGTCAGAAGTCAACCATTGTTTGACCATTATAGAAACCAGATCCGTGCGGTGAAATCCATCCCAATTTTTCCCACACCTTCGCATCCCTGTTCTTCATGTTTCTCAACGGTGAAATTGAAAGTAATCAATTTCTGCAGAATTGACACCCAATAAGCTTGGGCATGGTCTGCACACCTTGATTTTCGGGCTTTTTGGAGGGGGCGCTCAGGGGTTAAGCTCTTATCACAAACTTTGTCATTTTGGATATTAAAGTGACATCATATCATTTAAGACACTTCTCTGTTTTTTTCTTCAATTTTTTTCCACTTTTTCCTACTAATCATTGTAAAGTCGTAATGTAGTATTGTAATACAAAAAATAACATGGAATTTTATTTTTTTCTTTAGAGTTGAAATGCTTCCAACAAATGTCTTGCAATTATTAAAGATCTCTAACTAGAACTTATTGACCTTTCTCTTAAAAGCCCCATGGGGGCAAAAAACTCATATAAAATAAAAAATATTTTAAAAGTGAAAACATTTCCAAATTTTCTAAACGAGTAGTGTCTAAACCTGATAAGAGGCCATGCGTAAAAATTCCATTGTTCCTTGTCTTTATAACTTTCTAGATTGAACTAGGGAATCTTTCACAAGAACTAGACTTGAGTTTAGATGGATTTTGACGAACGCTTTTGATCCATAGTGGTGGTCGACGATCTTGATCTGTAGTGGTGGTTCTCCAAAAAGATGACGTGGCAAGAATTTAGGTGAAACTTAGCAACGTGGCCGCCACACAAGTGCCACGTGGGACTTATAATACGACGGGTACCAATACAAGACGTGTACCCAAAGAACCGCTCTCCCATCAAGTCACCCGCCTTGGCTCTTGAGGAACTCGCCCTCCTGGACTCCGCCTTGCTCCAAAGGGTACACGTCGTGTATTTTTGGCACACCCATGGACACCACCGGCAATGCCCCTTTATATATACCTGCTCCCACGCCACGATAGACTGACAGGTCACATTCTACATGGTTATTTACTGCAGATTGTTTTACTCACGAAAAATTACATGCCCCTTACAATCAAAAGGGTATGCATGCTGCGTGCAGGGACAACTCGCTTACCCGGTACACTCATCGGAACACCACAACACACCTAACGAGATTTATATTAATAGATTCATCCTTAAGTACATGAGCTATAGATTCCAGGAATTTTGCACTAACCTTCTCTCTCCACAATACGAAGATCCTGGTTTTTTTTTAATTTCTTGAAAGTGGTCTTAGTACAAGAATTTGAGGGGATTCGCAACGTTGTTTTCTCAAACGGTGCTCAATTCTAGCAACGTCTTCAAAAAAATTAAGCAACGTTATGGAGTCACCAAACAACCTTATTTTCAATCTAGTTGAAAACGTTGCTCAAGCAACTAAGTTCCAAAACGTTTGAGCAAGGTTCATATAAAAGCAAACGCTTGTAACATTGCAAACCATTCTCTTTTCTAGTAGTGATCTCCATCTCTGGCCACAGTCATTGACACGCGACTACTCAAATTTCTTCTACGCTCTTCTCTCAGTCTTGGCTGCAAAGTCAAGGACCATCTCCACAAGTAAGGAAAGTGGACAAGATTTCATGAAAAAGCATATGCAGTGACAATTTGGAAGGTCATGTTTGGAATTGTAACTTTTGTAGTGTGAGTTGTGTCTTCTTGATCTCCAGCCGGAAAGGGCACATCCACAAGATCGTTGGGAGGTATGGAAGAAAGAGGTGTGACCGGCAATTGGGATGGACTCTGAATGGGATGAAGCATTAAGGTGAATGGTAAGAGAAGCTTTCAATCGAGAAAACATTTGTAGAATGTAGATACGATTTGGAAGGCCACGTCCAGATTTCTACCTTTCGAGTATGCATGCGCTATGTCTTCTGTATCGAGTGGGGAGGGCACATAGACAGGATTGTGCGGAATCGTGAAAATAATAAGGAGGTGCCACAAACTCATGCATCTGGGATAGACTCCAAATCAGATCAAGAAATAAAGTGAATGGTCACAGGAGGTTTTAAAGAATGCAAGTTGGAAAAATATGAGAAACATATTATGAGACTGAAGTCTGAAACTCACATGTGTGTTATGGGGCATATCTTGGTCTGTGACACCTTCTTCAGGGTCGAAGTCATCAGCACCGATCCATCTAGTGACGGAAGTGTGTGCGATGCAGTACGCACGCACTACTAGAAAAGAGAGGGGTTTGCAAGGTGACAAACGTTGCTTTTGTGTAAACGTTGTTCAAGTCTAGCAACGCTTTGGAACTTGTTTGAGCAATGCTCTCAATAATATAAGCAACATCCTCAAGTATATTACATATTACGTTGCTTGGTGATGCGATAACGTTGCTTTTTTTTTGAGGACGTTGCTAAACTTGAGCAACATTTGAAAAGAAAACTTTGCAAACCCCCCCAAGTTGTAGTAGTGACGAACTTCGGCTCCAGAGCACCTACGTGATCCATTATATCACGTTTGCTCCAAAAGAGTTCCAACAAATTCTAGTATGAGGATTGAGAGTAACTTACTGGATTTGTCATTCATTGAAATCCAATGGTAGATAAATGAGATGCAACTTCAGAAGGGCTATGTGTTTTTTATGCAGGTAAACTTCATTGCGAATCTACTACTATAATCATCAATCAAACAATTTCCCAACCAAAAAGTTATCAACTTGCATTCTAAGTTCAAGCATATGTAAAATTTTTAAGATTGGGCTTGTAGTAGTGCAACGTGTCCCATGCTTTACTTATCAAAACTGTTGAAACCGACACTATATTTCCAGCCTTATATTCATATGATCATGGATTGAGAAAGGACCTTCGCCATAAATGTTGAATGTAATTGGAGTCCAATCAAAAAATAAATAAATTCGAGGACAAACATTAGGTGAAGAAAGTTTTGGCTCTCAAGGGTTTGGTTCGTCATCCAAAATGACTGAATTCAACATGTAAGATGTTTAACTTAAAAATGCCCAAGGTTTTTGGGATGAGTGATTTGCCTCTCAAAACCTCAGTATACAACTTAAAGTAATTGACAAGAGAATTTCAAGACCTTAAACTTGCCACCATAAGATCATCAAGTTAGTACTTAGTACAGTTATTTATGTTAGTTAACCCCTAAATGTTCCCAATGTTGTATCTATATTTTGAATGAAGAGTAGGAACCTTGAAGAGCCCTAGCTTCTCCATCCAAACTCCCCTTTTGAGAAAATTACTTGGATCGGGTTCCAAAGCAAATCCGGTTTGTGTGATAAAAATTGTAGACATCCTCAATTCCATTAAAATGGCTTTATTCCGGTAAAATGGCCCTTTTGGGGTGCTTAAAATGAAAAAATAACGTTGGTTTTGTCGAGTTTTGACATAAGAGGGTAAATATTTCTAACCGCATTTCAAAAACAACAATTTGCATTTCAATAACAACAATTTTTTTGAACGGCCGTTCAAAAATATTGCCCTTTGACTATGTCCAAAGGTCAAAAACCATAAAAATGTGTGATATATTGGAAATTTTGGTGATATTACAAAATCACTTGATATTACGGAGTACATGTGTGATATTAAAAAACATGCCATTTTGCACGCATAAATACTTCTCAACTACAACTCAAAATTATGCTTATAAAATGGCATTTTTTAGGATGCGAGCAAAATGGCTCATAGGGTATTTGGCAAAATGGCAAGTTTGGACTATTTTTATTTGTAACCTTTTTGGCAATTTTCACTAATGCAAGGTTATTACTTGAGCCAAGAAATGTTTTTGAGGATTTTTTTTTTTTTCCTCACCTCTTTTCTCCTTTTTTTTCCTTTTTCTTCTTTTTTCCTTTTTTTGGCAATGGTATATTGAAATGAAGGTAACGGACTATTTAGTTGGTAAATTTTTGCTTGCAATTGGTTTGTTGGTAGAATTTATACTTTAAAGTGAATCTGATGAAATTTTGCACTTTACTTTTGGTACTTATACGTCATGATCTTGCAATCTATGAGGCTTCATAACTTTAATTCTCGTCGACATGACATAGTCTAGGTCATATATAAGATTGTAAGGTTGAATTTGAAAACCTTACGATCATTTTCGTTGATGGTATTCTGTTTGAAAACATGTATTTCGGCTAAAAATAGGAATTAACTACTGAGCTCTAAAAGGTGAATGTGTTATACAAAATCATAGTATGTGACCACATGGTTTTGGACATTGATTAAAGGAGACATTGAGGGTTTGTAAACTTTTGGGTCCAATAATAGTGTCCAAAGGAAATATTGAAAATTTCAACTCAACTTGTGAATGTTAGAGGTTACATGGCTTATAGTTTTTCTGATGATTATGGTGAAACCATCTAAATATAGGCACCTATTTAAAGGCGGACACATAAGATTCTTGCCTTTATAAAGATCTAACTTCCCTTGCATATACCTCATGCGTACATATTTCAGCTTCTATTTCCAAAACTTGTATTTCATTGTGTGTGTGTTTTAAAAAAACTACAAAGACACGGAAGGTTTGTCTTTTCCTATTCCTTATCCTTGAAAAATAGTAACCGGCTCATTTCTCACTCATGGTTCATGACTTAGGAATTTAGAGTGGAAGGGCTACTCACTGTATTTGCACATTGATGAGTTCAGATATTTTACGGTAGTTTGTATCCATTCTCATAACTTGTCAGTGGCTGCTTTGAAGATAAATTGCTATTCGTTATTCTGGCTGCACATCGAGAATCTATTTGTTTTTCATCAGAGCCTGGGCATCACCCAGTTTGAGAGTTGAATCAAGATTCGTTTATTGTTAGGCTGGAATCTACAGGACGGATGCAACTGATACCCAAATGTTTTGGTGTTTGTTTCCATAGTCAAGTCAGGTGGTATTTCAATCAGGGAATCGATAACGGGATCCTTCTAATTGGCATCCTGTTGAGTTTATAGGGCCCCGCTGTGAGCCGCTCTAACCCATTCTACAGAGTAATCGAATGTAAACCACATCGAAATTCAGAGTATGGAATGGAAGCGTGATGTAAGAGATTGCAAGCTTATCACATTAGTCATGGCTACTCTTTCATCTCGTCTTCAATCTGTTTGACGCACCGCCGCTAAGAGCGACTAACACCGGTTTCGATTGATGCAAGAAGTTCCAGAGTCAATCCCTTGCCAATGCACCACGTACTACGCGAACCACGCTCTCAAGAACCCATCGCTGCACAACAACGTGCCAAGGTCTCGATCACGTATTCGATGTTCTTGGAGCTCTCGCATCGATTTATGTTGTCTGTATGACTCTTCCGTTGAAAATCTGTGTTCATTTTCACGATGTATAACTAGTCTTATTCGAAGCCTTCTTCATTTTGAGAGACTGTACAGGCTCGCACATCGTTGTTATTGGAAAAAGCTACAGAGCTCAGCGAGCAAAGATTCTTCATACTATGGGGAGGTATTTACAAGATTTTATGTTCTTTTCATTATGATACGCTCTAGGGACTTATCACTATTGTCTTCATTTGATATGAATGATTCTCTTTCTGCAGAGAAACTAAGTAAGAGAGGGACCGCTAGGTCTACTCGTAAGTTGTTGTGAAGAAAATGGGTCTGGACTCGTCATACTCATGGCATATGCGGCATAACGGTGGGATTCGTACGAGTCTTGGACAAAGACTTCAAATATGCTACTTCATCCTCTCTGCCACCAGCTCAAGGAAATGATTGTGTATTTGTCATAAGAAGTGATACTACTACAATTTGAGGGGTTTGCAATGTAATCTTCTCAAACATTGCTCAAATTTAGCAAAGTTTTGAAACTTGCTTGATCAAGGTTCTCAAGAAAATAAGCAACCTTATAGCATCACCAAGCAACATTATTTATAATCTAGTTGAGAATGTTGCTTATTTTCTCGAGAACGTTGCTCAAGTAAGTTCCACAACGTTGCTACACTTGGAATAACGTTTACACAAAAGCAACGTTTGTAATGTTGCAAACTCCTCTCTTTTCTAGTAGTGTGAACTTCACTGATTACATTCGTTGATAGCAAGTTGTGAAGCTTTAAGTACTTAATAGGCTAGCTTGTAGTGGGCAGGTGATGTACAACGTTGATGAACAATACTCAGGTAAGGAATCCATTTTCACCGCATTCTGAGTTGCGTGCAGTGATGAAATAAGGGTCTGAGGATACTTTTGGTGTCTTAGTCGAACTTATTACCTTATGCCTTTCTAGGATGATTATGATAGCAACCATGAGTGAATACTCTGCTCTCTGACAACTCTTACCTCTAACAGTTCGTTCGTTGTGTACCTCCGCTTGTCAACAAGCGGGGTTGAGTGAAACTCCCGGAACATGAAAAGGAAACAGGAGGAGGAGATAGCAGGAGCAGGAGGAGATAGCAGGAGCAGGAGGAGATAGCAGGAGCAGGAGGAGATAGCAGGAGAAACAGCAAGAGGAGATAGGCAGAAGTTAGGAAGAACCGGCTTCAGTACAACTTGAAAAGCTTACTGAGGGTATGAAGGAGAATGATGAAGATGTTTCCTAAACTCGAATACCGCCGGCGACATCTTAAATAGGTCCTGGATATGTATGGATACTTTTCCATTATGGTCAATCAGGGTTGTCTTATTAGACACAATTTTCGGAATGTCTGTATGATTTGTCGTATTGGACATGTCTGTTAAACGTCCGATCGACGAAAATGTCGACCGTACCAAAAATTACATAGTGAAAAACTTGTTGAGATTTACCTTGAGGTAAAAAGCTATTTTCCTACGTGGCGTAGGGTTGATAATGACGTGGAAAATCAAAATACACGTCACAGTGGGCGGCCGCGGGTGGGCGACCTCGCAAGGCGACCGACGGTCGCACAGGGGCGAATGTCGGTCGCCCCAGTATGGAGACCGGCGGTCGCCCGGGCAACCGCTTCTAGGCGACCTTATGGGCAAGGACAAAGTGTCCGCGAGCCAATCTGAACCCCTCATGTTGAGGCGACCGCCGATACAGCCGATGGGCGAACGTAGCTCAGAGGGCGACCGGCGGTCTACCCTCTAGAAACGAAGGACATGAACTTTGAAGAGCCATAACTTTTTCATTCGGACTCTGTATTTGACGAAATCACTTGGGTCGGGTCCCAAATTAAGTCTAGTTTATGTGGTAAAAATTGCAGACCCATACAATTAAGTATAAAAAAATGGCATGCATTTTAGTGAAGGGAGTATTTGTTTTTTGGGTTTTTAAACATTTGGCATGTTTTACCATTGCAAGCCTATTATGTGACATCAAAAAGGTTTTTGCATGATGTGTTTTAGACAAGTGTGATCTTTAGATGCATCCCACTATCTTTGTAGTTGGAAGTATTTTGATCCAGATAATTTTAGTATTGGCTTTGCAATGATATTTCTACGATGAAAAAAGTGAAAAAGTGGATGATTTTTGAAGAGATAGATCTCCTTCAATCATCGTTAGATTTTGAATTTTTATTTTAGAATGGATTCCAATTAGAGTGTTGTATTGGTGATAGAAACCTCGAGTCATTCGAAGATATATTGAAGATAACGTATAATTTGAGTGCTAGGGTTCTAGGTTTGGACTATATTAATTACTTTATAAAATATTTGGCAGTTCTTATCATTGCAAGGCTACTATTTGAGCCATAGGGAAGTGTAAGGTGTATAGGGAAATAGAGTGGGAGAGTAGTATTTATACTTTTCCTATGTATTTTATATGAAACATGATTAGAAGTTTTGGACTATAAGAGGAAGGTAAGTAGTTTCTGTTAAATACCTGAGATTAATTAAATTTGTTGAAATGGGGTGTGTGTATAAAACAAGGGAAGAGATGATTCAATAATGAAAAAAACTGCCAAATATTTTATAAAGTAATTAATATAGTCCAAACCTAGAACCCTAGCACTCAAATTATACGTTATCTTCAATATATCTTCGAATGACTCGAGGTTTCTATCACCAATACAACACTCTAATTGGAATCCATTCTAAAATAAAAATTCAAAATCTAACGACGATTGAAGGAGATCTATCTCTTCAAAAATCATCCACTTTTTCACTTTTTTCATCGTAGAAATATCATTGCAAAGCCAATACTAAAATTATCTGGATCAAAATACTTCCAACTACAAAGATAGTGGGATGCATCTAAAGATCACACTTGTCTAAAACACATCATGCAAAAACCTTTTTGATGTCACATAATAGGCTTGAAATGGTACAACATGCCAAATGTTTAAAAACCCAAAAAACAAATACTCCCTTCACTAAAATGCATGCCAATTTGTTATACTTAATTGTATGGGTCTGCAATTTTTACCACATAAACTAAACTTAATTTGGGACCCAACCCAAGTGATTTCGTCAAAAATGTTAGAAGTATGAAGAAAGATGTAAGTTATTATATGAAGGTTTCTCAATACAAATATGAGAATATCTATAGTTCTACACACACTAGTAGGAATTGGCCAAAAAAAAACTTTGAGAAGTGTCTCAAATGACAGGATGTCACCTGATGTCCATAATGACGACGTTTGTAACATGAGTTTTGTCTTATATGACACAAAGTCAATGTCATTTTGATGTCCAAAATGACAGCTTTTGGGACAAGGGGTGAAAAGGTTCTAACTATTGAGAAGCTTATGAAACTATTATAGGGAGATTATGAAAAAATATAAGAATATACCATACTTTGACCTCATTTCGTCATGCCATAGTTTACCAATATTACTAATTAATTGGCACTTGAAGTACTTATAAATTTAAGTCTTATTAATCTTTTACTATCAAGCCAATATTACATATCTGATATTTAACTAATTATGGACAAATTCATAGTCCAGAAATAATGTCGGCTGTCCGCCGATAACACCTTGAGACTCCATCCGTAATCTTTGAAAGGTCATAACTCAGTCAATTTTTGTCCAAATGAAACATATGAGGTGTTTTTTGATATCTACAGAAAATTTAGATGTCAAAAAACACCTCATATGTTTCATTTGGACAAAAATTGAGTGAGTTGTGACCTTTTGAAAGTCGCAGATATGGGGATGTGTCGGCTGGCCGCCGATAAAACCAAGGTTCTTCAGTAGTTGCAAAAAGTCCATAAGTTTGAAATAAGTCCATAATTAGTTAAATATCAGTTACATTTTAAAATAGGGTTTAAAGTACTTCTAGATCTAAGTTTCATAAATCTTTTACTTTCAACACCAAATTACTTTTGAGTAAAATATATCAATGTAATTATATTTTAAGTATATATTAGGTCAAAAATGTATGTTCTAATTTACAACATAAAATTGCTTCATCAAGGCGCGCCCTTGAGCACCTCAATTTAAGCATCATGTCAATTCTATATCTACTCATTCCTACTTTTCAAATCTACAATTTCTAGCGTACTTCTTGTTCATTAATACCCTGCCCCCTAGAGTGGCATAGCCCTCAACCCCCCTTGGGCTCTTTTGCCTAAAGGCTACCTCTTCCTTCTTCTAATTCTCGATTAATTGTACCGGCGCAATCTTGGCACTGAGTTTGCAATATTCAAAAAAGGTCAAATTGGAGGAGGATCTACCAAAACGGTACATATCCTCTCTTGGCAAAAAACATATGTACCGTCTCTTACATCTACAAAATCTAGATGTCTGAGGTACCCAACTCATAGATACATCATCTATGGCTACCTTATCTTGAGCGCCTTTGTCACCTTCTTTCGGTTTTGTTTCCCTCCTCCAAGACTGTGTTCTGTGTGTGTCTTGCACGCCTTTGTCACCTTCCTCCGGTCTCGTTTCCCTCCTCCAAGACTATCTTTGTCTATGCTTTGTATGTTGTGGAATCTGACGTTGTGCCTCAAATTTGTTTCAAATTTCTCATGGTGGCAGTTTTAAGCTTTTCTTTGAAGTTTTTTTTTTTTGGTAGCCCTAAGTTTGGATGGCTAGGGTTTTCATATTGCTGCTTTTTGCATGATAAAGAGGATTTTGTCCTTTAAGAGATACATGTGTGTGAGAGTCGGAACTTTGTTGCTATTATCTTGGACCGGAAGCGATGTCTTAGTAAGAGATTATAGCAGGAACAATGTCTTATTTTTGTTTTTCTTCCCCGCTATATCTTTGTGTGAATATTTGCTCTTGAAGATAAAGGTTGCTTTGCAGAGATATTATAATCGCCGTTGTTGTGAAGTGTCCAATTTTTGTCTTCTGTTTTTGTTTTTTTTTTTTTTTTTTTTCGGTTAGGTTCCGTCGGTGAGGGATGCTTCTTTTGTGTAATTACTGACAATTAGGGTTAGGTCTCAAGCGACTCTTTCCGTTGGCCTAGGGTAGGTCCTGAGATTGATGTAGCTACAGCTCTTTGCAGAGAATATGCTTTGCTTGTGTGAAGGTGAAGCAATAGTTCTGCTCTCACTCGTGACGAAGCTTATCTTATATGAAGATTGCCACAATCCACAAAAATCATCGGGTATAAAGATTTGCTACAAATCCTTAAAAATCAGCATACATGAAGATTTTGAATATCTTAATTTGCCCTAATCCTCAAGAATCAGCATATATGAAGATTTTGAATATCCTAATTTGCGACAATCTCCAAAAACTCAGCTTGTATGAGGATTTTAGAATTCTAATTCAGTCTCTACGAGTATTTCGGAATCCTCATGTATCACAATCCACAAAAAATAAATTCAGCATATATGAAGATTTCTGAAATCCTAATTTGCCACAATCTTCTAAATCTAAAATTAGCATGTACAAAGATTTCTAAAATCCTAATGCGACAAAATATTCACAATCTAAACTGAGCATGTATGAAGATTTCTAAATTCCTACTTTGCCACAATCCTCAAAAACTCTGTTTATATAAAGATTTCTGAAATCCTCAAAACAAGGCATCGAAATCCATTTTTCCTTACTTACCTAGTGTCTTACTATGGTCCCACCTCATGTCCTAAATGACACAATGGCCGTAATGACTTGACGCGAATGGTAGTGAATATTGTTTGTCATTTGAGACACTTGTTGCAAATCTCTTAACAAATTAGTATCATTTATGTCGTCATTTTTTTGCAAATCCCTACTAGTGACGTAGATAAACCAATCACTTCCTATCGAGGCCGAAGGTCTTATTCCCACCTTTTTCCACCCTACTCTAAATATAAAAAATCTAAGACTAAGTCTTAAACTAGTGCACTCCCATGGTGTTCTCACGCTCGTACAAATAATTTACGATATTTCTTGGCAAGGTTATAAATACTTAGAAAGTCAATATATGAGGATCTGTGGGAATTGCGATCCAATCGTTGCCCTCACCGCAACAAAAAAAAGTTTGCTTCCAACGACACATCATATGCACCGATGTGAGAGGCGCTTGCCCGAAATCATAATGTCACTCGCGAAATAACTACCTGCCTTAGATAATAGGTACTATATTCTTACCATTCTCAAACCTCTTTGTGTACATCATCTGGTTTACAACTTTCTAATAGCAAATTCCTCCCCTATCAACACCTAAAGTTGACTTCGACTAAGGCCATATTGTGGTTGTTTGGGGTTTGGTCTGACTTACTATTTTTAGCTCGTATGAAGTTGAAAGCTTTCGCAAGTTGTAGAAATTTTTTCATACCTTTCCAAAAAGTCATCACATGCTCCAAAATAAATTCCTCATACTTTAGAAGATATTCAGGGTCAAAGTTTGAAAACACTATTTGAAATCTGCCCAAAACTACCCAAAACCGCCCAATTTGTGGTATATGCTTATTTATTCTCAAAATCTACCTAAAATCGAATCAATTGCAGATACTTTAAAATTTCACCAAATATTGTACATGTAAATGAGGTTCAAAGGCATGATCTCACCATTCGTATTAAATCTCTTACACCAAAATTCATGACATCTCTTCAAAATATCTTCGTCAAAAGATAACTTTCTTCCGACACGGACTAGAATTGAATAAGATTTCAACCCAGAATACAAAGTTGAAACCAAGGCAATAGTGGAGGAGGGAGTGGAGGAAGGAGATACAATCGCTCAAAGATTATGCATTTTTGGAGTCATGTTTTTGGACCTAAGGATATTTAGGGGATAAGCTTGTGCAATAATAAGCATTCGACTTCTATAATGCCTCCAAAGCATAAATACTATACAAAATTAAGATAATTTTAAACTATTCAAATTTCAAAACTCCAAGAGGCACTCTTTAGCATGGAACGTATTCAAAATTTCCAATATCGAATGCCATCCTAATTCAATAATTCTGAATAATGTAATTGATTCAGCTCCTCAATTGCCTGGAATCTTTTTGAAAATTCATTAAAGCTTGTGTACGACATTTTCAACTTCTATAAGGACTCTGAATCTTGAATACTACCTCAATGCAATGAACTAAAAGAATAAGGAAGATCAAGGCTTTCAAAATACTTCAATTATCTCAATCTTGTTTACGTTCAAATCATTTGTCTTCTTTAAAGCCTCCAAGTTTAATTGTCATCCAAACTATAGAAAAATAATACAAATATTTATTTTTCTAGGACTGAAGCCTAGAAATGAAGGCTCTTCTAATGTCACATGCAAATCAAGGTATTTAGATCTCAACCGAAAGCTCTTGTAGAAGGCTTACAGTACTAGGTTCTAACACCTCGTAGATCCTGAAATTTTAACAAATTCACCAACTAGGAAATTGTTAATCATCTCAGCTACACTTTTGTATAAAAAAAATCCATCAAAATAATTTCTTAGCCTAGATACTAGCCTAACAATGATGAAACGAACAACAATTTCACAAATCGAGTATTAGTTCAAAATCTACACAGGTGCACTCAACTTCTTGCCATATCATTAAAACACCGACAATTGAGTGAAGTTTTCTACAACTAAACCTAAACTCTAATTGTGAAGTTTTTTACAACCAAACCTAAACTCTAATTGGGACCGACTCCAAAAACAAGGTTATTATCCAACAGTGGAGAAAGGAAGTATAGTTCCTAAAAGATCATCCATTCTTAAACTTTATTATTGAAAAAAATCATTGCGTATCCAATTTGAAGTATTTGGATCAAAATGTTCCCGACTACAAAGTTTTTGACAATTATCTCAAAAGCAAACTCATGCAAAAATATTCATAAAGAAAAAAAAAATATGATCCTCCATATTTGGCCTGCAATGGTACATTTTGCCAAATGTTTGAAATCTAAAAACAAAACTTGCCTTCACAAAAATGCATGACATTTCCTCATATTTTTTGTAGAGGTCTAAAATTTTTGCCAAACAAACAAGATTGCTCTAAAATTTTTCCCAGACAAACAAGGTTGCTCTAAATTTTTGCCAGACAAACAAGGTTGCTCTACATTCTTCAAGCCACTTATATCTTTTTGGCAACTCTTTCAAGCTTAAGGACTCTAAAAATTTCAACTTCTTTGAAGATTCCAAATCGTCAATGCCATCCAATCTCCATAATTCCGGATAGTGAGAAAGATCAAGTTGCTCTAAATGCTTCAACCCACTTAAATCTTTGGGCAACTCCATCAAGCTTTTGCACCTAAAAGCATTTAGCTTCTTCAAAGATTCCAAACCTTGAATGTCATCCAAATTCCATAATTTCAAACAGCTAGAAAGATCAAGTTGCTCTAAATTCTTCAACCCACTTAAATCTTTTGGCAACTCCTTCAAGCTTCGGCACCATGAAGCATTCAACTTCTTCAAAGATTCCAAACCTTGAATGCCATCCAAACTCCGTAATTTCGAACAGTGAGAAAGATCAAGTTGCTCTAAATGCTTCAACCCACTTAAATCTTTTGGCAACTCCTTCAATCTTGAGCACTCTGAAGCATTCAACTCCTTTAAAGCTTCCAAACCTTGAATGCCATCCAAACTCCATAATTCCAAACAGTGAAAAGATCAAGTTGCTCTAAATTCTTCAACTCACTTAAATCTTTCGGCAACACCTTCAAGCTTGAGCAACTTAAAGCATTCAACTTTTTAAGAGCTTTCAAACCTTGAATCCCATCCAAACTCCCTAATCCTCCACAACAAGAAAGCTCAAGTTGCTCCAAATTCTTCAACCGACTTAAATCTTTTGGCAACTCCTTCAAGCTTGAGCACCATGAAGTATTCAACTTCTTCAAAGCATTCAAACATTGAATGCCATCCATACTCCATAATTCCGAACAGTGAGAAAGATCAAGTTGCTCTAAATTTTTCAACTCGCTTAAATCTTTTGGCAACACCTTCAAGCTTTTGCAGAATCTAACAACTAAGTTTTTTAAAGCCTTTAAAGCTTGGATATCACCTAAATTTACCAACCCGTAACACCTGTGAATGATCACTTCTTCCAAATTCTTCAAATTTCTGAAGTCACTTGGCAATTCTTTTAAATCGCCACAATTAGATATATCAAGCATCTGAAGAGAAGATGCTTTGCTAATTCCTTTCAAACTTCTAAGCTTTGAACAGTTATCTACTATAAGAATTTGAAGATTTGATGTACTTTGAATCAATTGATGAAGAAAGGCTCCCTCACAATGTGATATTTGAATAAAGCTAAGGTTGCTCACCCACTCAACTTCATCATTGCTTAATACAAGCTTGGGGCATGCAACTACCTCAATGCTTCTTAAATTCTCCATCCATCTGAGATCAATACCATGAAGGTTGTTGCACTCGTACAAGCACAAGGCTTCAACATTTGAACACCATTTAAGCTTTGCATTCTTGAAACTCTCTATCTCATTATTGTAAATAATCATCCTTTCTAAATTTGCCCAACATGAACCAAGTGGATTTTTGAGAAGCTCAAAGGGCACATCAACTCCATTTTTATCAATAAGGTATCGCCTTTTTTTAAATACACCTTTTTGTGCCTCGGCCTCAGCAAAATCAATATAGAAATCATGGATATAGATCCACTTCAATCCATTGAGATCACTGTCAAGAAGCCCATTCCTTTGCAAGGCATAAATCTGCAAAATTATTTATGATTGCATTAGTTCACTATACTAGCAAACATCAAATTGACAATGATAATATATTATTTATTAACTACACACAAGGAGGTTAATCCTTGATATATAAATCTCTTATACATAAAGATTTGTTATCCACATCAAAGAAATATGTCAAAATATAATACACTTCATAGAACCATGTTTATAACTTTACATGCACGCAAGCAATTCAGTATATTCACTCTACCTAAAGAAATTTAACTCTCCATCTCAACTTCTAGAAACTCTAAAACTCGAAGAGCAAGATTTAAGATCTAAATATAGATGTAAATAGTAAATAAGAATCTGCGTTGCACTTAATCGCAATACGTACAGTGACTATACACGGTTTCTAAGTTCATCTTTAAAAAAATTAAGTAGAATTTGCTAAATACTTTTGTTGTTGAGATTTTTTGCTTCTCTAGCTGCACACTCATACTATTATCATGCAACTACTATTTTTATCAACTACAATGATGATCTTACAGATTTCTCCATGGATTCTGTAGATTTCCTATGCATTATGCACATCCATCTCCACATATACTTCAAATCAAACCCCCAATTTTTCCACCGTGGTGTCCATAAAAGGGCGAGGTCCAAAAATATGTATTGATCTACTAAGCTTAGTGTATCGTATCCAAGCCGCAAAATAGAGAATATAGGAAATTTGCTCTCCCTTGATGATTGGAACCTTTGATTTTTCAACTTCATGAAAGTTTTTGGTTCCCTCTCTTCAAAGGCTAATCTTTGGAGCCGACTCCCCAAAGCCTTAAGTGCCAAGGGATGATACCACTTTTGAGGATCACCACTACCTTCCTTCATAAAGCTACATGTCTCCACATAATCTTTAATTATATCTCCATTCTCGATAATAGATTTCTCATGTCCAAGATAATAAGAAAACACTTCCTTTGCAATACCATAATCCATTGGGGGCATTTCCATGCAATCACTTTTAGCAATGGAAAGTTCAACCAAAATGTTTAAGGATCGCGAAGTAACAAGAATCATACTCCTTTCATGATATTCAACTTGTAAATATTTTAGAACTTCTTCAACATTGTGACTTTGAACATTGTCAATGACAAGAAATACTTCATGCTCTCTAATGCGTTTTTCCAATAAGCCATGAAGCTGTCAATATAATATAAGATCAGATGTTAGAAACAAAGTAATCAAACTGTGCAATTTAAACAAACGAGTAACCTATAATGATACAAATCATAACAACTTCAACAAATCATCAAGCAACTATGACCACATGCTATTAAAGACTAATACTTGTGCTAGTTGGAATTTCACCCATGTGAGGTTATAAAACAAAGTAACTCATAATTTTTCAACATCATCAATCCAACAAACATTAGATACTAAAGTCTTTGGGTAAATATTCACTACAAACACTAAATCCCATTTATTACATGAGCATGTGAGTGTCACTACCTTGCCATGATGCTCGTTAAGAGTTGTTGGATTTGCATGTGTCAACTCTTTCAGAACTTTCTTTTGCACCTTTAGTGATGTCATGTGGCCAAGCTCAATGTGACATACTTTCCCACCATATGCTCTCAACATTTCATTGCAAATGGCTCTTGAGATGGTTGTCTTGCCAATTCCTCCCATACCATACAAACCCATCACCTTCACCTTGTATTTAGTGGATGGTGAAATCTCCCTCAGTTTTGGTAATATTTTCTATCAATAAAAAGGTCATATAAAAATCAATATCAAGGCCTTTGCTTTGCACAACGCAACGGAAAGACAAAGTAACTAATAGATGAACTAATAGTCTCGTGACTTCTATAGAAATGAAATAGAAACTTAACCTCATAAACTATTACATCTTAAAATCAAACTCTCATTCATTGAATACTCCAAACTTTTACAAAATTTGTACAAAACCACCTTGTACTACATTTGTGAGTTCTCCACATTGTACTCATCTCTCATAGATCTTAATTATGTTACCTCCATTCTAATTGTTCAACCCATGTCAATCATGCAAATCACATTGTGTATGAAATTTACTATTAATTCCTTCAATGAGTCAAACACAAGCCTACCGAGAACCAAGTAGTAGTACTTACCGAGCACACTTTTCCAATTGACTGATTATCTGGAACATCGTACTTCACATCTGGATTCACCAACTTAAACATTGCGTAGACCACTTTTTGGATGAAGTCAGGATATCCCTCACCCTGATAATTCAGGGCCTTGTTTTTCTTGATGATTGATAGCGCTTGATGCCACTCTTCCAAATCGATCGTGTTCCTGTTGTCACATTCTTTCCATTGTGTCCACTCTTTGTCCCATGACTTTTCATTCTTGCTTTTCTCAAATTCCTCAAAACTCATGTCAAGAAACAGCGGCAATACTTTCAGCCTGTCATCTCTTTTCTGGATTTTGGCAAACTCATTTAATTCCAACATTGGCCACTTTGTCTTCGTGAAAAATTCTCGTGACAACACCAAAACAGCCACCCGACATTGTCGAGCTGCTTCTACTAAAGTGGTGTACCACTCCTCACCTTCGGGTAAACTCCCAGGATCCGCATCAAAGAATGGTGCATAATTTGCATCCTCCAGGGCTTTGAAAAGGAAGCGTGTGAAATTCTTCTGAGCTCCACTGTGACTCAAGAATATGGTGTGCTTCGGCTCCTTGAGCTTCGATTGTTGTCTGCTTAGATGCGGTCCATTTGGTCCCGATCTGCTTGACTCAGGATAATTCGATCTGTCCGGCTCCTTGAGCTTCAATTGTAGTCTGCTTAGATGTGGCCCATGTGGTCCCGATCTGCTCGACTCAGAATAATTCGTACTACCGGCTCCAACTCGCTTATTTCCCCTTTCTCGTCTCGACGTGTTCTCTTTGTCGTTTCGTTTCCTCTTTCTCCTTCGCCGGCAGACTGCAACCGCTTCTTCAGTTGAATGAACACTAGCATCAATAGAGCAGCGTCGAAGACAGAAGTAACCCCACCAAACAATGTTTTCTGACATTCATCCATGTCCACAACACACCAGACGTACAATCACCGATTATCTTCAGAATCTTTCACCTGCGACACAAAGCAAAGTTAACATAAACACTCTCAACAACATAGGAAGCCATGCGCTCATATCCAGATTCCAGAACCTAACCCATGTCTTGACCACATGAGCCACGAAATATCTCACATGGTCAGGAAATGTCCACGACAGGAAGTGACCAACCTAGCTTCCAGTTAAGTGACTTAACACATGACCTAGAATGTCAGGAGACCTAAGCCACCAAGTTCTACTCTCAAAACTGGATCCTTCGCAAGTGACTTGGAAACTATGTTACCCGCGGACTTGAATATTCTCGTGCGTGTGTTATAGAATACTCTCGTGCATTTGTAAGAGAATCTTCCATATATTTGTATATTATATAAAAATAAGACTTTTGGTACTCTAATTTTTTTTAATTATAAGACACTCTTGTAGTGGATGTATGCAAGCACAGGATTCTTTCAAAGCAGAAGCACAGTGATCGACATCTGGGCGCACGAGAATATTCTCGTGCGCGGACAACCTCCCTTGATCATGAGCCTCCTCTGCACAACAACCAAGCGGACTAAGTCAACAGAAGATGGATCCAAGGCGTGTACCTCTGCAACTTCGCATTCAGGTCGAGATCCGCCTGGCGTTCCGTTCCGACTGACTAACTGGCCACGAAATCTGTAAGTACGACAAATGAACTCGCAAGCTCATACTCTTGGGAAACCCACAACGCTAAACGCTACACAACTTCCAAAGACAGGCAAGTATGCAGTGATTCGTCGCTATCAATTAGGCGCGGCCGTCTCCAAACAAGGAACCTCGCCTGGGTTCCTCAAGCACGCAAACTGTGTCCCGACTCGTGACCGCTAGTAAGAGACTAAAACCAGCACATGCATACACGACGATGAGCGTAACAGGCGTGAACGCGGGGTTTGCTCTGAACGACGACGTCTTCCCTCCCGCAAGAGCACTCTCGAGCATACTAGACCCAAGCGAAGCGACGAGAACCCAATACTAGCACGCAAAGCAACTTTTCTCCTGAAAATACCACCAGATCACTCTCACAATCCCCCGATACTGTTCAGTCCTACCATATATATATAAGAACTCCAACCTTCAATTGAAGATTGGCGTGAATACAGTGTC
This sequence comes from Bryum argenteum, assembly GCA_037043015.1. NCBI lineage: Eukaryota > Viridiplantae > Streptophyta > Bryopsida > Bryales > Bryaceae > Bryum > Bryum argenteum. The sequence goes on from CM073330.1 coordinate 9,544,019, forward strand.
TGTTCGTAATGCCATTACCTCGATGGCCACAGGACAAAGAGGTAAAAGATTCAGTCCTACCATATTACTGTACAGTCCCCTCCAGATGATTTACGAATTCAGCATTCAAGGACAATTTTCCTATCAACTTTGAACATTGCTTGTGCACTCAAAAATGATCCGATTTCAAAACCGTGAAATGCGTTGCAACCACAATGAAGACTACTACATCTTTGACATGATTGCACACATTCAACAATGAAAGGAATATAAACGATTAGAAATACTTCATACACTATCGACAAACAAGTGTTACCATTCTTTGCTTCAATTTGAATGTTCATTCTAGCTTGCAAATTTGAAATGAGTTTGCAATTTCGTTCTTTAGATATTGTAGATCATTCTAATGCATGATTTGTATCACTTCTACTTCATGCTACAATCTGGAGCGGAGTCTTTAATATTCTTCATATTTAAAGAATTTCTGTCAAAGCTTGTAAAAGCCCTTCTCACTCCTCCACAATGTTGCACTAGAAAGTAAAGGGTGGTGCATGAGACATTGAGTGATATCTCTCATGAATTGATTACTAAGCTGAGATATGTTTGTTATTCTTGCCGATCTTAAGGAATGACTTATCATTCTACTATAAATACTATGTAATACCTTTACAAGAACTGCTCCACACCACAACACGAGAGGAAGAGATACAAAGCATGCATTACGAATGAGCCACACTATCTAAAGAACAAACTTGCAAGCTCATTTCAAATTTGCAAGCTTGTATGAACATTCAAATTGCAGCAAAAAATGGTAACACTTATTTGTCGATAGTGTATGAAGTATTTTTCTAATCGTTTATATTCCTTTCATTGATGAATGTGTACAATAGTATTGGAGAGGTAGTAGTCTTCATTATGGTTTCAACCCACTTTACGGTTTTGAAATCGGATCATTTTTGAGTGCACAAGCAATGTTCAAAGTTGATGGAAAACTGTCCCTCACTGCTGAATTCGTAAATCATCTGGAGGGTACTGTACTGCCATGGCATCTTTCGAAGTCCGCCATTGCTCGGGGGGCATGCACCTGGCATGGGCCCGGGAGTGGAAGTGACCCTACCCGAGCACCGTCCATTGAATCGGTCGTCATCTCGACGAATTCAAGACCTTTTGGGCACGTGAAGGGACGACTATTATACTTGCATAATCGAAAAAAAATGTGTATTATAACCTCTAATACGCCAGAGTGTTCTTTGGACGATGTACATATCTTCTACCGATTTTGCTATCATCCATTTATTTTAATTTACCATCATGAATCAGTGTGAGGAAGTTCTTTAACCCTTAAACGCCCAAGCAAGCCCGAGGGGCATGATTCCAACGGAATCTTCCTTGTAGCTCTCACTGTACTCAACATTTCACTTATATTTTGATGTCAAACTGGTCACCTTCTTCTGATGCATTCAAAAAGTGAAATTTCACAATTCAAATCACAATTTGTACGAATGATTTTGTGCTTTGAAAGGATTGTGGTAGGTAGGTTGGGGTTGTACATAACCTTGTAGGAGGTTGCAAGCTCATCATTGATTGGTCTATTCATGATGCCCAAGTTCAAAAAGTGCACTATTCATGATGCCCAAGTCCAAAAGATGTTGTGATCCAATTTTGGGCTGCCCGTTTCAGACCCCATGGGCGTTTAAGGGTTAATATGTTTATTCTAAATGTCTCGCCACTGGTTTTATGACCTCCACGCACACATGCAAGGTTAGATTGGATGACCAACTCTCAGTGGTTTGAAGTTCTTCTTTTTCTTTGGTCTTAACCCTTAAACGTTAGGCTTTACGGATTTGGGCAGCCCAGTATTGGATCACAGCATCTTTTGGACTCGGGCATCATGAATAGTGCACTTTTTGAACTTGGGCATCATGAATGATCCAATCAATGATGAGCTTGCAACCTCTTACAAGTATTGTACAACCCCAACCTACCTACCACAATCCTTTCAAAGCACAAAATCACTCATACAAATTGTGATTTGAATTCTAAAATTTCACTTTTTGAATGCATCAGAAGAAGGTGACTAGTTTGACATCAAAATATAAGTGAACAGTTGAGTACATTGAGAGCTACAGAGAAGATTCTGTTGGAAAAGGACCCCTTGGGTTACCTTAGACGTTTAAGGGTTAATAAGAAGAATCTGTAAGTTGGATTTGGAGGTCTACTATATATAAAGTTAGGAATGTGTGACTCATAAATCAAACAATGCTTCTCTACTTTAGAATGGACTTTGTTTGAATTATGAACATTTTATGCTTTGGATTGTATGATTACTGATTATTGTTATTGATTATTGATTATTGATTATTGATTATTGATTATTGATTATTGATTATTGTTTGGATTTGAGAAATGTGTGCATAGTCAATTACAATAATCTATAAGTTGGTTCAAAATCCATTTAGTAAATTGCAAGGCACCCATAATATTTCTTCAAGACAATCAAGTTCTTTTTTATGTTGTCGCAAGGTAGGATGCCTATTACTCAACACTTAAGACATTCACTATTCATGTTACAACATGCAAGGGATGGGAAATAACTAATATTTAACTAATTATGGACTTATTTGCAATTTATGGACTTTTTGCAACTAATGAAGAACCTTGGTTTTATCGGTAGCCAGCCAATACATCCTCACATCAACAACTTTCAAAAGGCCATAACTCACTCAAATTTTGTCCAAATCAAACATATGAGGTGTTTTTTGACATCTACATTTTTCGTAGATATCAAAAAAACACCTCATATGTTTAATTTGGACAAAATTTGAGTGAGTTATGACCTTTCAAAGATTACTGATGGAGTTTAAAGGTAATATCGGCGGACAGCCAACATTATTTCTGGACTATGAATTTGTTCAGAATTAGTGAAATATTAGTTAAATCTTGAAATTCCATGATTTAGATGATACGATAATGAGGGGAATTTCTTTAGTGATTCTTTCACCTTGGTCTAAAATTGTGAGGTCAAAAGTCATGATATTGCATGGTACATTCGCATGGATAGCAAAGTTGGTATCTCACATCACTTGCTTAGAGGCATTTTCATAGGTTGCACTTTGAACTCAATTGTCATCAGGAACTTGGCATGCTCTTTTTGTATGAGTTGTCGCTTATTGGAGTTGTATAGAAAACGCTATTATGCCTTACTGAACAATTCAAAAGAAACGTGAAGGTTGAACATAGTCACGAAGAATATCACTTAAAGTTAAGAACAAAGCAAACTTATAATATTGAGTTATACAGTTACTAACCTCCTTCTTGAAGAATTGTTCAGAAAGTTTTAGCATGGAATTTACTTTGTTTTAACTCCTAGAGATCTTTAACCCTTTATCGCCAACGGGCAATGTCCGACATACACAAATTTACTTTTGTTTCTTTTTCTTAAACCAATTTTGATCAACTATGAAGAGCATTTTTTAGTATCCAACCTTATAAAAGTAAACCCAAATCATAACCTTACAACAGTGATCCGTTTGGATTAGGCTAGATGAGGTGTTGTTCGATGCACACTTTGTTGTAGAGTTGTAGAAAACAATCAGATTGCAAAACGGGTCCACGAATCCCAAGATATTGATTTTTGAAGTGTTTATTGCTCCCAATTCACCATAAATTACAAAAATGATCTTATTCAAAATTTAGCACATAAACAAGAGGGACATGCTTAAAGTAAATAAGTGGCCTTGACAACGCCGCAAGTGTATACTAGTATCATATGTAAGAAGAAGCTTCCTTCACAATCAATAATGACTATTTTGCATCACTGTACTTAAATACCTCCGGAAATTTATACAGATTTAAGGGGAAGTTTTGAATGTGTCAAGAGAGATAAAGAATCATCCAACAATAAAGAAGTTATTGATTAGAAAATCTTATCAAAATTTTAAACTAAAATCAATGTCTTTATGTGTGAAATACAACATAGTATGTCATATAGTAATCATTGCATTTTAGTGTATTGTGTATTCAACTCCAAACAATCATTGGACTGTTGGGGAGTATTTGTTTAACCCCTAAAGGTCCAGGAAAGCGAAAACTGCTTTTTGGAGTTCAAAATTCAGCTAACTTTGACCATTATAATCTCACAAATGAAGAAGAATTAACGGTTCAATTTTGGCAAGTGATTGGAAGGTTAAGTTGACTTCAAGATCCTACGGTTGGATCTTCCAAATAATTTTGAGATTGAGAGTTTTTAGGCCTGAAGTAAGGGAATGTTCATTTTTACAATTTTGCATCAAGAACCTTTAGGGGTTAAGAACTAGGCATATTTGTTTAAAGAACCAGAATGGTGAGTTTGTAATGAATTTATTGAAATATTGAGCTGAAGCATGTAAATGGACTCACTCTAGGCCACCTCACCGTTAACCCCTAAACGTCCTTGGGGTATTTTTAGCCAAAAACTCATTTTCAAAAAAGTGATATAGATAAAAATAAAGATAAGCTATTCAGATCTCAACGATACAAACTTGTGATAAATTTGTAGTAGATCATGTGACCAAAACTTGACTCATGGGACCTCATAGATTGCGAGATCACAACATATTAGTGCGCAAAACAGGCAACAAAATACCATCATTTCCACTTTGAAGTGAAAATACTACCAACATGAAATTTGCAATCAAAAAATCAGCAACTAGAAAGTTGTTCATCTTCATCTCAAAGACACTCTTGTACCAAAAAAATTCATCAAAAAAAAATCTTGACTCAAATAATAGCCTTGTAGTCGTGAAAACTGCCAAAAATTTTACAAAGGAAAAATAGTCCAAAACTAGACCCCTCGCACTCAAATCCATGCCTTTTCTTCAATATATCCTCGATTGGGTCAAGGTTTCTACCACTAAATATAGACTGTAATTGGAATCCATCCCAAAAAATAAAGTCAAAATCTAACGGTGGATGAAGGAGATCTAGCTCTTCAAAAATCATCCATTTTTCACTTTTTTCATTGTGGAAACATCATTGCAAAGCCAATACCAAAGTTATCTAGATCAAAAAACTTCCAACTACAAAGTTGTTGGGATGTATCTAAATATCAAACCCATGAAAAAAAATTCATGAAATACTATTTTAGATTTCACATAATTGGCTTGCAATGGTAAAACATGCCAAATGTTTGAAAACCCAAAAACAAAAGCTGCCTTCACTAAAACCCATGCCATTTATTCATACTTTATTTTATGATTCTGAAATTTTTACCACATAAACTAGACTTGATTTGTGACCTAACCCAAGTGATTTCGTCAAAAACAGAGTTTGGATGAAGAAGTTATGGCTCTTCAAAGTTTCTGCCCTTCATCCAAAATGTCGTTTATCAACACTAGGGACGTTTAGGGGTTAAAGGGTTAATGCAAAATGGGCAAAAATTCCAAAACTAATAATTTCTCTACTTTAAGCCTAAAAAACTCAATCTTAGCATTGTGTAGAGTATTCAACTAAAGGATCTTAGAGTTAACTTGACATTTCATTCACATGTAAAATATGTTAGTTCTCGAGGGCAACAACTTTGGGTCAAATAATTAATAAAATTTCAAAAAAACCTTCATCTTCCTACTTTTGATTATATTACTCAAATAAATGAGCAAGTTTGCACTTTGTGAAATCAATCATCCGCCCTTCCAAGAATTACTTCATCAAGTTATTTTAAAGTTAGTACGCATTATTTTCAGCATTAACTTTAATTTATTTTGAAATCTATACAAACCAAATTACTAAATAATTAAACTAAAGGTTATAAGATCAAATTATAGGATGAGAAACCCATAAGTTGTTGATTGTTAATTTTTGACTAATTTGCGAGTTTAGTATGTTTGTAGAGCATTTTCATTTGAAATATGATTTGAGCTGATTGAAAATCTATGTGCGTGGTATATTCACCAAATGTCTCAATTTAAAGATATAGTGACCAATTCTATGATCACTTTCAATAAAATGTACCACATGCATACACGATGTAATAAAATGTACCCACACAAGAGGCCTTGTTGCAAGGAGGAAAGATTTCCAATCTTGACGGTCAGAAAAAAGGTGATAGATAGAAGAAGAGGAAAACACAAGTCTTCTCATTTGGTAGAGGACTAAAATATGGACAAAAATGACACTCTATTTGACACCTATTATACAAAACACAGCAATTGTACCTTTCATTGTTCCCAGAAAGAATGAGAAGTGAATGAGTAGATTAGTGAAGCAGCATCCGCCACACGCGATTTCCTTTTTGAATTGGACCCAGGCTTGCTGTTGTCCCAATCATGGCATGGCGCCCTCACCTCTCCCCGCATGTCACCTTTCACTTCCATTCTCCTCCCCAATTCCACTTTTCCTGCTCCTTCTCTCCCCAGCTGCCACCCTTCCTCCGTTTTGAACCCCAAGTCCCAAATCTCTTGCTGCATTTGCAACAATTGCTAACTCGTTTGAACCCCAGCTCCCAGCCAGCTGTGCCTGCATTTGAATCTGCAGCAATCGATTTTTCCATTTGAGAGAATCCATGGCTTTTGTGTATGTTACTACGCTTTCCCCTCGCTCTCTGCCTCGTTGCGCCGCTCATCGTCACCGACCGCCACCGGTGCTGCCGACTCCCTTGTTCGCTTGGGCAATTCCCCGCTCCAAGTGTCCCCGCTCGGCATTGCCGATAATTCGGGCAGAATCACCACAATTCCACGTCGGAATAGATAACATTAAGATCTTACAACTTCATGAACAAAATCATGCAATAATTTCCCAAATGAATCAAATTATGACTAAATGTAGGTACAATATCTAGTGATTTCGTTGGTCGAAGGGGTTAAGACCCGCAAACTTCATGCAAATCAAATCTCGAAATGGGGAAAATCCAAATTTTGGAGTCCCAAACAAGGACAAGTTGCGCCCACCCCTCTCAGAATACAGTGCGGAATCCAGACTCAAACATTTCAATCTTACTGTGCTTCCTGTGAAAGACCTGGATTTGCTTATCTTTCTTTCGGCCTATACTTCTTCCGAGCCTGTTGGGGTCCCTCATTTCTGGCGTCAGCCAGATACATCTAGTGGTTGTTTGCAGTTCGCAGGGTACCCATGGTGCACTCGAAGGTACAGACTGTGATCGTTGACCGTACCCAGCAAGCGTTGGTCTTGAAAGTTGGAAGCAGCAACTGCTACTCCAAACTGGGCACAGTAGCTGTTGGAGGTGAGCACAAAATCGAGATCGACGTCAACTGGACGTACCAAGAATACTCTCTGGAGCCTGCTGGTAACCCCGGTCAAGTCATAGAGAAGATCCTTTAGTTATCAGTTCCAAGGATTGTTGTGATTATGAACGGATCACGGTGACCATGTCTGATGGTTCGCTGCAAACGGACAAAATTGCTCGGGGCTGAAATGATCGTGAACATGATCGTCGGCACAATGTCAATGATCATGTGAACGAGACTGCCGGACAAAGGTCTTGGTTCACCTGACTCCCGAAGAGGCTCCAGTTCAATTGGAGGTTTTGGCATTGTACCCAGTGACAATGCAACAATCGACCTCTGTCACTGGTTGTTGACAGACTATAATAACGACGTTTATTTTATAACCGGACATGGCGGCCTCCCCTGCTCCACCTCCTCGTCGTCGACCCCTTGACGGCAGAGTAGACAGCCCTGCCACCACTGCTCCATCCCTGAAACCCAGTACTTGTTCAAATTTCCGCCAACTCCGCAACGAAATCCTTCATAGTCATTGTGGCTTGTAGCTCCACCGCGAGTGACGAGCATCTGTCGCAAAAAATGGGGATCTTTGATTCCGCTACATCGGAGTTGAAAGAGGGATGAGATTTACCCCGGCCGGTGTTCGAACTGAACGAGCACCAATCTGGAGTGTATTCGGGCCAAACTCTGTTCTTCATCTCCTTTTTGGGGGTGATTGTCGCAAGGGTGCGGTAGCATTTCATGTGAAGACTGGAATATGAACTGTTACTATGACTTGTAAGTGATATTCGACTTGGAACAAATGTTGGTTATGGACAAACGCCATTTTACGGAATTGCCCATAAGAATGATTTATACAGGCTTGCTCTTCTGGCCTTCACATAATTTTATTAGGTATCAATTCATGATTTCGTCAATCATGTAGAGTTAACTGTGTGGGTAATTGCAACAAAAATCCTAAGTTGAAGGTCAGGAAACACTGGGAACGGTGAGTTTTGAATCTAACAATCCAGAACGCGAAAAATGTTGCTCCCCAGTGATATTGTATGATGCAGCTCTCTAGTGGTTAGCCTTCACAATCACATGTAGAAAACTCTCAAAACTCTATTTGATACAAGTAACTTACACCATCTGAAAGTGGATAATATGCAATTCTTCAACACGTTTGTATAAACTCCATCCACCTCATGCAATTACTGCAAGAAGCTTCTGAAGACATTCATAACTCCACCCAATGGCTTTACTCACTCAGTGGCTCTGAAATTTTCTTCTACTGCACTATACTAAGAGATTCTATGAGAGCTTATATGAAAACAAGTTCAAACGATTGAAGCTGACCAGTTGACGTGTAAAAGTATCTAAACTTGTGGAGAAAATAATCCACAGATTGAAGCTCTCTCTCTCATGCCTGGTCAGTTTCATCGATCAGCTTGGCTCGGATCTCGCATCCCACGTTGCTTTTAGTCAGTAGGGGCCCAAGTAGAGCAGCCTCCAAATCAAATGTTACCGGGCCAGAATTCTGAGGAGGGACTGCTCCGGCCATCATCACTGGTCCCTGAGGTGCAGCATTCGGCTGCCATGCCGCTCCGTTGTTCGGTTGCGCCATCGATCGTCGCTATTGTCTGTGGTTTAGGCCTTCCTCTGCAAAACCAAAGATGTTCATTACGTTAGTAACTTTTCTTGACGCCAAACATGAGATGGAAGCATTCAACTTCCTAATATATCTAGAGCAAGTCATAATCATGTGCACACTCAGGTGTTTGCAAATTCGTTCTCTCCTCTAAGGCGAGTCAATACTAGAGCGATCGTCCAATTCTTTCATAGCTCATGCAGCTAAGGTGTGACTGATGGAATTAACCATACTCCCAGTCGACGACGAAGGATAGAACACAATTGAGCAGAAATTCTAAAAGAAGAAAAGATATTGAAGACGTAGGATCGCACCTGCAGAGAAAATTTGAGAGTGTACGAATGCCTGAAGAGGGATCATTCGAGAGCGCAGAGTAATTAGAGTCGACTGAAAATGAGGTTGCACCTAGAAGAGTTGTGACATACAAGAAGGGCAATGACGGAAGGAGGCTGGACTTGCACCTTGAGAGATTGGCACCCTGTCTGACTTTCATCTGAGGTAGTCATAGTGACTGTCTGACGTTCATCCAAGGTAGTCATAGTAACCGTCTAACTTTCATTCGAGGTAGTAGTCATAGTGACTGTCCGACGTTCATCCGAGGTAGTCATAGTATCCGTCTAAATTTCAACCGAGGTAGTCATAGTGACTGTCTAACTTTCATCCGAGGTAGTCATAGTGACAGTCTGCAGAAGGCTCATATGTAACCGGTCGTTTTGAAGGAAAGTTCTCTGAGCACTAAGGTAGGAGTTGCTAAAACCGTCGAGCCCCAAAAACCGCACAGTAGGGTTTAAATATTCATGGGGAATTATAGGATTACTCAAAAAATGTCTTTTTTTTGGGGATGGATTTGCACTAGCTTTGCAGACTATCGAAAAATAATTAAAATTTTACACCACTATTCCAAGTATGCAAAGCTGAAATTCAAACGGTTTTTGGGTTGGACGGTTTTAGCCACTCCTACCTTACTACATAGATGTTCGTAACCGGTTGGCCGTTTTGTTTTGCCGAGGTGGCAGTATATGATTGGCTCTAAGCATGCAGGTTTGCAGACGATAACCTTGCTATTCGAGTCGGTTATGAACATGAGATCATCGAAATCATGATGAAGATAAAAGAAAAAATCACTTGAAACCGGTTATTTTTGGTGAATATGGATTGTCTGCATAGTCATCGTCCCTTTTAAGCTTGCTTTGTGGTGTGCGCAACCAAACTAGTTGATCATGGTTCGGTGGAATCTCTCTATACTTTTGTGACCCATTGATTTTTTCCTTTGTTAAATTTAAGTTGTACTCTGGTAAAAATCTTGGAATATAAGTGCAACAAAAAGAAAACTGAGATACACAGAAGGACACTTTATTTCAAAGATGTGCACACAGGGCACGTACAAACACACGATGAAGTGTACTAGCCTCAAGGCAAAATGAGTACAGAGAAAAGCACTCATAATTAATATCTCAATGGGCATAACACACATAACACAAGAACACAATTAGAAGCCTCAATGGACATAACACAATTATACAAAACACAATTATAAGCCTCGGTATGAGATTCCTTCGTTCCATGAAGCGCCATATCATCATACATATCTATGGAAGGGCATCAGTTTCATGTTTTGTATTATTTTTTGCTGAAGGTAGCACCCACGAAGGAACAAAAGCAACGCCAAAATCTCAAGCACCCGCTCAAATGTGAAATGTGACAACATTGTAACCTGTTGCCGAGACCACCTACGCGACTCAACAAAATAGCCAACCGGTTATGTCCGGTAATCGTTTTATTAGAACCGATCATCGGTGCAGAACCGGTTCTGCACCGATAAGCGGTCCAATAAAACAATCACCTGATGCATATTGGTTTCCGTTGTCCTTGAAGTACATTGATGAATGTAGAGGAATAGTATCATGGATGAACGATTGTCCTCGTCTTCCCGCCTCTCATGATGTCACCTTCAGCCGAGTGGGTATACATCCCATCTCTCTCGCTGTGTGGTCACTCGTTGTAAGTGCTTTTTTGTTTGTCAAGAAACTAAAATTAAAGTGCACCAGAATAAAGTGCATTGTATTTTGTTCTTGTCTATGCGTGAGTTTTGTCTGGTTTTATAATTGGAACAATAGGTTATGCCTCTGTAATTGATAGTAATGTTGTTCGTTGTGTTGTTTTGATGCCCAAGAACCAAGTTTGTATAGCAAGGGGAATGTAAGTACACTTTGACAATCGACTATGTCACTCTCGAAGTTTGTAATAAGCTTCTCATGGAACGACATGGCGTGCTTGCATAACTACATGAAGAAGTTGGATACTCGTGAAAAAACCTTTAGAGGTTTTGTAAAACAATCAACATATATAAATCCTACGAAGGCATCACAAGCCTTAGCTTGGTGGTTAGGGCTCATGGCCCCCAATGAGGAGGTTGTGGGTTCTATTTCCCATGCCAACGTGGTGCTCACCACCATAGTCCATCTAACTATGGTGGGGGGTTCTTGGACCTCGTTGTATGAGTACCTCAAACTCATGTGGAGGATACCATATCGGGTATCTCTAAGGCACTAGTGGCTAGGTAGGAACTAGGATAGTGTTCACCCCAAGAGGGGTAAGTAGTCTCGCCATTGGTGTGATGACCTCGGGGCATACATCCAAGAAAAGGTCGAATAAACACAAATTCACGTCGGCCTTTAAATAGGTCAGAGTTTCTCTTCTTCTTCTATAAGAACACATTAACCCTTAAACGCCCATGGGGTCTAAAACGGGCAGCCGAAAATTGGATCACAACATCTTTTGGACTTGGGCATCATGAATAGTGCACTTTTTGAACTTGGGCACCATGAATGAACCAATCAATGATGAGCTTGCAACCTCCTTCAAGGTTATGTACAACCCTAACCTACCTACCACAATCCTTTCAAACCATAAAATCATACATACAAATTGTGATTTGAATTGTAAAGTTTCACTTTTTGAATGCATCATAAGACCAGTTTGACATAAAAATATAAGTGAAAAGTTGATTATAGTGAGAGCTACAGAGAAGATTTTGTTGGAATCAAGCCCCTCGGGCTTGCTTGGGCGTTTAAGGGTTAATATTTCAGGACGTTCAAGGAAGTGCCCACCTCCACAAAGAACATATGTTTATTTCTTTGAGCTTGTGACAAAGCCAATTCGTCATTTGGCCAAATTTCTTTTTGTAGATTTTGAGAATATCCACGAGGAGTCGGAAGCTACTAAGCTGCTAAATGTTAGTACCTCATTGGTGGGGTGTTAAAATTACACTATTGTAGAATATCCTCCTGCATGAGTTGCATTGCATTGACTCCCCAAAGGTCATATAGACCCACCAGCAAAAATTCCAATAGGGGATTCCATTCAAACCACATTCATTCACTTATTTACTTAGTTGTTTATTTCCAACGGTTAAATAAATTACTGGGAAAAAAATAGCCCCCTATTTTTAAATTAGAAACAGTTTCATCATTACAGCAAAAGGCCAGCATGCGCCCAATTTCAGCCCTTCATTCGGCACGCCGCCAATGCAAATGGGAATTTTGAATTGTAGATTTTAGGTTGAAGACATTGCTTATTTTCTTGGGAATGGTGCTAAAGCATGCCCCAAGATATTGCCCAAGTAAGCAATGTTTGCAACATTGCTTACCCCCCTCTTTTTCAGTAGTGAATCTGAATCCGAATCCCAATCTTCGACTATCTCGCCATGTTGATTTTGTTGTACTAAGTCGATCTCTATCCATCTGCCTGCGTGCTTTCCATTCACACCACCACTCTGCCTTAACCCCTAAATCTCCTTGTAGCAAAACAGCCCAAGTCACAAAATTTGACCTTTCGCTAGATTAAGCTCAAAAATTCTCAATCTAACCATTTTGCAAAAGATCCAACCGTACGATCTCAAAGTTCACTTAATATTCTTCTCACATACCAAATTTGAACCGTTCATTCTTCTTCATTTGTGAGATTATAATGGTCAAAGTTGGCTGAGTTTTTCTCATGCGGGAACCTCCAAACCCGTTTCGGGTTTTAAGGAGAGTTCGGGGTTAATCATATGTGGAAACTCATTATCGCCTCATGGTATACTATGGAAGGAAGAAGAGCTGGTGATGATTCTAGGATGGGTTTGAGAGTTGATGACTCCTATTGATATATGTACGAGTTTCGACAACGAAGAATGTGCACTACGAAGAACTCGAGTTGTTTAGAATGTACTAAAACTGTTCAACAAAAGAATGAATGGTAGAATCTAATTGCCACTTTCTGCAAATTCCAACACTTATACAGACATGAATGACACAATATCACAGTGTACAGACAACCCAAATTAAAAACCTAAAAAACAGAATGTTTGATGGCTAAACCACTAGCGAAAAGTAATAGAAGTTTGGTTTAACCCCTACTTGCGTATGGAGATGGTGTTTCCATCAATGTTGATGACACTATGGCGTGTTGCTAAAACTTGTTGTACAGTCCCCTCCAGATGATTTACGAATTCAGCATTCAAGGACAATGTTCCTATCAACTTTGAACATTGCTTGTGCACTCAAAAATGATCCGATTTTAAAACCGTGAAGTGCGTTGCAACCACAATGAAGACTACTACATCTTTGACATGATTTCACACATTTGACAATGAAAGGAATATAAACGATTAGAAATACTTCATACACTATCGACAAACAAGTGTTACCATTCTTTGCTTCAATTTGAATGTTCATCCTAGCTTGCAAATTTGAAATGAGTTTGCAATTTTGTTCTTTATATATGGTAGATCATTCTAATGCATGATTTGTATCACTTCTACTTCATGCTACAATCTAGAGCGGAGTCTTAAATATTCTTCATATTTAGAGAATTTCTGTCAAAGCTTGTAAAAGCCCTTCCCACTCCTCAACAATGTTGCACTAGAAAGTAAAGGGTGGTGCATGAGACATTGAGTGATATCTCTCATGAATTGATTACTAAGCTCAGATATGTTTGTTCTTCTTGCCGATTTTTAGAGCATGACTTATCAATCTACTATAAATACTATGTAATGCCTTTACAAAAATTGCTCCACACCACAACACGAGAGGAAGAGATACAAATTATGCATTACGAATGAACTACACTATCTAAAGAACAAACTTGCAAGCTCATTTCAAATTTGCAAGCTTGAATGAACATTCAAATTGAAGCAAAGAATGGTAACATTTATTTGTCGATAGTGTATGAAGTATTTTTCTAATCGTTTATATTCCTTTCATTGATGAATGTGTACAATAGTATAGGAGAGGCAATAGTCTTCATTGCGGTTGCAACCCACTTTACGGTTTTGAAATCGGATCATTTTTGAGTGCACAAGCAATGTTCAAAGTTGATTAAAAACTTTCCCTCAGTGCTGAATTCGTAAATCATCTGGAGGGTACTGTACATAATACAGTTCAAAAACCATGTGATATGACAAAATTTGAAGACGATATGTTGGAAAATGAGTGATAATGTATATATAAGAGTGATATTACAAAAGATGTAAAAAAAAAAATGTGATATTATAAAAGATACATATCTGTATTTGTACAATGTAAGATCTAGGAACGACGCCAATTTAACGGAATTGAGGTTCACCAGAATGAAAATTAAGCATTGTGCTTTTACATCAATATTTTGTAACAATGCTCAAAATGAACATTGCTTGAAGCAACGTTTGAAAGCTGAAAGAACGGCTCCTATAGTAACCATTGTTGAATCTTCATTACTCTCCTAGATGTTGAATATTAAGCGGTGTAACTCTCATGGATATTCTTCTTGAAAGTTGTTAAGAAAGTCAATGTCTTCAAGAGTGCATAGTAGTGAGTCGTCGTTTGAAAAAAAGAAGTTTAATGGAATTACGACGGTGGTTTAATCGCACAAACCAAGATGATGAGATGCGCCAACATCAGTGTAAATAAAAATTCCTTATGGCTACACTACATTAGATTTGAAGTTTTATGACTATCGGCGTTACGGCGTAGTCATATTGTCCGGAGCGACTAAGAGTAAATGACTGAAAATATGATTATCAATAGTCATCTTGTAGTCATGTTTTTACGGTTGTAGTCACATGTCATTACAAACAATCATAACATGTGATATGTGACAACAATCTATCTTTAAGATGACTACCAATAGTGTGAATATGGATCTTATTATAGTTACTTTTCTTGATATTATGGCTTTGCTGAATTATATGCTTAATTTATCCTCAATTGATGATGAATCTTATTAGTGTAAGAAGTTGAGGTGGTAAAGCAACAAATGAAAGAGCTTGGTGAATTCTAGTTTCTTTGCACTTTGTACACTAGTAAGGGCCGGTTTATACTACGGTGGAGAAGTCCACCCGTCAAGGAAAAATGGGCGTTTCTCCAATGTATTGGTCAAAAATGCCATTCTTGACCGTGTTCATACTTAGTGAAGAAATTAAAGGTGGTGAACTTTTGTCATGGATGAAAAAATGACATGGCCGCTTATGTGGCGGTACTTTTTGCTCAAGAGGTTCTCCGGAACAGTGATTTCTTGTTCGGCCTCAAGAGGCCGGACAAGAAATCACTATTCCGAAGAACCTCTCGTCAATAAAAAATTATTTTCAAAAATGAATCTCGGCCATAGTTTTCAGATCTGACTTTCAAAAAACCTAAGGTTTAGGCTAAGAAGTCTTGAACCTTGTACCTCATGATCACAAACCAAGCCTCCTAAGGTAGCCAACCATCCCCACCTTCTCCTTGTGTTCCTAACTTATTGGTATTGTATATATACACTTGCTACTCTAGCTCCACATGCTGTGATAAATTTTTCAAAGCCATTTTGAAAGCTTAGAGCTCATGTTTTTGGCAATTTTTCATCTTCTCGTGCACACAAGCAAGTGAGATATTAAAATTGATATTTATTAGATGTTGATATATGGTTTCAACATTAAGCACGAATGATAGTGACAATTCTTGGATTTTCACGTAGAGCCAAGGTATGTCGAAAGAAATTTGAGATAGTTTTCAACATTACAAGTAGGACAAACTTGCTAACTTGATTACATGAAATGACCACCACGAATGTAAGTTTTATGATTCAATTGGCATCAAGCTAGTTTCGTAATGAAACAAGTGAGTGGACAACACTAGTGTGTGAGGACAAGAAAACTTAACTCATGCTAATGAAGATGAAATTCAATGAGTTACTACTATTCAATCCGCATCATCAAGTGCCTCAAAGAAGAACAAGTTTTAGAACCAAGCTCTGCGTTACTATTATTGAATAACATTGAACATAAAATGACCATGGCATGTTTCTATACAATTCAAAGTAAAAATGAACCATAAAAGTCCTTAGTTCACGACACAAATTGATTATAAAATTAATTTGAAGTTTACTCAATTTGCCATACATATGCATATCGATTTTATGAAAAGCATTTTTTTATGTATTTTCATACAATGTGAATGTAGAGAATTATGATTTTCTATCACAAAAAATCTTCACCATTAGGTGAGCTTCTCTTCACCAGTGGACTTCTCCGGTGGACATCACCACTAATCTTCTCCTTTGGGTGTTTAGACTACAACCCGTTGAGACTCCTTAAAAAAAAAAAAAAAATTCCATTTAATTCTTCTCCGGCACATTCACCATTTGCCTCATATAACTGTCGGATGCCATGTATCAACGTTGTCTTCCCTTACACTTTTATTAGTGTAATACCCATGCTTAAGTCACTTGTGTAACGTTCCAGGGATTCTGTGAAGTGACCAAGACCAAATAGTGCTAAAACAACCAACCACAATTCTTTCTATCCTCCAACTTATGTTTTAGCCTTGCTTGACAAGGATATCCCTTTGCAAGAGGGGATGCACAAAGACTCTTTCCCTTATGTTTTAAGTGGCGAAAACTTCCATGTCTAAACTCTCTTCACACAAACACACACACGCATACTTAAGCATACATTAAGTCCTCACAACTAATCTGACCTCGCCGGCTTAGCAGGTCACGCAGGACGTTGTGATTGCTCTATAGCACTTATTAGAATGACAAACTCCAAGAGATCCGAATCCGGCTAGAGGACGGCTACACGTTTTCCGGTCATGTACTGTTCTTGATCCGTCATCTGAGACTACAGAGGAACCCAAGTCTGTAGCAGTTGGAGGTTGGATTGGAACCCGGCCTCCCACACTTTACTCCTAGAACCCTCTAGACCGTAAGGTGTTTACCACAGTGGTTTCCCTCTCTCAGACAATCTAGACCGGCTCAAGACACAAGGCACTCGCTAATACGCCCAACATGACCCCAGTTCCACAGATACGATCTAGCAAGGAATCCGGATTCCTAACCCCCAACTTACAACTGAGAAACAATAGATACGACTTCTAAGCACTCGACCTCAAAAGGGAGACAAAGCAAGGATCACAGTGAATATGCGCATAAGAGGTTGTTGATTTACAAGTAAGGAATGTTTTAGGTGACAAAGTTTCTACCTATAAGTACTTCTAAGTCAACGACTTAGAAACCTAACTATATTGCGGCGGCCGACCTACACGGCGCACTCCGCAAAAAGCGACTCGCTTCCCAAAAGATCCCACCTACTGTCCTAATCCAACTTCCTAACCCTGGGCCGGAATCTAACTTACGGATTCTGAATCCGTCCTATCTTCTTCTTCTTCCGCTCACTCCATGCTTAGGTGGTTTCGGAGGTGTTGCTGCAATCCGGCATGCCTTGACTCTCTTTCCCTTGTCGGTTATGAACTCCTCGTCACTCTCTTCCTCCGTCTTAGCATCGCTCTTCAATTCTTCTTCTTCTGAGACGTTGATGCCGATCTCGTGGAGCTTCTGAGCGGTTGGGGATTTCTCCCATTCTTCGTCCGTAAGTTGCCTAGCCACCGAACGAGTCTTCTTGGCTATAGAATCAGCTGGGCCAGCTGAGCCTTCCTCTACCTTCACCTTGCCCTTGGGTTTTTTTTGGATTCGAAGGTCCTGCATGCGACCTCTGAACTATAACTTGAGTGGGATGCTCGACCGGAATCTTCGCTGGCGTACCGGCAAAGGCCGGAGTCGAAGTTATCTCCGCAATCCGCTCACGGACGGAGTCCAACACCACTTTCACCTCCTTGTTGCTCGCCTCGATCTTTGTTGCGTACGTCTTGGCTGCCATGAGGAACTTGCGGAAGGTGTCCGCTTCGAACACCTCCGACTCGAGGATTCTGGCCTCGAACGGATTCGCCCCTTTGGAGGATCTCGGCCGGAACTTTGCAGATCTCCACAAGCTTGACCACCTGCTCGTGAGCGGTTTGAATCGCTTGCTTGTTGATGGCAAGTGCGTCATCCCTCTCTTTGATCGTATCCCTTAAGCGTCTGTTGTCGATCATAAGTTTGGTGATCTGCCTCTCCAATTGCTGATAGTGCTCTTGGGTCGGCTTGGAGTCCTAGATCGTCTTGACTTCGCCCAACGTCTGCACTCTAAAGTCTTTGCACATATTTGCTATCATCTCTTGATAGTGGAATTACGTGGTGCGGGCGTCCGTGAAGTGATGCTATGCCCTCATCATCGGATCCGGATGGTCTGTAGAAGATATTACCGGATGGTCTGTAGAAGATATTGCCGGACGGAGTCGGGGGTCGTTAGGCTGGATTGGGGTTTCCCAATTGGCTCCAACCGGCTTCTCTTCTCTGGCCGTAGAAGTTTGACGGACGTTGCTACCGTGTGAGCGTTGAGCGGTGAGCGGTGAGCGGTGAGCGGTGAGCGGTAAGATTTTGGATTTTTTAGGGCTGACTTTGTATTTTAAGTAAAAAAGTTTCTAAAAATAGCATAATATGTTTTATTGGCGAATTATTCTAGAATATTCTCGGGAATATTCAAATATTCTAGACTTATTACCGTGGATTCAGTGACCCATACCCGTGAAAATAAGGATTAAATTCCTTGAAATTGGTTAGACTTGAGCTCAAGACTTGACTGTAAATGACAATTTGTTAATGTTAAGAGGTTTCTAAAATAATTGTAGTTTCCACAACATCGAAAATATATCCTTAGCTGGAAGGAATTGATATAAACCTGCTGCTATCCTGGGCGAGACCTTCATGGGGCTTCACAGCCAGACACCAACGCACATTAGAAAGTCTGTTTCGTCTTCACCGAAACGCTTGCGTTGTCGTCTTCTGGGAGACTCTCGAAATCGGCTTTTTCAACAGCTTTGTGAAACAAGGGTACGTGCTGAAACAACAATAGTAACGTTGCATGCTCAAGAGTCAGCCAGTCATTTTTTGCCGATTCGAGTGTCATTACTTCTCTAGGTACAAGGTTGCCGTGGTGCGACCCGGATCTGCAGGAGCTTCTTGCATGCACTCCTTCAAGCTCTCGCTCCCGAAGTCGCAAAGTGGAAGGAGAACCCGCTTTTTCACTTCCATTAATCCGAGCTGTTAAGATTAGCTACTTTGTACAAGTAACAATCCTTTCCACCACATGGCACTGCATAGGCTACTCCAATTCTTCCCTCCACAATCACATGACTTGTCCTCTAGCTTGCCATTCATCATTGTTAGTACTTTGACTGAACCTACTTGCTAGAGCAATCACCCACAACATAGATCTCCTTGCTCAAGAGCAGACAGTTATAAATGAGCCGAATGAAAATCAATTTGCCGATTTGGGTCCGAAAGCTTAAACTTTTTGCCGGTTTAATATTTTAAAAATACCCGAGTATCGCATGGTTTTCACACGATTATCAACAGATTAATAACACAAATCGAGGATCATAGCTGGATGGTGTCAGAAAACCGACTCTAGGCCTACCAATTCTTCCATTAGCATGCAAATTTTTTTGCTTTTATCAAGTGTGGCATGTAGTGGCAGCAAACGAAGCCGCAGCAGCTCCGGCACGGATGACATTCTCAGATGGAAGCATTTCAAACTCTTCACTTGAACTTCAGAGCATGGAGTCAAGCAGTCCAACACGGTCTTCGGCAATGCCGTAGTATGTAATTTGTATTAAAAAATTTCATCACATTCAATGCCAACTCTCATTTCAAATGTGAGTCGTGGCCATACACCTTCAATAACTATTTATCAGCTAGTCATAGTTCGAGTCAGTCCTTGTATCACTGTTGCTGCGATCACCAGCTTCTGAAGTGAATTCTAAAAAATCCTCCCAAATCGTCTGTAGTGGCAGTATTTCATACACATTGCAGCTGAAGCACCCCCAAGTCTTGCCCGTCATGTCCTTCAGGTACTCGTCTCCCTTGTTCCGTGCTATACACGCTGAACACCACGCTTTGTGACAATAATCACAGGGGATCACAAACTCCTCTCCTCCACACCAATTGCATTGCTCATCATCATACTGGACGTTCTTCGTAAATACAACGTCGTCCAAAAAAAGTTTGCACGAAATGCAAATTCCAACACCAAGACGAGGATGCTCCATCAAACAAGCACGGACTTTTCTCTCTCCACATGCAGTGCACGAATACAAATACAAAGGATCGACATCGGCTGCATGCCCCGCCATTTGATCGACTTTAACTCTGCAAGACTAACAAACTTTGAATGAAAGATGGCCCAAAAGTCCGAGCTTTGAGATAGTGGCTATCCTCCAAAACCGTTCTTCTATAACAAGGGAGCAAACCGGATTGCCTTTATTTCACCTTGAAGGCCCATTCAACTGCACCTACCAAGCGACCCATCAACGGCACTGCCGACAGCACCGGCAACACCGGCAACACCAGCAGCTTTTTTGCTGGATTGTAAGTCACCGACATTTCTGCGAATTACAAACCGACACTTCGGCACCGACACGAATGCCCATGACAATCGACCCGATTTTCTCTTACATTTTCACAAGAAATCTAATCACTTGAGCAATCTTTCCTCACATCAGTACCAGTCGATCACAATGAGCACCGACATGGCACAGCTTCATGCGACGTTAAAACCGACACTCCGACACTTTTTATGACACAATCCATCCGCTCTCATGCATGCCCATGTTATAACAGAACATGAGCACCGACAACTTGTACCGAGACCATGATGTTCACTAACGTCACGGACCCATGAGACGTTCTGCCGGATTGGACGGCGATATTGTCTTTTTTTTATAAATGATGCTGGGACCGGCCTCCATACCAAAAATAAGAAATATGAATCAGCTCATGGACCCTCCAATTTAGCATTTTTGAGATGGTAGACAAACTAAGTATATGTATGTATTATTAAGTATATGTATGTTCAATTGTCGTAGAGATAAATCATATTCATGGCCATTCCATTGACTAAGTACGGAGATAATGAATATAATATATAGGGTTGGTGAAAATATCGCAAACGAACCATAATACTAGTCTATGGCTTCGCACGATGCCCGAGGTCATGAGCTTGATGCTTGAGTTCCTGAGCCCGATGTTAGAGCTCACAAGCTACTGGCCCGCTCCAGAACAGTTGAGAACCGGTCCCCGTTACCCCCGAACAATACTCGTTACCCCCCGCGGTCTCCGTTACCCCCCCCTTCGGTCTCCGATACCCACACGGTCCACGTTACCCCCCCTCGGTCTCCCATACCCCACGGTCCCCGTTACCCCCCCTCCACGGGCATGGGCTGCCGTCCGGACGAGGTACCCTCCTGTCAATGTAGGCCCGGTACCGGCGTGGCCGGGTACCGCCATGCTGTAAGGCACGGCCGGGTACCGGCGAGGCCGGGTACCGGCTGCTTTATCGAAGCCTGCGTTCGGGACTTCGGGAGCCCAGCTACTCCGATGTTGCCGATGTCGAAGCCTGCGTTCGGGGAGGCCAGGTACTCCGATGTTGCTGCCGAAGTCGCAGAGCGCCGATGTCCATCGCGTGGGACGCGCCATTCCTTTTCGGCGCCGGCTCTTGAGTGAGTCAGGGGTCGCCGTTCATTCAATCTGGCTCATTCCAAAGTCGGGCTAATCAATTGCGAGATGCGATTACAATAAAAGTTTGTGCTAATTTGGAATAGGACAAAGCAGGAACCGCCGATGGGCTAGGAGGCAGCTAATTTTAGTAGAAGTAACAGAAAGTGTAGTGGCAAGATGGGAGGAGTACATTTGACACTGTCAAATTGTGGGAGGGAGTTATTCGATGAATTTGCACACCATTGCTGTCAAGATATTGCAGGAAGAAGAACTCATGGCGGATCTTGTAGAGCAAGAGGTGGCAGTTGAAGGAGGCAGTGAGCACGTCGAAGAAGGTTTAGAAAATGTGAGTTCCCAGTCTTCTGATTCAAGTATATTCAACGAATTCTACAGGGAATTTTACAAGGCGCATACTCCTGGTGAAGCAATGAAAACCAGGCCGGAGTTGGAGGCGTGGTACTCCAAGAAATTCCTGGTATGTACTGGACAAAGCTCCCTGCTACATCTAATTGAATGTAAACCCTAATTTTTTTTCAGAATTTTAGTGGGAGAGAACTTCTTCGTCATGAACAGGCTCTTCTGTTGCTTCATGGCCAGCCTGATGCAGATACCTTTGTACTCAATAACAAGGTTGAAGTTAATTTGAAAGATGGCCGCCTGTGTGCATCGTCCTGTTGAGTCTACCGTGACAATTTCGGTCATCGATTCTGTGAATTCGGGAAGTGGAGGTTGCTGGCTACTTTTCGCTTTGTGCTGTCAATCTTCCCTGTTGCCGATGAGGGCTGGTGACTGCTAGGCTCGAAGCAGAGCACCTTGAAAGCTTGACTAAGTGGAGTATTTGATTTCTGCACTCTATGTTTGCTCCTCCAGCTTGTGCCGATGAGTGGTGTTGTGTCCTACATGGGCGGGCCTGAGGCTATTCGTGCAGCTGTGTGTGCACGGTTGGGCTGAGGCTTCGCTCGAGCTACCCTCCTGTTTGTGCCGATGAGGCAACTGTGTGTGCATGGCTGGGCCTGTTGCTTTCCTCGAGCTACACCTCCTGCTTGTGCCGATGAGGGCTCCTGTGTGTCAATGGCTGGGCCTGATGCTATTCTCGAGCTACCCTCCTGCTTGTGCCGTGCCGATGAGGGCAGCTGTGTGTCTCATGGCCGGGCCTGATGTAGATTCATTTTGGCTGGCCCCGATTGCGTGTGAGAGCCGGGAAGGAGCCCAGAGCTTCGTCCACGAATGTCTGGCACCTCGTGGAGGATTTTGCGTTTTTTGTTGCCATCTGCGTTTTGATCCTGTGATGTTCTTTGCCATCGTGGTGTCAATTCCCGGAGTGCAGGGTGTTGGCAAAACTCCTGTTCTCTCCTGCTTGGGCCGATGAGGGCTGCTGTGAGTGCTTGGCCGGGCCTGAGGCTTTGCTCGAGCTACCCTCCTGCTTGTGCCGATGAGGGCTCCTGTGTGTGAATGGCTGGGCCTGATGCTATTCTCGAGCTACACCTCCTGATTGTGTCGTGCCGATGAGGGCAGCTGTGTGTCTCATGGCCGGGCCTGATGTAGATTCATTTTAGCTGGCCCCGATTGCGTGTGAGAGCCGGGAAGGAGCCCAGAGCTTCGTCCACGAATGTCTGGCACCTCGTGGAGGGTTTTGCATTTCTGGTTGCCATCTGCGTTTGATCCTGTGATGTTCTTTGCCATCGTGGTGTCAATTCCCGGAGTGCAGGGTGTTGGCAAAACTCTTGTTCTCTCCTGCTTGGGCCGATGAGGGCTGCTGTGTGTGCATGGCCGGGCTTGAGGCATCGCTCGAGCTACCCTCCTGCTTGTGCCGATGAGGGCTCCCGTGTGTGCATGGCTGGGCCTGAGGCTTTGCTCGAGCTACACCTCCTGCTTGTGCCGATGAGGGCTCCTGTGTGTGAATGGCTGGGCCTGAGGCTTTGCTCGAGCTACACCTCCTGCTTGTGCCGATGAGGGCTCCTGTGTGTGAATGGCTGGACCTGATGCTTTGCTCGAGCTACACCTCCTGCTTGTGCCGTGCCGATGAGGGCAGCTGTGTGTGTCTCATGGACGGGCCTGATGTAGGTCTTTTTTGGCTGGCCCCGATTGCATGAGAGCCGGGAAGGAGCCCAGAGCTTCGTCGACGAATGTCTGGCACCTCGTGGAGGAATTTGCAGTTTTTGTTGCCATCTGCGTTTTGATCCTGTGATTTTCATTGTCATCACTGATGAGTTGGGCTACTTGGGTCGCTTTTGATTTTGAGGGTGACATTGTTTTGGTTTATCATTTGCTTGCCTGTATCTTGGTGTAGTGCGCGTGGGAATTGAAGCAAGTGTGAATGAATTTCATATATATTATTTTTATAACAATGGCTAATCGCATCATTTTCCTAGTGTTTGATATTTGACTTACTATTGGTTTTGTGTGATTTTGCAGGATCCAAAAAGCAAAAAAAAAAAAGAAAGAGAAGAGGAATCCGATGCAGATAGTGACCTTTCCACATTGAGAGTGAATGTGTTAACTTACGTGGAGTCTCGTCGATTAAACATACCACAAACTTCGGTTCCTGGAACTCCACCCCCTGCCTCACCTGTCCGTCACACTTTGCGTGATGACGTTGATCGTGTTGAACGAGCGGTTAACATGAGAATCAAAAAGAATGAGGCTAAAGCTAGACGTTTGGAAGAGAAAGCATTAGCTAGACTGAAACCCAGACGTTCTCCGCGACTTGCTAGAAAGTTGCAGTCCTGTTAATTGTATTGTCAGATGATATGATGAGATTATCATACACTTAATTATAAAGACGATGTTTTATATTAATTTTATCGCATTGTTTATTTGACACATTCTTATTCACTTTGTGGGGTGTTTTATTTGGTTTTTAAATTGCTAGATGACCTTAGCTCATGTCCCTACGCACGAAGATGACGACACCACCCGACAGCTTCTTGCATCTTCACCAACTCCTTCGACCGATGGAGATGAACAATTACATGAAAGTGTCGCAAATGTTGATAACATTTGCACCGGAGTCTCGGAAGAAAGTCCTTCTGAAACTCAGCGTCATCCTGAAGTCGTGCACGATCATGATCGTCTCGACGCGCTTTCTGAGGATGAAGTCACTCCTTTGCCTGGGAGTGTCAACGTTGGAATCGTCCATATGCCAACGCATCTGCAAAACAAGGACCCCGACTAGAGTGCAAACGAGATGCGAATGCTCTACAAGAGTGATTCGATTGCAATCATCAACAGGTTACGCTACAAACCCTTTAAGAAATCTCGTATGTTGATTCCACTGTGCCGTCTCGTTTGTTATCCGAAGGTTCGCCCGATTTCAGAACAAGACGTCAGAAAATTAGAGAATGAATTCAACAAAGGATACCGGGAAGGCGATCGGGTGATGTACGTGTCACCCTTTGATCGGAAAGGCCGAGAAAAATTGGTTGCTGCCGAAGATGCTGTCTGGACGAACCCTTTCTGGAAATCAGCCAATGAAGAGTTTGAAAAGACGCTGCAGTCAGACTCGGATCTACAACACCTCAGTGACAAGTATTTCTACGTTTACGAGGGTAACCACCGTGTGACAGCGTGGATGCGTCACATAGAGAGGTACCATAAGATGGATCCTTCGTGGTACATCTCCGTGGATTGTATCATTCTTGATGCACGAGGAGAGAGCAATCTCTTGCTCGACGCTATGAACGACATAAATGGTGAGTAATTCTTCGATTTCTTAAAACCGCTCTATTTTGTTTAAATTCTCTGTTTCTCATGTGTGATCTCGCACTACAGGTCTACTGAACATGACCATGTCGAAGACGGTTTGTGTGCAAAATTGCAGCGAATGGGGCAGTTCGGAAAATTTGAAACTAGAGGATTTCAAGGATCTGATATCTCCAGAGGACTACAGAATCTGCAAGAACGCTAAGGCAAAAAAAGATACTTGGTATCCTGTAATAGTTGACGTGTTCGTCAAGTTCTTATATGCGGTAAGTTGAGTGGAACGTGTTTCAAATGTGAAGGTTCGTATTTGGTTTTTTTCACCTTATTCATTCTTTTTATTTTTTATACAGAGGAGATTAGCCAAGGCATCTGATGACGCTGAAACGAATTACTACGCCACGGTCCCGAAGGAGAAACAAACAGGACCTGGAGTATGAAGTGCCATGGATAATGCGATCAAAGCAGAAATTAAGGCCATACGTGGCAAAAACTTCGACAAGATGGTCGCAGTGGCCAACAACAAGCTCGGGAAAGTATTTGCGAAGGAGGTAAAGAAAACACCCTTTTCATGTTCTGTATGACTCGTAATCATGTTTTTTAACCTTATTCTTCCTTATGATCTTGATGTGCAGATTTATTCTCATTACAGCAAGAACTTGAAACCCGACATGACAATCGATCGCTTACAAATGGTAGCCACTACCAATGTTCATTGCGATTTTAAGGGTAAGTGGCTCCAATGGTGGAACTCATCGGACGAAGTTCGACATTCTTTTCGCTTCCCAGAAGAACGTCCAATGAAAGATAAAACTTTGATGGCATTCCTACATCGCGCGTCTTTTTGGGCACAGGTAACTTAATGTTTCCTTACATGTTCTCAAAGTTACAGTTCATGTGCTATTTGTTATTTAACAAGGTTTCTTTTTTTCACAGCTCGAGCAATCACTTCAAAGTGAAATGCAAAACTTGATCGACAACGAAAACCTCAACATTGAGTGGTCTAGTGTTGTCCTTAAGCCAACAGCGTATGTGGAGAAGTGGAGGTTGCTCTTATGGGACAAGGCGTTCAACAACTATCTTGGTCCTAATTCGAGCCCTAAGTTCAGCAAAGGCTCAGATATTCAAAGGATTACCGGGGGCAAAATCACAGTAAAGAGGCTTCTATACCGTGCGTATCTAGAATTGTATTCAATATTAATAAAATCGGTACAACATGTTCAATTCTCACAACCCAATTTGTTTAATTTTTTGTAGGTACTTAAAACAGGAGCTCGTTGCCAAGGGAGCATTAGCTTCGTTTTCCATTCCAATGGAGTTCGAGGATGTTTCACTCACAAATGATCCTCGCAGCTTTTTCTCT
Organism: Bryum argenteum; assembly: GCA_037043015.1. Taxonomy (NCBI): domain Eukaryota; kingdom Viridiplantae; phylum Streptophyta; class Bryopsida; order Bryales; family Bryaceae; genus Bryum; species Bryum argenteum. The sequence goes on from CM073330.1 coordinate 9,570,774, forward strand.
TCAAAATTCAACAAGAGCGGTTTACGAACTCTCAATTGTCAACCGTGGATGGTTTCGAGTGCGACGACAACTACGTCCACAAGAAGGAGAAGCATCTTCTTCAAATCGCTTCAAACCCACCGACTCACCAGACCGATGGAGATTGACGACGATGACGATGACGACCTCTCCATTTTACCAGATGCACTTGATCCAATCTCTTCTCCTTCTTCACCAGTTGTAGTGCCCAAGTCTCGTGCAACCAGGAAGCGACGCAATCCTGTTGCGGAACCAGTTGTAGATCTTGAGCAAGAATCTGAAGAAACTGCTCCCCTCCCAGAAGACATTGCGGGGCTAGAAGATGCCGATTTGACTCGGGCTTGAGAGGAGCGACAAACAATGCAAATCGACGCAATGCAAGATCGACTCGGCTTTCTCAAGTGGACATACAAATGCAGGATCCCCTCTCAATCGCTCACCGTGGACCACAACTCAAGCGGTCCCCTCGCATCGCCTCAACCACCAATGTTTCCCAAACGCCCTCTTCCCAAACCCAATCACATTGGTAGCGTACTGTCGTCGTCGAAAATTTCATCGCTCTGCCAATGTATCTCGAGAAGGGCAACATTGGAGATTTGGTTCATCAGTCTTCGAAGACTGCAAAATGGGATTCTCAAATCCTGGATATTGTCGAGCACATCAAGAAGGTATAATTTCATACGTTTGTCATTTTTAATCTCCCTAAATACGTTTTGTACTTGTGAATTAAGTAACCACTGTCTAATTATTTACTTGTACTTCAGATTGGCAAAGACCGTAAATACCCGTGTTCGGCGATGGAGTTTGATCCCAAGCATCCAGGGATTGATCTCATTTTTGCAGATGCTCCCGAGAACTTGCATGTACCGGGTGTGTCTCCAACAGAAATTCCATCTTGGAATCGGCGGGAGAAAACCTACTTTGAGAGCCTCTTTGTGTTTGCCGCCTATCATTTAACAGACGTTGGAGCCATTCTTCTAATGTATCCCAAATGTCGTAGAATCGAGCGTACTCTCGATTCTGAGTCTGCAACATATAGTTTTCGTCTAGTTCGAGACTGGTGGGGATATAATCCCCTACCTATGGCCTCTACCGTACCCAAACCGAAAGAGGTACGGAACTGATTCTAGTTACAAATTTCACAACTCATAATTATTTCCGTCTATGCTTCTATGTTAACGTATTTGTACTTGTGTTTTGCAGACTCACTGCTTCCATATCAAAGTCTATGTTCGTAAAGGGTATGTTTCGAAGTTCCAAACTCGGCAAGTGTCACACGCATACGCGGGTGTGGCAATCGTACCTGATGAAGAAGACCACCTCTGTAACTTTGCAGAGAAAGAAACATTGCGTTATCGTCCGGACGGTACGTGTAGAGATATTTAGTAATTCTAACGAATTGGTATAAACATCTAAGTACTTTTAGATTCATTCCAAGGAGGTTACTGTAGATTGTTAAAGTCTATTTTGTACATTGATTTGATTATTTTATACAATTCAATACACTAAAGATTAAGAAGGTAGTAATTAACCACTCGATAATTGTTTTTCTTCTCACCTAATTAATTCTTTATTTTGTTATCGATTAGTTTTAGAATTCACTCTTATTAACATTATCCCCAATTAGATAGTAGGTGATAAAACTTTCTATTTGTTACTTTCCTGAATTGTTAGTTGTCACTTCTATTTTGTCTTCCATTCTTCTTCACCAACTCGTCTTTTTCAATTTCTTCATGATTCCAATTTGATGTTTCTCTGCTTTTTCTTCAACTTGTCAATTCAACCTTTTCTCCTCTATTCCTTCCACTGGTACAACACTTTTAGCTTTGTTCACTCTATTCGAATTAATCTCCAACTCGGCTTTCTTCACCAACTCCTCTTTGTCCACAATTTGAATTTCAGTCTCACAGATTGGAATATTACGATATCTATTTGCACAAAATCTACAAGTTTTCTTCATTTCCCAATTATACTCTCAAACATAATTGTTAACAATCAATTATACTACAATGACATTGACCAGTAGCTTCTCATAAACCAACTCGACATTTTATTTGTTTGACATTCATACTACTCGGAATTCTATCACTCAATCAGATCTTTCAATTTGTACTTTAATCACTCAATTCGTACACAAGGTAATTCGTTTCTATCAATACTTATTTCAACTCGTTTCTCTCTCAACGACTCGAACTTATTCTGTTCTTACAATTCGTTAACAATCGGTAACTTTCTCACAACTTAGCTTCCTACAGGCCATCCAGATTTCACGACTCGCTCATACATACTCCATCACAATCAGACAACTTGCATTTCATTCACTCCACACACTTCCATACAAAATACTATTCAAATTACATTTATAAGTCCGATTTGTACATCAATAAAACAAAAACACATTTATCAAAACACACTACTCGATTACACAGTCTTTCACACGACTGGGACCACACTCGACTACATGCAAATGGGCCCATAGTTTTTCTTCTTCCTCCTACTTGTGCTATTTCTTCCAGTAGTAACCGTTGCACCCCCTCGCTATACTTTTTCCCTAGCCTATTCGTATCCCTTACAACTGGCCTTTTACTTATATTAATCTAATTTCCAATTAGTAATCAACTACTCGGATTTTCTCCTTGTTTGTTCAACTGATTCACTAATTGCTTTACAAAATTGAAGTTTCACCAATTGGAATTGCTAAAGCCAGTTTTAAGTAATTACAACTAGTCTACATAGCCCCACAACCAATTGTTTGCGTCCCTGCAAACATCACACAGACAACTACTTGTTCTTCGTTGCTACGACAATTGTTTTTGCTTGCTGGTTTTCCTCGATCTCCAACTGGCTTCCTCGTGCTGCTACTTGGGCCTCCAACTCGTTTTGGTTCCTCTGAAATGTCTGCACTGGCCCTCTCCTCGTTCCAAATACGACCGATGCATCTCCAATTATCACGTTGTGTGCTCCATGTAAGAATTGAGTCAGTCCCATCAACTCCAGCATTCGTATACGTTTTGCCGAGTGGTACTGGATCTTGATGAAGATAGCCATGTCGGTGCTGAAGGCTGCCCCTACTCGATAATCAACTTTGATCTGAAATTCTTGACACCACTCGGCTAGAACTGCTGCAAAGATTGCAGCACGGAAGCACACTGGATCTTTATGCTTCCTGTGAATCACTGAAAAACGAGTATAGGCCTCAACACAGCCTTTCACCGTGTTATACTTCCTTGGAATTTTTGGCCAATTGTACCAAACTGTGTCCAATTCGGCATCTGTTCTCCAACGATATCGTCTCGGGCAGTTACAAAAGTCTGGATGGTTTGCCACCAAATAGGGAGGCTCTTCGGTTCTCCTGTGACCTTCAAGTCGGTCAGTCACAGCCAAGTCGCGTTGTGGTGGCCTCAAATCCTCCGGGTGGTCCTTCACAATCCATTCAATTGCTGCCCAACTCGGAAATGGTGCGTTAGACATATTCACAAACAAATTGGACCAATTGCCGAGATACCTCTCATCAGCGACTGGGCTTGAATGTGCTGCTGGTAGTGCCCATTGTACCCAATTCGTGAAGTCTCCTTGCAAATTCATCAACGTATCTCCCAGTTGTGGCCTCACAAACTCCAATTCGGTGTTCACATTCAAGGTTGGCATGCGCACCAGTCGGTTGGCTCCCAGTTTGTCTCCTAATCGTCCGACTGTTCGCTGGAAATGCCACAAATAGGCTGCTGGATGCACATCTATGAGCTGGTTCCTGGTAACACGAGCTTGGTTGTTCTTGAGCAACTTGCTCACCCATTGCTGGACTCCGAATAGGTCTCGTAACATGCGCACGTTGTTCCTCCAAATCTCAATTAGTTTCTTGGCTGGAATTTCTGGCTTGTCCCACGTCTTGAATGCCTCCAAAACTCCAATCGTCAATGTGTCACCAACTGTTCTTCGTTGCAAGGCGGCAAAGTCAGCCGCCTTCTTCCTCCTGGTAGCCAATTCGTCCTCCAATTTGGCGTAGTAGAGCAACGATCGTGCTCCATAGTCTCCAACTAGGACATAAGCTGTTGCTGGCTCACACACCACCAAATCGCCCCTTCCAACAATCTCGGCCAATAAATTGAGAGCTTTGAGTGCCGAAGCCTTCTCCCACAATTTGGAGAACTGTTGTCTTGATAAAAACTCCTGTAGCGTGACTCCTGTTTGCGTGAAGAAGATTTGTCTGTCCCACAAGTAGGCCTGCTCCAAACTCGTGGCTGGTGGCAAATACTTCCACAACTCCTCCAACTTGGCTAAATCGACGCCCTTGCTTTTGTCGGTCTCCGAATGCACAGCCAATTGTAATTCTGCCTTTGGCTCCTCCGGCTTGGGGCTGCTTTCCTTCTCTCCATCCACCTGTGTTGCTTCAAGGGTGCCCCTCAACCGCAGTTGCTCCACCTGCTTCGTCAATTCAGCTATTTGTATCACCTGCTCCTCCACTACTCGTCCTTTATCTGCCAAGCTTGATTTGACCTCCTCCAATTCGTCCTTCAAGTTGCCGATGTTAGACTTCAATATGGCCTCTGTTGTTTTGAACTGCTCCAACTCCTTGTTCAAGCTTGAGTTGCTAATCTCCAATTCGTATCGTATGCTCAGATCTTCCTCCATAACCGCATTGCACTCGTCCAACTTTGCTTGCAACTCAGCTTTCTCACGCTTGATTTTCTCCAATTCGGCTGTCACCTCCTCCTCCTGCATCTCCTTAGCAATTCGGGCCAATCTTTCTCCAATACTCTCTTTTGTCTGAGCTGAATCCGTGCTTGACGGTCTGGTACTTGGGGTTGTTTCAGAATCAATCTTTGGCTGCTGTAGAACCGGTAGCTGAGTAGGGCAATGCCTCCTAATCAACTCGGATAAGTACTGGGCTCCCACCAACTCGGCTGATGTACTCCGTTTAGCCTCCTTTATCGAGTTGTGAAGTTTCCTCGCCATTGTCTTTGCCCAGTTGATCACCTTGCCAGCACGAATTGCCACCACTGCCGTTAACTCCAATTCGTTGAAGCTTTCAGGGTTGGGCTCCAGCAACAGATACTCCTGCACAAAACTCACCCAACTTCGGAACTCGGGCTTCAAATTGCTCTTGTTTCTCGACTCGTGAGCTTCTCCTGGATTGAAACACTGATGGAGCTCTTCTGCCTTCAATTTGGTTAAGCTTGTGTGTGACACGCCCCCATTTGGTAGCTGCAATGCTTCGCTAATCGTGGCTGCCGTCAACTCCACCCATACTCCTCGAACCATGCTCTTCCTTTCAGCTGCTTGGTAATTGATCAAGAAATCTTCAACTAGTGCTCGATCTGTCTCCTGTAGGACTCCAACTTGGCTGATGAATGCTTGCAACTTGGCCTTCTCTCCCCATCCCACATGCTCACCACTCGTCAGCTCGGCCCAGCACTCCCTTTTCAGGCCAGTTGGTTGATAATCCACCTCTGGCACCACCAACGGATCACTAATTCGCTCTCCCAACCTCGGTTTCTTCTCTGTTGGCTCCATGTCCATCACTGTTGTCCCCTCCTCCTCCTCGACAGACACCTCCATTCTTCGAGGTCTCAAGTTTGTCTTTGTTTTCAACAAGTGGTAGGACTACCTGCAAGTAATTGCGAATGAAATGTCGTTGATACTTCAGAACTCCCAAAATAGCTTGTATCTCCCCCGTTGACGTTGAGCTCCTGACTCGCTCCACCAAGCTCCTTGCTGATTCTTTCAATCCCTCCAATTTTGTGTTCTTGCTTGATAACCAAATGGATTCGGAATCACTCTACTCGCTCACAAACTGCCACTGAAAGCTCACCAAACCCTAACTAACACTCTGATTGCTTCCAATTCGTCTTTCTTTCTTCCCAATTTGCAATTCTCACGACTCCACTCGGCTGTATGCTCCAACTCGGACCAGCATTAACCTCACTCCTCTCTCTCTGATCGTGTAACCCTTGCCAATTCGGTTGTTGTTCTCACAATTCGCTCTGCATGGCTTCGACAACCTCAACCTGCTTCCAACCACTCGGCTGTCTCCTTCCGAGTAGAGAAAGCTCACAACTTGTTCTCGAGTCTCACCTCTCCTTTTTTCAAACTAGTCAATTCATTAACCTTTCAGTCACTTCCTCATAATCTTGATCTCTTCTCATGATTGAAAATCCCTCTTTTGAACTGATACAAGATAGATATGATGGCTTCCATGCCCTTAAGTTGTACTGTCAAATCATATATTTGTGCCAAGTTGATTCTTTCTATCACTTCCTTCCGAGTTGGTTTTCATTTTATTTAGTTTGTTAGTAAATGATTATTATATTAGTTATTATTCTAAATAATTGTCTCTAAATTATGCTTTCCCACTCGGCAAAATCCCCCTTACTTTCTGTCTTCCTCACACAATTAGTCTTTGTATAACTTATTTGATTCATTAGTCTATTTATTTGAACTGTTTAGTTTGTTATTACAATGTTAGAAGTCAATATTACAATTTGTAAGTTACTCTCTCATTTTCTCTCTTAAGTTCTTATATTATCTCCTACCCCCTCCCTTTTTATGTGATGGCCACATCACTACATAAAATATGGCTTAAGCCTATACCCATTAATTCGAGTGGGTAATAATTTTCCTTCAAAATCTTGCAATTGTATTGACCCATTAGGATTGACATTTATTATTTTATATGGTCCCAACCAATGGATTTTTAATTTCCCTGGCAACTTGAAAAAACGACTGTCGTACAATAATACTAAGTCTCCCTCCTTAAATGTTTTGGGTACTAGCTTACTGTCATAATAGGACTTTCTCCTATTTTGAATGGCTAAAGTGTTTAGATATGCTTCTTGTCTTTTTTCATCTAGGGCTTCCAACTCTATTAGTCTATCTCTTTGACTTTCTGTTTCCCCAAGACGATTCTCTATAGCCACTCGTAAGGATGGTATTTCAAATTCAATAGGCAAAATTGCCTCTTGACCATAAACCAATTGGAAGGGGGTATATCCGGTTGTGCCCTTATAGGCTGTTCTGTATGCCCATAAAGCTGCCCATAGTTTTTCATCCCAATCATTCCCTGCACCGTTAACTGTTTTGGTTAAAATCTTACATAATAGTCCATTAGTCTTTTCAGTTTGACCATTTGCTCTAGGATGATAAGGGGTTGTTTTGCGGTGCTTGATTCGAAATTTCTCAGTTAATTCACGAATAGTTTCATTTAAAAAATGAGTACCCCTATCACTAATAAGCTCTTGCGGACAACCAAATCGTGAAATTATATTCTCATGAAGAAAACGGGCTACTGTTTGGGCATCATCGTGCCTAGTTGGTATTGCTTCTGCCCACTTAGTAGCGTAATCTGTTGCTACTAGTATGTAGCGTTTACGGCCTTGCCGTGTAGGGGGTGCTATCGGTCCAACGAAATCGATCCCCCATTTCTCAAATGGGGCTAGAGCTAACATTGGTGTTAATGGCATTGCTGTTGAAGGGGTTGGTTTACCCACACGTTGACAAGGGTCACAGCGCCTTGCATATGCGTGGGCATCCTTAAATAATGACGGCCACCAGTAACCTGCTAAAAGGGCTTTTCGAGCTGTAGCTTCTCCTGCGAAGTGTCCTCCACATGGATCAGAGTGACACCCCTCCAAAATAGCAGGTACCTCACTCTGATAGATGCAGCGGCGCAAGATGCCATCATGGCCCTGTTTGTATAACGTTCCCCCTATTAATGTATAGGGCCTACATTTCTTTATAAGGGCCTTTCGCTGCAAAGGTTGGAACCAATTTGGAAATTCATTTGTTTTAAGGTAATTTAAAATCTCCGCATATTCGGTATTTATTATATCAACCTCAAATAGTTGAGCATCGGGTATTTCGTCATCAATTGGCTCTAAATCCGACTTGTCAGGTTTTTCTAATCTTGACAAATGGTCTGCGTTACTATGGGATATGCCTGGTCGAACTACCACCTCAAATTGGAATTCTTGCAACAATAACACCCATCGGGCCAACCTGCCACTTAATTGTGGTTTATGTACTAAATATTTTAACGCGTCATGGTCCACATGAATTGTGAATTTATAACCGAGTAAATAATGACGAAATTTCTGTACGGCATAAACCATACCAAGTGCTTCCCGTTCTGTAGTCGTATAATTTCTTTCCGCCGGGATTAATTGCCTACTAGCAAAATATATAGGGTGATCTCTCTTATTTTCATCCTTTTGGCTAAGCACACAGCCTATAGCTATATTGCTAGCGTCAACATAAACATGGAATGGCAATTCCCAATTTGGAGATACTAATATTGGGGCAGTCACTAGCTTATTTTTAAGTAGTTTAAATGCCTCATCACACTCTACCGTCCAAATTGGGTGTGCGCCCGCTACAAGTTTTTTTAACAATATATTCAATGGGGCTGCTATCTTAGCATAAGAAAATATAAATCGCCTATAGTAACTCACATGTCCAAGAAATCCTCTTACTTGTGTAACTGTGCTTGGGATTGGTAACTTAACAATTTTGGACACTTTGTCCGGGTCGGTACTTATACCCTTCTTACTTACAATATGGCCTAGTAGCTTCCCATATGGAACTGCAAATTGGCATTTAGAAGCGTTCAACGATATTCCGAATTGGTGACACTTAGCAAAACATTTTTCCAAATGGTTTGCATGTTCTGCTTTCTTTCCGAACACACAAAAATCATCCAAAAAGACTTCCATGAAATCCCTCAAATATTCTTGGAATGCTAATGTAGCAACCCTTTGAAAAGTAGCTGCTCCATTACACAGACCGAATAACATAACTTTTGATGCGAATATTCCTAAATCTGTTACGAAAGCGGTTTTATCTTGGTCTTCCTTCGCAATTTGGATTTGATTGTATCCGGAAAATCCATCGAGAAACGAATAGCATTCATGTCCAGCTACATTGTCTAGGATAGCATCCGTAAATGGAAGTGGGAAGTGGTCCTTTTTCGTAACCGCATTAAGTTTTCGGAAGTCTTGGCAAATACGTATGCGTCCATCTTTCTTAGGCACAATCACGATTGGACTCACCCACTCGCTATATGGGGCAGGATAAATAAATCCTATATTAATTAATTTTTCTATTTCTTCCTTTACCATTAGTGAGTACTTCGGGTTTAGCCTATGTGGTCTTTGTTTTGAGGGTTTAGCACCCTCTTCAAGTTCTATTTTGTGTTCACAAATTTCTGGTGGTACGCCCCTTAAATCCTTATAAGACCACGCGAAAGTTTTTGCGTTAGTCCTAAAAAATTGCTTCCAACCAACTAGTTCGTCCTTAGATAAACCGGCATATACTTGTATGTTCTTTTCTTCCTCCCCAGAACCCACATTAATATTCTGACATTGGCTCTTCTCGATATAAGCCCTATTTGGAACACTATCCGATGAAGTATTCACTCTTTCATTTTCACTTGGACTTATATTCTCCCATTCGGATGTTATGTTGTACACGGGTGCTTCTAGCCAAGTTTGAATGACTTCATCTGAATCATCATCAGCTTCGTATTCTATACTATATTCACCAGGGGCTACTTCTCTAAAAGTTCTCTTAGGTGTCTTAACATTATTTACTATATTAGGTGTATTACTCACCCTAATCGTATATGTTTCATCCTCTGTCATTGACTCTGATTGGCTAGTAGTACCTGGTAACTCCCACTGGGTTTCACCCTGGTACCTACTTGCATACATCCCAAGCTTAACCTTTTGATCCCCTTGACGTATTTTTAATATGCCTTTACCCCAATCGTCTGTCACCCTTGCTTGATAAAGCCATGGCCTCCCTAACAATATTGGGTATGAAGTATTAATTGTACTTGGTTTGAATACTATAAAGTCTATGAAAAACACAAGTCCCGATATTTTTGTCTTAACTTTTGATAAAATACCCAAAGGCTTCACTCGACTTTGGTCAGCCATTCTTAAAACCAATTTGGTAGGTAGTAATCCTGATAGATTAAGGTTTTCCATGGTTTCGTTGTTCATTAAGTTAACGCTTGAACCTCCATCTATTTGGACACCTGTAATAAGTAAACCATCAATTTCTATATCAATCATAGGGGCTCCTGGGTCTGGGCTAATTGATACTTCATTCACTTGTATTTGTTTTGCTCTTCGCCTCACAATTTTAGATTTAAGAATAGATCTACACCAAGGTGCTATTGCTAACAATTGGGCTATAGTAATATCAGCCTTCAAATTATTCAAATTTTGAATTAAATCATATTGTTCCAACCCTTCTATTATACCTAATTGTTTGGGCTTATTTTTCTTCCTTTTTCCAATTGGTTTTATTGTAGTACCCACTTGATCCCTCTCATCCATTTGTTGTAATTGTTCCCCATTTATTCTTACGTTATTTTCAATTATTTGATTTTGATGTCTCATTTCTAGGTGGGGTAGATTCACCCTTTCGACTTGTTCTTGGTTTTGATCAAAATTTGGATAAAAGACTGATTCCGGCTCCTGAATTCCATCTAAACCCAATCTGTTTTCTATTGGTATTATTACACTTACTGGCTCGGTATTAAAATGGACTGATTTAATATTTGGCCCTTGCAAGTTGGAATTAACATCAACTTGGTTGTCACCTACTAAGGCTTTTTCTTGACCGACTTGATGGTTTATCCCACTACTAGTTTCACCCATATTTCCAGGATTGTTAATCAAATTTTCCATACTCTTATTATATTGAGTTTCCTTATTAGTAATCTCTTTTTCTCTCAGGACTTCTAAACTACCAAGTGGAATTTGTTTTCCCTTTTGGCTCCTAGTTGCTACTGCGTTCACATGATTTTGTTCCTTCCGACCCTTTTCTTTATTTTCATATTCCTCAATCATGGCATGGACATGATAAGTAGGCCTAGTATTTTGGTTTTGCTCATCTTCTTGTATTAAAATTATTTTAGGACTAGTATCTTTTTTTTGATTGTAACCATCATTGTCACGTGGCCCATTTTTACGCGGGGCATTACACTCTTCTGCCCTATGCCCATTTTGTTTACAATTACCGCATATAAGTGCAAATGCATCACTTGGTCCTGGGTTTGTACAATATGTCGAAATATGTCCAAACTCTCTGCATTTATAACATTGTGGATTATTGGACCTATTATTTGACCAATTCGTATTTCTACCCGCCCAGGCTTGGTTACCACTATTTTGGTTGTGATTATTTGATTGACTTTGGTTCCAACCTTGATTCTGGTTATATCCATTTTGACCCCTGGGACGATTTTGGTTACTACCGTAATCACTATTATTGGAATTTCTATAAGAATAATTTGTGTTAGGACTATTATTCCCCGAATTATTATAATTATTAAAATTCCTTCTTCGGTTTGGCCCGTTATTGTTCCTATTTTGATAATCATTATTATTACTGTTCTCCTCTATCCAATACACTTGCCCATTTCGGTTTTTATTATTTGAAAATTTAACCAAAGTACTTTTAAGTTTTGTGCAATTTTCCATCTCATGTTCACCTCCACAAAATTTACATTCTACTGGTAAATTTGGGGGTGACGGACAATTAATAGACATATGTCCCTGCCCCCTACAATTTGAACACCAAATATGAGCTCTATCTTCATTTGGTTCACTTCTCTTTTCTCCCGCATTGGTTAGGTGCACTCTTAAATTCCCAAGTTCCCTAGTCAACTCTAACAACTGAGCTTCCACTGTTGGGTTGGTACTCCGACCTATAGACTCATTAATTTGTGGCTGAGTCGCCATAGTTCTTACTTGATTATTGCCCATTGGTTGTGATTGACTAACCACTATAGGTTGTTGATTTATTACGTTTGGGTTTGCATACGCAGGTGCTAGGTAACTAATCGTATTTGGAAGACTTGGTTTTACTAATTTATTTTCAATTTGATTCTGATAAATCAGCCTTGGATTTCCGTATATTTCAGCGTAATGCACTTCTTCCCAAATTTTGGCTCTATCATAAGCGGCTTGCAAATTGGCCGGTGTGCCTTTCTCTCACATAGGCTTTAAGCCTTGGGGACTTAGTCCTCCAATAAATTGGCGCATTAGATGGGGATTTGGATATCCATGATTTCCCAATCTATTTAGAATGTCCTCCATTCGTCCATAGTACGAATCGACCGTTTCACCCTGATTCATTTGCAACTCGGCAAAACTTTGATGTAACAATTCGTTATATGACATTGGTCTAAAATGAGCCAAGAAGGCATCTTTCAAACTAGTCCAATCTGAAATTGTCCAAATGGTCATCTTTGAAACCAAAGCTTAGCATTGGCTTTTAACGTCTTGGAAAAATACTCAAAAATGGCTTTCTCAGACGCGCGTTATTTGTATTACATCTAGTTAGGAATTCATAAATATGAGCATCAGGGTCCTCACCAATTTGTCCAGCAAATTCAGGATACGGGACCAACGAATACGGACGATCATCATCATGACCTGGTCGCATCACTACTGGTAATCTATGGGGCTGTGCCGCCATATTGATTATTGGTCTAATCGGTTGTTGTACAGCGTTCAACTTTCCGATTAGAGCCTGTCTCAAATTGTCCTGATTAGCGACTCGCTCCTCTTGAAACACCTTAGGTATAATTAATTTCCGACTAGTTACTTCTTTTTGATTTGGAGTTTCTTCTCCCGATTCGGATTGAAAACTTTTTCTCTCAAACTTACCAAATGGAGAATCAGTAACGACTTCGTCTGTTACTTCAGAGGATTCAAGCTCTATTCGATCTCGTATTCTCTTAGGAGATCCAAATGGAGAATTCAATGTTGAAAAACATATTCCTTCACAAAACAAATGGGATGTTGACTCAAGGCTCTTAGCCTCATTTTCCAACCGATCTCGTTCACTTTCACTCAATTGGGTTATTTCCCCAACTTTGTCCTTTTCCAATTCGAATGATTGTTGACTGTTCTCAGCAATTTCTGCCTCACGAATTTGGTATGGATATGGTGTGAATGCCACTGGCACAGACCAATTTGGTGTTGCAGGATTCTCTCCCGAATTAGATTCTTTTATCTCTTCTTTTTCTCTAGCTCGTTTACGGGCTCTCTCTTCCCTAGCTTGTTTGCTAGACTCCGCAGGAATAGAACGACTGCTCATTAAAAAGTAGCATTCTCTTCCTACAGATGGAGATATTTTAACCCAATAGTAGACTTAATCTATTCGAACCTCCCCGGCAGCGGCGCCATTTATGTAGAGATATTTAGTAATTCTAACGAATTGGTATAAACATCTAAGTACTTTTAGATTCATTCCAAGGAGGTTACTGTAGATTGTTAAAGTCTATTTTGTACATTGATTTGATTATTTTATACAATTCAATACACTAAAGATTAAGAAGGTAGTAATTAACCACTCGATAATTGTTTTTCTTCTCACCTAATTAATTCTTTATTTTGTTATCGATTAGTTTTAGAATTCACTCTTATTAACATTATCCCCAATTAGATAGTAGGTGATAAAACTTTCTATTTGTTACTTTCCTGAATTGTTAGTTGTCACTTCTATTTTGTCTTCCATTCTTCTTCACCAACTCGTCTTTTTCAATTTCTTCATGATTCCAATTTGATGTTTCTCTGCTTTTTCTTCAACTTGTCAATTCAACCTTTTCTCCTCTATTCCTTCCACTGGTACAACACTTTTAGCTTTGTTCACTCTATTCGAATTAATCTCCAACTCGGCTTTCTTCACCAACTCCTCTTTGTCCACAATTTGAATTTCAGTCTCACAGATTGGAATATTACGATATCTATTTGCACAAAATCTACAAGTTTTCTTCATTTCCCAATTATACTCTCAAACATAATTGTTAACAATCAATTATACTACAATGACATTGACCAAAAGAGCTTCTCATAAACCAACTCGACATTTTATTTGTTTGACATTCATACTACTCGGAATTCTATCACTCAATCAGATCTTTCAATTTGTACTTTAATCACTCAATTCGTACACAAGGTAATTCGTTTCTATCAATACTTATTTCAACTCGTTTCTCTCTCAACGACTCGAACTTATTCTGTTCTTACAATTCGTTAACAATCGGTAACTTTCTCACAACTTAGCTTCCTACAGGCCATCCAGATTTCACGACTCGCTCATACATACTCCATCACAATCAGACAACTTGCATTTCATTCACTCCACACACTTCCATACAAAATACTATTCAAATTACATTTATAAGTCCGATTTGTACATCAATAAAACAAAAACACATTTATCAAAACACACTACTCGATTACACAGTCTTTCACACGACTGGGACCACACTCGACTACATGCAAATGGGCCCATAGTTTTTCTTCTTCCTCATACTTGTGCTGTTTCTTCCAGTAGTAACCGTTGCACCCCCTCGCTATACTTTTTCCCTAGCCTATTCGTATCCCTTACAACTGGCCTTTTACTTATATTAATCTAATTTCCAATTAGTAATCAACTACTCGGATTTTCTCCTTGTTTGTTCAACTGATTCACTAATTGCTTTACAAAATTGAAGTTTCACCAATTGGAATTGCTAAAGCCAGTTTTAAGTAATTACAACTAGTCTACAGTACGCCCTGGCGAGGCTCGCGTGAGAAGGACCCCTCCTTCATTCAATGTTTCGTCGATTGTCTCACGGATGATGGAGGTATTGTATTCGACTGGAGCGCAAGTACAGGTAATGTTTCCATAATCACTACGTTAGAATTTGTTTATACATTTCGCATTTCTAACGTGTGATTCTGATTTTGTAGGTGCATCTGTGATTGCTTGCGCGCGCTCCAACCGACATCTCATCACTATGGAACCGGACGAAGAAATCTTTGATGGCGTACTAGCAGAGTACAAGAATGGTCCTCCCGGTGATGAAGAAAGTGGAGAATCGGCCCCTCCAGCGGATTATGACTCTGACGAACCGGTCGTGAAGAAGCCACGGAAGTTCATTGGTGTGTAATACCATCGTGTATCCTGTTTATCGATTTTAAATTACGCTCTTACAATTCAGTAGTACTGACTTTCCTTGTACTTTTAGGATCGCAGGTTTGAAAGAGCGATTGACTCGCAACGCTCATCTCTACAAGAGCCCTCCATCAACATTCACCCTTCCATCGTACGCTGAGCGTCTTGCTCAAGAGTTTGTTCAAGCTCCATCTCCCATTTTGTCTGACACTCCACGTCGACGTTACAATAATAGTGTGCTTAAGTTTATAGACTTTGAGGCTGATCAGTGTGATCAGCACTTTAATGGTACTACACCGTCTGCCTAGTTTGTGATTTGCTTTCTGATAGGTATTGGACATGGTAGCGCCAACCATTCGTAGTTTACCATGATCTATTAATTATATACTATCTATATGTGTTTTCCAATATATATGGTTTTATATTTTTATTTATCGTTATTTTCGTTTAGAGCTTAAGCTACCTTAAGTGTTTCAACTATTACTCTAAGTATCTGAATACAGTGTAATCTAAGCCATGCATGCCTTTAACGGTGACGTCAGCCCTAATTTTGTTGGAACTTCTTCAACTCCAATTTCCATGCATCGGTGTATGTAAATGTTTAAGTTTTAAACTCAATGCAGACTAAAATTTTTATAAGGTTTTTTTAAATTTCCATTGGAGTGAGTGAATCTTCCCAATGTTGGTAGAGGCTATAGTTCAATATTTGTATAGCTCAGGATAGCTGCTGTACGACGCAGTGCAACGCTCAAACGATGCCGAGGAGAATCAAACTCGGACCACTACAATGCCTCGTGAATGTCTTTCTGTACACCTTACAAGGAGACACGGGAGGACGACTTGTAGTTATAAACTTCAGATTATATAAACCGAAGCATTTTCGTATAATTCTGATAAATGTAATAGGAAACTGATGACGTCAGCCCTAATTATACTCTACAGCTTCAAATTATTAATGTACATTTATTGAATTGTATGGGTTTCACATCATGATGTCACCCCTAATGTAAGTAACTTTTATTTCAACTTGCAAATGTAGATTACTTATGAAATATTGTAGGATCCCATTACAATATATTGGAATGGATAAATGACCTATGTCCACGGATTTAGGTACTTTTATGCCTAAAAATAACCATGTCAAAATTTCGGAACCACCCATTCCATGGTAATAGGGTCATTAATTTTTAAAAAAAATTATTCTTACCGCTCAAACTTTACCGCTCACCGCTCAACGCTCACACCGGTGGTTTCCCCGAAGTTTGACCTCGGTCGGGTCGAACTCCTTCCGAGGTCGGATACTTAGTAGGGGACGGGGACGGAAGTATAATTACCTTCGCCACTCGCGGGGTCGGCTCCCAAACTGGCTCCTGGGGTGCTTCCGGCTCCACCTATTCGTCATCGGATCCGGCCTCCTCTTCCTCATCCGAGTAGACGACCTTGTTTTCTTCGTCCTCCTCAGAATCGAATACGCCCTGGTTCTCTGCCGCCAACGCCATCTTGTATGTCGTCTCCTCGTCATCCGTCAGGACCTCTTACTTGTGATACAAGTGGTAAAAAAGGGGGTAATGGGACTCGGCCGGCTCTTACCAGCATTCTCCGCAAGCTAGGTGACTAAATCCCGGATGATAATTCCCCAGTCCACCTCATGCTCTCCACAAAGAGAGCCGAGGACAGTGTTGGCGAGCCAGACGGTGATTTGGTGCGGCTTTTCTGCATGGATAATCGGCGCTAGAAACATGACGACCGCGAGCTCCCTCGGGTCCTTGCAGTCCTCCACCGCGTACCCGTTGTTCTTGTGCGGCTTTCCATGGAAGGCTATCTTCGCCCACTTGTGTTTCCGGCCGCATGCCCGCATAACCCCACGCCGTTGTTTCCGACAAAGCCGTAAACAGCTCTACAGTGATCGGTCGTCCAAGTCGGTGGTTTTCCTCTCACCGTCCCCTCAAATTGGTTCCGTGCGCCTTTCTTAATCTCGCGCACCATCCCCGCATCGCACATTTCCCACGGAGTGTCCATCAGACCGGAAAGACCCATCCGATCCAGGTCGTCTTCCAGCGCCTTTTTCTCCGCGTCTTCGGTCGGAATGACCGGAAGCACCAACTTCATTGATATCTTGAGCTCCTCCTGCGCCGGAGCGGAAGCAGATGCCGATCCTACCATCGGAAAGTAGAAGGAAAGGAAGCAGCGAGTGGCTGGGCTGAGATCGGCCAGGGGGCCGGATCGGAACAGCAGGACGGAAAGCAAGGAGACGGAAATCAAGATCGCAAGAAGGCGAGAAAGCAGGTAACGACAAGAACGGTCGCGTTTTATAGGGAGGGCCGAATTCAATCCGGCCATCATAACCTGTCTCTACGCCATCATGACCGTCCTTGTACGGAGCCGTTTTTGGCACCACCCGTCATTATTGTCCTTCCACCCACTCCGGCCTTCAGCTGCCGTCTTTCAACCCCTGTCCGGCTACTGACAGTACGTCCTCGCTGTTCGAGTGCGGAGTACGGGTTCATGAACCCGCCCTTCTTATTCAAAACTACATTCTAAAGATAACACGTAATTGTTTAAACTTATTTGCCTTATAGTATACGGCCTATCACATACTTAGGTCGGATTCTAAACACTATACTTATTCTTATTGCGCATTTACACATATTAAGCACCCAATAAAAAAAACAGGGTCCGACAATAACCATGTCTTGGCCAAGCATTCTTGACCGACCGGAGGCCTTCTCCACCGTAGTGTAAACTGGCCCTAATTTTCTTATTCTTTTGTTTGTTCTACAACTCGATGTGCTGAGGTTTTTTTTATGTGAAGAATGGGAAGAAATCCATTGAGAATTGGTGGTATTTGGGAGTGAACTTTCTCAATGGGCATATCATCAAGGGTAGTTCAAACCGGCATTTTATTCAGGCGTACCTAACAAACGTTAGTGTTTTTATTCATTTATTTTTACCTTCTAAAAAATTGCTGCTACAAAATCTAAACAATCTCACTATCTATATATATAAAAGAACACGATTACCTACTAGCGATCCTTTGCAGGTTGCCCGACCTGATGCAGCCGGTTTTCTCTGTTTGCCCTTGGTGATCCTTCCCGGTAGTAGGGTGGTTTGCCCATGAGAATATACTCGGTATGAAGAGTTTTAAAGATTTTGAAGAATTTCTGTAGGTAGTACTTGATTGTTATTAAGAATTTATTAAATCTCATTAACATAACAAGAGTCGAAGGGACAAGGAATGTGGAACATGTAAAATGGAGCAAAGTAAGGAGTAAAGAGGAGATCAACGGAACATGGAACAAGAACTAGGAATTGGGCACGGAAGATGGGAACAAAAACAAATAATGGGAACCATGAATGTATGATAGGAACTGGGAACAAATGATGAAACCAAGAAGGGAAATTGGGGGATGGCCGGATGGAGGAGCCGGAATCGGGAACAAAGGATGGAAACCGTGAATGGGAAATTAGAGGTTGGGATTGATTAGTAAAGGAAAAGAGAATGGGGAACCAGAATATAACAGAGGACAGCTCGGAAGTAGGAATCCATGGAATGAAGGATATCCTAAAATTCCTATAAAGCAAGGAGATACAATCAACGAGAGAATCAAGGATAGGGGTCAGTTCTTGAGGAGCACCAAATAAAAAGCTCATATATCGGGATGATGGGGAAAAATTAATCAAAGACATGCATGGTCATGGCCATTATCAGTTGGTCATGTATACACGACATGAAGAGTAACTGTTCTAAAGATTTTGAAGAGTTTTCTAAATGGTATGTGGTTGTTATTAAGAGTTTATTAGATCCCAATAATAAAAATACAAGGAGTTAAAGAGACAAGGAATATGGAACATAAAAATGGGAGCAAAGAAAGAGTTACCTGAGGGGAGATCAAGGGAACATCGGAGGGGAATCAAGAATCGAGATTAAAGGATAAGAATTACGAAAGGAGGATGAGAACTACTAACAAATAATGAGAACCAAGAACGAATGATGGGAACTACATACAAATGATGGGAACTACATACAAATGATGGAAACTAGGAACAAATGACGGAAACCAAAAAGGAAAGTTGTTGAAACACAAAAGAAATTATGAGAACGAGGAACGGGCCAAACATGGGTAACCGAGAACAAGGGAACGTAGGACATGCTATAAATCTTAAAAAGTAGAAAGACCATTTACGAGGGAACCGAGGATAGGGTGTAGTTTTTGAAGAGCACCAAATAAATTGCTTACCCATGGGACGAGGGGAACTTACGCACCAATTAATTGACTACTATTTTTATTTTATTTTTTGTCCAAAGGACATTGGTATATAGAAGTCCTAACCTATATCCTTCGGACTAGGACATCAAAAAGGGCCGATCAATTTTTTTTTAAAACACGTAAAAAACTAAAAATTTAAACTTAGGTATAAAAAGAAATACGTAGTTGGAGGATTCTCAATAGGGTATAATTATTTTTTATACCTAGGTCTGGATTTTTTACATGTTTTCATAAATTTTGATCTTACCTTTTTGATGTCCGTGTCCGGAGGACACGGGTTAGGACTTGTATAAAATAGTACAATTTGTATGTCAGTCCTTGGCGATCCATGTATGCATGACCATGGTCATGACCATCATCATTTGGTCATGTATATACGGCATGAAGAGTTTTAAAGATTTTGAAGC
The DNA here is from genome assembly GCA_037043015.1 of Bryum argenteum. Lineage (NCBI taxonomy): Eukaryota > Viridiplantae > Streptophyta > Bryopsida > Bryales > Bryaceae > Bryum > Bryum argenteum. Next base: position 9,590,419 of record CM073330.1, read on the forward strand.
ATTTCTGTAAGTTGTAAGTGGTATGTGATTGTTATTAAAAGTTTATTAAATCCTAATAATATAACAAGAAGTCAAAGAGAAAAGGAATATGGAACATGAAAATGGGAGCAAAGAATAAGTAGACCGGAGATCAAGGGAATAGCCAAGGGGAATTAGGAACGGGGAACATAGGATAGGAACTCAAAACAGAGGATAGGAACCAAGAACAAATATTGAGAATCAAGAATGTATGATGGGAACTAGGAACAAAGGATGGAAACCAAGAAGGGCAGTTATCCGACGAGGAACTGGGAACAAAGGATGGGAGTTTGGAGGTAGGGAACTAGTACCAAAAAAATGGAGGATGGAGAATGAGAATAAATGGAGATTGGAGAATGAGAACAGAAAAAGAGGAAGATGGAAAAAGAGAAGAAGGGGACAAAGGACATGCTATAAATTTTTTAAAAGAATGGGAAACGAGAATAAGGGGACGGGGTAGATGCTATAAATCTTAAAAAGCAATGGAACCATCAAGAAGGGAATGGAGAATAGGAGGTGGATTTTGAAAAGCACCAAATTAACAGTTGGGGACGAGTGAGACCTTACTCATGAATTAATCAAATACTATCTAGGTTTTGTGTCCGGAGGACATGGGTGTTTATATATATATATATATATATATATATATATATATATATATATATATATATATATATATATATATAAACAATGCATTAGTATAGAGTTTAGAAAAATCTCCAAAATTACTTAACACATATAGTACATTTAGAAAATTGACCTAGCCCATAGCTTGAGGAAGTATGCTAGTTTTGAGCTTGGTAAAAAAAATATTGAAGAAATAAACATATCTTGTTCTAAAATTTCGGAAGATCCTTCAGTTTGAATTTAGCATTGAAGTTCTCAAATATAAGGATCAAAACCTCCAATTCAAGATAAAGTGCTCCAACCTTAAATACCACTTACCAGTCACAATAGCATAACTTATTGACCATGGACACATGATTTTGACCCAAATAATGGTAAACTTTATAATACTTAGTTAATAACCGCCTCATTCCATTTACTCAATACAACAACCTTTAAAATCAACTCAATATAATTCCAATCCTACAAGACTTAATTCACAACTTCAACATAAATTTACTTTTTGATTCTCGGCAAAATCTTGCCGAGCATTTACCAATACATAAGAATTTGTCTACTTAGTCTATGCCTATACTAACGTCTTCGAGTTGAAAGATATCTTTTGGGATTATCATCCAATGGGATCCACATCTTGTCATGTTTCTCCTTTGCTTCCTCGCCCATGTAATTTGTAGGACCAAAGTTTGTCCAAGCATAAAGTTCCTCCTTTTTGAAAAGCAACTCATCCGCCTTAACAGCTGCATCCTTAGCGTTGTCTGGTATATTCACACGATTGTTGAGAGTGAGTTTGGATGTGACTGCATTGACATGACTGTTTAAGTACTTTACGAGCAACCAACTATTGACCAGAAACTTGCCAAACCACTAAAGAAGCCACTTTTGCATTTACAATACTTTATAACAATATATGTATAGCCAATGGCAACAATGAATAATATCAAACTTATATCAATGTATTATGGTTTACTTGGTGTAAGGAATTTGGAAGATGCAATATATACCATAGGTGGATGTGCTCTCTGTTCTCTTTACATGAGGGACATCGCAAAACCATTTGAACATTTCATCACCATTTTGTAGTTTATTTCTGCAATCAAAACATCCCAATGAAGCATGGGTCAATATTCGACTTTTATGAAGGAACTTAATTGGTAGGCTGTAGAGAACAAATTAATATGCAAGTACAAAACATATCCTTTATACACCATAGGTTCTTCCAATGCAAATTTATTTCATAAATGTGAGAGATGATATATTCTTACTTTCTAATCTTGACATTTCTGTACTTTGGAGTTTCCTCTCGCAACTTGGGATCTATTTCAAATCCCCTTCCCCTGTTTGAAAACATCAACATTATACATTAGAATATGGCATAAGTACTGATCCAATCATGGATCCATACCAACACTATTAAAGACATTCAACTCATTGCATCACAACACTATCTATCACTTCAACTAAACGATGTGTGTATATTAATGATGTATATGATGTACACAACCACAAGTGTATCCTACACATCTTAAGCATAAAGCTTATACTTACTTAAGTCGGAGTTGAGCAATAAGGTCCACTCGAGGAATATCACTCCATCCCATGATTTCAACCTCCACTTCGAGAGAATCTACATCCTCATCCTCCTACAGTGACAAAAGCTAGAGATAAGCACACAATGGTCCTAGTTCATCAAATAAAATCGCCAATTCTTGAAGTCAAACCATACATTCACATGTATAAACTAGCAAGATATTTTAAAAATAAAGGCAAATCAAATATCTTTGATTAATTTGGTGCTTCGATGATAAGTTCTCGTACATCCACTCTTATGTACTAGAACTTATGTCCAAAAACAACTAATGTCCAAAAAAATTAAGATTTGAAAAGATGGTATCTAGGAAAATGACAAATTAATAATTAAATGTAAAGCTTACACATATATACAAGACTATCCAACATGGCATGTGACACATACTACAAACACTCAAGAAATAGCATTGAAGAGATGAAACACTTACAATATTTTTGCAAGACTCTCTTCCTTCGTGTATTAAAGCAAATATATTGAAGGCTTTCCATGCCTCACTTTCAATTGGAAATTCTCCTGTAAACATGTCTTGCAGTTTAGTTCATGATCAATGGTCTACTTAACCACACACAAATGTATATTTGGCACATGTATCTCTATATAATTGCATTGAAGATAAATCATCTAAAAGTAGTTAAAGTATTTTACCCAATGTAAGAAATTTATTGTCGGAGAGACCTTTAGGTGTGAAGTATGTCACATAGCTCTCTATTTGACCTTGTCGCCTGTAAACATTGATAGTCACAATCAATCTAACTTTAATTTAACAATAAACATCTTGATGCGTGGAATTGTTATCAAAGTCATCATAATCAAATGATCAAGGTTTAGCCTCATCTACCGTAACAATACATTGATGAAAAGTGAACGATTGTGAAACTTCAAACACTTACCGCACTACACCATGGTACACTTTAGAAGTTGGTGCTTTTCGTTTATTTGAACTTGTAGTACTTGGTGGATGCGCTTCAACCTCCACGACATTCTCCGCTTTCATGCCTTCATGTGCAACATCTGTGTTGTCGGCAGCGTTGGTTGACACCTCCACATTCGTTTGGCTTGCCAAGTCTATGCGAAATGCGTGGCATGTGTGGGTGCTTGCTGCGGTAGGACTTGCGCTTGTTGATGCAGATTGAAATGCTTCATTAGATGCCGCATTCTCTAAGTCCGTGTCGACAACATTATGAATGTTGTGATTAGGCAAACCAACTAATTGAGTGGCTTCCCCAACTTCTAACACTCCGTTTAACATTTGCACACAAGATTGTTGAAGTGCACCGTCATAGCCGATAAGGATTTGAAGCTCGGCAACAGCATGTGGAGTATAGAGGCCTTGACCTCCCTTAGGTGGAGAAACTACCCAAAAGCATCGAGGGACAATATCGTCAAAACACAAAGTTCCAAATCCAATTGTCTCACAAACTCGGCCATCTCCTAGTTTGATGCATGTATTGTCATTGATCCAATCAAGCTTATCCGTGTTCCAATCAAAGGGTCCCCATGCGCTACGTAGTGTCGCATGGAACTTTAGAATTATCCATCGATGTTCTTGTTCTTCACCAAACTCATTCGTTAATGAGGTGACTATGGTATACCTGTGTAATTGAGGTAATAAAGCGCAAGATTCTTGAAGGAAAGTGTTTAGTTCTTCTAACGATTGTGTATATGGACCTATTGCACTCCAACAAAAAGGCACATGAACACTTTCCATCCCCACTTCCGTAGGTTGAGTAGTACTATCACTATGATGATTCGCACTAACGTCATTTGCCATCTTTGAAGGAAGTAGCGAGGATAACAAGGAATTAGCCTTGCAACGACTACCAAAGATAAACGACTACAAAAGAAAGCTAAAAGCTGAGCAAATGATGAAAAGCACAAGTAAAGGACCGCTCAAAGGAAGCTAAGCACTTAATGTAAAGCATAGAAGCTCCAGATTTATAGTATGAGAGTTTTCCCGCGGTTGAGACTAGCACACTTCCTCACAGTCGAGGCTTGATGAAGTATTTTTGGTATATATATTGATATGGAAGATTTTCCCATGCTCGAGGCTAGCATACTTCCTCAGGACCAAGGCTTAGCTTATGTTAGAAACAAATTTCTTTACTATTGAAATTTTTTGAAGCTCAAGACTAGCATACTCTCTTACTACCAAGGCTTGGCAAATGTTAGAACTAATGTTATAAATAAATTTTAGGATTTTCTCAAGCCAGAAGACTTCCACACTTCCTCATGACAAACGCTTGACCACTATTGGAAATAAGAGTATTATGTTTCTATTAATTTGAACAATTTCTATAAGCTCATAACTACCGGTTATATACTTCTTTTTAACAAGGTTTGGCAAATGCCATGAAAACAACATCTTCATATATGTAATTAAGAGGTGTTCCTATGCTCAAGACCAATAGTAGTTTATATGAATAAGATTTAGTACCATTGATACCATGATATTCTCTCCATTCCATTGAATAAGGTTTTAGTGAGGGTATGAGATAACTTAGTATCTTACAAACAGGAATTGACTTGCTCACAAACATTGGTGTTTTTCTCATACATCATAAGATTGTTCTTGGACCTTATTCTTCAATATCATCTAGCTCTAGAAAGAATTTGCCAAGTTGTTGTTGATAGTTTTTTATAATGTGCTTAAAGTCTTAGTAATAATGAGCATATGTGTATGATGAATTGTTCTATGCTACTTCAAGTTTCTCACCTAGAATTTGCAATAATTTCTTTAACATGTATATAGGTTGACATATATACATGAGTTTCAAGGTAAGAAACTAGAGTTCTTTGTAAAGTGATCGAGACTTTGCAAGATAATTTTGCTCACTTTAGTAACCTCATCTAACAAGTGTAACACCATTGATTAACTTGAGACTTCACAATGGCCCATCTTAGGTAAAGGGAAAGTTCTAGAATGAAGGTTGGAAGGCAATAAGAACAATTTATAAGTTTAGATTCTTGGGATGTGCAATGATCACCAATATTTTAGTCCAAAGTAGTTTATTTCCCCTCTTTGGAGGTTAACAAAGTTTTCAGTGTACAAAGCGGAATCATTATTAAGTTTTTTTTATAGGACTCCATGGATATCTTGAAATTTTGAAGAAAAGAAATAGCTACCAAAGATGTACTTTAAATTGTATTAACATAGAAATTAGGGCTCTTGTATTTGACCCCTATAAGTCCCTATTGTTGAAAAATAACATTTTGGATAAGAGATCAACTTTAATGAGCGATGGCTTCTACATCCAAAGTCCATTATTGAAAAAACTACTTTGGATAGGTCACAAATCAAGTCTAGTTTGCTTAATAAAAATTGTAGGCTCATTCAAGAAAGTATGAATTTATGGCATGCATTTTAGTGAAGGTAACTTTTGTTTTATGGATTTCAATCACTTCTGATATTTTTTTGAAAAAATACATACTAAGGCTGAATATAGCCAAAGGACGTATAGGAGTCAAAGTACAAATCCAATCCCAATGTCATCTCCTATGAACAACACATCTAAGAATGAAAGTTACAAAAGAGAGTGATATTTCTACATTGCACAAGCGGAAATCAAAGTGCGGTATTTCCAATAAGATTTTTTCCAAGCTTGGTAGAATAAGTCACTTTTAGTGAAAATACTAGTAGAGAGCCCAATCGTAATACCACACTCCTCCACTACTATGAGAAAATAGACTTTTATTTCCAAATACATTGATAAAATTTAATCCCATGTCCCGGGTATGAAAAAAAATGAAAGGAAAGAGATACAAGCGAGTGGATCACACCGCTCGGCCCTCGACGGAGAACTAAACGACCGAGGGTCACAAATCTCGAGATTGGCCACAAGTATTTCAACTCAATGTTTACGATTTACGATAAATTCATCCTCTCCATTTTTGTGAGCTTGTGGATGATACACCACCCAAATGATATTCATTTTTCCATCATCACAATTATTATGGTGATCCTCTTCACAACTCATACATACATGAATCTAACCAAATGGGGCTTACGTAATAGAGAGCATCTTGTAAGACCTCCATACCATATGGCAGGTTGAAAAGGTGCAATCATTTTCGCATGCCTTAATGACAACAATCCATTGCGGTTCCATATTCTAACTTACACATGTATTTTCTCGATGTACCCAAAATAGCGGAAATAATATTTATTATGATATGCTTCCAGCCGACCATACAAAGAGTCGTGCAATTTGTCATAAATGGGGGGTCTTCTTTGCAAATTATACTATACATGTATGCCTTGTGAGGGTAGCCGGGGGTATTCGTAAAAATCCGTGATGATCGTCACGGTTGTCCGCGAAAGGGAGCGCATTGATGAGAGCTGATAATTTTGTTGCCCCGGGTATCATGAGGAATCGAGGAGGGCATTTACTGCCAGGGCCTCATAATTGATATCGTCTTCAAGCTCATGCACGTCAAGAACGTTGTGGGTTGGCCACAATTGGGTGACGGTGATGGCGGCACCCTTTGTGCGCACCACATGCTTTAGGAAAATCCACAATGAAGTTTCGCACTAGTATGTGAAAGCATCATAATCCACAATTTGATTATGATCCATGAAGAAGTAAACCATGAAACTTTTGAAATTAAGGGTGTCCATTGTTATTGTGAAAAAAGGAATCATTCATTGATGCCAAAGTTTGAGTTGAGGTTCGCATGATTTTTCCAAGGTTTTGGTAGTGTTTGTAAAAGAAGATAAACTCCACCCATTTTTTTTAAGAAGAGGTTAAGGTAGGAACACTAATATTTGGTTACTAGTTAATGGCTACTGGTTACTGTTTGTGGTTTTAGTGTTCACCGTGAGAGGGGTTAGTAGTCCTACGTCATTGTTCTTCTGTCATGTAGGTCGAATGAGCGTTTTATTCACGCCAACCCTACAAGGGTTTGGTGTTCTTATCTATTTAGAAACACCTATTTTTGTGCATTTGAGGAGTTTTGCATATTTCCGAAGGGATTTGGGTGTAACTTTTTCTTTTAGCAATTTAGCAACTCAAAGAAAAGGTGAACACAAAATGGTCTCCTATCTTTCTCATTTAATGTGAGTGTATTATGAGTTTTGCATGCCTAGACATTTATTTGTGTGGATAGACCCCACCTGAAACATGCACAAGGACAACTCTATGTTGAGCACGTTCAACTTGGATTGCCTAAAGCTATAAAACATTCATAAACTTCAAATAAGTTTATACAGAAAATATTAAAAAATACATATCGAATTTATATATTTAGATTAATAAAATATACATCAATGGTCTCAAACATGGTCTCTATTGGATCATTCCTCAAAATGGGTATTGACCGTTGGAATCCCTTTACTCTTTGTAAAAGGGTATTATAACATTCGTTTGCGGGTTCACTCTTGAGCAACCATAGGCCATGAGTGTATATCTTATAATGCGTGGACGAAATCTCACCGTCTTCATCAAAAGGCCCTATAATCCAAGATGCTATCCTTGATGTAACATACACATCGGTAGCTAAACTAAATTTAGCTACTTTTGATCCATAAACACTCATTAAAGATGGATCCACCCAAGGCCGTCTTATTCTATCTCGCCTCCAATTCTTTTTGTGATGGATATGCATAGTTGGATAGCAGAGGAAACTCTATCTTACATGCAAATCCCCAATCACAAACACCTATGTACATATTATCTTCTTCTCTCAGTGTAATAAGATGTTGTCGGAGACAAATCACAATGTATGCTACCATTTTTATACGAAATAGCATACCAAATAAAAAGTGCCAAGACAATCGGATTCGTAGTCGTTGAAACAACTTCACATTGTCGACATCCACTCCTGGCTCCATACGTGATTTTCCATTGCGCTTCAAGACCATACTTCTCAAAGTTCCAAAGATTCCACCATCGCATATATCCATGCGGTTTAGAAGGATGTATGGCAAATAATTTCATAAATAGAGGATGGACCAAAAACAACTTGTGGCTTCTATGTTCATTGATTGAAAACTATTTCTATGAACAAGACTAATGAAGGCTTTACAAGCGTACTCCTCTTCTCTTGGAATGAAATCGACTCCTATTATGTGACACTTAAAAATCACACCGTAGCTACGTCTAGCAACCTCCCTATTACCGTTCAAATCAATAACCTCTCGCATCGAGTGGGAGGAAATGCAACAAAGATCCATCTAACGGATCTTTGTTTATCCCATGTACTAACCTACGAGGTTCAATTACTAATTCTCACAACTCGGCATCAAGCCATGAAATTTTTGTCATTAAAGAGTCAAAATTGGGATCAAAAGGATCTAAAACTTGAAGCATTCAATTTTTTAAATTAGTGGTACCACTATTGACCTCCTCGCAAATAAGACTATCAAACCTCTCAAAAGACATCCGCTACCTATTTCTTTCTAACACATTTATATCTTTTTACTATCTAAATACCTAAAAAAACTAAAGACTACTTCTAGTCTTTTTATTTTATATTCCAATTTTAGAGCTAACGCATAGATCTTCCTATCTTTTAACCGTAGGTCTAAAACAATCTTATCTCTTTGAGAGAAGTTCCTTTCTCAAAAGACCAACAGTCTACTCCTACTCTTTTTACTTTCAGTTCCTACTTTAATTCTAAGTCATAGATTTAGCTACAATCTACTTCTAGTTTTTTTACTTTCTATTCCAATATTGGTTGTGTGGATACAGGAGGCAAGTCTCCATGACGGATTCCAGCGCGGAACCGTCGTGTGAGACAAAGCCTCCTGTATTGTAATATAGATGTACTTCTTAAACAAGTTCAATATTAACATTTCGAAGCTATATCATTAGTACCCAAGTCTAAAATACTTTGCCTTTATTTTCATGTATGAATTTTTTTCCAAATTGTGTTTTTTTGGCTAAAAATAGGCAGGTGCATTTACGGGTTAAGAAATGATGATCTGGGTGCTTTATTCGAGGAGAACAGCTCCAACTGGGTCCTTTTGGGGCTTTTTTTGATTCAAAGAATCTGCTGACATGTACTATCAAATACTGTTACCTCTTGCAGAGTGCCATCAATTTTTACCTCACTTGAGCCGTGGCCAAATCTGAGCTTCACTTTAGTGTACAAAATGCTAAGATTTTTGATGTGAGAGGTTATTGTACTGGTTCATTAAAAATTTACTCATTTTTTTCTTATTGCCACATTCAACAACAAATATGTAGGGATAAGTTGAGAGTTTTTGAGAGTTTTGAAAGTGGGAAAAGGTCGGTTTAAATGCACATATTGTTATAATGTTATAAATTTATAAGTGAGATAAATTTTGCATATAGCTTTTAAATAAAACAATGTGTGTTGTACAAAAGGTTTCTATTAACCCCTAGAGACTTTTAATGCAAATTCTCCTAAATTACAAAATTTATCTCTTTTTCTTGAGGCCTAAAAAAGCTCAATCTTTAGAGGCAATATTTAGAAGACCCAACTGTAAGATCTCAAATTTCACTTGACATTTTACTCACACATCAAATTTGAACTGTTGATTTTTTTATTTAGAATAGTTAAAGTTGAACACATCAAATTTGAATTTTCCTCGTGGAGAAACCATTTTGGGTTTTAACCCCCGAATGTCCTTGATGTCGGAAAAGAATATTTTGAATGAAACTTTGAAGAGCAATAAAGTCTTCAATTATAGAAAAAATCACTTGATTTGTGTCGCAAATCAAGTCTAGTTTGTATGTCACAAATTGCACACCTATAGAACGAAATATAAATTAGTGACATGTTTCTTAGTAAAGGCAGATTTTGTTTTTGAATATAAGGCTACGCTTGGCAACAACTTGAATTTCACAATATCTGACCCAATACCGCAATAATTTGAATATCACAATATTTACCGGTCACGACACATTTGCCAACCAATCGCCATTGTGACATTGAATTTTACAATATTGGAGAATTGCGATATCTCATAATAAGAAAAATAGCTAGGTCTAACCACTGTATTTCTCAATATTCAAAACTCCCTCCAAAATACAACCATTTTCATCTATTTTCAAGTTTTTCTTCCTAAATTTGTCAAACATTGAGGTTTAGGAATTCATTAAAAAAAGATTCACAACATTCACAAACTCATTCAAAAGGCACCTCCTCACCATTCAATGTTTTCTCAAACCAAATATATATAACGTGGTACATGTTTTAGTGTATTGTTGTTATAGTATATTTCTTCTAAAAATATAATCTACACAAAGATCAAAAAAGCGAAATGAGTTTACAAGATTTTGCATGAGGTACCCAACTTGAATTTTCTACATGGAAAATAATAACGACCAAATTTGTTGGAGTAACACTTTCCGATTCCCCCTTTGCACCACACACACAATATCTCCCAAACAATGCCCAAAAAATTCTTTTACACAAAACTTCCGATGCTACAATCTTGCAAATGGAAAACCAACCAATGACCAGTTTTTGAAATAGTAACTAAAGAACAGGTACAATATCTTATGGTTGAGATCTCAAAAAAGAGTTCTAAAAATTGGTTCACACCATGGGGTAGAAAATTACAGTTTTGAGGTTTCAAGCTTCCAAAAAGCACAAGAATCTCTAGGAGTTTTTCTCCACTTTTTCCATACATAGCACTCAAGTTGATAATCATGCATTTTATTTTATTTTATATTTTTAGCAAAAATTACATTTCTTGGAATTAATAAATTGAAGTGAATGACATATCAAATCAACCGCCTGGTCGCCATTGACGGACGGACGCTCTTGCGAGTTTCATTCAATTCACCCACATCGTACTCGTCTTCTGAATGCGAACTGAGATTGAAGTACAAACAGCCACCAAATGTAATTAAAGACGACATACCCTACGACATAAGTGATTGTCCTCCCACATCCATCACATGAAAACAAATTGGTTACCTCAAAACAAAAAAACAGCAGCATTATTCGTACTAGGCCTCATTAATCCTAAAAGCATGACAATATTTTTTTTCCTATCTAAAAAGAGCCCAAATGTATGGAATGAGAGGAAGATTATTTATTTGGACGAGAGGATATTACTAGATTGTTATGACATAGAGAATTGGAGTCAAGATAAATTATTGTGAAAACTAAAACTAAGAACATTATCTCATTTTTAATGCGAATTCATTGAAAATAAGTGTCAATTTGGGCAACAAATAATAATCAAATGGTACTCTCGTTTCTAGAAAACTAGATATTGTAATTGCACTACATACTTTTTGTACTACTTAGGGTGGGGACTGGGGAGTAGGTCCTGGTAGGGGAGTTTTAGATCCATGTACAAAAGGAGATCTTATATATTTACCTTCATATGACAAAGATTCTTGTACCAAGAAAAATTGCAAATCGATTCGTTGGCTCGAACGATTAGTTTGGAATAGTGGAGCCACTCCAAATTTTAAAGAGAATTTTGAGTTTGGAATAGTGGAGCCACCCCAATTTCAAAGAAAAATTTGAGTTCAAAAAAGATTCTGTGTGCTAAAATGCATGCCATGTCTTCATAACATGCTAGATTGACTCAAGATTTGTACGGCAAGAAATAGTTTTGAGTTGAAATTTAACCCAACAAGTAAATTTGAAACTCTTTGGTGGATGTAGAAGATATAGCTATTCAAGAGAAGTTTATTCTTTTATTTTAGTTGATTTTTTATGGAAACATCGTTGCAAACCAAATAATAGTATAGGCGTATTTTGCAAATCTAGTATCAAAATGATTTTAGTATAGTAATAATCCAACTAAATGTTGTTGAGTTCCATCCTAAGATCGAGTTCCATCCTATGCTCCATATTGTACAAACCAGAAACAAAAAAAAACTCCTTGCACAATTACACTTACCATTATTCTATACCATCTTGGATGAAATACGAGATTTTTGGTGCTGCAACAATTGGAATCCAATCCAAAAAGAAAGCTTGTCATGGAATAAAGAAGTTGTGGTTCTTCAAAGTTTCAGCACTTCATTTGAGATGTTGAATTTAAACATTGTACAACATTTTAAGGTCATATTCTCCAAAGTTCTTGACAAAAAGTAAAAAACAAAAAGTCTTATTTTCTTTGTTTCACTCCCCCTCCTATTTTGGCTCTCCTTCTACACAAAACTAGAGTTGTCCTCTTCGACAAGTTGATAAAGGGCGACCGCATGCCACCCTTTGCTCGAACCTCCCTCGCCCTTTGCTTGAACCTCTATCGCCCCACCCATTTGACGCAGCGTGTGGAGCGACCGGAGGTAGGCAAAGGGCGACCACCACTTGCCCTTTGTTGAGTTGTCAAAAAAAACAACGCTGCACAAAACCTCTATTCTGTTAAAATGACACTATGCCATGTGCCACTTTGTCACACCAAAACTTGCATTTGCATGCCTATACAACGATCTACTCCGCAATATAACACTTTTTAATGTAAAATTACCCATATTTACGTTGTAATAATCAGTATTCTATAATATCACCTTCAAATACTGCATAGTCATGTGGTTTCAAGATTGCCGTTCATAAAAGTGAGGAGTGCAACTTTAGCGGAATAGGGGTTACAAATTTTGTTGCTTAATAACCCCATTTTCATTGAGACCACAACAAAGATTGTTTTGGTTGACATCATGAAATTAGAATTCATCACTTGTACATTCTTTGAAAATAATTTGTTGTGCATCATTGTTTGGCTAGCTAGATATCCACATCTTTCTAGACCAACTTTTTTTTCTTCTAGAAGAAACAAAAATCATCAAGATTCCATCCAATAACAAAGTAACACACTCTAGGCAAAATAAATAATTCAAATGAATTCGGGCGAATCTAATAGTCAGAGAATATTGAACTATTTTGATGGTTCGGACACATTCATTTCATAATTCCCATTGGATGGAAAAGCCCTTTTCTTTAAAAATATGCATACAAATGATAGACTGTAGTTATTATATGAATGATTCAATGACTCCTTTTTCGGAGTGATTTTTGGAATGACTACCGATTTCATGATAAGTTGCATCCGTTTTGATGAGCTTCTTTTTGCTTTTTGCATTCTAGTGGATAGTGGATTGTGTAGCAAATAATTGGAACCGTCTTGTAGTGGTGAAATTTTGGGAGTGGGTGGATGTTGTAATTTTTGGAATCTAAGTAAACATATATCACAACTTCGTTGAGATAATGAGATTACACTAAAACCTTGTTGTTGTGTTATATCTTGTTAATGAATGAAAATATTGTAGTAAAAAGGTAGAGGGCCATATTCGTGATTTCTTTTGACATGATATGAGATTCTTGGGATTTATAATGTTGATAATTTGTTGCGCTTTGTCTTCACTTCTTTTGTGCTTGCGACAATTTTAAATCAAAATGAGAGTTGTGAAAGTTGTGGTGTAAAACAAATGTGGCCTTGTAGGCAAGACGGCTTAATATTCTTAAGTAGATCGAGAGCATATATAAAAGGAAGTTACATGTGTGCAAACTATGTGACTTACGACATCTCCAATGTAGGCATGTTCAACACAATCAACTTGTTGACTTTGGCGTGCATACATTAATTTTTACTTGAAACATTGTAGCCTTGTTTGCTGTGTAGGCAAACCTATACAATAAATATTAAGTAGATCAGTTGTCATGACAACATCTCAACTTCCTTTATCCCCTAAACGTCCCTAGTGTCGAAAAACGACATTTTGGATGAAGGGCAGAAACTTTGAAGAGCCATAACTTCTTCTTCCAAACTTTGTTCTTGACGAAATCACTTGGGTTAGGTCACAAATCAAGTCTAGTTTGTGTGGTAAAAATTGCAGACTCATAAAACAAAGTATGAATAAATGGCATGGATTTTAGTGAAGGCAGCCTTTGTTTTTTGGTTTTCAATTATTTGGCATGTTTTACCATTGCAAGCCAATCATGTGAAATCTAAAATAGTATTTCATGAATTTTTTTTTCATAGGTTTGATATTTAAATGCATCGCAAAAACTTTGTAGTTGGAAGTTTTTTGATCTAGATAACTTTGGTATTGGCTTTGCAATGATGTTTCTACGATGAAAAAAGTGAAAAAATGGATGATTTTTGAAGAGCTAGATCTCCTTCATCCACCGTTAGATTTTGAGTTTATTTTTTGGGTTGGATTCCAATTATAGTCTTTTTTTAGTGGTAGAAACCTTGACCCAATCGAGGATATATTGAAGAAAAGGCATGGATTTGAGTGCAAGGGGTCTAGTTTTGGACTCTTTTTCCTTTATAAAATTTTTGGCAGTTTTCACGACTACAAGGCTACTATTTGAGCCAAGATTTTTTTTTTATGAATTTTTTTGGTATAAGAGTGTCTTTGAGATGAAGATGAACAACTTTCTAGTTGCTGATTTTTTGATTGCAAATTTCATGTTGGTAGTATTTTCACTTCAAAGTGGAAATGATGGTATTTTGTAGCCTGTTTTGCGCACTAATATGTTGTGATCTCGCAATCTATGAGTTCCTATGAGTCAAGTTTTGGTCCACATGATCTACTACAAGTCTATTACAAGTTTGTACGGTTGAGATCTGAATAGCTTATCTTTATTTTTATCTATATCACTTTTCTTGAAAATGAGTTTTTGGCTAAAAGTACCCCAAGGACGTTTAGGGGTTAAGCAAATTGTTGTGCAAATTCATGAACAAGAATGTAGCTTCCTTGTTGAATGTCAAACACCGAGCTTCCTTGTACAGTACCCACTAAGAAGTTTACGTTCAGAGCAAGAAGAGATAACATACCCCCAAATTTCAAATGATCACCATGTTTGTAAATTCTATCCAAATTGCAAATTATGAAGTGTGAGAGTAAGGTAGTGAATTTTTCTTTGCCAATGCATGAAAAATCTCTATAAAAAGTGTAAATTGATTTGATAACTTTAGTATCTTTTAACTTACTTTTAGTATCTACCTTTAGATGTTATGAAGATCATTTCATGGTGAGGTTTGTTGGGAAAAAGAGTATAAATATCTCTCTAGCAACCTCTTTTGATGCCCTTTACATATATGTGGCTTACATTCACAAATATTGAGGTGAGTTAGTGTGAGAGACCTTGATGTTGTCTCTTATTGAAAAAGTTACATACACATTCTAACGTGCAGTGATTGCTCATGACCTTTTCTTACACATGAGGCTTGGATTAGCACGAAAGCAATTAGTTTTGATAGCGTTGGCTACATTTCAAGCACTTTGGTGGTAGTGTCATGGAATTTGGTTATTCGAGGTGGTAGTTATGATCACTTAAAGTTGCTTTTGTTTACCGTGACATTTACTTAGAGTACAAAAGTTCAATGTTGGGCTTCATGGGGGGTACAATTCAATCTTTTTCTAAAAAAGAGTTGCGGATATAGAAAGTGTATCGAAATAGCTTTCTTTAGAGATGGTTGAAGGTTTTCATTGTTTCATGCCTCAGCAATAGTAGCTCCAATAAGAGCTAAGGATAAATAGTAGATAATATGTTAAAAAGCTGTATATTAAGATAGAATTTCAAGTTTTTATTGGAATTTCTTCAAATGATGATATAGAATACTACATCATCTTTCCGATACAATTTGTAGTTGGTAATTTGGATTATTTTTGTGAACATGGGAATTGTTTGAAGATTGGGGCATGATCTCTTCTTTCATTCCTGAACGTAAACTTGTTGGTGGGTACTGTACATGACGAGGAATATAAGCCAAATGAGAAGACTGACACAATTCAACTGAATAGGTAATACAAGTCATGCTCCTCTACAGCACCGCAAGTATCATGTTTCAAAAAAATGGTCTTTCCTTCTTCTACCCTAAAGGTTCAAGAAAGTCAAAATGGCTATTTAGGATCCCCATAATAGCAAATTTCAGCCAACTTTGACCTATATAATTTCACAAATGAAGAAGATTCAACAACTCAACTTTGACATGTGAACTGAAATGCAAGTCAACTTCAAGATCCTACGGTTGGATCTTCTTAATGATGCTTAGGTTTGGTTTTTATGAGACAAAAGTAGAAGGAGGTCATTTCCTTCATGAGTCTTTAATTTTTGATTAGATTTGTTGAATTGAATTCCAATCTAAGTTTACTTTCTGTAATAGAAGGCTTTGTTCAATCCAATACATTTTAGTGCAAGACATTTAGCTTCACACTATTTTTCTTTATGAAAATTGAGGCACTGTTCACCATAGCAAGGTTTTTTTTTTAAAAAATCAAGAATTTTTTTCTAGTGCTTTGTTTTTGGTAGGGTAATGCGGATGAGAAACTTTCTAGTTGGTGCATTTATTATTGTAAATTTTAGTTGTGTATAGCGTTTCCACTTCAAACTTTAATGGAAAAATGATGGAATTTTAGTATTTTTTCTGAGTACATATACATTGTGATCTTGCATTCTATAAGGCCTCACACCTCGAAATTTGATTCACATCTTGAATGTTAACAAATCCATTACAACATTGCACGATCATGAACTTACCTTCATTTACATCTACGACACTTGGTGTATAAATATGAAACAATCTAATAAAATCCTACTCTAAATCCACCCATCTTACTTAATTTTCAATTACATTTTCAATTTTCAATTATGAATGATGAACCACATATTGGATGAACGTAGAAACCTTGTAGCCACTGTCTGTACGTAGAAGAGCATCACTCAAAGTGAAAGTACGTAGACCAGCTCCTTCAATCGATCGAATGACTCCCACGTACAACAAATGATAAGATTGAAGAATGTATAGCTAGAAGCCAGTGAGTGCAAGGTAAGTTGATGATAGCATTTCATGCATGAACTCAAGATCACCAATCAATATTACTGAGGTTTAGTTTGTAGCTAGCGAGCTAGCAAAAGGGAACGTTGAGTGGCATGGACTGTCAGCTAGCTAGCTAGCTTAGGCTCCCTGACTGTGTGCCGAATTGCATAGCCGCGAGCTGAGAGAGGCTGGGCTGTGACAGCA
This sequence comes from Bryum argenteum, assembly GCA_037043015.1. Lineage (NCBI taxonomy): Eukaryota > Viridiplantae > Streptophyta > Bryopsida > Bryales > Bryaceae > Bryum > Bryum argenteum. The sequence goes on from CM073330.1 coordinate 9,607,551, forward strand.
AATGGTGTCGGAGCCATCGCTGACACTCCTGGCCTGTCATCTCTCTCGCACCGCTCGCAACAGCTCCCTTCCCAACAACAATCTCTCTGCAGGTTACCCGGGCCTCCAGGTGCTTGCTACCCCTAGACTCTGATCCACAACAATGATCAGTCACATTTTGAGCTCCAACAGGTCGAATAATGCTCAGATCAGGTCGCTATGGCGGGATAGGAACGAGCTTGCTTTTTTCGGTCATGGCGGCGAGCAAGGAGGCGAACGCCTGGGGGCGCTCTAGTTACAGCTAGTGTTGCTGTCTGCGAGAAATGGGAGTGCTGCAAGGTTCGGCACCGCCGCTGTAGTTACAGTTGGTGTTGGTATCTGAGAGAATGGGAGCGCTCGCGCTTTGCAGGGTCCGGCATTGTCGCTGGAGTTACAGTTAGCGTCGGTATGTGAGAGAAAATGGGAGTGCAGGGTCCAGCAGTGGGTCACTAGTTACAGTTAGTGTCGGTTGGCGTCTGAGACCGCTATTTGCAGGGTCCCGCAGTGGCACTGTAGGTTGGTGTCTAAGAGAAGGGGGTGCGCAGTTTGCAGGGCCGGCATTAGCGCCGAAGTCAGAGGTGGTGTTGGTGTCTTGACGAAGATGGGAGTGCATGGTTTGGCAGTGTTGGTGTCAGAGAGGATGGGAGTGCAGGGTCCGGCGATGTTGGTGTCTGCGAGAATGGGAGCACTGCCGAGGCGCTCTAGTGTCAGTTAGTGTTGGTGTCTGAGAGAAATCGAAACTGTAGGACCCGGCAGTGACGCTTTAGTTGCAGCTAGTGTTGGTGACCAAGAGAATGGGAGTGCAGGTTCCGTCATTGGTGCTGTAGTTAAATTTAGTGCGAGTATCTGAGAGAAAATGGGAGTGAGGGGACCGGCATTTGCGCTGTAGTTAGTGAGAGTTCCACTGCGGGGTGCGTGATGTCGTCGGCCTCAAACGAAGCAGTAGCGACGCCGCTGCGGAGCTTTGTATACCCACCAGAGGGGCAGCAGCCGCAACCGCAGCAGCACGGGAAGGGCTCAAGCCCGCATTTAAACGCGTCAGTGGTGGTTATAGTAGTAATTCTAAGCGTTGTGTTCATACTCTCCGGGTTTCTGCACTTGCTAGCGCGCTGCTTAGGGCGGCGTCACCGGACTCCGCCGCCGCGACACCACAGTCCTTTGGTGAGCGCGCTTCATGGACAGTTGCAGCACTTGTTCCACCTGCACGACGCGGGAGTGGAGCAGGCGTTCATAGATACTCTCCCCGTGTTCAGCTACGGCTCCATTCGTGGTTTGAAGGATAGCGCGGATTGCGCTGTCTGTCTGACTGAGTTTGGGGATGACGATCGTCTTCGCTTGCTGCCCAAGTGTAAACATGCTTTCCACATCGAGTGTATTGATACTTGGTTGCTTTCCAACTCCACTTGCCCGCTGTGCCGCCGCAGCCTCTTGCCTGATCCTGGTACCCCCTCCTTCCCACCTTTGTCATACTAAATTATGATGCGCTGGTTTTCGCATCCGGGGCTTCGGGGGTTTTAAACTGAGATGATTCAAAGTGCAACTTGCTCAGAAAATGGCTTGGGTTGTAACATTTGGAGTGCGATGATCTGAAGACCGTTTTTTGGACATATGGGGTCCTAAGCCTCATTAAAAAAAGCTAATTTAGCACTCTGACACCTGGGTGTTGTTAATTTTGAGCATGATGTTTAAAGATATGTTGTAAAATTTCTACTACTGCTTGTTTTGAAGGATATCTTACTCAACTTGCACTACGTTCTGAATTGGATTCAGGAATGCATTCGGGAACCCGCGAGGAGCTTGGAGCTTCCACATCAGACATGATGCACTCCAACAGGTAAAAAACGCGTTAAATTTTGGAATGCTCATTCTGGTTAGCCATGTGAAGGTTTGATCTCTAAAGAAAAATTTGCACACGTGTTGGTACATAACATCATCTTATTTTAGAATATTGCAATGAAACTGCCATATTTCGATTGAACTTCTGTTCTTAAAAGTAAGGCTCACAACACTAGACAATGACCTTAACATCTTTTGGAAAAAATATCCAGGAGAGTAACAATGCTTGATAATCAACACCTAGGAGAGTAACACTGACAGATTCGACAATCGGTTAAAGTGATTCTTTTAGCTTCGTTTATTTTGAGCACGGGTATGGGTTATGGGTCAAACACACTGTTTGTTTTTGACACTGAGAAATTCTACTGTCATGTTTCCAAGTGGCTTTAATTCTAAACTGATCGCGACCGTCACTGATATGAAAGTGTTGAAACGGTGGTGATGCACTGCCAGGTTCATATGCCCCGAGCAGCAACAGCCACGAGTAGTAGCCTCACTCCACGGGAGCATCCACGGGAGTTACCAGAACAGTTTCCGAATCTGCGACGTCGACGAACCAGAATCGGAGAACGAGATTCAAGAAATCGAAGAAGAAGATCACGCCATAGTTCCATCAACAGTAATGGAAACACCATCTCCATTCGCACCCACCATCCGAGTCATGGACCAAAACGGCTCCCCGAAGATCCTCAAAGTAATCTTAGGTCGCGTCGCCCCCGGAGCCACAGACTCCCGCAAGCTTACAAGCAGAGGTACTAACAAATCCACTAAAATGGCACTTCCACAAGCATCTACCTACCATACCAGTATTATTTGTAATATAACCACTACCCTTCGTAAAATCACCTCTGTTCTCAGGACTGAAGTCATTGTGGTCTCACCCAGTTTGAGCCCAAATTCGCACAATCCAATTACTCTTAATCCGGCCACTTTTACTGACTATTGCCAATTTAACGGACTTGCTTGGAAATAGGTGCAAGATGCTACTCCATGGGGAGTTACGAGTACATCGTGGATCCTGCGAGCTGGGAGTTGATGATGGCGCCGACGCCATATCCCGGACGACCCCAGCAATTGCTTATGCTCGACTGGGCTTCTTCGGGCTCACCGATGAAGGGTACTCATCGGAGTGCTCTGTCGGATGGGATTCCGGAGGTGGGACTAGATGGCAATGATGAACTGTTTTGGGCGAGCCGGGGGCTTTATACTCCGCACACGCTTTCGAGAGTGCGGGAGTTGCTCACTCCGATTGGAAGTGAGTACTCTGGTGCTGCTTTCTCGCCTGCCCCGTTCACCCCAGGTCTCGATCTCTTCACTCACTCACTCTCACTTCTATTGCTGAGATTTTGGTTTTTCTTGCTATAACTGTTCACTCTGCTTTCTAGATTCTATGAAAGAGAATCTCGCTTGTCGATCACAAAATATGCTGAAACAATCATGCTTCTTCTTCACACACTTCCTTCTCTAAGATCCATCCTTACTTCAGCCATTTTCCGAACAAGACTCCTATTGTAACAAATGTGAGGTCCTCAGGAATGAGTAACTAGAGACATTTAACAACTCACATGTGCCACGACTGAAGTTTGTTACATACATAAGATGAGTCATTTTCATAATCGTTTCTCTGCCAGTAGCATCCCTTTTCGAAATCCATCATCTTTCCTTCCTTTTCTACACAATCGTGCTTCTCTACACATGCTTGATACGAAGTGGTGTGAACAAAAAGCAGGTGTTCGCGGAGACAGATGGATAGACATCGACATAGAACAACAGCATCAACAAGGCGAGATTGTCGAAGATTCGGATTCAGATTCAGATTCCAAGAGATGGATAAAGTCATCAACGCCATCGCCATCACAAAAGCCACCACCAACAGCAGCAACAGAGCCTGTATCTGGAGAGCTCCCGAAACAACGGTGCTCATCGTTGAGTCGATTGCCAGAAGGCAAAGTGAGTGTGAGCTGGTACCGGCGCTCACTCTCAGCAGGTGAAGTGTCAGCACAAGACTCAGCTGCAAAGGAGGAGCCCAAATCAGTGAGCAAACAAGGCTCCTCATTCTCTCGCCGGTTCTCGTTGAACTGGCTCATGGGACGAGACAAGCGCGTTGTGTTCTCGGCTACTTCGCCTGAGTCTCCAGAGCAACGAACCGCCGCCGCCACCATTGTGTAGCTTTCCTTTTTCCTTTCCTTTTGTTTCATTAACTCTCTTTATTGTTCAGAGCGAGCCTCATGGGCATGATTTTCAGTGTAAGATGAAGGGTCTATTTTTTTGAGAAGTTGAGACAATGTGCTCGATCTACTGCAACTTGAATTCGAGCATTCAGGCTTTTCTCAACTTTTTGGTCCCGAGAATGTACGCAGCAGTCCAGTCGCTAGAGCTTTCATTGTGTAGCAGTGATCTTGATAATGTCGTAAAATGGCTATTTGGAACTTTAAATCGGCGGTGTATTACAGATATGGCAGAGTTGAAATGAAGAAAACATTTGGGAATTTCAAACTAGTAAGGAAGTTTAAGTGAAAGAAATTACTAGTTCGTAATGTATCTATAGGCTCCAAATGGGTCCCTATCTGACTATCGTGATTGTCTAACAGTTCGACAGTGTCGTACAAGACAGTGTTTTCTCAACTTTCGAAGCATGAACTTGAAACTATTTGCACGTTGTAGAGTTTTTCCATAAGTTTTCGTAAAGACCTTTCATGTTTTAAAATTCCTCATAGTACTTAAGATTTTCATGATCAAAGCTTGAAAACACTTCTACGGCATGCTAAGAATTTGCACAAAACTCGAGTATATATTCCTTTATTCCCAAAATCAACCCAAAATTAATTAGGTGTATGGGTGATGGTATGGTTGGGGTACCCAAAAAGGTTGTCTCATGAACAATTGCACTCTATATTGGTGTGTCAAACAAATTCATTTTCAAATTCCTATTCAAATTCCCATTTCTAGGTGAGTGAGAAATGTGTCTAAGATTCTATCATACAAATCATAGAATTTCCATTTTAATATCTTCAATATTGTCAAAGAGTGACCTTTGTAGTCAAATGGAGGTAAGCTGAAATTTTAAAGGCCACTCTTTGACAATATTAAAGATATTAAAGGCATGTGATGAAAAATTATCGGACTGAAAATCGAGATGGTGAGATCATGCCCACGGTTGGGCGTGTTGGAGGCGGAGTACTACTCTCGACGACACAGAATGCTCTACCTCACTGACATCAGCGTTGAATAATTTCCCTACTTCTCAACGTTGAGAATGATAATAACAATGATAACAATGATAATAACAGCGCGATTGCTTCAACACCAATTACCTTCGGATCGAACTGATAATACTTATCCTACAATGAAACAATGGATCATACACAAATGTACAAAAAGCAAACCAAGATGATCTCAAGTCAGGAACTGGCCCTCATCAGCACGGTCTACTCTGTTCCTTTCACAAAATGGAATTGATGCATTTGGGTATCCGCACCTAGCCTGTGAGTAAACAAATGGTTGGTCCACCAAATGGGAAAACCGAACGAGAATACTAGAAATGTCTGCTGAAAGATTAGAGGCATCCGTCACAACAGCTTTCGGCCAGACAAGAAGAGAGGAATCTGCAAAGACACGATGCTAGAAAATGAAGGGACGATGCATTTGTAGCAGTCGCACGAAGGCTGTTCACAGTATGAGCACTTCAGGAGAGGTAGAGGCGTAAGATATTTGATTCTAGATATGATATTTATCATGTACACCATTTTCTACATGAGAACTTTTTGTAGATCTATGTGTATTACACAATCTAGTAGTACTCGATACATTGATACTGTATCAAGATTGTTCTCTAAAAGTTCATCACTACGTGTTGATCTTAAACCAGACTACTTCTTGCACAACCGAGACTCAATGTACCGACACCAGACACCAGTGATGTCTGTGGAAAGATGCACACACTGCAATGAGTGTTTCACTTATCATGAATCACAATGTGGTACGATGTTCAAGATTCATCTACTTCATCCAAGTATGAATGAATAGGTGAACAAAGTCCGTTCATCAATACCCAACATATCCTACAAATTTGGATACTATACTCTCTCCATAACATAATTGAAGTTCAATTCTTTCCTAATTGTAATATAATATATTCACTACAAATATATATACATAGAATAAAAATAATCACAACATACCTTATAATTGTACCATATTTGGAGTAAATGGTGTCTACTATTTTCTTTCGTTTCTCAATGAAAGTACTATTTCTAAATTTTACTTTCATGGTTGAGAGTACATATGACATGAATGGTGTATCTAACCCGAAAACAACATAAGTCACAACCATCATGGTATAAAGAGAGCCAATAGTTATTAATAAATAAGTTTCATGCTTCTTCAATATTGTACTCCACGCAGATCTTGCTATTGTACTCAATGTCAGAATACTCACAATTGAGTAAGCATTTGCAAACATGAATAGTGCTAAGAGAAGGAGCTCTGATGCAAGTGAAGTCTTTTTACGAAGATTTTCCACATCAAGTCGCAAAGTTACTTCGCGCCTCTTCAGAGCAGAAATACATGTAACCAAGGCCATAATTGCAAAACCAAAAACACAGATAAAATCAACGTAACACATAAAAGCTGCTTTTGATTGTAACACAAAGTTTTTGCGAGCGTCATCTGTTGCTTCTACAGATATCTCTTACCCATGGGCGGTAGTCTCCAAGCTCCAAAAACTGCGGCTAGAATCAGGGTAGTTCCCACCATGATTGCATTCAAGAAAGATGTCAGCTTCATTCTTTCCTCTTCTAACCAACTTGTATCATAATTTTCCAGCAACTCTACCACATGCTCATGTCCATAATAGTGGGCGATATCCAAAATTGTATAGCCTTCAGACGTAGTGGCTCGCAAATTTATGGGATCACAACTTTTGTAATCTCCTCGACAGATGGGTGGTTCAAGAAGGATTTTGAGAATTGGAATACTCCCTGCCCGTGCCGCATGATGGAGAGGTGTGAAGCGCCCGCACACCTGGCCTTCCTCATCTTCCTCACTCGTGGCTGTGATGAATTTGTCGGGGAGAATCCACGAACTTGTGACTAGTAGCCGAACCACTTCCTCACGATCTTTGTCTGCTTGCATACGACCATGTCCTGCTTCTTTATTGCTGAAACCTTCTTTCGCAAGCGATTCTTTTTCCGGAAGGAACCTCGGGACAGCCAAGCGCGAGGAAGTGAAGCCGGAAGGGTCCTGGGCATCCTCACAGACTCCTTCTTCTTCACGATACTTCTCTTTTGCTCTCAAAGCGCCTTCAGCTGATTTCGCTAGCGGTGTTCTGCTCGGAGGGCACCCACGGACATCCAAATGCAGAGGGGTGAGGCCGAAACAGTCCTTGGCGTTCACAACATCCTGCGCCTCCTCAACAGGTCGGGTGCGCAGCGTCTCCAGGATGGATTTGACGCGAGAAACGTCTGCCGCCAGTACCGCCTTGTGGAGATCGGTTCGATCATAGTCGTCGGGGCAGTTGCGTTTCCCACCGGTCGCGGCAGCAGCTGTGCCAATCACCGGCGTGCTGGTCGCCATGACCTTCTGAGCTACGGACAACAATCCCCTCCACCCGAATGCCGGGCCGGAATCGAGCAAGCGTTCTAAATGAATACTTCAACTAAAAAATGACGAGTTCACGACTGATGGGAATGGGGGCGGGGGGTGCGAGACGAAGAGTGGAAAGATCCGTAGAGCGGAGCTGCAACAAACACACAACGCACTGCGACTAACTGAAGTACTACAAGCAAGATTATATCGATCGAGGGCGTTTGAGACACTGGTCTATGTGGTAGTTTATACAGCAGCATCACTCGAAAGGCTACAGACGGGCTGCAGAGACGGCCTCAACGCGTGCTACAGTCTTTTTTTACAGCGTGGCAATGTGAGCTAATTATCCTCACACTCCGTGGCTTAGTTTAACTAATAAGATTCTAGGCATATTCCGGTTTGATTCGGAACTTCATTATATAGGTGACTAAAGTATCTTATTAGAAAATGTAGTAGCTTCAAATCATTGTTATAGAGTTACCTTGAAGAGAATTGTCTAAAATAGAACGAAAAATCAACATGATAAATGAAATTCTAGACAAGAATGTACACGAAAATTACTCGTATGCTTTTGTCAATAATGTATATGATCTATGGTGGAAGAAATGTACAATTCTCTTGACTTATTAAAAGAGTGCCTGGGATTAACCTCTAAAGGCCCGAGGGGTTTGACGAAAACTTAGATGTGTTATAAAGTATGAATTCCATACCTCTTATGATGTAGTGCTCCTAAAAGACCTTAAACCCTAAATTATATATATTTATACAGTTAAATTTCCTGAAATAGGTAAAAATTGTTCTATAATGATGAAAAAGAGTAAAACTTTGAAAACTAATATAAAACGTAGTTCCTATTATTAGTAACTAGAAATTGATATGATTGGCTAAAATCACATATTATATGATAAAATGGAGAGAGAGGCCACGAGTAATCTCTGAGAAACCTTATAGATTCCTAAAATAGTAAGTTTTCTTACACTAAGAAAACCTTACCCTGTTTGTGTTTGAAGGCTTATTGTAAACAAGCTTTGAATCCAAATGAGGTTATATAAATTGTATGTGGTTCAGAACTCACAATCACAACCCCCACTCTGTGCAAATGCATCTGCATTATAAACACCGATCGTGGCATTTGTGCTAATCTACCGACAGCATCAGTGACCGTCGGTACAGACGCTGTGGTACAGACGGGTTGCCAAACCCCGAGAACATCTAGGCGTAGGTCTGCGACTTTGTGAGCACAATCGACTCAGAGCATTGCACGTGTAAACGGAAACTACTACGAAAACACAACTACAGTGCGTCTACCTTCAGAAATTCCTTAACCCTTAAACGCCCTTGGGGTCTAAAACGGGCAACCCAAAATTGGATCACAGCATCTTTTGGACTTGGGCATCATGAATAGTGCACTTTTCAAACTTGGGCACCATGAATGAACCAATCAATGATGAGCTTGCAACCTCCTACAAGGTTATGTACCACCCCAACCTACCTACCACAATCCTTTCAAACCATAAAATCATACATACAAATTGTGATTTGAATTGTGAAATTTCACTTTTTGAATGCATCAGAGGAAGGTGACCAGTTTGACATCAAAATATAAGTGAAATGTTGAGAGAGTGAGAGCTACAGGGAAGATTCTGTTGGAATCATGCCCCTTGGGCTTGCTTGGGCGTTTAAGGGTTAAAGTATCTCTTTGTAGCAGGCTACATCTCAAAATTCGAGACCGACCATGAAATAGTTGCTAGGGTATCATTACTCCGTGATGCCAGCACTTGCATTTTGTTAACCCTTAAAGGCGCCTGTCAGCCCCTCGAGGGGCTGTTTTCCAACAGAATCTTGCCTGTAGCTCTTTTGATTCCCAATTTTTCACTTATTTTTTTATATCATTCTGGTCACCTTTTGTGATGCATCAACAAAGTGAAATCCTACAATTCAAATCGCAATTTGTATGAGTGATTTGTGCTTTGAAAGGATTGTGGTAGGTAAGTTGGGATTGCACAAAACCTTGTAGGAGGTTGCAAACTCATCATTGATTGGTTCATTCATGCTGCCCAAGTTTAAAAAGTGCACTATTCATGTTGCCCAAGTCCAAAAGATGCTGAGATCCAATTTCGGGCTGCCCATTGAGGAGTGGAAGGACCTTTAAGGGTTAACCCTTAAACGTCTAGCTATAGGGATTGGGGCAGCCTAAAATTGGATCATAGCATCTTTTGGAATTTGGACTTGGGCGTCATGAATAGTGCAAATTTTGAACTTGGACATCATCAATGATTCAATCAGTGATGAGCTTGCAACCTCCTACAAGGTTATGTACAACCCCAACCTACCTACCACAATCTTTTTAAAGCACAAAATCACTCAATCATACAAATTGTGATTTGAATTGTCAAATCTCACTTTTTCAATGCATCAGAAGAAGGTGACCAGTTTGACATCAAAATATAAGTGAAAAGTTGAGTACATTGAGAGGTACAGAGGAGATTTTGTTGGAACATGACCCCTTGGATCACCTTAGGCGTTGAAGGGTTAATTTCATCTTATTATATGTAAGAATTTTCTTTAATCCTTGAGTTCATGGCCTGAGGGGTTTGAAGAAAAACCTAGAGTTGTTAAAAAAATAAGGATTCCATATTCCTTATGAAGTTATGATGTAGTACAAAGACCTTTAGTTAAATCATGTACTGGATCTATACGGTTAAATTTCCTAACATAAGTAATATTTGTTTTATAATTAATTTAAAAGAGTAAAATTTTGAAAATCAATATAACATGTAATTTCTGAATTGAATGTGATTCCCAACTCACCGAACTCCTAGAATCTTTTTATATCCGGGCACAACTCCTCAAAACTTTGGATGGACCATAAAATGGTTGATTGGGCTCTTAGGGGTTAGTTCTCTAGAGAAGGATGAGGAGAGAACAGGAATTTGTCAAGAGCAGGGAGAAATGATGGTAAGAACTTTGCTGTTTCTAAGTGGAATTTTCCAGCGGCTTTGTCACTCTATTTTGTTTTGAGAAGTGACCTTTCTAGAAGCCCGTAGCACATGCATGCTAAGGACCACTGTATACTTGGGGCCGGATTGAGGGCTGGCCTGAGTTCTTCAAATTTCAACCAATAGGGTGGCTCGATTCTTTCAAATCGGGCCCAATGGCTTTATACTAGGGCCCGACCGAAACTTCACTTTATCCTATGTGGCATCCTACGGGGCATTGTTTTGGCCCAAAATGTTCGGGCCCAAGTGATGCAATTGGGACAAGGTTTACCGTGGCCGAAAGTCCCCAACTTGGGCCCGAGCTCTAGCTGTTGAATCCGACCTGCTCTCCGGCCGACCATAGCATATGTATAAAGTGGCCCTAAGTATGGTTTCAAGGGTGATTGCTCGATCTGTTCTTGATGTGATGGTGTGGGAAGCTTTGACGTCTTCCTTTTGCTCAAACTGTTTGAACACTGCTGTGAGATTCAGAGTAGAATCATGTGTCTGATGAGCTCAAGATTCTTACCGAAGCAGCAGAGACTAAAGACTTGGATAAAGTGCATGTCTAAAGAGCAACTTACATCACTTCAGGATCAGATTGCACTTTCATTATATGATTGGTGTCGGTCAGTGTTAGTAGATTAGTGACTAGTTGGAGCAATGCTTAGTCTTATGTCCGCTCGACCCTTGCCCTGGACTTGTCCTATGAGGACTTGTATTGTCCACTTATGATTCTTGTAAAGTCAACCTCTTATTAAGGTTATCATAACTAATAAAGATTGTTAATTATACATCTTGCTTGTTTAATTGGTAATTATCCAATGGAGACTCCGAATGTGTGCTTAGATTAACGAACTGTTCTTTCATTGTGTCTTTCAAAGAGCATGTGGGTATACTTAACTTTGTTTTCAAGAGGACCTTAAATTTGGAGGTGATATTATTGAATCAGAATGGTGACATAAACTAAGGTTATTTTATACATGTGCAAATGTAAGTTTTGACAATATGACATTAGGAATGATGCATCATAAGGAAATATGCAAGGTTCAGATCAAAACATGATTCGACATTCAACAATACTATCAAGAGTCATTCAATTAATGTGTAGATTGTTGCCCAAATTTTATCACTATATGAGAAGTGTAAACTCCTTACTTACAAACATGTGTAAAAAAATGTTCACTAATCCATTGACACATGTATATAAAAACACTCAATAATGAAATTCAGGTTTGAGATGTTCATGTGGGTTTTGTCTCTCAATTGACATCTGCCAAAAATCAACAAGACATGTTTCAAAAACACTCTACTTCATAGTTATTCCGGGAACACCATGAACTCAGACATGATTAACCGCTGCCTGCCTTATGTATCCATACTTCCAGAGGCTCCAAACGGGCCGATTCGGCTCTTGTCAGGACTGTGTTTTCTCACCTTTCGAAGCATGAATTTGAAACCATTTGCTTGGTTGCGGAGTTTTTCCATATGTTTCTGAAAAGATTTTTCATGTTTCAAAATTTCTCATTTTTTAGGAGATATTCATGCTCAAATTACGTTTGAAAATACTGTTAGGGTATGCTAAAATTTGCACAAAACTGTGGTATATGCTCATTTATTCACTTTTATTACCAAGATTGGCCTTTGTGATAAAATTCCATGTGAATACGCAAACACTTCTTTAGGTTTTATTGGTTGCAGGAGGGTAGAAATTGCATATAATATCCTTAACTTACCTAGGTATAGTGTTTGAAGAGCCTCATACCAAATTGGACTTTTTGGCCCTCAAATCACTACTTAACCTTTTTACAACTGGCAAGAAAATTCTTTTTTTTCAACTTTGAACATTACAATTTCACAATTGTTATGGAATTTGAATCAAAATTTCAATATACATATACTTATACAAGTTAGTTACTAGATCCTACGGTTACATTCGTCAAAGTATATTGTAAAATGAGAATTCTCGCCTTACATTGAAAGAGGGTATATTTGAAAGTAAAGCATGCAAATAGTGCCTTTAAACTTTAGGGTTGTAAATCCATGTGAATGGGAATGACTCAAAAGTTCCATGAATATTGCACGATTCCCTTGAGCTTTGAATGAACTGCAATAAAATATTATGAAACTCTTGAGAACGACAAAGCTCCTCTTTCTTGGTAGTTGAGCATGTTCTTTTCGTGATAGGTTGAGCATTTACTTAACATGTCTTGGTAGGGTGAGATTGTCCCTACATGTCTTGGTAGAGGTAGTGAGGTATTCATATACATGTGTTAGTAAATTAGTGAACAATTTTTACATATGTTGTAAGCAAGGAGTTTACACTTTTCATACAGTGACAAAATTTAGGCAACAATATACACATTGAATGAGTCTTAATAGTATTGCTAACAAATTATGTTTTGATCCTAAACTTACATATCTCTATATTGACCCTTGTTTTATATCACCATTTTGATTCAGTAATATCACCTCCAAATTCTACAATATCTTGAGTCAATAAGAAAACGTCATGTCGAAGCTTTCCACACCATCACATCAAGAACAGAGCAATCACCCTTGAAACCAAAGCATGCATGTGCTACCGGCTTCTGGAAAGGTCACTTCCCAAAAGCGAAATAAATTGACAGAGCCTTTGGGAGACTTCACTTAGAAAGAGCAAAGTTCTTACCATCATTTTTCCCTATGATGAATTCATGTTCTCTCCTCATCCTTCTCCGAAGATTTAACCCCTAATGTCGAAAAAGCCCAAAACGGGTCATTGCAGAGATGGTCAGCCTCTTATTTACTATATTTAGCTTGTACGAGATTAAAAAATTTCGCAGATTGTGAAGTTTTTCCAAGTCTTTCCAAAAAGTCATTTCATGCTTCAAAATTCCTCATACTTTATGAGATATTCACGGTCAAAATTTGAAAACATTATTTGAAATTTGCCCAAAACTGCCCAAATTACGGTACCTATGTGCTCCTTAATTCTCAAAATCTGCCCAAAACTCCCCAAACTTGCATTAGATGCTCCTTAATTCTTAAAATCTGCCCAAAATAAATAGGATCAAAGAAAAGTCAAATATTCACTAAAATTTGAGATTTTACTTTTTTTCAAGTTTTGATTTTTAAAAGTTAAGGTTTTAAGGCATGATATCACCGTTTAGATCTTTCATACAATTATTCTTTGCATGCCACTAGTATCATTAGAGAGGGGCCTTTGAAGTTGAATTTCACCATAATTATCTCCATGTGAAAAATCAAGCATTTCTTTAGGTTTTATAGGTCGCATGAGGGTAAAAATTGCATAGGCATGTTCCTAACTCATCAATGAACAAGAATTTAAAGAGCTACAGTGTAAATTTACTCTTAAAATTGGTTTTTGGGCTCACAAAAAACTTCAAACTTCAAACAATGGAAGGAAAAAAATTTTCAACTTCGAATCATACGATCTCACAACTGGTAAGGAATTTGAAACTAAGTTTTGGTACACACCTACATGGACAAGTTAGTTATAAGATCTTTCAGTTGCATACTAGAGATTATGTCAAAAGTTAAAACTTTTCGTCTCGCATTGAAAAAAGGTAGTTTTGAGGAGTTTTGGCAGTTCAATGGGGCTTTCAACTTTAGGGGTAAAAGAAAACTCTTACATGAGAGATTCACATGGATTTAGCACATTACTTCGTCCTGGCATCACGGAGTAATGATCCCCTACTAGCAACTATTTTATGGTCGAATTCGCATTTTAAGATGTAAGGTAGGAGTCGTGAAAACCGTCCAGCCCCAAAAACCGCACAGTAGGTTTATGGGTAGGGTCTGTAAAACCGTCCGTTCATGGTAAACTGACAGGTTTTGGGAACTATCCACTAATTTTAGCTCCCACCATGCATGCTGAACGATTTTAGACAACTCCTATGTCAGTTCCTGAACCTATTTTAATTCATTTTGGGACATTCAATCCATAGTTTTCGGAATACAACCTTGCAAAAAAGCCAGCACTCTATGTCCGGGTAGTGGGACTCCTAAGACTCGAGATTCAAAAATTCATAGGAAATTATAGGATTACTCAAAAAATGTTTTTTTTTTTTTTTTGGGATGGATTTGCACTAGCTTTGCAGACTATGGAAAAATAATTAAAATTTTACACCACTATTCCAAGTATGCAAAGCTGAAATTCAGAGGGTTTTCACCACTCCTACCTTACCCTGCTACAAAGAGATACTTTAAGGAATTTCTGACGGTAGACGCACTGTAGTTGTGTTTTCGCAGTAGTTTCAGTTTACACGTGCAATGCTCTGAGTCGATTGTGCTCACAAAGTCGCAGACCTACGCTTAGATGTTCTCGGTGTTTGGCAACGCGTCTGTACCATCGCACTGCTCCGACGGTCACCGAAGCTTAGTTGCTGTCGGTAAATTAGCATACACGCCATCGCTGTGTGTTCAATACAGACTTTTTTGTCCGGAGTGGGGATTGTGCTGTGTGACACGTTGAAGCCGTGTCTGCAGCCCATCTGTAGCCTATTAAGTGATGCTGCTGTATAAACTACCACATAGACCAGTGTCTCAAACGCCCTCGATCGATATAAGCTTGTAGTACTTCAGTTAGTCGCAGTGCGTTGTGTGTTTGTTGCAACTCCGCTCTCCGGATCTTTCCACTCTTCGTCTCGCACCCCACCCCCCCTCCCATCAGTCGTCAATCTTGAGTTGAAGGTCGCACTTTTGATCGCTTTCTCTCTTTTGGCGCGGCCCTTCGCTGGAGGAGATAGCTGTCCGTATCTCAGAAGGTCATGGCGACCAGTACGTCTTCGGGGGAAATAAAGCCAGTGTTAGGCCCAACTGCTGCCGGGATCGGTGAGAATCGTAGCTGCCCCGACGACTATGATAGAACCGATCTCCACAAGGCGGTACTGGCGGCAGACGTTTCTCGCGTCAAATCCATTCTTGAGACGCTGCGCACTCGACCTGTTGAGAAGGCGCAGGATGTTGTGAACGCCAAGGACTGTTTCGGCCTCACTCCTCTGCATTTGGCTGTCCGTGGGTGCCCTCCGAGCAGAACACCGCTCGCGAAATCAGTTGAAGGCGCTGGGAGAGCAAAAGAGAAGTATCGTGAAGAAGAAGGAGTCTGTGAGGATGCCCAGGACCCTTCCGGCTTCACTTCCTCGAGCTTGGCTGTCCCGAGGTTCCTTCAGCGAGAAGAATCGCTTGCGAAAGAAGGTTTCAGCAATGAAGAAGCAGGACATGGTCGTATGCAAGCAGACAAAGACCGTGAGGAAGTGGTTCGGCTTCTAGTCACAAGTTCGTGGATTCTCCCCGACAAATTTATCACAGCCACGAGTGAGAAAGATGAGGAAGGCCAGTGGTGCGATCGCTTCACACCCCTCCATCATGCGGCACGGGCAGGGAGTATTCCAATTCTTAAACTCCTTCTTGAACCACCCATCTGTCGAGGAGATTACAAAAGTTGTGATCCCATAAATTTGCGAGCCACGACGTGGAAGGGCTATACAGTTTTGGATTTGGCCCACTATTATGGACATGAGCATGTGGTAGAGTTGCTGGAAAATTATGATACAAGTTGGTTAGAAGAGGAAAGAATGAAGCTGACATCTTTCTTGAATGCAATCATGGTGGGAAGTACCCTCCTTCTAGCCGCAGTTTTTGGAGCTTTGAGACTACCTCCCATGGGAGTCCAAGAGATATCTGGTGGAGCAACCGATGACGCTCGCAAGATTTTTGTGTTACAATCAATGGCAGCTTATGTGTGTTACTTTCAGTTTAACTTTGTTTGTGCTACTGCAATTACGGCCTTGGTTACATGTATATCAGCTCTAAAGAGGCGTGAAGTAACGTTGCGACTTCATGTGCAAACTCTTCGGAATAAGGCTTCACGTGCATCACTGCTCCTTCTCTTAGCACTATTCTTTTTTGTGAATGCTTATTCAACTGTTAGTACACTAGTGTTGATTACAATAGCAAGATCCGCGTGGAGTACAATACAGAAGTATAAAACCTATATATTAGTAACCAATAATTCTCTTTATACCATGTTAGTTGTGACTTATGTTATTTTTGAGTTAGATGCACCATTCATGTCAGATGTAGTCTCAACCTTAAAGAAACGTTTTAGAAATGATACTTCCACTAAGAATGAAGGGAAAATAGTAGATACCAATCACCCCAAATATATGATTATTGCAAGCTTTGGTGTATTTATTGCTATTGTATCTCTGTACATAATTAATGTATATGCTGCATTTGGGATAGTATAGGACTTTGATTCTGTTGAGGAGAGAGTACACTCAGTACAGTATTCATAGTTGTAGGATATGTTGGTAATGATAAACTTTTAGGAAATGATCTCAGATACAGTATGTAGCTTGAGTACTAGACTGCGTAATACACATATCTACAGAAAGTTGTCATGATTGTAGAAAATGGTGTAATAAATATCATATTTATGATCAAATGTCTTACGCCTCTATTCCAAAAATGCAAGGGGGGTATCCTTTGGCGCATTCCAGATTCCTTGTCAGCAGGGCGAGTTCCTGGAGGGGTAGGGCAGTTGACTTGGAGGCAAGGCGGATTCCTCCGTGCCTTGGAGAAACCCGCCTTTCTCATTAGTAAGTACCTACCTTGTGATCAATGACACGTGGCTGAGTTTTCACCTAAATCCTTTCCATGTCGTCGTTTTTATACCTCGACTGAAAATCAACAGCCCTTTGACCACATCATAGGGGCGGAATCTCAATCGAGCGGGCTAGGCGGGCAGCGTGCCACGGTTGACAACCTTGGTTCAGTTTTGAACACCTTTTGATTTACTAGATTTAGATTGCATGACTTCAAACATTTCGCATGTTGTAGAGTTTTCTTGTACTTTTTCGGAAAGACCATTTGTGTTTTAAAAACTCTAGTACTTTAGGAAATACATTGGGGCATGTTGAAAATTTCCCAAAATTGTCGTATATGCTTAGTTAATCTCAAACTGAGTTAATCTCTAACTAAGTTTGCCGAATATTGATTAGATCGCTGAAGTTTTAGAGTTTCACCAAAAATTGAGATTTTACCTTTTTTATGAAGTTTTGTGTTTTTGTACATGTAGAAAAGGTACCAAGGTATGATCTCACCATCCCAATTTTCAGTCCAAGAATTTTTCATCAAATGCCTTGGCAAAGACTGGCCTTTGTACTTAAATTTTAACATAGTTACCTCCATGTGAATTATCAAAAATTTGGTTGGGTTTTGTGAGTCGTATGAGGGTAAAAACTACATACTTAGACACGTTTTCAACTCAGACACCTAGAAATAGGAATTTGAATACCTTTGTTTCAAATTTTCTACCGAAGGTGGTTTCTTAGACCCTCAAAAAGACTAGTTACCCTTTCCTTGGGGCCTAGAAGTAAGGATCAGCGGTAATCAGTGGGCAAGGCACCACAAGCCTTGGCTTGGTGGTTAAGGCTTAGGCCCCCAATGAGGACGTCGTGGGTTCTATTCCCCATGCCGGCGTGGTGCTCACCACTATAGTCCGCCCAACTATTGTGGGGGGTCTTTGGACCTTGTTGTATGGGTACCTCAAAGCCCTTTGGGGGGATACTATGTCAAGTATCTTCAAGGCATTAGTAACTAGGCTAGAAACTAGCGTAGTTATAGTGTCCACCCTCAAGAGGGGGAAGTACTATTGTTCCAATTTCCCCTTGTCCGGTGGCCATTGGGATAGTAGCATTACGAACGGACACTTCATTCACGCTGGTCCCTTTCTATCTATCTATCTCATCATTGGGCATGAGCTCCAAGTCACTCCGCTGGCGCTAGTATCACGGTGGATAAGATATTCAACTTCCTGCACCGAAGTCCATGATGCAGGAATCAGTGACGATCACATGGAATCCCAGTACGTCGAATTTCAATCATACTCTTAACACACAACAGATTCTTTAGAGTAATTTGACTTTTGAGGACAAGAGTGAGACTTCCGAAGTCGTTTGTCAGTAATTTTGGGAAGCCCCGAAGCGCAGGACTCGAACCTCGAGATTCGGGCATGAAAATGATCTTTTATTCGGCAACCGCCTCACTCACTTAGAATCTGCACTTGTTCAACAATGCAACGGTATCCAAATAAAATGGTTCTTCACGATGAACTTAGGAGGTACATAATAGCTCCGAAGCTTGATTTCATTCTAGACTGTGTCAATCTAGGAACACCTACAAGCTATTCCAATTTTCAGTACCCATAATAAATTACAGAAAGGCTCAGGCATGATGATTCCGGGCGCCTTTAAAAGAGTGCTACCAGCGTTTCTCGGAGCCCCATCCCCAATGGGATTTTTTTTCAAAATCTCATCAACCAACGGGATTTTCCTTCAAAATCCCATCAGCCAATGGGATTTTTTCTTCAGAACCCCTAGAATTTTCCATTAGTCCCATTTTTGATAAATTTTAATTAATAAATAAGGCATGCGGCCCCAGATTACTCCTTGGCATATGAAGCCTAAACATTTAAAATTTAGGGGCTCTTTACCCTCCCTCCCTTGCCCCCGAGAAACGCTCGTAGCACTGATTTACAGTGATAATTCCACTGGGTGTAGGCTTCATCGTACTCTGCCCATGGCACAAGAAATGCTCACTGTTGACTTCATTACAAGCTTTGCCAAATTCGCACCATTATTGAGCAGTCCTCCTTAAAAGCTAGCAGCAATTAAGTCGGTCGTATTGTAGATTAGGAGTGGAGCCATATAATTCTGTTGATCCCAATTCAAACCTAATCATCGTCGAGAGAGTAGAAGCGGTGGCGTATCAGGGGGGGGGGGCATCCTGAGCGCAATGTCGGTGACTGGTGCTGTTGTTAAAATTGACGTTGTCGGTAAGTTAGGCCGTAGTGTGTCCGAGCTATCCAGCGGATCCGACATGGAAGAACACCATGAGCGCAGATGAGTTGCAGATGCACAAGCAATTAAAGAGGTATGAGTTGCGATGGTCTGGAACCTTCAAGCAAGGAACCAAAGTCCTGATTCACAAGCAACTCACGGCCGTTCCAAATGCCATACTGTAAGCTGTAAAGATGACGGTAACGAGAGCTCGCCAGTCCAACTCTCGAGGCGTCTACGACGTCGGCATGGTTCTAACCCTCGGATTTCGCCATCCGTATGATGAAGCGATGATGGAAGGAGGAGGAAGAGGAGCTTCTTACGAAGTTAAGATCGTTGGAAATGGAAACTTTCATGAAGCAACACGGGAGACTCCGCAAGTATCCAAAGCCCAAGACCAACTTGACTAATCTCCGTGGAGTCACGGAGAAAATATACTTTGACAGGATTACGATCCACGCGGTCGCCGATGTGCCATTTAAGTACGCGATAAACGCCAATGTTGCGAGCGTGTTCCCGACTCTAGCACCTGATGTTGTTGAAGGAAAGCTCTGGAGCAAGGACAAAGATGTGGATCGATGTTAGTTTCCAGGTCTCCGTGGATTGCTTCTTGAGCCAATTCAGGTGAGGGGACGAATTACAGCCCCTTCGCAGAGCTTGAAGTTCCCGCTGCTAAAAACAGTTGCTTTGTTGCATAATCGCTTGCTACCTGTATATGATCAGTCACACAAGATGGACGACAATGAATTTGTGACTCCTGTCGATTGCTTGAAGTTTCTGCGAGTGTGATAACTTGCCATTGAACAGGAAAGCAAGATTTCGGGATTGTAATAACGTGACAATTTCCAGTGACCTTCACGGCGACACACAGATCGGCAGTGGTAAGTCACATCCAAAGTCTGCGTGGGGATTGTGCAAGACGAAATCCGCATATTTTAATTCGATTGATCCCGCATATTTCAATCCGATCACCTTCAAATCAGTCGCGGAAGGCCATACACAGGGGATTGCGCAAGACGACTTCGGAGACGCTATATAAAGCAAGAATCAGCTCGAGTATGTGTACATGAAGGTGGAAGCTCCACAGGCGAAGTTTACTCTGAAAAAACTGAAGAAGAGAAGCACAAATCCGAGTGGTGAAAACTGGCAGGACGTGGAGTTCATGGTCTTCTAAGATCTCCCAAGCTCGGCGGAAACTCAAATGTCTTTCCGCCTGCAAAATTTCTCAGCATCTTCACTCGCGGTTCATTCATTGACATGCAAAGCGTATGATCAACTACAACACCATGGCGCAAGTGTGACGGGAGTAGGTGTGACCAGCTCGACGGTGCAAACTTTATCGCAAGATGGAATCACAAACGTGAGCAGCACCATGTATTACAATATTGGACTCACGACGCAGCAGGGTGACGATGAACCATTCGGATCATCGTCGAACCGAATAGCGGGGGAAGGGATCTACGACCCCAACACAGGGAAGCTCTGTTTGATCGGATGTCGAGCATTGGTCGATAAAATTGATCGTGAAATGTTCTGCGCCATCCAGCTGCCACGGACAGGCTCCAGTGATACTCTCAAAGGCACCTTGAAAAGCCCACGCTCACCAACGGATCCGCTCTACTTCAAGCTGGAGTCTTTCTCCGGATTCAAGAACCAGGTAGCAAATTCGCTATGGCGAGTGAACCTAAAAATCGTACTAAGCAAGCTCATGCTCTCCCTCACCGTAGTGTTCCTCCTTCACCAAGTGCGCCCCAGCAAACGCTACGAAACACTTGAGCTTCGCCATGCATGCAAGTCCTCATTGCGAGGTGTACGAATGCCAAGTCCCATCAAATAATCAGCATCACAGAAAGCATGTAGTGTGGATAAATGGATTAAATCAATCCTTCCAAGTTCTGTTGTTCTTCAGGCAGAGGAATTGTACACCGCTGGGGCATTTGATTTCAATTTGCCTCAGTTTCAGCTCCCGTGGCAATTGCAGGCACGTTGCCATTTCTAACATCTGGTACCAATTAACAAATTTCTGTCCACGCTCACGTTCTTTTGTTGAACTCTTTTGGAATGCTCTGATTTGCATTCCAAAATGCACATCGACGGACCATCACACGTGACGAAGCCCCGACGGTGTGAAGATGCACGCACGATGTCTTCACGACCATTTTGCGGCAATCAGTTCGAACAGGATGAAAAATCTTCAGAAAATGAAATAAGATAAAAAGTTGAAATATAGAAGCTACGAGCGCATGGAAATGTGTCCCGTATATACTTTCCTCTTTATCGACATGGTTCTTTGATTTTGTTTCTTCATAATGTACAGTACCCTCCAATGTACTGTACAGTATCCTCCAGATGATTTACGAATTCAGCAGAGGGACTGTTTTCCCATCACCTTTGAACATTGCCTGTGCACTCAAAAATGATCCAATTTCAAAACCGTAAAGTGCGTCGCAAGCGTAATAAAGATTGCCAGATCTTATATACAATTATACACATTCATCAATGAAAGGATTATAAATTATTACAAACACTTCACACACTATGCACAAACAAGTGTTGCCATTCTTTGCTTCAATTTGAATGTTCATTCTAGCTTGCAAATTTGAAATGAGCTTGAAAATTTATTCTTTAGATACTATAGCTCATTCTTGATGCAGAAGTTGTATCACTTTCACTTCATACTACAATTTGGAGCAAGTTTTAAATAGTCTTGATATTTGAAGAATTTCTATTGAAGCTTGTAAAAGCCCTCTCCGCACCTTTACAATGCCGCACTAGAAAGTGAAGTGTGGTACATGACAAAATTGAGTAATATCTCTTATGCATTAATTACTAAGCTCAAATATGTCTACTATTCTTGCCGATTTTAAGGGATGACTTATCAATCTGCTATGACTGCTATGCAATATCTTTTCAAAAATTGCTCCACACCACAACACAAGGGAAAGAGATACAAAACATGCATCACAAATTAGCTTTAGTATCTAAGGAACAAAGTTTCAAACTCATTTCAAATTTGTGAGCTAGAATGAACATTCAAATTGAAGCAAAGAATGATAACACTTGTTTGTGCATAGTGTGTGAAGTGTTTGTAGTCCTTTATATTCCTTTCATTGATGAATGTGTAACTATAATTGTATTGAAGATCTAGTAGTCTTCATTGCAAATGCGACGCACTTTACGGTTTTGAAATTGGATTATTTTTTAGTACACAAGCAATGTTCAAAGTTGAAGGGAAAACTATTCATCCCCCCTTCACTTCTTCTTTGCTCCTAATTTCATGTTTCATATTCCTTGTCCCTTTGCCTCCTTGTTATATTCTCAAGATCTAATAAACTCTTAATACAATCAAATACCACTTATCGAAACTCTTCAAAATCTTTAAAACTCTTTATACCATGTATACATAACCAAATGATGATGACCATGACCATGCATTGCCAAGGACAGACAAACATAGAAATCCCAAATCATGTTCTTTTATATATAGAGATCAAAATTACTTCTACATGGATGTTTTCACATAAGTATGATCTTACTATATCTACCAACAAGTACCCACTTGGAAGTTTTTTAATCCATCTAAATTTGGTATTAGATATGTAATATTGATTCTAAGCCAAAAGTACAAAATTACTACATGAATCTGCACAAGTCTTATACTGGATCATTGTAATATCAACATTCAAATTCTTGTAGTGTCATCCCTCAGACCTCTGTAATATCACCCTCTTCAACCTCTAACCATGTCACTAGAGGACCTTCTGAACCTAAGATTTTCTAACATACACTCTCTCACCTTTGCAATCGTATTCTATTTCACTACAAAACATGAGTGAAGACTTGAGTTTTATCACAAGTCCTCCGGATTACTAGACCAAAGATTTCCTAAATTGAATTTTGCGTAAGTATTGGACAATCTGTACCTTAACCCTTAAAGGGTGCAGTTCGTAGAGAGACGATCAACTTTCTCGTATTGCGGCTGCTCTGGCAAGAGCGTCCGCCATCGCCGAGGGAAGACACAGCGGCCGCCCCAGCGCTGCTGCATCCACACCACCATGGCCAACACCATCAACAAGCACGGCACTACGACATCCGCGCCCACGGAGAACCACTCCCACTCGGGATCGGCGTACACAAACACATCCGCCACCAAGGGCACTGTAAATCGTAACCGCCGACACAGATCATACATATGCGGGACTGCCCGCACCATCGTCATCCCCACGTAAAACGGCTTCGAAAGAGCAGCTTGCTCTCCGGAAACATCCCAAACAATGTTGGCCACCACTTGCGGAACAAGGTGCAAATCCAACACCAGCCCGCCCATCGCTTGCACGTCCCTCCATACCACTCCACCCTTGCCGCTCCCGCTCTCGAAATATTTAAATTCCAAACCGAGAGTCGCAATCACGCCACCTGCATCAATGCATTCAAAGCCTGTCGAATCGAAAAGAAAATTGTACGGTAAAGTCGGTGACGACACTCACCTGCGAGATATAGTGGCAGAATGTAGTACAACAACTGTCGTTCTTGAACTGTGACTACTTGTGCAGGTTCGATTCTTGATTTCCATACGAGCTGCAGGAGACGGAGTTGCAGCAGCAAAGCGGCCATGGTGATCACGCGAATCACGACTTGGTTCAATTCGCGACCGACACTTCTGTACATTACCGTCGGCTGAAAGAGAGCCTCGAAGTCGATGACCAAGGGAAGCATGTGCGCGACACTGAGAAGCAGCAGTGTGGACATGGAGATGTAGGGCAGCGTTTGGGGATGCCGTTTGCTGTGGCGCACTTGGTGAAGGAGGAATACTACAGTGAGGGAGAGCATGAGGATGCTGAGTACGATTTCGAGGTTCACTCGCCGTAGCGAACTTGCTACAACCTGATTCCCGAATCCGGAGAAAGACTCCGGCTTGAAGTAGAGCGGATCCGTTGGTCGACGTAGGCTTTTCAAGGTGCCATTGACAGTATCACTGGAGCCTGTCCGTGGCAGCTGGATGGCGAAGAACATTTCACAATCCATTTCATCGACCAATGCTCGACATCCGATCAAACAGAGCTTCCCTGTGTTGGAGTCGTAGATTCCCTCCCCAGCTATTCGGTTTCGCGTCGATACAAATGGTTCATCGTTACGCTGCTGCTTCGCTGGTCCAATCTCGTAATCTATGGTGTAGCTCACGTTTGTAATTCCATCTTGCGACTGAGTTTGCACCGTCGAGCCGATCACACCTACTCCCGTCACGTTTGCGCCACGTTGCTGTAATTGATGGGACGATCTCTCGACGAATTCCTGGCCGCGGGTGAAGATGCTAAATTGTGCGCTCTGTAAAGAAATCTCAGTTTCCCCCGACCTTGTAAGATCTTTAAAAACTATGAACTCCATGTCCTGCCAGTTTTCACCACTCGGATATGTGCCTCGACTCTTCTTCGGATTCTCCTCAGTCAACTTGACACACTCCGCCTTTGCGGCTTCCACCTTCGTATACACATACTCGACCTGATTCTTGCTGTGTATAGCGTCTCCGAATTCGTCTAGCGCAATCCCCCGTGTGTGGCCTTCGGCGACCGACTTGAAGGTAACCGGTTTGAAATATGCAGGATCCGCCTCCTTCCGAAGACTTTGGATGCGACCTACCACTCCGGATCTCTGTGTCGCCGTGAAGGTCAATGGAAATTGCCACGTTATGGCAATCTTGCAATCTCGCTTTCCTGTTCAGTGGCAAGAATCAGTCTTAGGAAACTTCATGCTATCTACAGAAGTCACTAATTCAAAATCGTCTTGTGTGACTAACCGTACAGGTGGCAAGCGATCATGCACAATTGCTTCGTTTCATTGTCCCAGACGCCTTCGGCAAGAAGCGCGCTGTCTGAAGTAGAGGGATCAGTCAATCGAGGATGATAGAAGAATTCAC
Source organism: Bryum argenteum (assembly GCA_037043015.1). Lineage (NCBI taxonomy): Eukaryota > Viridiplantae > Streptophyta > Bryopsida > Bryales > Bryaceae > Bryum > Bryum argenteum. The sequence goes on from CM073330.1 coordinate 9,632,729, forward strand.
TTTTCGAGAAAATCAAGTTTGCTTGGGACTGATCTTCTCGGCAGCGGAATCGCTCAACTCGAAGAAATGTTGTTCCAGCAGCGGAAACTCCAAGCTTTCCGAAGGGGCTGCAATTCGTCCCCTCACAATCCGGATTCCAGTGTCCCTGAATTGGCGCAAAACGCAGTCCATGGACACGTGGATAGCAACCTTGATCCAAATCTTCGTCCTTGCTCCAGAGCTTTCCTTCAACAACACCAGGTGTTAGAGTCGGGCACACGCTCGCAAGAGTGGCGTTCATCGTGTACTCAAATGGCACATCGGCGACAGCGTGGATCGTAATCCGGTCGAAGTACGTTTCCTCCGTGACTCCACGGAGACTAGTCAAGTTTCCCTCGATGAAATACTCGCGGATGGTCTTGGGCTTCGGGTACTTCAAACTCAGCTTATAATCGCAAATGTCGGAGATGCAAGCAGGCGCACAAAGCTCTCCTGTTGCTTCATTGAAGTTTCCGTTTGCAACGAGCTTAACTTCGTGAGAAACTCCTCGTCCTCGTCGTCCTAGTCGTCCTCCTTTCCGCATCGCTACATCATACGGAGGGCGAAATCCGAGGGTTAGAACCATACCGACATCGTACACGTCTCGAGAAGTGGACGGGCGAGCTTTCGTTACCACCATCTTCACAAATTGTATCGCATTTGGAACCACCGTGTCTTCCTTGTGAATTAGAACTTTGGCTCCTTGCTTGAAGGTTCCAGACCATCGCAACTCGAACCTCTTTGATTGCTTTTTCCTCTCCAACTCATCTGCGCTCATGGTGTTCTTCCATGTTAGATCCTCTGGATAGCTCGGACACACTACGGCCTCACTTACCGACAACGTCAATCTCAACAACATCACCAACGTCACCGACAGTCCGCTCAGCATGCTCCTCTGGTACGCCATCGCTTTCACTCCTGACGATAATTCAAAGTGGAATTGGACTTGTAGGTATCCCTAAAATGACAACTTTGTGCAGATTGCTCACATCGAAACTTATCCTTCATAGTAATTCTATACCACTTGCAGAGTTCACTTTCCTGGACCATTATTGATACTGGACTATGTACTGGACCATCCTCATCTGGTTTATTATACATGTACCTGTTCGCCAGTCCTTCCTTACAGACAACTTTGACAGTGCAGATGCCGACTGACGAAGGCGGTTGCCGAATAGAATATTATTTTCACGCTCGATTTTCGAGGTCTGAGGCGTGCGCTGTGGGTCTTTCTAGATTTACCGACAATGGCACTGAAGTCTCACTCTTGTGCACAGAGATCGATTATTTTCATGAATATATCTTGAGCGTCAAAATCGAGAGTTTGATTAGAATCTAGCGGATTGTAAATTCCTGTCACGATCGGCATCGGCTGATTCTTCCATCATGTCCAGACTTTGGTGCAGGTACACTGATTGAAAGCTTTATCCATCGTGATACGTAGCGCCAGTCTGTGACGAGAGTTGGGGCTTATCTTCGGAAGAATTGGGGCTTATCTTGACTGAGAGAGAGTTTGTCTACACTGGAGCTGTAAGAATAATGGAGCACTAGGCTTCTTGACTCACAGGTACGTAATAGCTTCTTCACGTAAGAGTAGCATGTACTAAAGGCAAACATTATACGGTGTAAAATTAGGGCACCATTTTAGAAACACTTATGAAATCGCCTTCAAAAATTCATAGTAGATTGTAAAAGACATGAATCCACTATGATTGTCATTCCACTTAGTTTCCCCATGCGTGAAAATTACTTCTGGCATTATCATCTTCATTTTAGACTGCATAGCCATAATTCTGTATCACTCCAACTTGGATGTCCTATGCGAGTATGTCGGACTAGGGTCTCATTACATCCACGTAAAAAAATAAACTAAAACAAAGTATTTGTTTGGGAGGGTGAACCATTCAACTTTAATCGCTAAATAAGAGTGGTCTACAAATTAATAGATTTGAGGTTGAAAACATTGCTTATTTTCTTAGAAATGGTGCTATAGCAAGTTTCAAGACATTGCACAAGTAAGCAATGTTTACATAAAAAGCAATGTTGGTAACATTGCAAAACCCCCTCTTTTCTAGTAGTGATTTGAGGATCTGCTTCCAGTTGATCACTTTCCTGTTCAAGGCAAGATGATTGTCAATCTCTACTCTTGCAGCCGCCTTACGAGAATCGTTGAAAGATGAGAAACAACTCGTGCAAACCCTTGTCGAGGTTCTCATGTACACAACTTGTCTGCATCGATCATGCACTGTTGTGAAACCTTGCACGTTCTGGCTTCATGATGATAAAGCCTTTGCTTCCAATAGGAGCTGACAGCCTTGGAGCAGAAGAGGCGATTTGCACTGGCTACGGTCTCAACACATAAGGGGGAAGCCAGCAGATTGACTTATATCATTCCATTCTTCAGATTTCAAGATTTTCCAGCTAAAATTTTAAGCTTGTGCCCCAGTTCCCTTACTGTCATAAATACTGGAGTTGTTTAATTACACATACCAGAGCAATTATGTTGTTTTTTTTTTTTGTGATTTGATTCCTTCTAGAGTTCTAGTGTAAGGATTAGAATAAGGTTACGTACGATTTTAGAGAACATCAGGGCTTTCTTAATTGGTTAGATAAGAGCAAAATTGGATGTTCTATTACGCCAACAACATGACCAAGTTTATGGAGAGGAACAAGGAGAAGTATATCATATGCTTCAACAACAGCATGCAGCAATAGAAGGAGCGTACTTAAATATAGCAAAGAAGAGGATGAGAAATGGCGCAGGTCCATCAGTGGACATAGCCTCGATGCATGCCTGGAGCGATAGCCGATAGGTGCCAGGAGGGGTGCCACCTAGAGGATTGGCGATGGATTTGGGTGTTGCTCTTGATAGCCCAATGACTGCCAATATGGCACTTGCTCCAACTCGCCACCAAGCCCAAATTCAGACGGTGGCGGCAACTAATTCTCACTCTTCCCTATCTACTACAGTTTGGAAGAAGTTTGTAGATTTAAAAAGAACAAAGCGAGGACCTAATGGCCTAGTTTAAGAGGTTGTTGAGAGGCGGCAACACAAATTGGTCAAAATAGAGATTGAGTCGCTCGGTATTGAGCCACAAAGCATATTACTCATCATTGCCTACTTTTCTCTGAGCCAACACTCCTCCATTTCTCTTATACTTCCAATTGCAAGCTCACAGAGTGGAGGCGAAACTTAGGTAGTTAAAGGAAGAGAAGTTGAGGTTGATAAAGCAGCAAATATTGTCCAAAAGTTTTAATTGTACGATCTTTTGTTGGCTTGTAGCTCCTCCATTTTGTCTTTTGAATGTTGTTCACATACGGGGGCCTTTTTGCATTGCTTCATTTCACTAACCGATTTTTGTGATGTGTCGACCTTTACGATCGATAATTCACTGAACGCAAAAATGAGTTTGTCTCCCTTCTGCAGCTTCTGGTGGTGCGCGAATTCCTTCCACGCTCGGCTAAAGACCACATGCGGTCCCCCTCGATGCACCTTCGCCATAAAATTCCACCAAATTGCACTGCGGATGTTGTAGATCTATATAGTAATCATTAGCATATCCACCATGATTTACCTTGAGTAGTAGGTACATGACAAGGGACATCTACTCATCAAACAGGTATTAATTTTAAAATAAAATGATGAGGATGAAAGCACACTAAGGTGGGTGCACTTGGGGCCAGCTCATTATACTAAAAAAGTACCAAAAGTCAACGGGGATTTTAGGAAAAAAAATTTGTGATACTTCGAATACAAATTTTTTAGGGGGCATCAAATAACTCAAAGAGAAATAGAGGGAATCCAGTCCAAATTGTTGGAATGCACAAGTCTTATTAAGAGCTTTTGATTCTAGAGGTAATCACCAATGGATGTCAGCCCCCATTATAGGAAAACGCTGCCATTATGAAGTCAGCACAGGTACTATTGGTATAATCTGTACTTTTATGGAAAAAAAGTGGGGTATCCAAAAAGGGTAAAATCATTATGATTTCCAAAGAATTAGCCATGTACCACCCTTTTTTACGCCATTGAGAGAGAATGTGCAAGAAAAATAAAAAAATAAAATTAGATCATTTTTCAGTGAATTCCACTTTAAACCAGTTCTAGCCCTTTGACCACAAAAGTGAATTTGAAAATTCAAACGTACTAAGTGATCTACCTTAATGTGCTTTTGGCCATGATGGATATTACAATCATGAAGTGTACACTTACACTCAACTAGTTCATTAATTACAGCATCGTTGAAAATCTAAATGGCCGGTGTGATGGCTACACCTGCTATGCGCAAGGGGCTGCTACATATTGTTCATTCCTCGAATAGTTTCTCCTTCATTGAACTCGACGCTATCCCCCAATACATCTGTATTGTTATTTCTGAGAAACTACGTTAACTCTAAGAGAGAAAACCATGTACAATTGCGTCTCCGAAGGGTTGGAGCTGTAAACATTGTTGTGGAGCGCTATGTACGCAGAGAGTAGGGAACGGAGAGCAATTGCTAGACGAGAGGGAAGAAGGCGCAGGAAGCGCAAGCGTCATCGCAATTCCGGACTCAATTGTTGTTCAATTGTATGGTGCCTCACATTTCTAAGGTCTCTCTAATCAACCTTACAGGGATCCGTGTGAGGCGTTCCTGTGAGGCGTCCCTATGAGGCTCCATGTGCATTTATCAAGGGTGGTGGTGAGTTCTGATTCCACCATATCCATTACAGTCGGTTACAGGCTTACGGCTTTGTTGAATGTTTAGAATTTGTAATACAATTGTAAGATCCCAAATATGAACAGTTGTACCACAAACTGACAACGTGGTTACAGTGTGCATTTCATTAGAGTGAGAGTGCTTTCTGCTTGAACCTACCATCAATCTGTCGCAAACCAGGACGACTGCAAGAATCACGAGAAGAACCGGTCTAGGACTCATACAATAAATTGCAGAAAAGCCATTTGATTGACTTGCAATGGCAATACAAGCCCCATGTCTCAACATCCTACAACGAAGACTAAGTTGTTTGCATGTCATAAATCCACAACTTGAATGGATATACAATTTTTATTTGACTCACGAGACTTATTTTGTCAAAACATGAAGAAGTAAGGACTCTCTAAAGTTTTAGAATGCTACATGATTGTGCAGGAGTTGTGTACTAGATCTTTGTATTATCAGCCTTCAACTTCTCACACCTATGTAATATCATCCTCTATGACCTGAGCTATGATGTTCTTTCATACAATGTTACCCCCTTCAACCGTGTCAAGTTTGTAGGGCCCTAAATGTGAGATCTTGTCACCATACGACCTTCTCACCATGGCAATCGTATTCTATTTTACTACAAGACATGAGTGAAGGTCCTTCTTGTATCGATCGAGATTTATTGGAAGTCCTATAGACTACTTTATAAGGAATTTCCAAAATTGAAATTTGCGTAAGTATTGAGGAATCCATCTCATCCTTCACCCTTCAATGATAGGTGTGTATGAATGTTCATGCTTTGGATAGATAGATAGACAGATAAAAACTCCGGTCCTTTCTAAGGCGACTCACGGCGTGAATGAAGTGTTTGTTCGTAATGCTAATATCCCGATGGCCACCGGACAGGCATGCTTTGGACATCCCTACATCATATCAGGGACTTCCCGGTTGTAAAGGATCAAAGCGAACAGTCTATGAAGAGACGGTTAACTTTTTTGTACTGCGGCTGTTCCAAAAGCGTCCGCCATCGCCGAGGGAGGACACAGCGGCCGCCCCATCGCTGCTGCATCCACACCACCGTAGCCAACACCATCACCAAGCACGGCACCACAACATCCGCGCCCACGGAGAACCACGCCCACTCGGGATCGGCGTACACGAACAAGTTCACCCTCAAGGGCACTGTAAATCTCAACCGCCTACTCAGATCGTACACATGCGGGATTGCCCGCACCATCGCCATCCCCACGTAAAACGGCTTCGAAAGAGCAGCTTGCCCTCCGGAAACATCCCAAACAATGTTGGCCACCACTTGCGGAACAAGGTGCAAATCCAACACCAGCCCGCCTATCGCTTGCACGTCCCTCCATACCACTCCACCCTTGCCGCTCCCGCTCCCCCTCTCGTGGAATATGAACTCCAACACGAGAATTCCAATCACGCAACCTGCATCAATGTATGAATCAGAGCCTGTCGAATCGTAAAAATGAAAAGCTGTACGCTAAAGTCGGTGATCACACTCACCTGCGAGGTATAATGGCAGAATGTAGTACAACAACTGTCGTTCTCGAACTGTGACTACTCCTGCAGGTTCGACTCTTGATTTCCAAACGAGCTGCAGCAGGCGGAGTTGCAGCAGCATGGAGGCCATGGTGATCACGCGAATCACAACTTTGTTCACTTCGCGACCGACACTTTGGTACATTGTCGTCGGCTGAAAGAGAGCCTCGAAGTCGATGACTAAGGGAAGCATGTGCGCGACACTGAGAAGCAGCAGTGTGGACATGGAGATATATGGTAGCGTTTGGGGATGCCGTTTGCTGTAGCGCACTTGGTGAAGGAGGAACATTACGGTGAGTGAGAGCATGAGGATGCTGAGTACGATTTCGAGGTTCACTCGCCATAGGGACTCTGCAACCTCATGTTTGTAATCGGAGAAAGACTCCGGCTCGAAGTAGAGCGGATCCGTTGGTCGGCGTAGGCTTTTCAAGGTGCCATTGACAGTATCACTGGAGCCTGTCCGTGGCAGCTGGATGGCGAAGAACATTTCACAATCCATTTCATCGACCAATGCTCGACATCCGATCAAACAGAGCTTCCCTGTGTTGGAGTCGTAGATCCCCTCCCCAGCTATTCGGTTTCGCTTCGGTGCAAATGGTTCAAAGTAACGCTGCTCCTTCCCTGGTCCAATCTCGTAATCCATGGTGTAGCTCACGTTTGTAATTCCATCTTGCGACTGAGTTTGCATCGTCGAGCCGATCACACCTACTCCCGTCACTTTTGCGCCACGTTGCTGTAATTGATGGGACGATCCCTCGACAAATTCCTGGCCGCGGGTGAAGATGCTAAATTGTGCGCTCTGTAAAGACATATTAGTTTCCCCCCAGCTTGTAGTTTCCCCCCAGCTTGTAAGATGCTTAAAACCGAAGAACTCCATGTCCTGCCGGTTTTCACCACTCGGATATGTGCCTCGACTCTTCTTCGGATATTCCTCAGTCAACTTGATACACTCCGCCTTTGCGGCTTCCACCTTCGTATACACATACTCGACCTGATTCTTGCTGTGTATAGCGTCTCCGAATATGTCATCCGCAAACCCCCGTGTGTGGCCTTCGGCGACCGACTCGAAGGTAACCGGTTTGAAATATGCAGGATCCGCCTCTTTCCGAAGACTTTGCATGCGACCTACCACTCGGGATCTCTGTGTCGCCGTGATAGTCAATGGAAATTGCCACGTTATGGCAATCTCGCAATCTCGCTTTCCTGTTCAGTGGCAAGAAATCAGTCTTAGGAAACTTCATGCTATCTACAGAAGGCACTAATTCAAAGTCGTCTTGTGTGACTGACCGTACAGGTGGCAAGCGATCATGCACAATTGCTTCTTTTCATTGTCCCAGACGCCTTCGGCAAGAAGCGTGCCGTCTGAAGTGGAAGGATCCACAATCAGAGGGGGAAAGGAGTATTCACTTTTCGAGAATAGCAAGTTAACTTGCAATTGATCTCCTAGACAGCCGCGCTGCTCAACTCGAAGAAATGTAGTTTCAGCAGCGGAAACTCCAAGCTTTGCGAAGGGGCTGCAATTTGTCCCCTCACAATCCGGATTCCAGTGTACCTGAATTGACCCATAAAACAGTTCTCGGGGACCGGGAACGCAATCATGATCCACATCTTCGTACTTGCTCCAGAGCTTTCCGCCAAGAACATTTGGTGCTAGAGTCGGGCACACACTCGCAAGAGTGGCGTTCATCGTGCTCTCAAAGGGCACATAGGAAACAGCGTGGATCGTAATCCGGTCGAAGTACGTTTTCTCCGTGACTCCACGGAGACTAGTCAGATTGCCTTCAATGAAATACTCGCGGATGGTCTTGGGCTTCGGATACTTCAAACTCAGCTTATAATCGCAAATGTTGGAGATGCAAGCAAGCGCACAAAGCTCCCCTGTTGCTTCATTGAAGTTTCCCTTTGCAGCGAGCTCAACTTCGTGAGAAGCGCCTCCTCGTTCTCCTCCTGTCAGCATATCTTCGTCAGACGGAGGGCGAAATCCGAGGGTTAGAACCATACCGACATCGTACACGTCTCGAGAAGTGGACGGGCGAGCTTTCGTTACCACCATCTTCACAAATTGTATCGCATTTGGAACGACCGCGTCTTCCTTGTGAATCAGAACTTTGGCTCCTTGCTTGAAGGTTCCAGACCATAGCAACTCGAACCTCTTTACTTGCTTGTTCCTCTCCAACTCATCTGCGCTCATGGTGTTCTTCCATGTCGGATCCTCTGGATAGCTCGGACACACTACGGCCTCACTTACCGACAACGTCAATCTCAACAACAACACCAAAGTCACCGACAGTCCGCTCAGCATGCTCCTCTGGTACGCCATCGCTTCCACTCTCATGATTCAAAGTGGAAATGTGATCAACGGAACGGAAGCGAATGGACCACTCCAAACTTACAATACGACTCACTAATATGGTTGCTAGCTTTTAAGGTTGCACATTTGCAGTGTGTTCACCCTTGACTACATTGAATGTTGTTATGTTCATCTTAGTGGGCCGATGCCATCACGGAGGAGGCTACTTTATCTGTTTGGTAGTTTGAGGATTCATTTGCCGTACTTGTTTGCTACTCTTTCCTTACAATTGACAGTGCAAATGCCGACTGAGTAAGACTGTTTGCCGAATTGAATATTATTTTCACGCTGGAATTCCGAGGTACGAGGCGTGCGCTGTGGGTATTACTAAATTTACTGAAAATGGTATTGAAAGTCTCACTTTTGTGCACGGAAGTCAACACACTTTTAAGAATATATCGTGAGCGTCGGAGAGTATGATTGGAAACCGGCGGCCTGACATTTCATGTCGTGATCGGCATCAACTGTGTCCTTCATCGTGGACTTCGTGCAGGAAGTTGACTATCCTATCCACCGTGGTATGAAGCGCCAGTGAAGTGAGGGACGTTTTACATGGGGGAGTCGAGGCCAACAAACCTCCAAGCCAATTCATTCTGAGCCCAATTGGCTCCATGGGCCACTTGGAGAACACATTAAACAATCAATAAAGTGTGGGCCAATTCCCCCATGTGTAAAGCCCTTGGGGTCGATTTTTAAAAGGAAAAATAAGGCCATGGGGTCTATTCGTATTGTTCACTACATTCCATGCTTTTGATTTGTTCACGTTAAAGTATTTTAGTGCAATAATAATTTTCAACTAAATCAAATAACGGTCTCTAGGCCATGAATTGGCTTTCCATTCTAGTAACTCCCAACTTTTGGAGCGCAGGCCATGGCTTAACTTGCCCCCCACTGGTTATAATATAATTTCAGAAAATTGGCCTTGACTCCCCATGTGCCCTTCGGGCCAATTTCAAGAATTCGACCAATCACAAGAAAGGATTTGGCCATGAATTGGCCCCATCTATGGCTTGGCCCCTCGTGTAAAGCGGCCCTGAGTTGGGGCTCGCATTCGGAAGAATTGAATGCAATGTCCTCTCACTACCGTTGATTCTTGTTTGCAGATTCAGGTTTCTTCATCTCTCCAATTTGGATGTTGGATCACTGTAAATCGGTGCTACGAGTGTTTATCGGGGGCAAGGGAGGGGGATGGGTAAAGAGCCCCCAATTTTTTGATATATAGGTTTAAAATGCCAAGGAGTAAGAACCTAGAGTAATTTGGTGCCGTAGGCCTCATTTTTGAGTTCAAAAATATCATAAACAATTTTTGGGAGGTCCAAATCAAAAATTTGAGGGATTTTGAAGAAAAAATCCCATTGGTTGACAGGGCTCCAAGAAACGCTGGTAGCACTCATTTACAGGCGCCCTTGGATGTCTATGCTAGTAGGGCGGTATGCCGGGCTAGGATCTCAGTCTCATTACATCTAGGTAACAAAAATAAATACAATCAAGTTAAAAGTTTAAAACTATGTATAATTGTTTGGGAGGGTGAACGATTCAAGTTCAACCGCTAAAGAAGAGTGGCCTCAAATAGGATGGGAGACCTCCAATCAACCCTTTAACGCGGAGTAATCACAATTTGGGTGTCTTGACTCTTGACCGTTCGTCCGTTCCAGCATGTAGCCGACCATTTGACAATTAAAATTTATTGTAACGTTCAAAGTTGAAGAAAAAAGTTTTCTACCCTTGTTGCAATCGTGCTCGAGGTGTTTAGCAAGCCAAAAAAACCAATTTTAGAAGAAATTTTACATGAGTCTTTTCGAAAGTCTTATTCCTTAGGGACTTAGATACATGTATATGTAATATTTATCGTGAGAGGCCCATTAATACCAAGAGAAAAGCTTGATTTCTCACATGGAGGTATGCTGAAATTCAAGTACAAAGGCTAGTCTTTGATGGTAAAAAAGGCATGTGAGGAATTATTGAATTGGGAATCTGAACTAATGGGTCATGCCTTGGTACCTCTTCTACATGTTTAAAATACAAAACTTGAATAAAAGTAAATAGTTTAATCTTGGAAAATTTTCAAAGTTTCCGTATTTTAATTGTTTTTAGGCACTTCACTAGAAGAAAAATGTAAAAAAGTGATGCCCGGAAAGACAACAATTTTTCTAATTTTGGTTGTGACTTGTCTCAAGTGACAATTTGCACCAATGTCTAATGGGACAAGTCACTTTTGATAAATCTGTCACTTCAGATAATGTCTTTACCTTCGTTTTACTCACAAGAAATGGAGGCCTGTCACTTAAAAAGTCAACTTTGACATTCTGTCACTCAAAGCCAAAACCACGACTATCACCTTCTGTGCACATTTCTACTAGTGGAATTTGAGAATTTATGAGGATCTACTAATGGAATTTGAGAAAATATGAGGATATAGAGCAGTTTTGGGCAAATTTCGGCATACCCTAGTAGTATTTTGAAACTTTAAGAGTGAATATCACCAAAGTAGGAGGAATTTTGGAGCATGAATGGTCTTCATGTCTTCTTGGATAGATATGGGAAACTCTACCAGCCTCATGAAGTTCAACTTCATACTATATATATTTAGTAGCTTGAGAGGCTAACCAAAGTTAAAGACTTGTTTTAGGCTTCACTCTCTCTTAGGGGTTAAGATCTTCACTTTAAAAATGGGACAAGAGACCTTCAATCAACCCTTTAACGCCGAGCAACCTAGACGGTTTGGTCTTCACCGTTTCAACATGTAACCAACCAAAATGTAGCTAACATGTATATTGAGATTCTTTCGTCGTCTACATGCTAAGATAGAGAAGCTTGACCACAATATGACCGCTCGGCGTTAAAGGGTTAAGGTAACATGCTGAGAAACCGATTAAATTTAGTAGAACAAGTTTCTTATGGAGTGTTTATAGACTCTTTGGTTTCTGCCTTATGTATGGCTTGACTCCGCCATGTAAGGCATCCCTAGAACCCATTTACTTGAAAGTTATGAGACCCATCCCTCTATATATGCCGTAACAACTAAATACAAATATTTTGAGAATACTCTTCAATATTTAATCAAATGTTTGGATCATACAAAATTAGCTCTATATCATTTATATTTATTATAGTACGCCATAAAAACCTCAATTTTATTAAAATGGCATCATTTTGGTAAAATGGCCCTTTTTGGGGTGCTTTAAATGAAAAAATTAACGTTGGTTTTTGTCAAGTTTTAACATGATAAGGTGAATATTTTTAACTACATTTCAAAAACAACAATGTTTTTGAACGGCCGTTGAGAAATATTGCCCTTTGACTATGTCCAAAGGTCAAAAACCATAAAAATGTGTAATATTGTGGAGATTTTGATGATATCACATAAATCGTTTAATATTACAAAGTACATATGTGATATTAATAAACATGTCCTGAAGAAATTGTAGTTTGTACAACGAAATTTTTTTGTATGTACAAAATTTCTTTGTAATATTCACCTCAAACTAAGAAAAAAGTCTAAAACTCAATCCATTGCCCTCAAATCTATGCCTTATCTTCAACACATTTTTTTATGTTTTCAAATTTTTTATTACTAAAACTAGAATCTTATTGAATAATTGATAAAAAATATAATCAAATTTCATTGGTGGATAAAGGAGATATAGCTCCTCAAAAATCATTCATTTCTTCACTTTTTACATTATGCAAATCGAATACCAAAAGTTATTGGATCAAAAATCTTTTAACTATGAAGTTATTAGAGTTCATCTTAAGATCATGACTCTATAAAAAAAATTCAAGAAAAAAATCTTTTTGATCCTCCATAATTGCCTTAACATGGTAAAACATGCCCCATGTTTAAAAACTCAAAAACAAGAGTTGCCTTCACTAAAGTACATGCCATTTATTCATCCGTCATTGGTAAAGGTATGCAATTGATACTACACAAACTAGACTTGATCTCGGAATCAACCCAAAGAATTTCATCCAAAAGAAGTTATGGCTCTTCAAAGTTTATGCCCGTCATCGAGAAGGTCACTTTTCAGCATTCAACACATTTAAGGATTTAGGTAGAGAGACCCATTCCCGACCGGCGACCAATAGCCCAATTCCTAGATTTTGAAAGAACAGATGTACCTCATTTGTATATTTGAGCATAAGATCCGCTTTAGGTTCCAAGCAACTTTTCACTTTAAACAATTATAACTATTTGAATAATGCAAATAAAATCACGAAACTTTTTGCATTCAACAAGAACCTTATGTTTGCACACATGAAAAATTCTAAAAAAAATATATACCTTAATATCATGTGCTAAAATCCTTAAGTGGTCGGTTATAGGTCTGTCTACCTTAAAGGCTAATTTTAGAAGACAAAATCCCAAAGCTACCCTTTCATAGTCCTAGAATTCCGTTCACACACAATTATGTGGTGATGGCGGTTCCGGTTGTAACCAGCTCGAGCTCCTGAACCTTTTCTTTCCTTCTCTTTCACTCTCCGGCTTCTTTACATCTAGTTTGAATCAAACATTCTACAATACCGTAGTTATATACTCACTCACAAATTATAATGCAATTAAGTCCAGTACCTAAATTTCACTTCTGACTAACCTAGAGTTGAATTCAAAGACACATATCCAAGGCTCACTTTACACTATGGTGGAGAGAGCCACCGATCGGTCAAGAATTCTATTTCCAACCAATCACATTTCAAGAGTTTCACTTTCAACCAATTGAAATTGGAGATTTCTCCTTAACTGATTAAAGGTGGACTTCTTCACTGTAATGTAAACTTGGCTCTAACTTATGGCCAAGGCTTTTTACTTTAGCATTCCGTTTTGTGATAGAGTTCTTTGGCTTTGACATGTAGCTCTAAGTCAATGTCAGGTAAGGCTTTCCTTGAAAGAAAGTAAGGTGTTGTTGGCAACGACACAGTATTGAAATACCTAGCATAGCACTAAGTAACTCCATGAGTACCATGAACAGAAACTTTTGGATAATCATAAACCTTGACTCGAGAATATGTTGTAGAATCTACCTATTTATGATAGGTGTTAACTTGTAATTGGCTCAAACATTCCTAATGCGTGTATTTAAAGGAAAATATTGGCAATCTCGTTAAACTGAGACTACTCCATTAAAATGGCATGCCTCAACTTTGTTAACTACCTTTCAAAGACCATCTAGTATAAATTTGAAGGTGACTCTTATGGAATATGAATGATATTGTCTAAACGAGAGTGTTATTACAAAAAGAGTGTGATACCATAAAATATGTCATTGCGTAAATATACAAATGCAAGTTCTTGTGTGTCAATATGTGAGTCCCTTCAAATATCAAAATTAGAATTTAAATGATATCATGTGTTTACTAGATTGTGTGTCACTGCAAACCGTAAGTGAAATTGTGAGGTCACTCAACTTTCAGCACGGGTCGGAAGCCTTATCAGCCAAACTTAGGATTACAACAACTCATGTTTACACCTTACGCACAGATCCAGTTTAGAGCTAGATATATTTTCCTTGAATCTCTTGTGGAGGCATACTCAAATCTTGGAAAAAAATCCAAATATAAGATGCTTCTAGACTTCAACATCATGTATGTCACCAATCAACGAGAGAAATGGAAAACATCACCTAGGAATGACGGAAGAATGTGGCCCGATGGAAATGACGGAAGAATGTGGCCCGATGGAAATGACGGAAGAATGTGACCCGATGGAATAGCTACGATGAACAAACGACAAATGCTCCGATGCACAAGACATAGAAGAAAATTTTCCACCTTAGAGCTTGCAAGTTATCGCAACTGCTCATTGATTGGTAAACAACCAAAATACCAAAGAGCTTGTGGCGTTCTCTACCTAAAATTTCTCAAATTTCTTGATGTGATTTCCTTCCGAGCCTCCACTTCCGACCTTGAGTTTTTGCTTTGTGATAATTTCTAACCCTTGTGTTTATGCACTACGGTGTTTTCCTCTTGTTTGTTGTCTCTTTCAGTGATCTTGAAATTTCATTTCACATTAAACACGTTTATGTATATTTTCAAGGTTACCAATTAATATAAATAATGTTAGAGTTGACAATTATTGTTTCAACACTAAGTAGTCAATTGACATTTAGCGTTCCCCTCGGCTACTACTGTTTCCAACACTAATCTACCTATTTAGTGTACAGCATACAAGTTTGAATACTGGCTCAACCGGCCGCAATCCGGGACAAGAAGGATCGAGAGGGAGTTCGAGGAGACGATTGATAGGGACGCCCGATCGCTACTTAGGCCTTTATCGGCCTCAATTTTACTTTCAAACGCCTCAGCACCTGAGTATTTGTAATCGCCTGATCCTGCTCCTCGAGGTTCGTTTCACTCTGTTTGGAATTTCAGCTGGATCGCTATTCTTCCCGTTGTAATCTATAGAGTATCCAGTGGAATCGGTAAATCATGTGAACTGAGGGCTTGTAACTCGCTTCAAATTTTCAGAAAAAACTTTGCCACCATTTTTATAGAAAAACGCTGGTATCGGCAGATGCCGTGATCGTAAGTGGCAAGTTCAGCTCTCTTTTGCTTTAGGATGTCGCAGGCCTTCGTTTAAGGACGCGAGCTGAAATGGTAATAGTTCAAAATCGGATGATCAGGAGGTTTCGAGTTTCTTCACTTGTCAAGATATTGTTAATTTTATGAAGAATCGGTTTAGTAATATTTCCTGCCGAAATCGTCTGATGCTTGATCACGCTGTATCTGTTAGCATCGTTCGACTTCTTTCTGCGGAATGCTTTCTCACAATATCTCCATGTCTGCATGAATGACAAGAAATCGAGAATGACAGTAGGTACCTTTGCAAGTGGAATTGACGCTTTAGATGTGAAGAATCATGCTTTCACGGTAGAAGTGGCAATGTGTACGATGTTGCTTATAGAAGGTCAGATATATATAGGTATGAAATTTTTTCCACTTCTTTAAAGCGAGATTTTTTAAGCGGCAATTTATGTTGTGGTACTTGCCTGTAGAATCGGCGGCTCTTGATTAAGGCGCACTCCCTTGTAGCCTTCTACCTTTTTTTTGAGTTGTACACTTGCAATCAGCCAAACTGTGCCATTTCCTTCATATCGACTCCTGTTAGGTGCTTGGCATTCTTTGTATCGATTTACAAGCTGCGGAGTACAAGTTAACGTGAAATTGTTGGAAGGCAGAGTACATTAGGTAATGTCAGGGATGGACTGGACGGTATCGCTACGAAATGTTGAGTTTAAGTATGTGTGATTGGAGTAACGAATTTCTGTGACTTAATTTCGGTACATGTCACAGCATAAGCCTTTCATAGCTCCTTCATCTAGTTCGCCGAGTTGCTGCAGACAGATTCCAATGAGGCAGCTGACAAGGTGGAACGTGCACTTTGAAAATTCTTCTAACTCATTTCTGTAGCAATACTGAAGGAGTGAGTGTCCTGCTCTTATCATTCGCTCTTATCATGCGAATTTTTTTCTCGTAAAGGTGTTTTTTCCTGTCGCCAGACTTAATATGACTTACTCTTTCAAGTACAATGACTGCTGCGCAACACAAAGTGGTTGTCTTCCGTCTAGCTCAAAGTGGTTGTCTTCCGTCTTCTTTGCAAGCATGCATTGACTTTAGCTTTACAAGTCTTGTCCGCTCAGCTTGTAACGGGTCATAAGCCTGTTGAGTTTAAGTGCTCATGATATTAAGGATCATTACCGCATGTTATCTCTTTGGGCATCAATTGTTCTAAGTCAATGTGGTTCACTTTATCATCAGTCTATCTAGGACGCTCTCCACTGCTTTTCTTGCTTATGATGTAGGTTTGGTCGTGTTTTAATCTGCACGGCTGCCCTCTTTCTCTTGACTAATGGCTTTTTAGTGTTGATTAGTAGCCCACAACAGTGAGATTGACTCTTTCGGGCTTATACCAGCAATTCCTAAGTGCTACGACATTGTAAGAGGAAGTCTTAAGGATGTGGATGCTGATCCAAAACTCGCATATTGATGCGGGCTGGCCCCTCGACGATGGATTTAATGCGCATAAAGAACTGATTATATAGTGTACATTTTTCACATGAGTTTCACTTCACGATTTGTAGAAGATCTATGAGCAAGTTTCATGTTTCTAATATTACTTGTACGCTTTTGTGTCGAGTCTATATTGGTAAGAATGATCTCTGATGCAGGAAATGAGCGTTACGTTGATTGCTTCTGTCGGTATATTTCTGCACTTACAAGCTTATCACACTGTCGTGCATTTACTTTGGCTTATATTAATTTCAGAGTCTCTGCATCGCAGATATTATGCAAGCCTTTGGAGATATCTTGTCCACATTCTATCTACAAACCTCTGATTTCCTCTCCAATAGTACTTGCTCGGAAGGCTGTGAAACTTGAGGCAGGTGAAGGTGATAACGTTGTAGATATGAATGTTCTACTTTCTGCCATATTTCTCAGCCATTCTGATGTCAGTGCTTGCTTCCATTTATTTCGAGGCGCTAGTGTATATGGATACTAGTTTTCATTCAACGTAAGTTGTGAATCGCCCAACTACAGCTGTGAATCTACCTAAAGAACTTGTCCATATGTTCATTCCAACTGTATTTCCTCTTGTTAATATATCAAGGTCTGTTCCTACTTGCTTAAGCGTTGCAGCCTTGTGAAATCAGCGGCACTTAAGTTTCCATTCTTCTATAAATATTTCTTGTTTAATACTTTGTGCTTTGCAGGACGAGTAATTGCAAAACCGTTTGGTTGGTCTCTGTCGTGATCCGAAAGAGGTTAAGCAACGGTTTGCATATTTTGGGTTACTCTATTACAGTTACTGATGGCTGTACTTATTCTAGAATTTGCTTCAGTTTATTTCTTTCCATCGATGAATATTATAGCTGAAAGATCTTAGAAGTTGATAACTGCAAGTCATCGTCATTCTCTGAAAGTCTTGGTTTGTGTTGTTGTGGATGGATATTCGCAGAAATTCCATTCCAATTTTGTCAGCTTCTAAAGAGTGTTGCATCTGTCAGTTTTTGTGTCACCAAAATTTTGTATAGCAATGCACGTCTGTTCATACAAGTCCAGTCATCAATTTTTTACAATTCCCAGAGGCTGCTATGCTTTCTTGACTTCGAGTGGAACAATTGAATCTGACGCATACACATTCTGTAAAGTTGAGGTTTATGTTTAGATTCTTGAGTTCCACATCAATTCATTCATTTCCAGATACTCTCGTCATTCGGCTTCTGCATGGTGAGGTACACTGTTGTTCAGTTGCGTTGGCTCCGTCTTTTGCCATTTTGCAACAACTGACTCCTCTAGGTAAGGCAGCGACCACTTCTGTTCATCTGGATACGAAAAGATCGGAGTGCGGAGCATCACCTTACCATTGTAGGTAAGCATGCACATCACTACGAAGATTGTTAAATCCGTGATGACGTGTTCTGATTGTTACTCTTTTTATCTCTGAGTATTTTTAAATTTTTGTAGTATCGTTTTCTAGCTCAATAGTGTAATGGATGAAGATCACATCCCGTGTATCACAGTATATAGTAAATCATATGTAAGGTCGTACGTATGCTTTGTATTAGGCTGCTTGTTTTTCTCCTTACTGCTCATACAGCCAGGAGACATAGTCTAATGTTGCATGTTGCATGTTGATGGTGTCCTTGAAATCAAGTTTCACGTGTCCTTGAAACTAAGGCCTTCTTTACACTAGAATTGGCTTCTCATTTCTAATGTAAAGAGGGCCTATGTGTTTCACACTTAGTTGCACAAGGAATGAAAATGAAGGTAATCTCTATCAAAGTTTTTCTCTAAGCATGATATACATTGTTGTACGGTAGTAAAATCTCATATCAAAATTCACTTGTACTTGGAAGTTGTGGGAAAAATTTGGTACAAATTCATTTTTATGTACAATATGCTCCTATAACGCTCCAAGTTTCACTAAGTTTAATACATTAGCTTTAACATCAAATAAGATGTAGATTGTTCACATTCACCATACACCATAGTGAAGTTCTTTGTTGAAAACTAGTATGTTTATAACACAGTGGTACATGGATATCAATCTCGTTAAGATCAACGTCTAATTAAGAACATAGAGAAAGCATAGAAACTATTACATAGGTATTGTCATTGCTAAAGGAATCTCCCTTTCAAAATAACACAAGGTCGAGATCACTACTAGCGCTATTGTTTCAATAGCATGCATGCAAACAACAAATTTCTAACCAAGAAGTCATTTTAGTATAGAATATCACTTTGACTCTTACAAATAGATATGCTCATGATCAACATTTAGGTTTTCTTTTTTCGTGTGCACACACAAGGATCAAGACACAAGGTTCATAGAAGATAAGAACAAGCTTACACAGCAAGGGATTAACCCCTAAACGCCCCAGCCTATTTTTAGCAGAAAAGCACATTTCCATAGAAATCGTCATAGATGAAAATGAAGAGAAGCTATTAAGATCTCAACCGTACAAACTTGTAATAGACTTATCGAAGATCATGTGGACCAAAATTTGAGTCATGAGGCCTTATAGATCGGGAGATCATAACATATTAATACTAAAAACAAATTGCAAAATTTCATCATTTTCACTTTGAGGTGGAAATGCTACCAATATACCTATTGCAATGAAAAAATCACCAACTAGAAAGATGTTCACCTTCATCTTAATAAGTCCTTTACCCAACAAAAATTCATCAAAAAAATTTCTTGGCTCAAATAAAAGCCATGCAATGGTAAAAACTGCCAAAAATTTTACAAAGGAAAATTAGTCCAAAACTAGACCCTCTGCATTCAATTTCATGCCCTATCTTCAAAACATCTTCGATCTTGTTAAGGTTTCTACCAATTAGATTAGACTCTAATTGGAGGCCATTCCAAAAAATTAAGTTGAAATCCAACGGTGGATGAAGGAGATATAGCTCCTCAAATATCATCCATTTTCTCACTTTATTTGTTGACAAAACATCATTGCAAATCCAATAGCAAAGTCATTTGGATCAAAAAACTTCTCACCACAAAGTTGTTAGGAATCGCCTTAAGATCATGACCATGAAAAAAAAATCATGAAAAACTATTTTTAATTTCACATAATTGGCTTGCAATGGTAATACATGCCCCATGCTTGGAAACCCAAAAACAAGAGCTGTCTTCACTAAAGTGCATTCCATTAATTCATACTTTATTGTATGGGCTTGCAAATTCTACAACACAAACTAGACTTGATTTGGAACCTAACCCAAGTGATTTCATCCAAAACGGACCTCGGATGAAGAAGATATGGCTATTCAAAGTTGCTGCCTTCCATCCAAAATGTCGTTTTTCGACATTCGGCGCGTTTAGGGGTTAAAGCAACATCTTGACAACAATATGTAATCATTTGTATAGGAGAGAATACTCACCTTCCTCTTTTTCTTTCATTGAGTTTTTCTTTATTCTCTTTTATTATTTTCTTTTTCCCTTTCCTTGCAACAAGTGAGGAGCACCGTATTGTTCCAAAGCCAAAATGTGGGGTGTTTGACTTGTGAGTGGTGCAGAAAGTCAGGCCTGTGGGGGGACTGGAGTGACGGAGGGCCGGGTGGGCCTTGCCTGGGGGACTGTTGCCAAATCTGCTGCTGAGCACAGCTTTAGGGACTTGCTCGGCTGCCAGCTCCCTTCCCTTCCCTTCCCCCTGGGGTGCTTCCATTGCCAATGGACACCACCAACAACTGGCATTGCAAGGGCCAGCAGCATTGCTCCTCCCATGGGGCCCTGCATGCTCATGACCATCTTTCTTGGGAACTGTGAAAGAAACACACAATTCACAGATTGATCATATTCAGTTTTTTGTACTAATACTTGAATCCATCATAAATAGATTCTAATTCGGCTCTTTGTTCCAACTAACCTCCTTTGCCACCTGATGCATGCATGCTCTTGCTTTTTGTATTTTGCATTGGAATGAGTAGACTTTGGTTGGTCATGAAAAAGGAGCAAAGGTGAAGGGAGATAGAGTGTCAATTTTCTACGTACTTTTGTGTATTGGGATTATCAACCATACGCAAGACGATAGGGATTACTTCACTCTTGAATAGTGAGCAAGTCTTTCTTTTATTTGGTTATACTTTGTTATCAATGTCGGATGAATAGGGAACGTATTATTCCTCCTTCCCTAAAAAGATTGAGGGTACTTGTATGAGAAAGTATTTGAAACTACCACCACCTCTAACCATGGAAAAGTGAACTATTATGGTGATAAGCACAATGACATGAAGTTCTATGAACTAGTAAAGTTCTTGTTGGTGGCCAATAGACTTAATCACCACACCAAGACTCCGCTTCCTTCAATTACTACCTATCTTCTTAGTTTGGTTTATCGAGTAGATAGTGATTGCATACAAATACATGACAAAGGGATCTTATTATTGACAAACTAGTAAGGTCCCGTCGTTCCGACGGGAAAGCTCTTCATATGGTACTTTAAAAAAAAGTATCTCAGGTATTATGTTTATAATTTTTATATATGCTTTCTTTCTTATTTTCTTTTTTTACATAATCCAAAAATCATATAGGGGTAGGTAAGTAAGTTCGTAGGTCGGTAGGTTGGTACGTTGGTGGGTAGGAAGGATCATCGTACAGTATTTTATTATAGAAGTAGATACCCCAATCAACTCGTTGAAGCATGATGAGAGGTTTTTGAGACCGAGCGGATCTGGCACATCTCATTTTACATTTGTGCCTATTGTGGTATTTAATGAGTGTGAGCGTGTTTCTTGTCAAGGATTTACTTTGTTGAATGTAAGAGCATCTTTTTGTGTGACCTTTGTGTATGTGTGTGTTTAAAATAGGACATGTATTACGCTCATACTTTTACAGATAACTATTCAACATAAAAATCAAATTTTAGTATTTGATTAGTCCTACGAAGAGGCATGTCCACCTCTACTTGGTCCTTAACTTTGAGCTCCCACTTTTCAAGCTCAAATAGGATCACCAAAGTGCTTGTAGCAGTATTCACCTTTCTACATACTGTATCATAAAATAGCCTTGTATTCAAATTGGATACAATTTGCAAAAGCCAAATCCACTCATTTGCAGACAACAAGTCAAAAATGGAGTAATTTAGGTAAAAATTCATTTGAATCCCTAATGATTCATCAATGTCAAAATAACCATGTTGGTAAGTGAGGCACCTTAAATGGAGTATCGAATTCCATCTTCTCCTTTTTCGATTCTCTGGTGGATACTAAGAATATAAAGAGCTTTATAGGAAATAGATTTTTTTTTAAAATAATTGTGATAGAACAATTTTGAAACTTTTTGAAGCACGAGTAGGGCTGTTACAAAATTTTCGATTTCAAAAAGTGTTATTAAAAAAAAAATTGAAGTGTCTTTCTAACCAATTTCCTACTCAAATTTCCAAGTTACCCACGTTAAAATTATAGTAAATCATACAAGGGCAGAATCAAAGTTTTAAAGTAATTTTGATATTTTTCTTTCAAATTTGGCAGAATTTGAGTTTTTCTTCGAAGAAATAAGAAGAAACTTACGAAGATGTAAGCACCTTAATACTCTTTTGTTAAGATATTGTCCATTCACTCTCTAGAACCTTTCAGGTATGTATCTTGATAGCATATCTATTACTTCACTTTAGTTAACTCGTGGTTAACTATTTGTATTTATACTTATCACTTGAGGAGTTGAAGTGGGTTCCAAATAAGTTTTAGTTTATGCGGTAAAAATTGCAAACTCATACAAATGGAATGCCTTTTAGTGAAGGCAACTCTTGTTTTTGGGTTTTCATTCATGGAGCATGTTTTACCATTGTAAGGCAACTATGTGAAATCAAAAAAAATGTTTTCATGAACATTACATAATCATGATCTGGAGATGAAGCCTTACAACTTTCTAGTTGGAAGATTTTTGATCCAAATGTTTCTGGTATTGGATTTGCAATGATGTTTCTACAATGAAAAAATGATCAAATGGATGAGTTTTGAGGAGCTATATCTTCTTTATCCACCAATGGATTCTGACTTTCTTTTCTGGAATGGATTGCAATTCAAGTGTGATTTGAAGTGATAGAAACCTTGACCTAATCGAAGGTGTTTTAAAGGTAACGCAAGAATTTGGGTGCAAGGAATGTAGTTTTGGATTATTCTTCCTTTTAATTATTAGAGTTTTGGCAGTTTTCACTGCTTCACAGCTATTATTTGAGCCAATAAATTTTTTCGTTGTATAAATTTGATATAATTAACAAATATTTATCTGATAAAATTTTCGCATTGTAGATGGTTAGA
This sequence comes from Bryum argenteum, assembly GCA_037043015.1. NCBI lineage: Eukaryota > Viridiplantae > Streptophyta > Bryopsida > Bryales > Bryaceae > Bryum > Bryum argenteum. Next base: position 9,655,611 of record CM073330.1, read on the forward strand.
TTCATGGGTTAATGTACACATTGAGATGTTCAGATTCATTCTAAACCACGACCTAGTAAAACTCTCAAGAAAGCCCAATTTGCAACTTTGGTCCTTTCTATACGAGTTTTGTATGACCATCTTTGACTTCTATCCAAAAGTAGGATATAAAATAAGCTCTATTAGACACATTTTTGTTTCTTTTTTGTTGTTTTATTTCTTCACAATGGATAAACAAATCATGCACACTTTCTTTCTTTTTCTTTTCTTTCTTTTTTTTTTTTTTTTTTTTTTTTTTTTTTTTTTTTTTTTTTTTGAAGTGGGCAGCAACTCTAAACCACAAGAGGGAGTCTGACCACATGCGAGGGGCAGGGGGTTAATAAATTCCCCACTTGGCAGGTAGCTGAAGGGTGTTGTGCTTTTAGGGGCAACATCTCATTTAAATCTCCCAATTCTCAAAAAAAAAAATTTAAAAAAAAGCCCCAGTTAATAATGATGATCAAGTATTTATTAGGCCTCATACCCACCAATTTCATGCATTTGGCCATGCACCATGTGCCTTGACAAAACCGATTATTCCCTTTACATTTGTCCTTTTTAACATTTGGACAAGATACTCCCTCACCAAATAGGTTTGGCTACATGAATTGTATTTCTCTCAATTGATCGATACATTGGTTGATTAGAAAATAAATTAAATCTAAATATTTATTTTGTTTTTTTTAAGTGATGTATTTTAATTCATTCTTGTCCTTAACCCCTAGACACGTCTGGCAGTTTTTAGCCAAAAAACACAATTTTAAAAAAAGTGTCATAGATGAAAATGAATGCAAGATTTTTAGATCTCAACCATACAAACTTGTAATAGAATTATTTTAACCTATGTGGACCAGAAGTTGACTCATGAGGCAACATAGATTACGAGGTCATAACATATTAGTACGCAAAACACACTACAAAAATTCCATCATTTTGACTTTGAGGTCATAATATTACCAACAACCCGATTGCAATAAAAAATTCACCACAAAAATTTTGTTCACATTCATTCTAATTATTCCAGTGCACCAAATAAATTCATAAAATAAAATAATAATAATAACAATAATAATAATAAAAATAAAAATAATAATAATAATAATAATAATAATAATAATAATAATAATAATCTTGATTCAAAGAATTGCAATGGTAAAAATTGTCAAAAAGTCTACAAAGGGAAAGTAGTCTAAACCTCTTCCACTCAGATCTATGCCTTACCTTCAAAGTATTTTTGATTGGGTCAAAAAAAACCAAAAAAAGACACAATTTGAATTGCCCTTTTGGATTTAGAACCTAAAATTTCCTAATTAAGTTCTAAAATTGGAATATTGCTTTGCACATTTTACCACATACAATTTTCAGTATTTGGAGCACCCAATAAAAATCTTAGATAAAAATATTACTTTTAATTTTCTTCATGTGAGTTGTGAAATCGCAGAAAGCCATTTTGGTTTTAAGGAAATTTAGGAGTTAATACAATCACAAGAGTTTTTACTTCTCAGACGAGTCTAATCTCCAAAAGGGCGTCAAACTCAAAAACATATATATAGAGTTTTCTTGTCTTTTCACAATGCCAACTTCACAACTAATAAGAAATGAGTGCAAACATGTGCGAATTCAAGCAGGCTAGGTACAAGGTTTTGCCTTTTTACATACGAGAACATAAAAGGTGGTAATAAATAATATGAGTTGAGAATAGTTTGTGCTATAATTCAAAAATAGGTATAAAATTCACATGTTTTCCTTGTCCTTTCCCCTCCCTTGTCCTCTCAGCTACTCCTATTCTAATTATCAAATATGTATAGTAGAATAAGGGGCATAAACAAGTTGCTCCAATAATTTTAAACTATCAAAAAGGATAAACCTAATAATTGTATTCTTTCATATATGTAGATATAATATATGAAACAAAAATCTTTGATCTTCAAACTTCATGTTTCTCGTTTACTCTAATCTATATTACAATACAAGATGCTTTGTTTCACACGACGGTTCCGCGCTGGAATCCGTCGTGGAAACTTGCCTCCTTTATCCACACTTCCCGCTCAACCGCTCAACCAACGGCTCAATCGCAATGCCACAAGTTGTCCTTTGGTCCATCCTCCAAACATTATTTGCCATACATCCTTCTGGGCCGAGTTGAACGTGCTCAACGGCACGGGTCCCACTAGTCTCTCTTACAATACAGGAGGCTTTGTCTCACACGACGGTTCCGCGCTGGAATCTGTCGTGGAGACTTGCCTCCTGTATCCACACTTCCCGCTCAACCGCTCAACCAACCGCGCATGCAAGCACCGTCAAGGCTTATTTTTATAGCTTTAGGCAATCCAAGTTGAACGTGCTCAACGGCACGAGTCCCACTAGTTTCTTATAATAGATCAAGGGGTAGAAATACTACTTCCTCATTGAATTATAAGTAATTATATGACCATAAGAACATGAAAAATTGGTAATTTAGTGATTGTAATGATAATTAGTGATTGTATGACAACTACATTGCTCTCAAAAAGAATTCAATTTGTGTGGATCAAAATTCTATACCTCCGATTGTTACTTTCAATTGCAATTTGGATCTAGCCTTGCTATAGTCAATCGTTTGGCATTCATGTGCCAAAGGTTACTTCAAGTAGGAGGCTCAAAAACCACACAGTGACAAAATTTGCTCATTAGGTGCATCCAAGCATGAGGTACATATCAGCTTTTAACTTCAATTTTAACCCTTAAACGTCAGACCCAGCCCCAGGGGTTGGGTTTCTTTTTGAGAGAATCTTGCTCATAACTTACACTCCATTATACCAAATGAAATTTTTAGAATTCCAAACTGAACACGTTAAAGAGCTCTATACTTTCTTAAAATAGTGCTCAAGCAAATTAAAAACAGAATAATGGTAAAAATGGAGTTTAAAAGAGATTTTGGGTGTGGTATCAGGAAAGCATATGACGTTTAAGGGTTAAATGTGCTTATGGTTAACATTTTCCACTACAAAAGTGCTCTTAAATAGGTGTTATGTAATGAAAGTTACACATTACAATATTTCTCAACACTTCTGAGAATAGTATTCAATTTGAGTTGCCATCGTCGACAATGTTCCTTGTCAATTTTTCTTGAAGTCACCAATTGGACCAATTTCATTAAATTCATGATGCGTTAAATCAGTTGTTTAGTACATTAATTGGTTATATATATATATATATATTTATTTATTTATTTATTTATTATTTTTTATTATTTTTTATTTTTTATTTTTTATTTTTTATTTTTTATTTGTTTGCATACTTACTTAACCCCTAAACTTCCTTGGTATTATTTGGAAGCTTGAAACCTCAAAACTGCAGATTCCTACCTTTGGGTACTTTGGGGGGTGTGAATCAAATTATTTTGCTTGTTTTGAACTTTCAACTAAAAGATCTTGTACCTAAGAATAGTTTTGGTTAGTGTTTCAGAAACTGATTGTTCAATGTTTACCATTTGAGAGTTCATAACATTCAAAGTTTGTCTCCCAAGTTTTTGTAAGCATTATGAACATTGTGTTTGAAACTTTTGGAGACTGCCCTTGTAAAATCAGTAAATTATTTGACTTGGGTCACATTAGGATTTCAGTACTGACTTAGCAATAAACATATAACAAAAATAATAATTAAAATAATATTATTTTAAATTAAAATAAATTATATATTTTTATGCTGCCCCATCTTGACTTGATACCCAATGACTTAAAAATTGGAATTTCACTTTGCAAAATTTACAACATACACTTTGCAGTATAAAGAGCACCCCATAAAAATATTAGGCAAAATCATTACTATTAACACCATCATCTAGCCTACTTGAAATTGCAAAAACCCATTTCGGACTTCAACAAAAGACCATACACACAGAAATCAAAGATGTTTACTTCCTAAGGAGCAAATATAAGTCGCCAAATTAAAAATATAAAAAGAATGTATACATATGGAAAATGATGTTTATAAGTAGGAAAGAATATTCTCTATTTCTTTGTAAGAAGAACACTTTCCAATTGGGTATTGAGTTGGGAGCTTATACTAGCTTCAAGCACCGACCTATAAAACAACCACAAGCTCATCAATGATTAAAACCCCCCCACCCTACCTTCATTAATTAATTACCCCTGGAGTCCACTTTATCCAGAGAATTGACATCATCATAAAAAAAATCTTTCCAATCTCAACAGTGCTCACTTTCAATAGGCTCCCATGTTTCTTCTCACCCCATAATAAATATACCCTAATAAGGGATAATATTAACTACACATGGGGGGTTTTAACTCCCTTTTATGACCATAGCAAGAAAAAACCATGATGTGTATTTTATTGCCATTTTGGGGCATTTGATGCTTCCAAACAAACAAACAAGAGGCACCTGCATGTTTCATTATGGAAATGAAAATGGGCATGTTTTGGGTACTATAGCAACAAAATGGACATGCATGAAAGTGTTTGTTGTGGAGATTGTTCCTAAAGTGGAGGTTATGTCCACAAGGTGACTTGCTAAAATTAGTCGGGCAGTTTTCAGCTACTACCCAAAAAAAAATAGAATTATTATAAAATTTTATATATAATGTTATTTATCCACTTATTTATATTAGGAAAAATTGTTGCAATATTTGTTAAGTTATTTTCTTTGTCATACTTAACCCCTAAAGATCCACGATGTCTTGGGAGCTTGAAACCCCAACACTGACCACTATGTACTAGTGGGGGTACCTCCAATATTTTTTGGAAATTTTTGATAGTTCCAACCGTAGGATCTTGAAGTTGATTACCATTGGTAGTAGTGTGAAAATTTTCAACCGTTGGATCATCACTAGATGTGAGATCATAACATTTGAAGTTGACTGTAATTATTTTTGGCCTTGAATGTAAAAGCCAAATCGGTGGCCGTGGTCATTTAGGGGTTAATTATATGTTTTTCAAGGAATCGTATAGGGCCTTTTTTATCTGGGGTTTCGTCCATAGAATGCCACCACACACTCTCTCTCTCTCTCTCAAAGTAGTATGGGTGTAGAATGTGCAAATTCATGTGGTAAAACTGCATTGTGGTGATTTTTGTCTCTATCTTGTTTGGCTAGTTCGTCACCTTTTTCATTGCCATCTATATTCGCGTGAGCTCGTACTTTGTCATTTCATCATGGCTAGAGAGAGTATGTGGGTTTGTTGGAAAATGGCATGTTTTGGGGTACCATAGCAATCCCATGCAAAAAATGGACATGCACCAAAGTGTTTGTTGTGGAAATTGTTCCCAAAGTGGAGGTTATGTCCACAAGGCAATTGGCTAAACTTAGTTGGGCACTTTTCAGCTACTGCAAAAAAAATTAAAATTATTAGAATTATTATAAAATTTTATATATTTATTAAATTTATCATATTAATATAAATATATATGATACTTGAATTGTCTAAGGGAATACTACAAAGAAACATCCATGCTCTTTGCATTGAAAAATTTGATCTAAAAAATAACGTTTCTTGAAAAGTTTTTTTGGGTTGGTTCACACTACGTTGGAGAATGTCCACCTGTCAAGAAATTAAGAGGAAATATTCGGATGTGATTGGTTGAAATTCAGGCTCTTGAAATTTGATTGGTTGAGAATGAAATTCTTATATGACCTTCTCCAGATAGATAGAAGATAGATAGAAACTCCGGTCCTTTCTAAGGGGCCGGCGTGAATGAAGTGTCCGTTCATAATTCTAATATCCTGATGGCCACCGGACATTAGAAATTAGAACAATACTACTTCCCCCTCTCGAGGGTGGACACTATAACTATGCTAGTTTCTAGCCTAGTTACTAGTGCCTTGAAGATACTTGACATAAAATCTCTCCAAAGGGCTTTGAGGTACCCATACAACAAGGTCCAAGGGCCTCCCACAATAGTTGGGTGGACTGTAGTGATGAGCACCACGCCGGCATGAGGAATAGATCCCATGACCTCCTCATTGGGGGCCTAAGCCCTAACCACCAAGCTAAGGCTTCTGGTGCCTGACCTTCTCCACTGTAGTGTAAATTGGCCTTTAGGGTTGGTTATCATTATGATAGAAGTCACGGGGCGGTCAAGCATTCTACATTTAAACTTTCAACCAAGGTTACCTATGTATGGGATTATTCTTGTTTTTCAATGTTTCAGACAGTATAGATAGAAACTCCGGTTCCTTTCCAAGAGGCGGGCGTGAATGAAGTGTCCGTTCGTAATGCTAATAACCCGATGCCCACTGGACAAGGGGAAATTGGTTCAAGTTTCAGGGTGGATTTATACCTACTCACAAATCATACGTTATTGTACTTTTAAAATCCATCATTAAAAGATTCTAAATACTTTAAAAGTACAAAAATTTTGTATGTATATGAAAGATTCTTGGAACAAATTCAATATATTCCTTAGTAACCATGCTTTCAACCTCTATCACATTACAAGAGTCCTACTTTCAACCAATCACACTTAGGTACTTTTCTTGACATATGATCTTTGTCACCATAGAGAATACAAAATTACTTTGCAAATGTGAGTGAAGTTCCACCTACAAAACAATCCAAAAAAAATTACGCGAACATAAGTATGGAGGCCACAAATATAAAGGCTTGTATTTATAATTTGTAACAAAATACTTGGTAATAAACTTAACCTACCAAGCTTATGAAAATTGAGATAACAAACAAAAGCTAGAAATTGTCAATATTCACTTTCAAGGCAACCCCAAAAGTGCAAATGTTCATTATATCATTATAGGATACTTTCTTGACAAAACCATGAATTTTGAAAAAATTGAAGTGGGTTAGAAATCAATTATAATTTTAAAATTGGGTTTTTTTTAAACAAAGTGAAAAAACATGTTAGGAATCATCCTCACTAGTCACTAGTGTTTCCATCATTAGAACTCATGCATATTCCCTTTTGATTCTCCACTAACCCCACGTCTTAAAAGCATTTTAGCCTCGTTAAACCCCCCATACTTACTATTAGTAAGTCACTATCAGAATCTCTCTCTCATTCTCATTCAAATGGCCCCCCTGCATGTTGGAAATTGAATCTTTTGTAATATTTTTATTTAATTTTTAATTTTTAGTATTTGGGTTTATGCCATGTGAGAAGCGTTTGTATGGAAATATCCGAGTTAGTATTATTTTTTATTTTTTTATTTTTTTATTAATTTGTTTCCATATTATTACTAATGGTGATTTTGGATGTCCCTTTGCAAGGAACACATTGTAGGTGAATTGCTTGTAGAAATTTAAAGTTCTTAAGTAGTTCATATAAATTAATTGGTGTTTGTTAAGTAGTGTGAGTGATAGAAGGTTGACATGTTAACCCTTAAATTTCCTTGTTGCAAAACAGTCTAAGTCATAAAATTTTACCTTCCTTTTGATTAAGCTCAAAAAAACTCAATCTAAGCATTATTCAAAAGATTCAACCGTAAGATCTCAAAGTTCACTTGACATTCTTCTCACATAACAAATTTGAATCGTTCATTCTTCTTCATTTGTAAGATTATAATGGTCAAAGTTGGCTGAGTTTTCTCCTGCGGGAACCTCCAAAACCCGTTTTGGGTTCTAAGGAAAGTTAGGGGTTAAGAATCTAAAGGACGTACCTTGTTGATAGTCATATAAATTTGTAGTTGTTAGATATTGTAGTTGAAATGAGTACAAAGAATAATTGAAGTAAGAGTACAAAATAAGAACTTGCATCAAGAAAAATAAAAAAAAACAAAACAAAACAAAAAAATAAAAATAAAAATATTTAATGAAGCTTGGTTAACCCCTAAACGCCCCAGCCTATTTTTAGCAGAAAAGCACATTCCCATAGAAATCGTCATAGATGAAAATCAAGAGAAGGTATTAAGATCTCAACCGTACAAACTTGTAATAGACTTATCGAAGATCATGTGGACCAAAATTTGAGTCATGAGGCCTTATAGATCGGGAGATCATAACATATCAATATCAAAAACAAACTGCAAAATTTCATCATTTCCACTTTGAGGTGGAAATGTTACCAATATACCTATTGCAATGAAAAAATCACCAACTAGAAAGATGTTCACCTTCATCTAAATAAGTCCTTTACCCAACAAAAATTCATCAAAAAAATTTCTTGGCTCAAATAAAAGCCATGCAATGGTAAAAACTACCGAAAAATATTTACAAAGGAAAAATAGTCCAAAACTGGACCCTTTGCATTCAATTTCATGCCTTGTCTTCAGAACATCTTCGATCTTGTTAAGGTTTCTACCACTTAGACTATACTCTAATTGGAGGCCATCCCAAAAAATTAAGTTAAAATCCAACGGTGGATGAGGGAGATATAGCTCCTCAAATATCATCCATTTTCTCACTTTTTTTGTTGACAAAACATCATTGCAAATCCAATAGCAAAATCATTTGGATCAAAAAACTTCTCACTACAAAGTTGCTAAGAATCACCTTAAGATCATGACCATGAAAAAAAAAAATCATGAAAAACTATTTTTAATTTCACATAATTGGCTTGCAATGGTAATACATGCCCCATGCTTGGAAACCCAAAAACAAGAGTTGTCTTCACTAAAGTGCATTCCATTAATTCATACTCTATTGTATGGGCTTGAAAATTTTACAACACAAACTAGACTTGATTTGGAACCTAATCCAAGTGATTTCATCCAAAACGGACCTCGGATGAAGAAGAAGATATGACTCTTCAAAGTTTCTGATGTACATCAAAATGTCGTTTCTCGACATCGTGGGCGTCTAAGGGTTAAACCCCGAAGACCTAAATATTTCCTTTTATTGAAATTGTAACGTTCTCAAGGCTTGGTAAGTTAGATATAGGCTATATTTGAAATACAAAATCTATTTTATAGAAACTTTGGGAGTCTATTCACGTTTGCATTTGGCCTTGTAGTTTTCATTTTTTCTTTTTTCTTAAGATTTTTTTTTTTTTTTTTTTTTTTTTTTTTTTTTTTTTTACATACAAATAGGGCAATGTTTTTTTTTTTTTTTTTTTTTTTTTTTTTTTTTTTTTTTTTAAATTCCACCAAACCATGATAACCCAAACATGAGCAAATTCCATTAATAGTTTGTTGAAAATTAGAATATTAGCCTTAGTGTAAATCTTTCTTAAAGGAGAGAATAATTACACACTAAAATTACGCAAGGGGACCAAGTAAAACCCAGAGAACAAGTGGGTGGGGGAGGAGATAGTAAGAGAACCTATTACCGTACTTAAATTTAACATTTGACAAGGCAAAGCGGACATTCCCCACATCATATCAATAGCCAAAACCCTATTATTTTAAATTCAACAAAGCCCAAAAAAATAAGAAGTACAAAAAGGGATAGGGCATATAAATGTTTTAAAGTTTTAAAATACCCCTTGTTTAAATTTAAAATTTTCAAAGCCCAGTCAAAGTGGATAAAATTGGTGGAAAGACGATATTCTGCATCAAATGGGGGTGTCAGAAGACGTAGCACCCGAGGCGAGGGTTTAGATTATCTAAAGCTGTCGTAGATTTACAGGAGGTGGTATCTACGAATGCGAAGATTTGGAGGGGGTGGGTACTGAAGTAAAGGGAATAAAAAAAACATGGGTATTGTTATTAGACGTGGGTGAGTGGAGAATATTTGAAAATTCGAATATCCATGTGGCAAATGAGGTCACCTTTGCATTGAGATTTGGGCCACATGGGATTTTTTTGTGTTCATCTAGAGAATTCGTAGATTTGAGGAGTATTCTATTAAGCGGAAAGGGGTACATGTGTAAAGACAATAACATAATAGATTTGTAATATTATAACAAGTAATTTATTTATTTTTTTCAAATCTATAGATTATGTCTTGCTCTATATTGTTTGAAGAAATATTTCATATGATTTTATTTTTTTTTATTTATTATTTTTTTTAATTTTTTTTTTTTTTTTTTTTTTGTTTAGATTTTAAACCTTAATTCAAGCTTATATTACTTAAAATGAATCGTAGTACTTTCAATTTACCTCATGAGGCATTGTTCTTATGGTCCAAAGAGGGACTTGATGATTGTTACCCCAAACATTTCACTTACAGTTTCTTCTGTGTAGATAAGTTAGAGCATCTCCACCAGTTGCGTGCCCGCAAGCGCCCAACTGGGGTATTTTGAGGGCCGATTGGAGTGGCCTCGCTTGGTTGGGCGGGCAATGTCCCCACCAACCGCAACTGCAACGCATCTCACTTTTACTATTATAGTGATTTTGAAAATATCCTTCAATTATAATCTCATTTTTCGGCTACAGGTCTTCTCCAAGATTTTTCTTTTTGGAATTTGGGCTTCTTTTATTCGTTTTTTTTCTTTTTTTTTTTTTTTTTTTTTTCAGTAGATTCGGATGGGCTACAGTTGCATAAGGAGGCACGGAAGAGCACACCCCGAATTCCGTGTGTCCTCATATACATGGAGGCCCTGATCGTTGAGGCCCCTTGGTGGGAAGCCGTTGGCATGAACAGTTGCCCGCTTCTCTTTTCTCAATGCGTGTGGCCTTGTTGGTGGAGATGCTCTTAGTTGGGCATGCTCATGCAAATTTTCAAAGACTCATTACAAAAAAATGCAGAAAAATATATACACCGTCCAAGTCACTCTAGATTTTCCATGTTAAAATTTCCTTACAAATTCCATGAAAAGAAGACCATTGTAGAAATGACTTTATTATAAAAAGCCAAAATTTGACAGTAGTAAATTTAAAGGAATCCCTCAAGACCAGGTCACTGCTCTCTCCAATGAGACAAGAAAATCAAAGCCAAAATCTACGAGTGTCCAAGATTTCTGACAAAGCTGTTTAAATTTAATCTCTAAATCTGACAGTAATTAATTCCTCAACTAATATAACTGACGATCTCATGAGCTCATGTCGCCCTATATTTGGGCTTAAAAAGAAGAGGGAGAATTAGGAAAGACTTGGTCTAGCCAAAAAATCACATGGGTAAACATTGTTTTTTTAGAACAAAAAAGATTTTGGGTGTTTTTTTAATTAACCAAACAAACTAGGCCATTTGTGGAAGTGTGGCAAATAGGGCCCCCTATATCCGTTGCTTAAATGTTGGAAAGTTGGACCAAGTCCTATCCAAAAGAGTAATGAATGAGGTGCCTCTAACTGTAAAACCTGAATGAATGACATTCTTAGTTTATAAATAAATATAATTAAAAAGTTGGTACCAATAGCCATGGCGTCATACTTCAATTTAACTATTTTTAATTGTTTTTTGTCTCTATATTTTGACTCATTTGGGAAGAGACATTCATTTTTGTGGTTTAAAACAAGAAGTGTACAAAGATGATTATATTTTTTAATTTTTTATTAGGGGTTTTGGAATAGTTTGAGTTGTGAAGAGGTGGAAAATCTTTAGTGGGCATAGTATACGAGAATTTTGAGAGGTGATAAATGTATTTTATGTCATGACGGATGTTACTTTTACAGCGCTTTTTATGTTTGCAAGAGGGCATTCTTGGTTTTAAGGTGCCAGACGGCTATGCCGAACCTCAAAGGTGCAAGCTTCTCGGAACCAAGAATGCCCTTGTGGATGTCTTTTATGTGTCGTGAAGCGTAGGGGCTAAAATTTCATGTTGTTGCCTGCTGAAATTAGGGCCAAATTGTGAAGTTTCTTCTTGGTGCCCTGCCAAAATTACAACCGTAAAGTTCTCGCAAACATAAATTGTGAGCCTCCGACTAGTACTTTACGGACAATGAAAGCTCCATGTCGAGGTATTGAATAAAAGGGTATACAATTGTAGGTTCATGCCTGGCTTGCGAGAGGGAGTAACTTACTTTACGGACACATGAGTAGAGATGAACTCTTGGACATTGTGATATATAGTATAAATAATCACTCTCATTTTTTATCTCTAAAAAACATATATTTGCCAAGTTAGGTTATGGCAGCATTCGCCATGACCATTTCTAAAGTCTATACCATAACCATTTATTACTAGAAAGTCCCAATTCCCCATTTAAAGAAAAGAAACTAGAGTAGGTCATTTTAGATTTTTTTTTTTTTTTTTTTTCTTGTGTGATTATCCAAACTCCATACGAATGATAGCATTAATCTGACAAGGATTGTAAAGTACAAGTTCGTTAAGGAAGCCAGTCTTTATAAATAGTTTAGACATTAATGCCAACTTGGTTAGTGGGTTAACCTAAATAATTTTGAATTAGTCATTTCCCCTAATTTGGTGCTTTTGGCTAGAGAGCTAATCGTGATGAGCCTTTGTTCCCCATCCCTTTTTTTTTGGATGTTGGTTGGAATCATATGGAAATTAAGTTGAAGGGCAGACATGAGAATTAAAAGCCCCTCACCAAATGGGCGGTCGGTATAAGCTCCTTGTTAATCAATGAGCTCAACACCATGACTTGACTTATTTAATTACTTAAAACAAAAAAAAGATCAATTGGGGGACATGAAATTCTCGGTGATTCAAAAATATCCACTAAACAGCTCTGGAGCTTCTTCCAAGGCTGAGTGAATTTTCTCTCTTGAGAACCACCATCACAAGAAAATTTTAGTTCAAAGTCGCATCCGAGAGAGTTGTGACGTATTGAAGAAGAAGAAAAACTCTCAACGCATTTTGAGCGTGGCGTGAGTAGAGTGTGAGTTTTTTTGCTTGGATGTATGTGTCACTTGTACAAACATGGTCCCAAAGGAGGGGGTTTTGTATGGCCTGGTATACAAGTTGTGGTGAGTATACCAATGTGTACTTGGGTGAGTATACTTGGTGTAAAATGACTCGGGACACATTTGTTGGAATCAATTGTGTCTTAAAAAGTACAATAGATATTGATGCATGTGGGGCGCACCAACTTGTGCGTGAGAGACTTCAAACCCGGAACAACCGCACTCCCAACCAATAGTCCCGCAAGGCCCTCGACTAGTCAAACGGGCCTCCAAGTCACCGAGCTGCCCTATCAATCTCCATGACTTTTGTTGATGGTGTGTATTAGAAACTTAGAATTTTTCTTGGTGTACTGCCTTTGACGTTGTGCTTTACTCGATACAAAAATTCTTGATTACATTGTGCAGTTTACTAGTTAGGTGTACTTTGCGTGGTCTATTCATACGCCTTTCTTACTAGTGTGTACGGAGGTCATAATACCAACTGCAAAACTACTAACCTCTCGCGGAGTGAAGACTATGGAGTTTGACACACTTCGGAATATATGATCCAAACATTGTACTAGTTAGTAAGTTTTGAAGGTTTTTAGGTAAAACCTCACAATTCGAATTCCCTTGTCCTTCCATTTTGGACATCATCAAAATACTTGAGTTTGTTGGTGATGCTTCAACCCCTCAAGAACCAAGGCCCCAAAACAAAACAACAAAATGGCTTACGGGAGCCCTTGGTTCTTTAGAGATTAAGGATATGATTTTCATAAACGATTTATACATATTTCATCAAATGGTTTATATATTGAGGGCTAGTTTACAATAGGGTGGAGAAGGCCACACATCAACAAATTTGGAATATCATGAGTTGAAAGTGAGACACATGAAGTGCTATTGTCTAAAAGATAATATTTTCTCTAGTCGGCAACCTTCTCCACCATAGTGTAAACTAACTCTAATTGAATCAAGAGATATGCTCATATTTGTAATGCCCAAACTCTAGAATATTCAATCCTAGTACACACTCGTTGAACACAACCCAAGTACATGCAATGGTCCGGGGTAGCTACCCCCAAGGCACCTTAGAATCCATGGAGACCCCCTCAAAACCATTTTTGATGATTTTGAATTCAGAAATGTGATCTGCAGCCCCATATCACTACGGGGCACACCCCTTGGCAATTCAAACCAATACATTCAAAACTAGGGGGCTCCTTTACCCCTCCCCCATCCTCCTTGCCCCCAAAGTAACAAGTTATTATTTTACCCTATCTCCTTCCAACCCATTTTTTTAAAAAAAGAAAAATTTAAATAAATAACAAAAGTAAAACGAGGAAGAAGGAAGGAGCGTGTGCATGTGAGTAGGGGAGCATAAAGGAATAATGCCCTTTTCCACTAAAAATTCAAAAATTTGTCAATATGCCAAAACAAGGCAGCATAGCATAAACTCAACTTACATTGAGATCTGCGTCCCAACACCCCCCATCATCACCAAGTACCAATGCTATAGCCCAATTTTATCCCTAGAGTCCCCTTCTTTGTGCCTCGGTTGTAACAAACTCCCCCCCTCCCCATATCCAAGATATTGGGTTTAAGAACATTCTTATACCCACGTCACCCCCACAAATTTTCAAATTCTCATTTAATTTATTGATTTTTCAAAAATTAGTCAATGGATATTTTTTGAAATCTCATTAAGTGTTGTTCAAACTTTTGCCTTTGACCAAATTTTTAGAATCGGATTTTGAAAGATAGTGTTTTTTAAAAGCCTCTTTGTAGGTGTGATTCATATAATATCTGTTTGGGAGTTTGGGTTATTTGAATTTGATAGGGAAAGAACGTGTTTTATTTCTTAATATTGTAGAAAGTGTTTCTAAGAGAGTTTTGAGAAAGAATGTACCTCAATGAGTGTAATGTAATTTTCATTATTTGTGACATTAAATAAATAAAAAATCATCAGAAATTCATTTGGAACCAAATAGAATGTTCTATATCTATATAATTGTTTGCTCAATAAACACGTTTACAAAAGTTAACAAGTTACAACAAATCGTGATCAACCATATTCTAAGGGCATAGTAAGTGGTTAATTTAAAACAACACAAAAGACAACTATCGTGATTCTCTCGTTAAGAAGAGGGTCACCATTCAAGCACGAAACGCTACTCAGCTTCTGGGCAAGCTCAAAAATTGACTATCGCATGCTCTCCTAGAATGCACAAAAAAACCTCTCGGCAACCTTTCGGAAGCTGTATTGGACATGAGGACAAAAAAGAGGAGAGAGTAATAAACGAAAAACTTGGAAACACATTGTTGGGGAACTCTAGATAAGGCACGATGGTAACACAAGCTCCGTAAAGATGGGTAGGATTGTGATTACATTCACAATTCTCGACTAAAAAAGCCACGAAATTTGTTGTTTTTGAGGTCATGATCACGAACAACTTTCGTGCCCGTGCTCAAACACCCTAGTCGCCAAACCCTTCATAATATCACACCTTTGAAGAGCAACACATGGACAATGCGCAACGCAAAATACCCACCTTAACTCGAACTCCTAAAATACACCCCAAATATAAAGCTATAGAATGTGACATAAAGGATTCTTCAAAAGAAGAAAAGAATGTGACATAAAGAGGACATTTGAGTGTAGTGTGACAAAGCCAAATAAATCATTTCCATTGAAGTTGACTTTACATTCTTCCAACCAAAAGACTTGATTCCAAATTGAATTGCCATGAAACTTGTGCTAACCCAAAAACAAGGAAAAGAAACAAGGTGGACATTCTTTGCCCATAGAGAGTCAACCCACACAAGATTGTGTACTACTACTACTCCATCATCCACATAGAAAAAGAGCTACTTTGTGTTTTATTTTTTAATCTTTTTTAAACCTAGAAGAGGGGGAATTGATGAATAAAATAGTACTTTGGGGGGGGGGGGGGTTGTTCATTAAATGGGGTGTGTGGGTTTCAATGATTTGTGGAGGATGATAATTTGAATTGTGGTCCATGGAGGATGGAAATGGAAAGGAAATCTCTCAAAACTAGGGGCCGACCTGCCTGGTTTTGAGGGGAATATTGAAGGTGGTGAGGTCACAACAGTAAAAAGATAGGGAGGGGGGTATATTCATTAGCTTGAGTATCACCCCCTCATAAGCAACTATCTAAAGCATGCCTTTAAATAAATGAATATTAAATTTGGCCCAATTTTTAGTAGGAAGTACACGCTTGGGGTATTTTCCTTGTGTGTCTACTAGGGTCATTAATAACCTCAACTTGATTCTTGTTGTTGAGGTGGGGTGTAGTTGGTTTAGGACCTATTCAAGAAGAGAAACTTCAACCTATGGTAAGGTGTTTTATAATGGCGCAATTTTCACCACAAAAAATCTACAGGAATGTTGCCAGCGCAAGCAATTTTTGTGCATGGGGAATATTAGTAGAAAACTAGAGCAAGTGGAATCATCATTTTTCGACTCTTCTACAGTAAGTAATGAATTTTTGACTATGGAAATATAGGTGTTCTTAAAATGCCGTGCCCTTAAGTGACGCCCTATAATCTTTGCAGTGTGTACATGGTACTGTTGTGTGGAGAAGCTATTATGTACGTGACAGTGAAGATTATTAGGGCTCCATTTTCGGCACTGCGCCATTTTTGGCTGCTCTACCATCTTTAGAGGCCGGCGTGAATGGAGTGTTCGTTCAACCTATTCTTGGATGTATGCGAGGAGATCATCACATCAATGGCAGGACTACTAACCCCTCTCGAAGTATGCTAGTTCCTACCTAGCCGCTAGTGCCCGACATGATATCCCCCAAAGGACTCGACAACTTGACCTTATACTAATGAGATGTACTTGTGGGGTTCGTTCTGAGCCGGGGGGGTTTTTGTAGACTCTAAAATTTGGACAATTTCGAAGGACTAAACGATTTTCCGTCTTCATTCTTAAGAAATGCACCAATTCCTAATTAAAAACATTAGCCGCGTAATTGTGAGAATGCCCCATGTTTTACTATGCGAAACTAAACTCGTTTGCACGTTGATTTTCCTCAACTCAAGTTACCGAGTTTTATTACAATAACTAGAGTTGAATTGGAATGTGATACAACAAGTTTCCTTAATAACAACCTATGGTAGAGAAAATATGGTTTGAGTCACTCATGATATTCTTGTCAACTAAAATGGGAATTTGGTTCAAGTAATTGGAATTAGGTAAGCCTACCTTAGGAGGCTTAGATTTCAACAATATCTATTACGATTTTGGTTATGAGTTTTAGAGAAGCCAAAAAGGTACAAGTCCATGCATAGTTTGAAACATACAAGAAAATCCAATCAACCTTATTTTGCTCTAATTTTACACAAACAAACTTTCAAATAAGGAACAGTGCTTATGTATCTGCAATTAATACATAGAGGCTACAATTTTACAAGAAAAACTGAGTCAAAGCAGTTAGCTTATGCTAAATTTGATATCAATGCCCACCCTTAAAAAAAAAAAAAAAAAAAAAAAAAAAAAAACAATGTTGCAAACACAATTTCAAAAAAATGAAAAAAACTTTGTAGTCAAAGTCCCATGACCACATTAGGATATCATAAAGTCAAACTATTTGGATTTTCCAAATGAATGTTACAAGTTCGTTGATTATTTAGTTGGGACATAGTATATACACGTGTCCTTTGTACACGCAAAAAATAATAATATTTGATTAATTTGTGAGTAAGGTCCCCTCGTCGCGATGGATGAGCTCTCTTCAAAAACTACCCACCATCCCCAATTCCCTTGTCGATGGTTCCCATGATTTAACAGTTTTACAACATGTTCTATGTTCTCTCCTTCTCGCTTCCCCATGTTTTGTAAGATTTATAGCATGTCCTCCGTTCCCTTCTTCTTGGTTCCCCGTGCTTTTTAAGATTTATAACATGTCCTCCATGCCCTCCTTCCCTTGTTCCCCTCTTCCGTTCTGATACCCCATTCTCCATTTTTTTGTTAAATTCAAACACAATTTCAACAAATGAAAAAACTTCGTAGTCAAAGTCCCATGACACATTAGGATATCATGAAAGTCAAAGTTATTGGGTTTTTCCAAAAGGAATGTTGATTATTTAATTAGGGAATGAATGGCGTCTTGGTATCTCCGTTCCTCATAGTACTTTTGAATAAAATAATGGGAAGTACGAGTGCCACAAAGCGCACTGAGCTGAGCTAACATAGGTCCCAATTTTTTTGGTGTTTTGGAACAATCCGCAAGAAAAGTGCTCGAAGGTGCGATTTCCGAGGTTTGGATTTTCGTGAGTTGCATGGGAACTTTGTAGCATATCATAGCATCATCAGCAATCCCCATGCAATCACATTTAAAATGCGTAGTAGTAAGTGTGTATTACATGCCAACTCGCTCGGAAATAGCTCCAATCATGTCCGCGTATTTGAAAAAATTCACTGTACCAAGTGCTGTAGTTGTGGATATTTCTGGGTCGTAATTTTAATAATATTTTAGGAAGTATTTTTTTTATGTTGAAAGTTTTGTTCTTCTTTTTGTTTATTAGAGAGAAAAGTTTCACTTTTTGAGTATATGTAAAATGAGGTTAGAACGGGATAAGGGCTCGTCGAGGAGGGCAAAACCCGGAGTTAGTGGAATTGCTTTTCGGGCACAAACGTCAACCAAACACTCTATTGAAGTTCTTCTTCTACCATGTTGGAAATTCTGTAGGCATCACTAGCCTTGGCTTGGTGGTTAGGGATTATGGCCCCCCAATGAGGAGGTCGTGGATTCTATTCCCCATGTCGACATGGTGCTCCATGAGCAGACCTGGCAACCCATGCAGCAATCTAGGCCACCTCCAATTAGGCAGTTCCCTATGTTTAACTCCTTTGTATCTTGTGTTTCTATTAATTTTCCCGAAAAAGGCATTCAATGTTGACATGGTGCTCACCGCCATCTATGGTGGGGGTTCTTGGACCTTGTTGTATGGTTACGTGAAAGCCATGTGGAGCGATACCATGTTGGTATCTCTAAGGCACTAGTGGCTAGGTAGGAACCATCATACTGTTCACCCCGGGAAGGGTTAGTAGTCCCGCCATTCGTGTGATGACCTCCAGACACACAACGAACAAACACTCTATTCACGCCGGCCTCTACATAGGTTAGAGTTTCTCTTCCTCGTTTGAAACTTGTCTAAAAAAAGCTCACCTTAGAAATACTTAAGAGCCGTGTTTGTGGTATCTTCTTGTAGTTTTCTTCCTCTTAACCCCTAAAGGCCCAAGAAAGCCGAAATGGCTTTTTGGGGTTTCCTCAGGAAAAAAAAGTCAGCCAACTTTGACCATTATAATCTCAAAATCGGAAAAAAATTAACGGTTCAAATTTGACATATGAGTATAGGGTCAAGTTCACTTCAAGATCCTACGGTTGGATCTTCTAATTAATGCTTAGATTGAGTTTTTTCGGGCCTGAAGTAGACGAGGGTCTTTTGTGATAATTTAGACAATTTTGTATCAAGGATCTTTAGGGGTTAAATCTCTTTGATTGTTCTTAGTTGCACTTATTGGTTCCAAATGTAGTATTATTCATTGGTTTTTTTATTTATTTTCTTACTAAAATGGGTTCTATTTGATCATGGTGTGTCAAATTTCATGGGATGCTAACAAGGTGGAGTTCATTAGATCAATTAGGATATTGTAATAAAAGACAAACAGAATGCAACATATTATTTAATTACTTCAACAGTGAAGAAGGTGGGGTATTCATCATTTCCCATAATAGACATAGCATGGGACCTTGAATTTATTTTCAATGCCATGCCTTGAATGACCAAATATTTTCTAGTATCAGAGAATAAATAGAGTCCCCCATTGATGGTGTCCATGATTGATTGCCTCAATATGGCAAATTGTAAATGATGAACAATTTATGAAGCCTTATTAAACCAAGTTCTACAACATCAATCAATTATTAATACTCACAATTAATCAAGTAAGAGCTTTTTTTCCAACAGTAGTGACTTTGCCAAATTATTGTTCTTTTCTTTTTGTCACCCATTAAACTCATTCTTGTTTATTTAATGCTATTCTCTCCTAAAGGGAGCTTTTAAAGTGTGAAAAAAAAAGAGTTGTTTGGAGGTGGTCCTAGTGTGCATTGAACATCATGTGGGACTAGTAGCACCGCCACCCCGTGCATGGGATGAATTTTTATACCGTGCTAAAGGCGTCCAAGCAAGAGTTAGTTGTTGTGCCCGGAGGGTAAGGGCATGATATGGGTACCCCCTTCAAAAATAGTGTCATTTTTTAAAACTACTTTTTTGATAAAAAAAAACAATATTGAAAAATTATTATATAAGCAGATGGTATTATAGGTGACATGGCTATAGTTGTATACATGGGATTAATAAAGGAATTTCTAGCACATATATAATGAATTACAGATGGGTGACACATAATGAGACGTGTCTTAGTGGTACCCATATCATGCCCTTGCCCAGAACGAGTTGAGACTTGCTCACACGGGAATTGTGTGCACTAAATACTACGTTGCATGGGTCACTTGTTTGTTTTGAGAAGTCCTCTGTCATTATCTCCGACGAGGTTTTTTTTTTTTTCCCCTAGTTACCCCTTAAACGCGTCTGAAACGGGCAGCCCAAAATTGGATCACATTATCTCTTGGACTTGGGCGTCATGAATGAACCAATCAATGATGAGCTTGCAACCTCCTGCAAGGTAATGTACAAGCCCAACCTACCTACCACAATGCTTTCAACGCACAAAATCACTCATACAAACTATGATTTGCACTCTAAAATTTCACTTCTTGAATGCATCACAAGAAGGTGACCACTTTGACACCAAAATATAAGTGAAAATTTGAGTACAATGAGAGCTACAGAGCAGGAAAAAACAAGCCCTCTCGGGCTTTCTTGGGCGTTTAAAGGTTAAGGTAACTCGTTACAATATGCCGAGATGGGCGGCGTTCAAAAAACCTACGAACAATTTGTTTTTTGTTTTTTGTTTTTTGTTTTTTTAATTTTTAATTTTAAAACACGCTCATACGTACTTTTAAGTTTCCACGACATGCAATTCAACGCGTGGGTGGCTACACTCCCATGTTCGCTCATCCCTATTCATTGGCTTTGTCCTTTGGAGGGGATATGATTTCCATTTATGATGCAAAATCTGGATATATAAAAACTGTTACACTCTTTATTTCATGTGGTGGACTTGAGCCATAAATTGTAGAAACACTTTTACTCAGCCACACACATCAGCCAAATAGAAGAATTTTGCTGTACCCTCTTCTGCAATGGAAGTACTGCCAGTACACTCCCCTTTTCTTTTTTCCCCTTTTTTGTCATAAGCACGTGAATTGTGACACTCAATTTGCTCGTGAAGTAGAATGGCAAAGATAAGGTGTATGTACAAAGAACCTTGTAAATGGTAACTTGGCTTGTATACAATCTAAATGCGACTCTTGGTTTGCGATGCATAGATCATGTCATTTACGAAACCGAAGATAATTTATTGTCGATACTACTAATTCGCAACTTTAGGTGTAGCTTAATAAGACTATTGATAAACCCAAAAAGGAATTTATGTGTAGTATGACTGGATGTAGAGCTAGCCTATCTCAAAACAAAATTGGACTATGGGCTAGTTTATACCAATGATCGGGAAAAACCAACGGCTAGTTTATTATCAGCCGATGGAAATAACATGTTGATTCTTGAATACACCAGCTAAAAACCAATGAAAACTACAAAAATAATTTTATTCTCACTATAAAATGAGACAATTGCCGGGATAGTTTCACTCAAAACTGGTTGGACAATGGAACTATAGGATATTAACCAGTGTGAGGCACTAGTAACTAGCGTAGTTATAGTGTCCACCCTCGAGAGGGGGAAGTAGTCTTGTTCTCATTTCCCCTTTGTCCGGTGGCCATCGGGATATTAGCATTACGAACCGACACTTCATTTTTAACGCCGGCCCCTTAGAAAGGGACCGGAGTTTCTATCATTAACCAGTGTGAGGATGAAATTTATTTCCCGAACCATGGTTTACACTACGGTGAACAAGACCAACCTCCAATCAGTCAAAACTTTCAACCAATCACATTCCAAGAGCCTCACTTACTACCAATCAATTTTCCTCGCCCCCCACCGTAGTGTAAAAACCGACCGTATGTCGTCGCAACGCGACACGGACATGGATAGATCGGTTGGTTGGTTGGTCAGTTGGTCCTTTTAGCAGTTGAGATCGGGTCGAAAGTACCATCCGCAAGCAGCCTTCTTCATTTGTCTATTCTATAACCGAAACGTCCAAGCCCCATATCCATAACATTCCCGTACCCCATCCCCCCCCCATAAAGCTACACTGTCCTATTAGCTTCATTTTATCTCCTCAACCATCACCCATTTGTCTCATAAAAACCACCAATTCTAATTTAAATTTTTAAATTTTTAATTTTTAATTTTTAATTTTTTTTTGGGGTCGGAGGAAAAAACCTTGAGTTACCTTTAAATTTACTACTCGTGGAGCTCTGCAAACGGGGACAGAGATTGTCCGCACGATTTGCCTGCCATGGTAAAGCTACCATTAACCACTTGAATTGGCTTCGCTTCGCTGGTTGCTTGCACATAACAACACTCTGATGAATTTTATCGCAAACGTTGCCAGGTAATTATAATTATTTCTTACAGAGGGGGGGGGGGGTCAGTTTTAAGTTCCGCCTCTCCTTTCTAAGAGTGCATCAGTGGGTTACCCATGTTGTACCTTTCTCTTTTTGTTATTTGGATTCGAATGTTTCATCATTTGGTTTAGAAAATTTGAATTTTTTTTTGACATCATAGCATGACGATTGTTTTGTAACGTGACGTTCTACGTTCAATGATTCGTCTTGCATAAGATGACGTAGGATTTTTTTTCTTATAAATTGATGGTTATGGGTAATTGCTACAACTATGAGCTCCAACACTACTTTGTTGAAAATATAATCATTTGGATTATTTTTTTACAAAATTCCTTTCTAGTAATGTAACTTCATGGCATGCTGATTAACTCTTAGAAAAAAAATATGAAGTTACTTTGAATTAGATGACCTAAGGTGTAGATTGAATTCTCAAGGTTCAATGATCCATATTGCGTAATATAATAACCTAGGATTTTGGTATTTGAAATTGATGGTAATGGGTAATTGCTACAAGGATATTTTACTCGAGCTAATGTTGAACAACAAATCATTTGGATGATTTTATTTTATTTTAGTAATGTAACTTATGTAATTTTATGGCATGTAGATTTACTCTTTGAAAAAACGTGAAGTTTGAATTAAGGTGTAGATTGAATTTTATGGTATTTTTGTTTCATCAAGATTTTTAAATTTTTTATGGGTTATGTTTTCAAAGAAAGGACGATTGGGTTCAGTTGCAAAATTGAGATAAAAAAAAACAGGGGGACCAGAGGTCTGGCAAAAGACTGATGGGGAGGATTCACTTGGGTCATAAAAATCCGATAGTCTGTGAATGGGGTTTTACTTAAACCTCAATCCACCTCCTAGACTTATGTTTGAAGCTTCCATTGCCATTTGAGAACGCAGGCAGCCTTTTTCCGCGCGCCCGGATATACATATGCATGCTATTGTACACATCAGCTCATCAATCGAGTGACGGCATCATGACAACGAGTTTTTTCAAAAATCTACTTACATGCATGTACGTGTATGTATGGTCCATCAAAACTCTCGAATAAGCGACAAATATAACAACATGTCAAAATTGAAGTGGCCATTCTATTCAAAAAAACAAAACCTTTTTATATTCTAATAAGTCATTATATATGTATATGAGTTGTGAGTTGAATTTGGCTTTTTGAATAAGTATTGTATTGAATCAAGTATGTTGGGTCATTGATTTTTATCTTTAGAAGGACCACGGCTTCAAAACTGAACAAAGGAGACAAAGCGGCTCTACGGGAGCACTAAGTTTTTTTTTTGTTTGTTTGTTTTTGAAGGGTTTGTTTAACCCCTAAGTTTCCTTGTTGCAAATCGGTCTAAGTCACCAAAATTGACCTTCCTCTAGATTAAGCTCAAAAAATCTCAATCTAAGCATTATTCAAAAGATTGATCCGTAAGATCTCAAAGTTCACTTGACATTCTGCTCACATACCAAATTCGAACCGTTCATTCTTCTTCATTTGTGAGATTATAATGGTCAAAATTGGCTGATTTTTTCCTCTTGCGAGAACCACCAAAACCCGTTTCGGGTTTTAAGGACAGTTAGGGGTTAACCAATGAACATTGGATGTATATTGGATGGTACTTATGTAAAAGATTTGTGCACATCATTTAGATAAAACACTTAAACATAGTGTTCTCACAATGCGTTGATGACAATGAGTTCCTTGATGATGTGAGGGTGACGAATTGGGTAAAAATGATTATAATAAAACCATTTAATTGCTAATACTCAAATGAGTGCCTCATAGCAAGAAGAGAATGTGGAATCACGTTAAAAAATCATTGTAAATACATGCTTTAATTATAAAAAAATCAACAAAAGTTTCTCCACTTGTCAAAATCAAATGAATTCTCCAACTATTCTTCACTCCAAATTGAACCAAGATGTAAAAAAATTATGATTGTTGCCACCATGACAACAAAACCATAAAAAACAATATAAGATAATCATCTCCTAAAAGCAACTCAAAATGCCCCCAAATTCCACAAGGGTATCATAAAAACTAAAACTTGAGGTTTCACTATATCCCAAGCTCAAAGGTAACATAAAACGAACAACTCACCATATCTTTATTAGGTTCATACTCAAAAGGTAGAACCAATTACATCCAACACTATTTTCACTAACGCACTTTCACACAAAAAAAATGGGTACATGGACATGAACCAAGACTTCAATTACATAAACCCTGGCTCCAAAAATTATTATAATAAAGGATTCCCTTCATAAAATTAAAATTAAAATTCAAAATAACACCCCCACAAAAGTCTTACACACACCCAGAAAAGGAAGGCTCATTTTCAAGGGATAGCCCTGGTAATTGATTTGTCACTTCCCATTGTTGTACCTTTCCAAAATCCTACCAGCCAGCACAGGCTTAGGACAAGAACTGGAAACATACCAAAGTGTTAAAAAAACAAATAAAATTCAAATTTTAATGGGAAAGAGCAAAAAAGCAAGAATGATGGGTTCCTTTAAGTCAGTGAAAATCTCCAGCCCAGAAAATCTCACCCTTAAAAAATGATGAATGGTATTAGGGGTAGTAAGTAAGAATTTAAATATCTGTTCCCTTGCCATGGGAACGTGATGGGTAAAAAAGTAGTGTTCCCTTGCGATGTTCCCATCCTATGGGAACATGTTGGGTTAAAAAGCAGTGTGTGCTCTGGAGCTTGCCAGGTCAGGGGATCATTTTAATCATGCATGTTACCGTCGTTTTTATTTTACTAGTGAGTGGTAAGTTACTAGTAACATTTGGTTGACCATAGGAAATTATTAAGGAGTAAGCAAAACTCTTCTTTCTCATTGGAGGGGAGGTCTATTACTATTAGTGAGTTTTTAATTTTAGTGTGGGGGTGGGGTACTTGTTGCTTGAAAGTGTGGTTGAAAGTACAATCATATTGTTTTGGCTCGTAGAAATCTAAGCATTTTTTGGATTTCCTAAATCGTAGTTATAATTTTCTATCACCTTGTTGGGACTTTGGAACGTGGTTGAGCATAGAAAATGATTTAGGAGTACGCAAAACTTCATGGGGTGGGAGGTCTATTGCTACTAGTGGGTTTTCTTACATGTTTTTGTTTTAGTGTGAGGGTAGTACTTGTTGCTTGAAAATTTGGTTCAAAGTACATTTATATTGTTTCAACTTGTAGAAATTCAAGCATTTTTTGGACCTCCCAAACCATAATTACAATTTTCTACCACCTTGTTCAAACTTAGGTATGACTATAATTTGTTTTTATAACTTCAATTTTAGGATCTTGAACACAATGCTATTGTTGCTAAATTTCACCAATTGAATCTTCATCATTTGTGAGGTCATGACATTCAAAGCTGTTGATTAGTGGAATTAAAATTGGACATTGTAAATCCATGACCTTTAAGTACTATTTTTGCATAATGGTAAATAGTCTTAATATTTAGTACCATGTTGTTGTTTGGAATTGAGGTCACAATCAATACACTTGCATACAAAGGTTCAAGACAAGATAATTTGTTTGTATTGCTATTATGTTAGTCATACTATAGACTTAAGATAAATCTAAATAAGTGTAAGGTTCCAATATAGAATAATAGACTTAAGATAAATCTAAATAAGTATATGGCTGCGATATAGAATATACATGTATCAATAAGTAAAACAAAATTACATGGCCACTAGTGAAGAAGCGTGGTATTTCCAGTAGACTCTTTATTATCATTTCCACCAAGAGTGTCTAATTTTACCAAACTCGGTGGAAATCTTCATGAAGACAATGTGGAAATCTTGACGCAAATAGTGGGTGAAAATGCAACAGTTCTCGTCAACACAAGACTTTCTCGTCAACGCAAGACTGGTGAGAAGTGTTATGTGAGGATGAATGCTATTTATTGAAAATTGATCATTACACTATTTCACAACGGTTCTGACACTAGTGGTCAGTTTTGGCACAAGACTGGTGATTAGCGTTATGTAAGGATTACTGCTATTTATTGAAAATCAATCATTACACTATTTCACAACGGTTCTGACACTAGTGATCAGTTTTGGTAAAAGACTTGTGATTAGCGTTAGGTGAGGCTTACGGTTCTGACACCAGTGGTCAATTTTGGCACAAGACTGGTGATTAGCGTTAAGTGAGGATTACTGCTATTTATTGAAAATCAATCATTACACTGTTTCACAACAGTTCTCTGACTAGTGGTCAGTTTTGGCCGCCATTGCAATGAATGCGCTCATTTGTTTGAAAAAAGTCACCAACTCCACCAGTTCTAGTAATTTCTTTCCGTTCTGTTTCACTCTTACAACGCTAAGGCAACAACTGATAAACTCTATTGCCTCACAATTAACCCTTAAACGTCATATGCTGTCCTGATACCACACCCAAAATCTCTTTTAAAACTCCACTTTTAGCATTATTCTATTTTTAATTTGCGTGAGCTCTATTCTAAGAAAGTATAGATCTCTTTAAGGTGCTCAGTTTGGAATTTTAAAAATTCCATTTGGTATAATGGAGTGTAAGTTATGAGCAAGATTCTCTCAAAAAAAAACCCAACCCCTCGGGCTGGGTCTGACGTTTAAGGGTTAACATTTGCAACACTAATCAACAACTCACATGTCGCATAAATGAAAACTTAACAAAACCCACTTTGATACATCTATAATATGAAACAAACTCAAATGAACACTCGAACTTAATTTTTCACACTACAAAGACATCTCCAACATTCCAATTTCTGGATGTGATTCCACCCGGATGAAACTCATGGACCTTGAACTACTCCAACACGTCATTGTAAAGGCATCTAAGCAAGCTCCTTTTTTTAATAGGAGGATAAATTGTGCTCAAGGCAAAACACATAAATAAACATGGTTTTAAGTTACTGTACACCACGTTGACTTGGCCAGTGAGCTGGCAAACGACGGTCAAAACCACAAGAGGGGCATTAAAATAGAAACAAGGGTAAACAAGGGGCCAGAAAGGTTGGATAAAAGAGGGAGGGGGAGGATCCTACCAAAGAAAGCAACAGCAAGGGAGCATTAAATGAGGGGGAACTGATTATTATCACAAACCCACTTAATGCCCTCTAGTTTAGTTTAGAAAGGAGCGAGTTTAGTGAGCTCACTGCAGAGCAAGAGTCCCAGAAGACCCGGTCTTAGGGGTGGCAACCACCCGCGGTAAAAGCCCCCCCCCCCTCACCTCCTTCCTGCTACTGCTACTACTCCCCCAGCCCACCACCCCGATCGCCGAAAACACATTTTAGGAGCTCCACCTCCTCCGCTTATTGCCGTCATTCTCCTCCCAGATTCACATTGCAGTATTGATGTTTTTTCTGTAAAAAAATCCTCCTCCTCCTCATAACCATTCCCCGCATTGTTAGCATTGTGGAGCTTTTTGTGGACACACCTGCAATGGAGCTTTCAAGGTGAGAACAAGAGGATCCAGCCTTTATTGTTTATGAAGCGTGTCCACAAAGATTGGCGGTGCTTGCGCGCAAGCAATGTCATGTTGTTGTAAGTCAGTCTGTCTGCAGGAGTGGTGAATTTTTTCGTAGTCGGGAAAATTTGGAGTGATCGTTATTTAGATCAGTAGTTATCTTGGTTGCGTGAGAGTTTCTTGAAAGAGAGCGAACAATGCTGTGCGACAGTCTCCATTGAGCATGGATCTTTGCAATGTAGACTTTCTGTGGAGCTTCCGTTATAGGCGGGATTGATGAGTGTAGTTTTGCACAAAATTGTGGCCGAGTGTTTGCTAGTTCTTTCTCGTGAAGCGGAAGAAGATCTTTAATTCGTGAAGCCAGTGCTTAAATTTTGATTTTATCTGGTTCTATGGAAGAGATTTTTTGATCTCTGGAAGTTTGTTTGAGATTTAAGTGTTGGATCGCCAGGAGAAGAGAGGTGAGGAGAGGACAGGCAGGATTGCCGAGAACAGGCTAGGAAGGAATGCCGAGACAGGAATTTGGTAAAGAGGAGAAAACTGAAAGTTAGAATTCTCGTCTGTAACTCGGCCGCTTTTTTTTTTATACTTTCGAGCGGCGCTGTTTCAACTCTACTTTGCTTTTGTGAAGTGAGATTTTTAGAAGGTAGGATCAAGATTGCACGTGTTGTTTTGAAGCTGTGGTTCCAGCGGTGTTTCGTTTTAGTTCCTGGTATGAGAGTGTAGGAAATCGAATTCTCTCTTAGGTCGAACTGTTCACAGCGGTGCTCACGCGGGAAGACGGAGATTTAGTGTATAATGCGTCTTACGGACATTGTGGCTCGGCTAGTTGATGAACTCACCGACGCAACATACTGAAGCACTTGGAAAATGTGCAAAGAGCAGCATCTCTTAAATGAAATTGCTGAGAGTGAGGCTTGAGAGTACGAAGTGTGGTTTCTTATACATGAACTGTTCAGCGCAAGTGAAAGTTCCTTACTGAATATGCCTTAAGGCAGTCTCTTGCAGAAATTAAGATTTCTGTCAAGCGTTGTCTTGAGTTTCAATGCATCTCGCTTGTTACATTGGCTTTAAATGTGGCGAGTGAAGGAGACTCTGAATGAGTGCTTCAATGAGCGTACGTTTTTTTGTCTGTTTTCCGCCTCCCGGGAAGAACACAGGGACAAACTTCGCCTAAATGTGAACTTTCGCCCTTCTGTATGACAAATGGCTGAACATCATATGGCGTTTGTACAGATGATGCATTGTCAGAAGCGAAGGGCAATGAATTTGTGATGAAAGGGATCGACCTGTGCGCGTAGCTTTAAACATCAAGATTGATGCCAATACGGCAGGAGCTACTACTTGGCGCGAGTTTGAGGCCAAACAGCCGCACAAAGATGTTGAGCGACGTGATGTTCGCTGCCAGAGGCGAGTCAATGGCTGTAAGGAGCAAGGTAGAGCCGTGGTCGCATCATGATGAACATTCTCTCGTGACTGAGTCAGGGTCTCCTACAGGTACGAATACTGATGTAATTTATTTGTGTACGTCTCGTATCTATTCCAGTCAGGAACCTGTTGGTGAAAACATATGTGAATGCCGACACTATCTGATTACGGAAAATTACATGTCGTGTTTTGCAGCCATCTCCACGACTTTCTGGGATCAGCTGTTACCAACCAAAGCCAGCTCGAATGACCTTTTTGCCATTACAACTCCACACGTGGACAGAAGTCTGAAACCTTCAACGCCTTCCTTTCAATCTTATGGTGTTCGTGACACTAGTCAAGGTATAGTTCACAAGCCTGTCTATAATCATTATGATTATTCAGATATAAATCTCTTTTAGCACACCTTTCATCTGCTGTTAATGCAATTATTTTCTTCGGTTGTGTGCATTGTTTAACCACAAGCTCCCTAAAGTTGTCATTCTTTTTTCTCTACGATGTTTCAGGTAGTGACAGCACTGGCTCATGTCTGTATAGTGATCAACATGGAGATCGCTACAAGAGGCGACGTATGCTGCAGTTTTCAGATGGGAGCGCGGGTGGTTATGCACAAAACTCCCCTCTTCCATACGAGAATGTCATCAGCTCGCCTTCAACCACCTACTCTTACTCATCGTACTCCTCATCATGTGGGGTAAGGCATCTGTCGTTCCCACCCGCATATCAATTGCTTTCTTCGATCTTATGTGATACACATGGATCTAACTTGAAATTTGTCTGGTGCACTCGTCAACAGGACTCGTCCCTCTCTTCAGTATGCAGTGGCAGTGATTGCATGTTGCAACCACATGATTCGCCGACATTTCCGACGTCCTCGTGGTTTCCTGGATCTTGTAAGTCCTGAAGCCTCTTTCATTTCCTTTCCTTTCCGCTGTACTATCTCAAGTGACAACTTATTGGCTTTCTCTAGTCGTGTTTTGGGCACATGCCAGTCCGGATACATTGTTCTTATGCAACGTTCTTATGCAGATAACTCCTCTTTTATGCTTCCCAATGCTCAACAACCTGTTGATAAGTGGCCGTCATCATTCGATAATAATCAGTCCTACAGTGCTGTAGTGCAAATGTGAGTATGTTGTTCATTTACATGCATGAACTTTTCTTTGGACCAACACATAAGGAAATTAATGTAATATCTTTCAATATATGTAGAAAGAACTACAAATCGTCCTTGGAAATGACTCTTGGATTTCTTGTTTCTCAGGAAATCGCAAGTGCAACCACTTAACAGTTGCATCCCAACTTCTCTTGGAGAGATGTTCTCACCACAAGCCTGGAGACGACCGTCACCACCCACACCACAGTCTGATTTCTCCCTACATCAACATACACCATCTCAAATGCTTTATCAGCAATCTTTTCCGCAAGTTCATATGAAGCAGGAATACCAAATGAAGCAAGAATACCAAATGAAGCAAGAATACGGACTCTTGCAAAGTCCACCAACACCCTTCTCAAAGCCTCCTATCCCCCCTGGTAAAATTCCACTTCATTACTACGTTCATAGCATTTGTAGACAGGCTTTTAGATCACACCATGGCAGTCACCAGTGCAACCGTTTTAGAGCTCACTCTAAAAACCTGGTGAAGTCATATCCGTAAGATTTTAACA
Source organism: Bryum argenteum (assembly GCA_037043015.1). NCBI lineage: Eukaryota > Viridiplantae > Streptophyta > Bryopsida > Bryales > Bryaceae > Bryum > Bryum argenteum. The sequence goes on from CM073330.1 coordinate 9,686,478, forward strand.
ACGTGTACACTTGGTCATTTACCAGGTCAGATGAAGCCGTCTTCAGGTCCCAGTAGATTCAAAACCAAACTGCCACTTCCTGTTGCATTGCCTTTCGCAATGCTGAAACCATCTGCTGCTCAAGGAGATGTGACACTGAATGACATCAATAAGCGATTACTGAGTCCCCCACCAACATCAGGGGATATTAAACCATTCTCGCTACTCAATGAGAAGAAGCCTCTCCCAGGAGCCGGTCTCTCAGGGAAGTCTGTCGTCACATGTACCAAGATACACACAGAAGGTGCAGGCACCATCACCATCATGAGGACGAAGGGATAAACTAATGTTCAAGATTTTTTTTTTTTCATGGCAGGGCCGAAAGGTATCACACCTGCCTTGTCCGGCCACTGTGAACCAAAAGCACCTCCGGAAGAAATGGTTTGGAACGTGACAGTTCGAGTGTATAAGTAGGTAATTTTATGCTTCCTAACCCGTTGATAGCTTTGCAGCAGGTCTTCGAAGAAGACTCTACAAGCTACTCATCTGAGATTACTGTAAACTAGTCAGTCGAAGCTCTCTCTCCTCTCTCTCTCTCTCTCCCATGTATTCCTTACGATTCAAGGTCTCATTTGAATGTTCCTTCGTAGTTAGTTAGACTACTGTAAGGAACTACTTGTAAAATAGGATGTCGATGCATGGACAGCATGCCATCGAGGATTTGATTATTGTTTCAATTCAATTGCACAAATTCAAGTGCACATCATTTTTTTATTTTTCTATCCACGACTCGGCCATGGCTGTGATAACTCAGGTGATAGTACAAATTAGGATTGTTCAATCTTTACACATTCTTGCAAGAGGATTCCCTTTACACCTAAGAACGAGTAGTTTCGATATCGTATGCAAAAATTAACAAGATCAAAAAACTTATTTGAGTCTTTAAAAATTTCTCATTTACGACGCTGACATGTATTACACGAGCCTTCGCATGACACAAAAGAAATTTACTAGTCATTAGGACTTATCAGGAAATTTCTCCAAGCCAAAAAACAAACAAGAAATATATCAATGCTTCAACTAATGTGTGCTGAAGGATCCTAAGAAACAAGGTTGGATGCTCATTCCAAATTTGGAATATGAAATTGTACTTGTAACTGAAGCAAGAAGTAAGAGTACGGTAGTCAATGGTAGATGTTGTGTGAAGTACTTGAAACTTGTTAAATACTATACAAAGAAAATCTGATCATTTATCATGACATTTATCCGATTGTTTTTGAGATCACAATAAATTTTCAAACTTTTGCTTTAAAAAAAAAAAACTTCTAAAGAGGAAAAATTCGTTATCAGCTGGGTACCGGACAGTACAAACATGAAATGACAAACGACCTAAATCATAATCAGCAAGTAGACTCGGAGATGATGAGTGCAAAGACAAAAGGGGAGTGAAGACACTAAACCAATGGCAAGCCAGGAGTGATGATTCAGATTCAAAATTTAATTCATGATTATTGATGGTTATGCTTAACCTGCATCAAAAAGGATAGGGGGAGGGAGCTACTCCCAAGACACTTGGATAAGCATTAATTGATGGTCCCTTTTCTTTTAATTGAGTGTTTGTTTCCAAGTTGCAGAAAATTAGGGTTAAGCCAACCAGGTGAGAGTGTGTACAGTGAAGAGTACAAATGTGAAGAGCGTGGACTGGTACTGGACTAGGGGGCAATTAAAGGAGTGAGCAGGTGCAATGGACTCTTCCATTCAAGTCTCTCATTCTTTGACCCATTTGCATGGCATGCTTTCAATCATCATAATTAATGTTTTGTTTTTCATCAATGCGGTTTGACTTCCAGTTTGGAGTCAATCAAATTGGTGTTGGGTGCTCAATCATCAGATTTGGCAAATTTTTTATTTTATTTTTTAAAGATTTTAATTAGTCAATGTATTATTGATTTGAGAAACAATACATCTGAGTGGTCCATAGTATACAAGCCTCGAGACTTAGCACCTTTAGAACGTCATGGTTGTAAGGTTTTATGGCTTTGTACTCACTTCGGGTAATGTTAACCCCTGAAGATCCTTGTGTGTTTTTTGGGAGCTTGAATTTGGGATTGTTTTCCCCTATGGGTGTGGTTATTATTTTATTATTATTTTTTTAATCGTAAGATGTTGTAGTTACGATTACTTTTGATTAGTTAAATAGAAAAAAATCTATATTGGTTCTTTTGGATCTTTAGGGGTAAGCTCTGAGAGATTCAAGAAAGTCGAAATGGCTTTATGGAGTTTCTACATGAAAAGTATTCTACCATTATGATCGTGCAAATGTAGAAGAATTAATGGCTTGAATTTGACTTGTGTGTAGACTGTCAAATTGTGCTTAACCCCTGAACGTCCCTTGTGTCAAAAAAATGACATTCTGGATGAAGGGGAGAAACTTTGAAGATTTGCAGCTTCGTCATCGGGACTTCGTTTTGGACAAGATTACTTGGGTAGTTACAAATCAAGTCCAGTTTGTCTAGTGGGAATTGCGGACTCATAGAGTAAAGTATGAATAAATGGCATGCATTTTAGTGAAGGCAACTTTTGTTTTTGGGTTTTCAAACATTTGGCATGTTTTACAGTTACAAGCCAATTATGTGGGATCAAAAATAGTTTTTCATGAGATTTATTAAGATAAGTGTCGACTTTCAATGTATCCCAATAACTTTTTGGTTGGAATTTTTTTGATCCGGATAGCTTTGGTATTGAATTTGCAATGACGTTTTTACAATGAAAAAAGTGAAAAAGTAAATGAAATTTGAGAAGCTATATCTTCTTCATCTACCATTAGATTTTGAGTTTATTTTTGGGATCGATTCAAATTATAGTGCTATTTTAGTGGTACAAACCTCGACCTGTCCGAAGATAATCAAAGAAAAGGCATGGATTTGAGTGCAAGTGGTTTAGTGTTGGACAATTTTTGCTTAGTAAAATGATCGGCATCTTAAGGCTACTGTATGAGTCAAGATATTTTTTATAGTTATTTTTGGTACAATAGAGTATTTGAAATGAATATGAACAACTTTCTAGTTGATGATTTTTTGGTTGCAAATTTCATGTTGATAGTATTTTCACTTCAAAGTGAAAATGATGGTTTTTTGTAGCGTGTTTTGTGCACAAGTAGGTTGTGATCTCGCACTCTATAAGGTCCCATGAGTCAAGTTCTTGTCCTCATGATCTACAACAAGTCTATTACTAGTTTGTACAGTTGAGATTTGAGTAACTTAACTTTATTTTCATCTATGTTACATTTTTAAAAAATGAGTCATTGGCTAAAACTAACCCAAGGACTTTTAAGGGTTTGAGATCCCACAATCGAGTGTTCTAAGAAAATAATGCTTCAATTGTGTTTCTTTGAAGCTTGAAGTAGGGGAGGGTTATTTTGATGATAAGGAAATTTTGCGCGGATGATCTTTGGCGTTTAATATTAGTTGTAGGAATATTGTCTTAAGAGTTTGCATGGGATGACGTGTTTGAGATGACATAAGAGAAAAATGACATAAAATTGTGTCATTGTAGACATAATTATGTCTATAATGACAATTCTTTGTGTTGTTTTGGACATAGACCCCTGATGTCATTCCAAAGAGCATCTTAGAACAATGATCATGCTAGTAAATGAGCACTCAAAGTGGATTTAATTACATACTCATCACCATTTAACCTAAACGAGGTAATAGACATTTTGGGTTCGATAAGAAACTTCAAAATTTTACCACACCAAAATTATGAAGATTTTTGAAAGAAAAAATATATCAGATAAAATTCCGGAAACTTTGGCTATCAAATGCAATTTACAACTCTTTTGGGCATATGGTTCAACCTTTATAGTCTCCGAGCATCACTCAAAAAATCATCATTTCAATCAATTGTTGTATGGTTTCTGATAGCATGCTTCTCTCATGTAATCAACTACAAAAAAATCACAATAAAGTCATATTTACATGTTATGTTGATATTTTTTTGCAATTTCTTCTACAAAAATCACATTTAAAATGGTGAAATTTGAAGGTCTCTAGATAGGAAATAAGTCAAAATAAAATGAATTTGGGATTGATAAAATCAAAAACACAAGAGAATGTGTTTCTGACAACTTATCCATTGCACTTCAACAACTCAAGATTGCCTCAATACCGACTCAATTACATAGATTCGTTGGAGTTTTAGTGGACGCGTCTTAACCCCTAAATGTTTTGTACAAAAGGAGCACATTCACAAGAAAAAGTGTCATAAATGGAAACAAAGATAAATCAAATCTCAACCATACAATCTTGTAGCAAACATATTGTACATCATGTGGCTCAAATTTTGAGTCATTCATAGGCTTTATAGATTGCTAGATTTTAACAACTTAGTACTCAAAAAAACATCACAAAATCTCAACATTTTCATTTTGAAGTCAAACCGCTACCAATGGACTCACTACAATAACAAAATCACCAACTAACAAGATGTGAATCTCAATCTGAGTAACACCCTTAAACAAACAAACATCCATGAGAATTTTTTTTGTTGTACATATAATGGACTTGCAATGGTGAAAACTACCAAAAATACAACAAAGGAAAAGTAGTCCAAAACTCAACCCTTTGCACTCAAATCTATGCTTTCTCATTGACGCATTTTTTATTTTGTTAAGATTTCTACCACATGAACAAGACTCAAATTGAAACCTATTCCAAAAAACAAAGTCAAAAACAACGTTGGATGAAGGATACATTGATCCTCAAAAACCATCCATTTATTGACTAATTTCATTGTAGAAACATCATTGCAAATCCAACCAATACCATAGTTATTTGAATAAAAAATCTTCCAGACTAGAAAGTTGTCAACCATTACCTCAATATCACGATTATGTAGGAAAAAACTCATAAAAACATCTCCAAAACTTTCAATAATAGCCTTACAACGAAAAACATGCCCCATGTTTGAGAACTCAAAAACAAGAGCTGCCTTTACTGAACTGCATGCCAATTATTTAGAATTCATTGTATGGATGTCCAATTTTTATCACACAATGAGAGTTGACTTGAGTCACAAACCCAATGATTCCATCAAAAACTGACTCCGAATCAAGATATTATGGCTTTTCAAAGTTGTTGCATTCATCCACAATGTTGTTTTTTTGACATTCGGCACGGTTGGAGGTTGAAATCAAGACGCCATATTTTAGTCTAGTGGCCTGCTCACTAAACAAAAAGAGCCGTGCTTTATTTCTACACCATTCTTCAACCCAATGAAAATGATCCCAAAATCGTCAAAATCTTGAAACTCCTATAACAATGCATGACAACCTAAGAATTTAGTTTAATATTGCAAGTCTCAATATGTTGTAGAGAACAATGGTGAGAAGGTCCGAAAACAATCTTGTGATGTATGAGAAAAACACCAATGTTTGTCAGCAAGTCAATTCTTGATTGTAAGATAACAAGTTGGTCTTACACCCTCACTAAAACCTTATAGAATAGACATGAGAGAATTTCATGGAATTCATGGTACCAAATCGTGTTCATAAAAACTATAATTGGTCTTGTGCATACATAAATCTTTTAATTACATATATGGAAATGTTGTTTTTTTCGCATTTCCCAAGCCTTGTATCAAAAGAAGTATATGAGCGATAGTCAGGAGCTTTCAAATAATGGAAACATAATATTGTTATTACCAATAGTGGCCAAGCCTTGGTCATGAGGAAGTTTGCAAGTCTTGAGCTTGGGAAAATCCTCAAATTTAATTTAGAATTTGATAACACTAGTTCTAACATCGGCCAAGCCTTCAAAGTAAGAAACTATGCTAGTCTTGAGCTTCAAAAATCTTCCAAACTAATAGTAGAGAAGTTTGTTTCTAACATAAGCCAAGCCTTAGTCATGAGGAAGTATGCTAGCCTCGAGCATGGGATATTCTCATATCAAATATATGTAACAAAAGTACTTCATCAAGCCTCGGCCGTGAGGAAGTGTGCTAGTCTCGACGGTAGAAAGACTCTCACACTATAAATCTGCAAGAGCTTCTATGCATTTCATTATTTGCTCAGCTCTCTTTGCGCAGTCGTTTCTTTGTGCTGTCCATCATTTGCTTAGCTTTTGTGTTTCCTGTTTTGCGTTTTCTGTGTAGACGTTTCTCTTAGGTAGTGGTTGTCAGGCTAGTTCCTTGTTGACAGAATATTGCTTCATAGATGGCGAATGACCTTGGTGCCAATCATCATAGTGATAGCAATACTCAACCGATGGAAGCGCAGATGAAAAGGGTTCATGTGCCTCTTCCTTGGAGTGCACTAGGTCCATATACACTGTCGCTAGAAGAAATCTACACTTTTCTTCGAGAATCTTGCGCTCTATCACCTGAAGTACACACGTATACCGTAGTCACCTCATCAACGTTGAATGAATTAGGTGAAGAAGTAGACCGTCTAAACTGGATTATTCTCAAGTTCCATGCTACACCTCGTAGTGTAGCATGGGGAGCCTTTAATTTGAACACCGATGAGCTTCTGTGCATCAACGGCAATACATGCATCAAACTAGGAGATGGCCAAATTTTTGAGACAGTTGGATTTGGAACTTTGTGTTATGACAAACTTCTCCCGGCGGGATCCTATTGGATAATTTCTCCACCTCCGGAGGGTCAAGGCCCCTACGCTCCAGTTTCAATCACCGAGCTTCAAACCCTCATCGGCGGCTATAACGGTGCACCTCAACAACCTTGTGTGCAAGTGTTGGACGAAGTGTTAGAAGTTGGAGAGGCCACTCAATTAGACGCTTTGCCTATCCACAACATTGAGAACGTGGCTGACACGGACTTGGAGAATGCGGCATCTAATGAAGCTTTTCAGTCTACATCAACAAGCGCTCATGGAATCGCAAGTCCTACCGCGGCGAGCACCCATACATGCCAAGCATTTCGCACCGACTTGGTTGTATGCAGCCATACGAATGTGGAGGTGCCAACCAACGCTACCGACAACACAAATGGTGCAAATCAAGGCACGGAAGTGGAGAATGTCGTGGAGGTTGAAGCGCATCCACCAAATACTGGTGTATGAAGAGAACTTTTAAAGGCTAGTTCTTGACTCCGATATTGGTTGTCAAATTCAAAAAACAGTTTTATTGGTGTATGAAGAGATCTTTAAGTACTTCAATTGAATCAAAGGTTATATAAATACACACATTGAAAGGTAGTCTATACCTTTAAGTCACTCAAAAGACAACATGGACAAGTTTCTTATAGTTTGTGTCTTGAAATCAATGATACCACAAAAATGGACATGTCCTAACACAATTGTGGTGATGTTGCATCCTTCGTGTGATACACTCATACATTTTCAAATGACTATGCAATACTAAAATCGAATAGAGGTGTTGGATAGTCCGTCAAAAAGGCATACGGACCTTTCTTGGTTCTGCTACTATAAGCTCCCAAATCTCGCACTCGAATAGAGTTAACCTAGTACTTGGAGTAACTTGCAAAAGCAAAATTCACGTAATGATTTGTTAACATAAAGGTAACCCAATCCTTTAACTAGCATATTGGTAGTAAATATTATAATCAAATCTTGGAGCTTTGACACACATCAAGACTCGTTCTAAAACTGTCGTTGTAGATGTATGTTGAACTACTCATTAAATTGTTGACAAAATGTAGTCACAATTTTTAACATAGGTAAGCCCTTAAGCCTCAGCAATGAGAAATTGTGCTAGCCTTAAGCTTAAGAAACTTTATATACATTATTGATCGTGAGCCTCAATATTAATGGTTGATATTGCTCTTTTGGCAATCTTAAGCAATGCGAAAGTCCAAGCCATGAGACAGTATGCCAAACATAAGTTCGGAAAAAGGATTAATAATATTGAAAATAAAAGATATATATACTCATCATAAGCATAGAGCTTATGAAAATCTTCAAAATTACGTACTAGATATTAAATATTTTGATCATTGGCCAAGCCCGAACCTTGAGAAAGTATGCCAGTTTTGAGCTTGGTAAAATTTATTATAAAGAAATAAGTAAACTATTGTCCTAAACTTTGAAAAAAAAGCTTCAAGCTAAACTTAGCATTGAAATTCTTAAGAATAAGGATTAAAACCTCCAATTCAAGATAAAGTGCTCCTACCTTAAACACTACGTAGAAGTCACAATTACAAACCTTATTGACCATGGACACACGTTTTGGACCAAATAATGGTACACTTTATGATGACCTAGGAAATTACCGCCTCATTCCATTTACTCAAGACTGCAACCTTTGATGTCAACCCAATTTGATTCTAATCCAACATGACTAAAATAACAACTCAATCACATTGAATTTAGTTTTTGGTTCGCGGCAAACCCTTGCCAAACTTTTACCAATACATAAGAGTTTGTATACTTAGTCTATGCCTATTCAAACGATTTGTTGAAAGATATCTCTATGCCTATACTATCGTTTTGTTGAAAGATATCTCTTGGGATTATCATCCAATGGGATCCACATCTTGTCATGTTTCTCCTTTGCTTCCTCGCTCATGTAGTTCGTAGGACCAAAGTTTGTCCAAGCATAAAGTTCCTCCTTTTTGAAAAGCAACTCATCCGCACTTACAGCTGCATCCTTAGCATTGTCTAGTATATTCACACGATTGTTGAGAGTGAGTTTGGATGTTATAGCATTGCCATAGTTTTTGGAGGACTTTACTACCAACCAACTATTCACCAAGTACATGACAAACCATTGAAGGAGCCACTTTTGCATTCACAATACTTGACTTTACAACAATATATGTATTGAGCAACAACCAATGGCAACAATGAACAATACCAAACATATATCAATTTATCTTTCGTTTACTTGGTGTAAGGAATTTGGAAGATGCACTATATACCATAAGTAGATGTGCTCTCTGTTGTCAATACACGTGGGACATCGCAAAACCATTTGAACGTTTCAACGCCATTCCGATTATTTCTGCAATGATCAAGACATTGCAATGAAGCATGGATTAGTATTTGACTTTGACAAAGGAACTTGGTTGGTAGGCTATGGAAAACCAAACTAATATGCAAGTACCAAATATATCCTTTGTACATCATAGGTTCATCATAGGTATGTGAGGGATGATATGTTCTTACTTTCTCATCTTGACATTTCTATACTTTGGAGTTTTCGGTGGCAACTTAGGATCTATTTCGAATCCCCTCCCCCTGTTTCAAAACATCCACATAATTATGCATTAGAATATGGCATGAGTAAAAAGCCATGGTCCATCCATATCAACACTATCAAAGACATTCAACTCATTGCATCACAATACTATCTATCATTGCAACTAATCGATGTGTGTATACTAAGTATGTATATGATGTACTCAACCACAAGTGCATCCTACACATCATGAGCATGAAGCTTATACTTACTTAAGTCGGAGTTCAGCAATAAGGTCCACTCGAGGAATATCGCTCCACCCCATGATTTCGGCATCCACTTCAATAGAATTTATACCGTCATCCCCCTACAATGACAAAAGCTAGAGATTAGCATACCATAGGTCCGAGTGCATAAAATAGACTCACCAATTCTTGAAGTCAAACCATACATTCACATGTATAAACTAGCAAGATTTTGTGTTTTCTTGAATCAAAGGTAGATCAACTATCTTAGATTGATCCGGAGCCTCAATAATAAGTTCTAGTACATCCACTTCAATACTCAAAACCAACCAAGATTTGAAAAGATGGTATCTAGGAAAAAGACAAGAAAGGAGGACAACTTAAAACTTACATATATACAAGACCATCCAACATGGCATGTGACACATACTAGAAACACTCAAGAAATAACATTGAAGAGATAAAACACTCACAATATTTTTGCAAGACTCTCTGCCTTCGTGTATCAAAGCAAATGTATTGAAGGCTTGCCATGCCTCACTTTCAAGTGGGAATTCTCCTGTAAACATGTCTTGCAGTTTAGTTCATGATCAATGGTCTACTTAACTACACACAAATTTATATTTGGCACATGTATTTGTATATATAATTGCAGTGATGATAAATCATCGAGAAGTGGTTCAAGTACTTTACCCAATGTAAGAAATTTATTGTCGGAGAGACCTTTGGGTGTGAAGTATGTCACAAAGCTCTTTGTTTGACCGTGTCGCCTGTATACATTGATTGTCACGGTCAATCCAACTTTACTTCAACAATAACCATCTTACTGCGTCAAGTCGTTATTAAAATCATCATAATACACATTGAATAAGAGTAAACGATCAAGGTCTAGCATCATATACTGAAACAATTCATTCATGAGAAGTGAACGATTGTGAAACTTCAAACACTTACCGCACTACACCGTGGTACACTTTAGAAGATGGTGCTTTCCGTTTACGCGGATTTGTAGTATTTGGTGGATGCGCTTCAACCTCCACGACATTCTCCACTTCCGTGCCTTGATTTGCACCATTTGTGTTGTCGGTAGCGTTGGTTGGCACCTCCACATTCGTATGGCTGCATACAACCAAGTCGGTGCGAAATGCTTGGCATGTATGGGTGCTCGCCGCGGTAGGACTTGCGATTCCATGAGCGCTTGTTGATGTAGACTGAAAAGCTTCATTAGATGCCGCATTCTCCAAGTCCGTGTCAGCCACGTTCTCAATGTTGTGGATAGGCAAAGCGTCTAATTGAGTGGCCTCTCCAACTTCTAACACTTCGTCCAACACTTGCACACAAGGTTGTTGAGGTGCACCGTTATAGCCGCCGATGAGGGTTTGAAGCTCGGTGATTGAAACTGGAGCGTAGGGGCCTTGACCCTCGGGGGTGGAGAAATTATCCAATAGGATCCCGCCGGGAGAAGTTTGTCATAACACAAAGTTCCAAATCCAACTGTCTCAAAAATTTGGCCATCTCCTAGTTTGATGCATGTATTGCCGTTGATGCACAGAAGCTCATCGGTGTTCAAATTAAAGGCTCCCCATGCTACACTACGAGGTGTAGCATGGAACTTGAGAATAATCCAGTTTAGACGGTCTACTTCTTCACCTAATTCATTCAACGTTGATGAGGTGACTACGGTATACGTGTGTACTTCAGGTGATAGAGCGCAAGATTCTCGAAGAAAAGTGTAGATTTCTTCTAGCGACAGTGTATATGGACCTAGTGCACTCCAAGGAAGAGGCACATGAACCCTTTTCATCTGCGCTTCCATCGGTTGAGTATTGCTATCACTATGATGATTGGCACCAAGGTCATTCGCCATCTATGAAGCAATATTCAGTCAACAAGGAACTAGCCTGACAACCACTACCTAAGAGAAACGTCTACACAGAAAACGCAAAACAGGAAACACAAAAGCTAAGCAAATGATGGACAAAGACAAAGAAACGATCACGCAAAGAGAGAGTCGAGCAAATAATGAAATGCATAGAAGCTCTTGCGATTTATAGTGTGAGAGTCTTTCTACCGTCGAGACTAGCACACTTCCTCACGGCCGAGGCTTGATGAAGTACTTTTGTTACATATATTTGATATGAGAATATCCCATGCTCGAGGCTAGCATACTTCCTCATGACTAAGGCTTGGCTTATGTTAGAAACAAACTTCTCTACTATTAGTTTGGAAGATTTTTGAAGCTCAAGACTAGCATAGTTTCTTACTTTGAAGGCTTGGCCGATGTTAGAACTAGTGTTATCAAATTCTAAATTAAATTTGAGGATTTTCCCAAGCTCAAGACTTGCAAACTTCCTCATGACCAAGGCTTGGCCACTATTGGTAATAACAATATTATGTTTCCATTATTTGAAAGCTCCTGACTATCGCTCATATACTTCTTTTGATACAAGGCTTGGGAAATGCGAAAAAAACAACATTTCCATATATGTAATTAAAAGATTTATGTATGCACAAGACCAATTTTAGTTTTTATGAACAAGATTTGGTATCATGAATACCACAAAAGGTTACATGGTATTCTTCGGTTTAGAATCATGGGATATATTATAATTTGTTTTATGGGATTGAAAATATGAATTTTGGCTTGCATTGTGGACAAAATTACAACCTTCAAAATGAGTTTTGGCATGAATTGTGAGTGTAGTTTTTGTTCTTGGTTTTCAATCATGGGCCATTACTTTACCGTTACAAAGTAATTACATTAACTTAAATATAGTTTTCATGAATTGTTTTTGGATAGATGTGATCTAAAGATGAATCCCAATATCTTTCCAGTTGGAGGACTCTTTATTTTACTTTAATTAGTATTTGATTTGCAATGGTGATCCTACATGAAAAAATATAGAAGACTAGGTGTTGTCGTAGAGGTGTTTTCACTTCATCCTCGGTTGGACTTTGACTCCTAAACGTCCTTGGGTACTTTTATCCAAGAACTCCTTTTCAAAATAAAAGTGTCATAGATGGAAATGAAATTAAGCTATTTAGATCTTTGTCAAACTCCTATTTCTTTGGTTTTCTGCATTTAGCTTAAAATTTTTGAATTTTAGTTAGCATTAGAAATAAAAGGGAACCTTTTATTGTGTTTCCCTAGTTTAGAAAGGATAGGAATGAATAAAAGGGTTTAGCCCCGGTTAAAATGATTTTTGAGGTTACCGGCTGGGAAGGTCAACCCGGGTACGGTAACCCTGGATAGCCGGTGTCCTGGCCGGGCGCGGGTTGGGGATAATGGGCGGCGGGCCGACCCGGGCCTGTCAGCCCTAAACCTTTTTCAAACGGCGGCCCCCATTTCGCGCCACCTTCTTCTCTTCCCCCTCGCGCTGTCGCTGCTCCGCGTTTTGTCGTGTTGCAGCCAGGGGTGTCGTCATCTTGCGAGCGCGGGGTGTGGTGTCGGTAGGCCAGGAGATTGCGCGCCAGGGGAGTGTACCCGCGTTGAGGAAAAGTGTGTGAGCTGCCAGCAGTCAGGGTGGAAGTGCGGGGAGCGGAAGCTATGGCGCCCAAGGAGAATGCGGCTAAGGGCAAATCTCGGAAGGAGAAGCCCTTGCCCGAAGTCATCCGGGAGAGGGGAGTGCACCCGGAGATCCCCGTCAAGGCAGAGTACCGCAGGCAGCTGAAGGAAGACCTAAAACGGATGGGCTGCATCGAATTCTACAATCGGCCCTGGAACCTGCAGAGGCCCGCGTTGCTGAAGGAGGTCCAGACAGGATAGCGCACCGCCAAATTCCAGGAGGACATGGTGCGGGGGCAGCCTGACGTCTGGGAGAGGGGACTTTGGAGGATCACCTACAACTTTGTCGAATCCGAGGTGGGGTACATCACGGTGCGGGGAGACGAGGAAGTGCAGCGGAGCTTCTCCCAGCCTGCACATGAGCATGACGGATTCAAGGTGGAGCATTGCCTCGATTCCAGGCTGAAGAGGGTGCTGCAGTTCCTCCTACCCATACTTACCCCGGACAGGCCTTCAAGCGTTGCAAACAAACTCGCCAAGGCTATCCTGGAAGCATACGCGGGGAGGCAGGTAATTGGATGGCACATCATCCTGGAGGATGTCGTAATCCGGGCAGTGACCAGGATAAACAATGGCAAGGGTTGCCCATTGACGCCATTCCTCTTCCACCTCTACGACGCATACAACTGCCTGGATGACGATGAGGCCGCGCAATACGCCAAGGCCTTGGAGAAGAGGCGAGCCATGTTCCCAGGAGAGTTTCCCCCGGTGGAAGGAGCAGGACAAGCCGGGACATCAGGGCAGGCTGATCCAGCAAGATCAGGGGATACCAGCGGAGCTGCAGAAGAGGAAGGGGTAGCGGTTACTCCACCCCGGGCCCCCACTACAACCCCACGAGGAGTACAACAGGAGACTCCAACAAGGGAGTACAACCCCTTCTCCCCCATCAGTCCAGTACAGGGGAGTGGCTCAGGAGAGGAGGAGTCGCCAGCCGTCAGTACGAGGGCAATGCGCCGCAGTACCAGGCAACGGCGGAGGCAGACCTCTCAACCAACATCCCGAGGTCCCATTCACCTCGATGACTCAGATGATGAAGACCCTGTGCGGCGAGCAACATCTCGAGGAGAAGGATCTCCTCACGATCCGGACCAGGGGAAGGAGTTAGAGGATCCGCTGGAAGGAGAGCCCCAGCCAAGGAAGAAGAGGAAGACCACCCCGGAGGTGCATCCGGAGTTGTCAGCAAGCCTCTGGATGGGATCCCCTTCGGCCAAGCTGAGGAAGCCTTCAAAGAGAAGGAAGGTGACCTTTGCATCGGACCGGGGAGTAGGAGAGACTCAGCCTCCAAGGAAGGTGGTACCCCTGGCCAAGGGGAAAGTGAAGAGGAGCATCCCGAAGAGGGGGTACGCGGGTCCAGGACAGGAGAGGGTGCCCAGGGAAGAGACGACTGAGGAGAGCAGCGGGTCCGGACCCGAGCCCTTGAACATACCCCGGAAACCTGCCGGACCCTCGTCTAAAGCAGGAGAGTCCAGCACCCCCGCTCCAAGGAAGGAGACTGTCCTGGAGAGAAGGAGAGGAGCCATCCCCGGTGCACCTACTCCCCTGTTCAGGATTACAGAAGAGAATCCCCTGAACCCTATCCAGGAGACCCTGCAAATGTGTATGGAGGAGCACAAGGTGATGTATCGATCGCTCAGGGAAGTAGGGGAAGTCCTGAAGACGAATGCAGTGGAGCGCTACCCCGAGCTGGTGAGAGCTATGCAGGAGCAGCGAGATGCCCTCAACAAGGAGGTGAAGGAGCTGTGAGATCAGGCAATGGACTTCTCCATCAACATCCTGACCCAGGACAAGGAGATCGAGGCATTGAAGAAGTATGTCTCGACTCAGAATGGGTGGGCGCGGGCTAACCTCTTCGCCTTGCAGAAGACTCTGCTCACGCCAGGGGAGGCTCAGGCCAAGGCGCGGTTGTTTGATGCGCACCTGCAGGGTGATGGCGCGGATGCCGCTGTACGTATGGCATCCTTCCTGAAGAAACATAGGGCGCGGATAGAAGGTGCCCTGGAGGAGATGCGAATCCTCCTCAAGGAGATGTATGAGCGATTTCCAGGAGAGGCAGCAGCAGCCGAGGTCGCAGCAGCAGAGGCGGAGGCAACCTGGGGTGTTACGGTGCGAACAGGGGAAACAGGAGGACCAGGTGGGACTCCTTCGGTGTCTGCCCCATTAGCCGCAGCTGATCCAGGGGAGCAAATGGTGGAAGAAGCCCAACCCGATGTTGGGATGGCATGGGAGGAGGAAGATGATCCAGGGGTAATGGATGAAGCCCAGCTAGTGCCCGGGGTAGTGACGGAGGTTCCCCGGGAAGTGCCAGGGGCAATGGATGCTGCCCCATCCGTTCTTGAAGAAGTGCGGCCAGCAGAAGTGCCAGCCACCGAAGCTCAACCCGAACCCATGATAGAGGAAGATGTTCTCCCTGCACCGAGGGAAGAAAGAGAGGATCCACCCGGACAGGAGGTAGGAGGGGCAGCTTCACCGATGGAAGAGGAGATAGTTGCTGCCCCACCAACCCTGGAGACAGAGGAGCACGTCGAACCCGGGGAAGGTGTCCCCGTGGTAGTCCCACCCGAGTCAGCAATGAATGAGCAAGCTCCCCCTGAAGAGGAAGCCGTTGCGAGTGCTCCATCTAAGTTGGGAGTAGAGGAGGAGGTGCCACCCACGGGGGAGGTGACCGATTGCTTACCTGGAGCAGGGGTAGCTGGGGAGGCTCCACTAGCTGAGGAGGCTCCACTAGGAGGGGAGGTAAGCAAGGAAATCCAGCCCGAGCCGGAGTTGCCATCAGTCGAGGTGCCGGTGGCTGACGAGCCAGGGCAGCAGGATGGTACTCCAGGAGAGGAGGTCGTCGCAGAAGGGGAAGTCACGCCAGGAGAACCGACAGACCCACCCACTGAAGAGCCTGCCCCGGACACCACCGACCCGCCTCTAATCGAAGCCGAGCCAGGGGTAGTGATGATACCCGAGACCCCTGTAGTGGTTCCCGAGGAAGTTATCCTGGATGAGGTTGATGCCCTCTCCGGGGGAACGGAACCCTTGGATGCGGAGCCCGAGGGAGTCACATCCAGGGGAGGACCAATACTTAGGGAAGGTACGGGTGACAACCCGGAGGAGCGAGGAGAACCGGAGGTGACCAGCGTCCTTGTCCGAGTGGACCAGGGGAGCGAAGACAGGGGAGCGGCCAAGCGGACAGCACCTACCCGGGTTGGGTTCGAGGGCCAATCTCGCATCAAGTTGACCAGGGCTAGATCTATCTAGCTTTAGGTTAGAAGATAGGCATTTAGTAGTAGAAGGATAGAGGTGTGTTCACACCGTTTTGGATTTGTATTAGTTTTTATGTGTGTGACTTATAGGCGGTACAGGAGAGGCCACGTGGGCCTTATCTTGTCCGGGTATTCCGCGATCCACTTAAAGCGGATCTGAAGCATGGAACCCGGAGTAGCGTAGAGATACTTAGCCAAGGAATGTTCTCATTCTTTGGGTCTCTTTTGTATCATCTTCATTTTCAGAGTATCTAGGGTTGCGGCCGCCTTTCTAAGTCTAAACCGTCTCCCTTGATGTTTTGTGTGTGTGTGGTGGTGTAATTGAGTCCCTTGCATTGTTTGCTTGAAGATCTGGAGTGAAGAATAGTGTTGGTGAGATCTGTACTAGTGTCCAGGGTAAGGAGTCTTGGCAGTTAGGCACCATTACGAGTCAGTACCTTAGGTGAACAGTGGTTCCCTAATATTCCCCGGGGACAGTGGTCTAGCGCGGGAAAATTGGTCACTGTTGCGGAGAGTGGGTCTTAGTCCTCCTACTATCCTGGATCTGTATCCAAAGTTGTCCCTTTCTACCTTCTATCCTGGTTGGGAGTCAACGTGTGAGTAGCCATACCAACAGGGGAACATTGGCACCCTTATAGTGACCTGTACCGGGATTAACAACCCTGGTACTGAAGGGGGCCGAGTCTAACCCTGGGCAAAGATGAATCAAGAGAAAAGACCGTTGTTGTATTGTAGGTTTGTGTGTTGTGTTGAGTAGTGAGAGATTCGAGGAGAGAGGAAGTCAAGTGCCCTAAATCCAGCACTTTAAACTAAGGGAGATCCCTCTGAGGGACAAACTGAGGTAAAACTAAACCAGCTTGGAGATATACTGGTGGACCATGGTAGGAGGAGTCAAACTCCCCTGGAAGGAAACTAGGACAGGAGAAGCAGAATTACTAACCAGGAGATCAGCACCATCCTGGTCAAAGGAGAAGCAAGACATGACAGTGATAGAAGCACTGTCCTGGGAAGGTTATCCTAATCACTTTGGAGCTCAGTGAATCCCCGCGGATCGATTAATCCGGATATCACCTCTGAGGGTGTTCTTAACACTTAAAAGAACACTAAAGGGGAATATCGCTATCACGAATTACGACAATCTTAATCGTACAAACTTGTAGTAGATTTGTTGTAGACGATGTGGACTAAAACTTGACTCATAAGACCTTATAGGTTGTAAGATAGTGCGCAAAATGGATTACAAAATACCATCACTGTCCATGTGAGGTGAAAATATTACCAACAAGAGAGATGCAATCAAATTATCATCAACTGGAAATTTTTTCATGTTCATCTCCAAAACACTCTTGTGCCAAAACGATTTATCAAAAATAGCTCAACTAGTAGCCTTGCAAGTGGTGAAAGCTTCCAAATATTCTACAAAGAAAATATAGTCGAAAACTAGACCCGTTGCACTCAAATTCATGCCTTGTCTTCAATATTTTTTTGATTGGGTCAAAGTTTCTTTCACTAAAACTAGACTATGATTAGAATTTATTCAAAAAAAGAAGTCAAAATGTAATGGTGGATCATTGAAAATCATCCCAACTCATTGGAAATCATCCAGTTTTTTACTTTTTATATCGTAAAAACATAATTACAAATCCAATAGCAAAGTTATCCGGATCAAAAAAATTTCAAGTGGGATGATCTAAAGATCACACTCATATAAAAGTAAATCATGAAAAACTATTTTATTTCACATAATTGGCTTGCAATGGTAAAACATGACAAATGTATGAAAATCAAAAACAAAAACTCATTTTCTAAAATGCATAATAATTAATCATAATTTATTGTATAAGCTTTTACCACACAATCGAGACTTGATGTGTGACCCTACTTAAGTGATTTCGTCAAAAACAAAGTTGAGATGAAAAATTTACAGCTCTTCATAGGTTTTGCCCTTCATCCAAAATGTCATTTTTTGTCACTAAGGACGTTTGGGGTTAACTTTATTTTACGCAATGGATCAAAAAAGATCGACTTAGGGCTTGGTTTTAGTGATATAAATTCCGTTTTGATTAATAATGTTTTGAAGATACCCATAGTTTTAAATGCGATGGGTCTTGATTTAGACTATTTTTCCGCTGAAATTCTGTTGGCGGTTTTCACTATTGCAAGGCTACCTTTTGAGCAACATTTTTATTTTTCATGAATTTGTTCTGGAACAAGGGTGTTTCTGAGATGAAAGGGGATAACTTTATAGTTGATGATTTTTTTATTGCAATTCATTTGTTGGTAGAATTTTCACTTTGAAATGAAAATGATGAAGTTTGTATATAATACTGATACATTATAATCTCGCAATCTATGAAGCTTTATGAACCAAAATATGGTCCAAATGACCTGCAATAACTCTACTATAAGATTGTAGTCATTTTACGCGTTGAAATTTGAATTACTTACCTTTGCTTTCATTTATAACATTGATTTTGAAAAATGAATTGGCTAAAAATAGGCTCTAATGTTTAGGGGTTAAGGTAAAAGTTTAAAAAATGGGCCCCATGGATGATAGCTATAAACTTACCTATTTGTATACATGTTTAGAGACTCAAACTTTGGAATTCCTTTCTTGGTCGATACCCAAAAAAAGGTCAAACATCCTTATGATCTTGCTAAACACAAATAGTTTACTTACTAGAATTCAGCAAGTTCACTTCCTTGAATTAACTTGAAGATCGAGCTATCACAAAGCTCTAAATTTCTCTAATTAGAACTTTAATTTTCAAGAACACAATTATAAGAGGTTTTTGAGTAACTAAGTAAAAATTCAATAAAACTCAACCTGGACATTGATTTTGGTTTAGAATTTGGCCAAACTTTGTATTCAATGCATTTAAATTGTGGTGATTCTTTATCTCTCCACACATTCAAAACTTCACATTCAATCATATCCCAATTAGATTGGTAAATGTTCCACGCATTCGAGCAGAATGACGCAAAATCGTCACCATTAATTGTGTATAGAGCTTTTTTTTTCACCTATATTGATCTTTAGAGTAATATAGATGGTTGATCGATGGTTAGAGTATTCTACTCTTCAAAATCCACAAATTTCTATACGACAACACAATCTTTTCCATTTTTTATAAATCCTTGCAACAATTGAAGTCATGGTTAGAGTTCTTTAAAGGTGGATTCCAAAAGAAAGTATTTAAATTCCACAAAAATCAAGAAAAAAAAAAAAAAAAAAAAAAAACTTCCATATGAAAGCTTCTTTCCTCGACACAAGAACACCGTTAGACATGAAAGGATTAAATAACTCGCAAGGCAAGACAGTGCAAGAATGTATAAATACTCAATCATTATACCTAAAATAGAATGTCCAAAAATCCCCATCGAACGAAAATTCTATTGAAAAAGCCAATATGAGATCTCAAAGACAGCCACTGAAGGCGACTTCAGTCTTTATCGTAATCCCCATTCCGTTAAAATGGCGTTATGCTGCTAAAATGGCACACCGCAATCTTCTGAACTGCAATTCAAAAACCATGTGATATAACAGAATCTGAAGGTGATATTATGGAAAATGAGTGAAAATTTGTATAAAGGAGTGATAATATTTCAAAATTTGTGATATATTATAGAATACACTATTCCATGTCAGCACATATGTAAGATATGGTGTGACAAAATGGCACATGGCATAGTGCCATTTTAAACACTTTAAACACTTTCCTCAAGGACTTTACATTTTTGTCTTCAAACTTTACATATAGGTGATCCTCGAACTAGGAAAGTCTCAAAGATCATTCCGGCTCCAAGGACGTTTAACATCTGGTTTTTGCATCAACATGAAACAACATTGTCAAGATTGGACTCATCGTACAAAATATGGACTTCAATCTATTGATTACTTGTGAGCTCGATTTAACCTCACCGTACTCCTCATTTGGACTGTTGTAGAGAGAAGTTAGTGTCTATTCCCGAAAGGGGTGAGTAGTTTTGTTCTACTTCCTCTTTGTCTTGTGGCCATTGAGGTAAAGACATTACGAACAGACGTTGTATCCACGCCAATCTCTTATTGGAGATTGGAGTTCTTATCTATCTATCTTGTAGAGAGAAATTCCGAAATCCACCAGTTTGAGCAGGTCCGATTAACACATTCACTGATTTCACATCCCTGAGCAATGAAATTAGCAACATGCCTAGACAGTGAAAGATAGATGCTAGCAAGTAATTTTGAATGGTGGAATTCTCGTGTATATATGCAAGTCCTTGTAGTAACATTTGCATGTAGGACTTGCGATCACCAGGGGAGATGGCTATATATATGCGGATTTGTGATGATTCCAAGCAAATCACCTTCTATCACTTCAAGAATTTCAGAAGATGAGTGTCATTGTACACGTATACGTCTAGTAGCTTCATGATCAATGTTTGGGTGGTTCAAGTTGCTATAAGTTTCTCGCATAGTATTTACGTTCCTCGATGACACGATCATGTCTTCTTCCTCGTCGACCTCTTGTGAGCTCTCATTCTCTTAATTGCCACCTTCATCTTAGTTTGCACAAACTTTGGAATGATGAGAAATGTCACACATCATTCACGAAACATCTTGTCATTCAAATTTGAACTTAGAATGGTCTTGGGTTTCCTTGAGTCAAACAAGGATAAGAGAGATAATAGATAATTGACTCATATTAGTGATGCATCTTTCCATCTAGTTAGCAAGAGGGAATTAGATTGTATTGGCACTGAACACTTCAAGTTTTAACCAAACAAGAAGAAGCAATTGACGACATGGCCAATATTATTACCGTTGCTATTTATTGAATTGTCACTTATTTTCCTTATTCAATGATTTTCCTCATGGACTACTTTTAGTAGCCAAAAAATTAGTCTATTGTAACATTGATGATTTGTAACTTGTAATTATGCCAACTATGTGTGAGCACTAACCTGAATAAGAAGATATTTGATAATAGTAGTGTCACACCTTACATTTGGAAAATTTGAGCATTTAAAATGAAAGTGGTTGCCACTATTCAGAAGCTTTAAAAACAATGTCAAACTTGTCGCTCTCTAGACAACGCGAATACATGACATATCTATCTAGGCCACTTAATTTTGATATTGACATATTGATTGTAGTTGTATCTAGACTAATGAAGCCTTCATGAAGCAATAAATATTTTGAAATTCAACAAGCACTTTCATGGAAGATGTATAAGGTTGGACAAGAAAAAAGGTGGATACAAAAGTGATGAGGAATATGGTCTTTTATACGCTTAGAGCTTCATACTATCAAGAGCCATGAATATCCATCCTTTCCTCGGTCGTTGAGAAACTTTGAATAATTCCAATATTTAACTCTCGACTTTTCCTTCTATGTCTTGGTAGTAGGTATGAAGCTTGTATTTCCAACTAGAATTTTTTTTGACTTCATCTTGACATCACCTATGCTAGTACCAAAAAATAAATCATAAGGAAATTTTCTTAGCTAAAATAGTGACTTGATGTTGAAACTGGCGACAAATTAAGAAGAAAAAAAAAATAATCAATAACTAGACTCCTTGCACTAGAAATTCAATCCTATATCTACAACTTCTTGGATTGAGCAAAAATTTCTACCATAGTAAACACAAAACTTGATTTGGAATCCAACCAAGGAAACAATGTTAATATCTCACATCCAATCATTGAATGAGGAGATATTCCTCCTCAAGAGCTACATATTGCTTGAGTTTTCTTGGTATATTTCACATCTAATACCAAACTATTCCAAAAAAAATAGTTTCAACCAAACTATTGTCAAAGTCCATTGAAAGATTGCACTAGCATCAAGAAAAAAATGATTCAACATCACTAGTAGAAAAAACCATCCTTTTAACTAGAAAATGTAATCATGTTGTTAAAAATGACCGAATCTACATGAGGAGGAATTTGACTCTTGGTAGTCATTTGAAGTGAATTTTATGACTAGTTCTAGTTATTGGGAAAGAAATAGTCATAACATGTACCTTAAATGACTACCAAGAGTCAAATTCCTAGTCATATAGTTTTAGTCATTTCGAACAACATGTCTACATTTTCTAGTCATATGAGCGTATTTCTACTTGTGCATGTAGGAATGCACTAAAATAAACTTGCCCCTCATTGTACCTATGAGAATGACAATCTCAAAATTCAAAATGCAAGCTATTATGCTATATTATGTATACATCAATCCATTTTGTAAGGATTTTAATACACATATGGTGCAAAGCAAATTAAAATCCAATTGAGAAATAATTAGAAATAAAGTAAAAGCAAAGTAGAAGCAACTCAAAAATAAGTTAAGATTTTAACCCTTAAGCGGGCCGAATGTCGAAAATCGACATTCTGGATGACAGAAACTTTGGAGAGCCATAACTTCTTCATCCGGACTCCGTTTTGGACGAAATCACTTGGGTTGGGTCCCAAATCAAGTCTAGTTCATGTCATAAAAATCTCAGACCCATACAATGAAGTATGAATTAATGGCATGCATTTCAGTGACAGCAGCCTAGTTTTAGACATTTTTTCCTTTGTAAAATTTAGGGCAGTTTTCACCATTGCAGGGCCATAATTTGCACAAAGAAATTTTTCTCATGGTTTTTTTTTGTTCAAGGATGCTACTGAGATGAAGGTGAACAACATTCTAATTGGTGACTTTTTCATTGCAATAAGTCTAATGGTAGCATTTTCACTTTAAAGTGAAAATGACGAAATTATGTGATCATTTTTGAGTATTAATACATTATGATCTCGCAATCTATGAAGCCTCATGACTCAAAATTTGACCCACATGATGTTCAATATGTCTACGACAAGATTGTACGGTTGAGATTTGGATAACACACTTTTACCTCCACCTATGACAATGCTTTTGAGGATGTGTTCATTTTACTACAAATGAGTCAAACCATTTAGGGGTTAAAGGTGCACAACGACAAGCAACCTAATGTTATACCCACTATTTTCTAAATATAACAATCTTCATTGCAAATACTTGGATTTCATTTCACTTAGAAAAGAATCAAGATTCAATTTTTTGGAATTTCAAATGATGGTGAACATGCATTTCTCCGATTTCCACATGACTATACCATAAAAATGGATTAAAAGTAGCAACATTTGATATAAGGGAGAGTGCTCAAATATGGAGTAATTCCATCATGGAGCTTAAGGCTTCTTCATTCATAGGTATATAAACTTATGCGATACAACAATATCATGTACTCACTCCAAATAGTTTAGGGTGTCAGATTAGAGTATCAATTTAGGAACACATGTAACTTCACCTTTAGAAAGTAATAGCAAATAGTAGAAGTGTTCAAAAATGATGAATCAACTTCGACTATCTTCCACTTACTTTCTCCATGCACAATTTTTTTTATGCTAGTAATATCTTCATTAGAGATTTCTAATGCTCAAATATGCGCCATATATAATTGACTACTCTCTTCTAAACCCCTAACTATTCTTGCAGATATGATATATTGCCATTTTGGGCAACCTAGTTTTATGGGTTATATCTAATATATTTGACTAAGATTTCTATTGAGTGTTCTCTATATTACAAGGTGTGTGTGCAACAAAGTGCATAGTCAAATTCCAAATTAAGAGTTTTCTAACGCAAATTTTAGTTTTCACATGCTAGGCGAGAAGAAAAGAACTTATTCTTGACATTTTTTTATTTTTCATTATTTTTTCTTTTTTTAGGAATATGTTCATAACCACATCACTGTTTGAATTCCAAAGGGCTTAAGTCGAAACGTATACCAATTCTACAAGGGGAGCCCTCAAACTTTATAAGAGCACGCTTCAAAGTTTGGAGATGGAAATTTGAGTAAATAACTTTTGCACAAATTTTGGATGTTACGATCTTGCAAATGATGAACATCTAACCGTCAATTTTTGGATAATGACTTAAAGTAGGCTTGTCTATAAGATCTTACGGTTGGAAATATAAAAATAGTTAGAAAATTTGCTTCACACTCTGGGGATTGCATAGAGGTAAAAAATTGGAGTTTTGAGGTTTCAAGCTCCACAAGGGAATTTAATTGTTAAAATTTGTGCAGTTGAAATTCAAATATTTTACATTAATTCTCTTTATGACTGTTAAAAGAGAATTACATTTTTTGATATGGAATAGGTAAGGACACATAGGGACTAAACTTAGTCAATAGAAGTATATAAATAATAAACTCAAATGCAATTTAATTAATGGTGCTTTCAGTTTCCCACATTAGTATCTAATACTTTGTCAAATATAGAACAACCTTTATTTTTTGTACGTAATATAATAATAAAAATAATAATTGTAAGTGTTTATTACTTTGTATCCAAAACCATTTCAGTCTTGTGTGCCAAAGCACATTAGTCTTTTGTGCTAAAACATAAAAGACTATTACAATTAATCCATCTGTGACCTTCTTTCTAGAGGGCATGATTGGTTGACCTTCCAAGGTTGTGATCAGTCAACCTTCTAAAGGTGGTGATTAATTGACCTTTGAAAGGTGTAATTGGTCGACCATGCACTCACTATACATTAGCCTATTCACTCACTACAAGCACAAAAGATGAGCACTTGTGATCAACTCAGTTGGTCACTTCTTCAAAATTAAACTCAACACTCATATTTAAGACTAAGAAATCCTTGATTTTGATTTTACCAATTCCAATCTACATTGTTCCCATACACTTCACAATTCCTCACAAAAAGGTTACAAGTGAACATTGATAGAGTACATTCATGATCATGAAAATCTCCGCTTCAACCCTTCAATGCTCCTTTCAAAAGTTAAAAAAGGGAAAAAAAAAGAAAAAGAAAAAAAAGAAAAAAACACATTGGGAAGGGTAAGCGTTCGTAGCAGCTACCAAGGAGGATGGAGGAGGGGTAATGAGCCCCCTAATTTTTTGATGTATAGACATTAAATGCCAAGCAATAAGCTTCCGAGGATAAATTGGGGTCGCAGACCCCAAATCTGAATTCAAAATGATCAAAAACGGCCTTGGGAGGTCCCCATGGATTCTGGGTGCCTCCTTGGTAGCTGCTACGAACCATTGCCCCATTGGGCACAGAATGACGAGGTGCCTGTGTCCAATTTCGGAGCAACTCGAAAACCCTAATTCCGCCACACGGCGCCACCAAGCCCTACAAAACCCTCTCTCGTCATCTTCCTCAGACATCGCTCGTCTTCATTGCTGTGTATGCAATTTTGTTATGCAATCTCACTGTCTGTTCTTTTTGTTGTTGTATATGTTTTTGCCTGGCCTCTGGTATCTGGTGCGGTGAGCAGGCTTCGGCATGCAACGACCTCCACCTCGTAAACGTGGCCTACATCACTTTGTTTCAGGCGCGACGTGGATTGGGCTGTCCCTCTACCATTACTTATGTCCTGTGCACATTCCTGCTTTTTTCATGGTCTAGGATGGTTACCTCTATGTGCGCAGTTGCTGGTGGTCGCTGAGACCTTGTCACACAAGGAGAACCTCCTCAGTACACCACTGCATCTCTATGACGCTTCACTGTAGACTGAGACCTTCTTTCTTGTCCGTTACCGGCGATTCTCACTATAACAATACCCAAAAACTCTGATCTCGATGTCTGTGATGATTACCATGTCTAGGGTTTAAGGTTTATAGATTAGGGTTTTGATTTTCGGCTGGATGAAGATACAATTCATAGACCTGTTCTGAACTATGATGTGGAACAAACATGCACTACCAACTGACAGCCTCAAGTTTAGTTTAGAGAAAGACGGGGGTAGTATCCTTGGCGGGATGGTACCCTGACAGTATGGAGCGGCCTTATGTATTGGTCGTAGAGTCCGACGTTAACGTCTGAGAACGGTGTCGATGAGATGAGGTCGCATATTCCATTGCCCTGGGGAGCGGCGTCGCTGCAATTACTCTTTGGGACAGACCATGCCACTTTCATATTTTAGTTTGTTGCATTTGAGAAAGGATGATCACCAATCCGTTACCACTCTGAAAGAGTACGTGTGGACGAACACTAAACCATGGCTGTGGTTCTGATCTCAGAATTGATTTTGGTCACAAGGTTGAGGAGATGATTATTTCATACCAATTGTTCTATCTCTGACTATACTGTGGAGAACTTTATGAGGCTGTTTATGATCCTTGACGTTCTGGTCTGGTATGGGAAGGTAGGGGAGTGATGATCAGAAATGTAAAACAGTTATCCCTGACCGAATGAATCATGTGGATACAACATCACACACTCTGACTCCTGCCTGTTTTAAGGTTATTGGTAAGTTGATTAGACGAGTGTCGTATATGTCAGTAGGGTGTTGGTAATGTGGTGATGACGATATTGCTTTGGCTGCGAGGCGTTACCACTTTGCCTTCCTTAACGGAGTGGGTGTCGGCTAAAGCGTAGAGAAGCAGTGTTTCTTCCTTTTGGTGGAAGGACCCCAGCCTCAAACCAATGCTAGCTCCTCTCATGAGCGTGTGTTGACCTGTCTACTGGAACATCACAATCTGAGAAAAAATCATATTTTTACTCGTAATCACGAACTATTGCTCCATTGATTTGCAATATAATGGTGAAGATCCATTGAATAGGACAACCTGAACATTCGATGGGGTTAGCCAATTCTGAACACAATTAATTCAAAATAAGTTGCATGATGCAGAGATGTAGTCTGAGAAATTGACATGGTCTATTCTCAGCACAGATTGAATACTCAATCCGCACATAAATGCGACATTAACCAAAAACCATTCATTATGATCTCTTTGATGATCATCGCGTCGGCTGAGGCTTCTTTTAGGGTTATATGTTTCGGCTGGATGAAGATACAATTCATAGACCTGTTCTGAACTATGGTGTGGAACAAACATGCACTACCAACTGACAGCCTCAAGTTTAGATCAGAGAAAGACGGGGGTTGTATCCTTGGCGGGATACTACCCTACCAGCATGGAGTGGCCTTATGTACTGGTCGTAGAGTCCGACGTTAATGTCTGAGAACGGTGTCGATGAGATGAGGTCGCATATTCCATTGCCTTGGGGAGCGGCGTCGCTGCAATTACTCTTTGGGACAGACCATGCCACTTTCATATTTTAGTTTGTTGCATTTGAGAAAGGATGATCACCAATCCGTTACCACTCTGAAAGAGTACGTGTGGACGAACACCAAACCATGGCTGTGGTTCTGATCTCAGAATTGTTTGTGGTGACAAGGTTGAGGAGACGATTATGTCATACCAATTGTTCTTTCTCTGACTACAATGTGGCGAACTTGTAGGGGAGTGATGATCAGAAATGTATAACAGTTATCCCTGACCGAATAAATCATGTGGATACAACATCACACATTCTGACTCCTATCTCTTTCAAGGTTATTGGTAAGCTGATAAGAAGAGTGTCGTAGATGTTAGTAGGGTTCTGGTAATGTGGTGAATACGATTTTGCTTTGGCTGCGAGGCGTTACCACTTTGTCTTCCTTAACGGAGTGGGTGTCGGCTAAAGCGTAGAGAAGCAGTGTTTCTTCCTTTTGGTGGAAGGACCCCAGCCTCAAACCAATGCTAGCTCCTTTCATGAGCGCGTGTTGACCTGTCTACTGGAACATCACGATCTGAAAATAAATCAGAAACGCGCTTACGCAATCCTCTTTTGACCATGAATCCTTTTCAATCCAGGAAGATAAAGTTTCTTCCATTCCAATCCAGGAGGAAAGAGTTTCTTTCAAAATGAGAACTTGATCCTTCCATAAGAGCGGAGTTGGCCAAATATAAACACCATGCAGTCGACAATACGTACGATACGTATCATGATCAACACTATATTCTCTCCTAGAAAGTGAGAAGGTCTCGTATGTTTTGGAATGAATCTGTTCCACTGGCATGGGAAAATGTTCTCCTAATGGAGAACATGAGAAAATGTAGTACTAACAGAGAACTCAATCAGATGTGAACAAGGAGCCTCAACTTTCACACTGGATGTTGACTCTGATGAAGCCAATGAGTAACACTACGATTGTCCATTCCTCATTGTTTGTGAAACTACATGTACAAGTATAAGTGAGCAATTGACTACAGAGGGGAATGTAACAATGCTACGGACAACATGTATAAGTGGTGTCAACCCCTTCGCTTATGCTAGAGTTGCCCTTCGCTTATGCTCTTCCTACCTATAGTTGCCCTTCGCTTATGCTCTTCCTGACCTACAGTTGCCATGAAGACTTTTATAGGACTTCATCAAAAAGTCCTTGTTTTGTTTCTGTTTCGGTGTATTGCGTCCAAAAGTGGCAACTCTGTCTCTGTCGTCATATCTAAGCCTTTCTAAGTGGACAAAGTTATGAAACTCCGTGCCTAGAACCTCAATAGCGGCAATCAGTGAAGGGAGTGGCAGCATGCGTAATTCAATTATTCCTCATCGTTCGTGAAACTACATGTACTAGTACAAACATTCGTGTTCTTGCGGCGTACAGCTTGGCTGTATCAGCTTTGATTTGTCTTGGGGCTCTCCGTGGAAGCATGGGAGCGGGGTTCGGTCCAGGCGCGGTTGTGAAATATCTGATATTGCAAGCAAGAACTCGATGAGCGCCAGATTAGATGAAGAACTACGAAAGTAAGCCACATAGAAGCTGGAGAGATTAACACCTGTGCTTTAAAGCTTGCTGGGCGATGATCTGTTTCTGAGGGCCGTAGGTAAACATCCGCTGGAGAAGTGATCGGAAACCTTACTCGTCCGGGAAAGACTGTTGTATAAGACTGAGTATCACAGTAGTTAAAGTTGACATAGTTCGGAAGCGACTTCATTCTCAGCCACTGCCCCTTACTTGGCGTACCCAATGTCTCAAACATTGCTCGGTGTCCGTTCTCGCGTCACGAATACTACGAGACCTTGTGACCGGTTATTAGTTCGGGGAAGATACATCGAGCAGCCCAAATGTTAACCTTTGGTCATACCGCTGTCACTAGTGAAATACTGTCCTTCCGAAGTGATTTGTTTACAAGTGACAAGATAGTGCATGTTTAAATTGTTCCTCTAATAATATTAACCCCTAACTCTCCTTGTTGCAAAACAGTCTAAGTCACAAAATTTGACCTTTCTTTAGATTAAGCTCAAAAAATCTCAATCCAAGCATTATTTAAAAGATTCAACCGTAAGATCTCAAAGTTGACTTGACATTCTTTTCACATACCAAATTTGAACCGTTCATTCTTCCTCATTTGTGAGATTATAATGGTCAAAGTTGGCTGAGTTTTTCTCCGGCAGGAACCTCCAAAACCCGTTTCGGGTTTTAAGGAGAGTTAGGGGTTAAGAAAAATTGTTATATCTGTCACTTTTGTTTAAAATTTTGCTTGTCTAATAGGTTATAGTATAGCTTATTACACGAAAAAAATCCAAAGAGAATTGAAAAGTATAATAATAAATTTTGATGTTTGATGCACTATTAAACAAGCTCTCTTGCGTTTTAACCCTTTCATGACCACTCCTGTTTTGGAAGTCGAGGTTTTTTTGAGGTGTCTGGATGTATTTGGGAGTGCATCGAACAAATGAAGGGTCAAAATTAAGATCCGACCGTATAAATGTGTAGTGAACTTCATATACATGCTAGTGGCCAAACATGGGTCAGATCTACCGTATAAACTAGAGTATTATGATGTTCCGAGTCAAGTGTAGTACATAGCGTATACATGACCTTGAAGCTTTTACTAGAATTAGAGACCAGAATATCCAGATTTGGGCAAAACACATGTGGCCAATATTGTAGAGAGTTTGAAGATCTATCCAACAACACCATGAGCGTTGCATTTCGAGCATTTATGAAACTGAAATTGTGAAAAGAGACCAAGAACCCAGTTCCTTGTATACGGTAGCCTACGAGAAATACATGGGATATCGTAGCAAATATGGCCAGATTGAAAAATCAGACATGGTCACATTCATCAGACACCGAGCCTTGACGTAGAATCAGTGTGCAAACAACATGTGGTTGATTCTTTTTGGGGAGGATTTCAGGTTGTACAAACGTATACGCTTTGATAGACGGTGTTGGGTTGCCAAAAGAAATCAACTCCTCTTTTGTCGACGGAGCCAATTGATTAGTACTCCCATGTTCCCATGTTCCCAAGGGACCCTTAGAATTGGTGTCATGTGTCCTCGACAGCCGTATTTCTTGAATCTTTCTCACTTCATTCCAGACCTGCTACCGTATTTCATACTCATCACCATGTATAGACAGGTCTACCAGGCGGAGTACGAGTCCAAATGCATCGTTGTTTTGTGTAGTAGATCCAACACACACTCCTCTTCCAGCGTTGTTCTCAAACATTTTGCTATTTCTACACAGATTCTACTCAATCATGGAATAACCACACTTCAGCGACCATATTTGGTTGATTGGTCATGAAAGGGTTAAAGAAGAAGTCTTTTTGTGTGCAATTTTCTACTCGTGTTGGAACCCATGAGCAGCTCGGGTGCACGATATGACAAAAGCCATCGCCAACTTAGTGATTGTCGTTTTGTACAAAATTATCAATTGCAGATCTGGTAGCTAGCTTAATATACTCGTGAAGAACTTTATTTGTCCTTGCAAAGGCTAGCCACTTCGAAATCGGCGAGCTTAAGCTCGCCGTTGAAACCGATGCCGATGAGGAAATTCTTTGGTTTCAGATCCCTGTGAGAAGCATTGGTTAGAGCCTCTGATCGTAACATTGATGGATTCATAATTAACAAAGAGAAGAGAGAGTCAAGTATGTGTGAATAATGGAATTCTTGTGACAACGTGCAAGTCCCTGAAGCAACATTTGCAAGTGAGACTTGTAATTGGCACTAGAGAGTTTGATGCTTGAGTTTTGGATCACCCTATTTAGATGAGTCTCCATGAACTCAAAAACAAGGTGATGGATGCTCTTGTGCGGATAAACGTCGAGCAGCTTGATGACGTTTGGGTGATTCAACTTCCTTGATCTTAAAATGAACCTCCTTCAAGCCTCACATTCTTGGCTGTCGCAATCTTAAGTTTCACACTGCTTCTGTACGAGTCTAGGGTTTGCACCGTATGCTCTCAACGCAAAATGCTAGGGATTGTCGATTTTGATTAAGAAAATTTGCAACGTCTATGACGTTTGGTGAAGGCATTAACACCTGGAAAGGAAACGTTTATACATGTTCTTGCAGATCATAACCCTTGTGAGGTTGATGGCAATGAAGAAGATTTGAACACAAGTCGGAGAGTGAGTTTCTCACCTGAGACCCCACTGTACATATAGACGAGTTGTAATTGGTATAATACATACGTGGAATTGGTTTGCTAACAATTACAACATCCTCCACCTTACCGAATGTCAGTTAATTGCAATCAATTGATATTTTTTATGGAGTCAAAGGATATTTGGTT
The DNA here is from genome assembly GCA_037043015.1 of Bryum argenteum. Classification (NCBI taxonomy): domain Eukaryota; kingdom Viridiplantae; phylum Streptophyta; class Bryopsida; order Bryales; family Bryaceae; genus Bryum; species Bryum argenteum. The sequence goes on from CM073330.1 coordinate 9,718,059, forward strand.
TGGAGTTGAGGCTCATGAAAACTCTTATAGAAATTGATAGGATTGATACGCAGAAATTCAGATATGCAGGTCGGGTGCCTATCCTTGTTGTGCAACGGTATGACACTGTCTAGTAGAAAATGGCACTAAAAGTGACGGCCGTAATGTCTTGACTGGAATGACACAAAGTGTCAGTTTTAATTGTGCTTCTAATAACATAAAAACAAATTATGTTCTTTGTCACTTTCTCTTAGATTTTATTTTTATTATTATTATTATTATTATTATTATTTTTGTAATAAGCATACAAGTGATACAACACCCTAATAGATTAGTAAAAAAGTTAAGTAAACGTGATAAAATATAATAATTTATTGTCATGTCATTAGAAGCACAATTAAAATACGCACCATGTGTCAGTACGGTCAAGTCATTACGGCCGTCACTTTTAGTGCCATTTTCTTCTAATGTGAGGCTCATTGTATTGTTGCCGATACGAGTGTTATCCTGCACTTGCACTTAAACTGGAGCGTCTCGAGGTACTCTAACCAAGACTCTCTTGTATGATTGAGGCACCCTTGAATCTCATTGATGTTTTTACTCTATTTTGAATCTGCAAAGTGCATGTACCTTCACTAGTAACTGAGCAATTGCATACCCATATGTTGACAACGATCCTATGAGGTGGTTGATGCCTCTAACTACTTGACAGCGACCTAGAAGACGTATCAGTCAGGCCTTTGATACCTGCTTTGCAGGAAAATGATGTATTGTCATCCCTAGAGTTATCCCATAATCTTCTTGGTAATTTTTTATTGTAACTCATAGATACTTGTTTTTCTTGTACTTTGAAGCTTACCTCTCTCATGTCAATTGTCTTTGCTATTGCTAGAATATTCTTGAAACAAGTTATTTGTCTTATCTACATATGTGAATTATCGCACTCTTCGATTCCGGCTTTACTCAATTTGCTCGGTATTCAAGTACTAAGTTGATCTGTTGAAGAGGTAATGCAACAATAAGTAGTGCTAATCTAGATTCCAAGCATAATTTTATCTTCATTTATTCACAAACTATTAGTTCTGGATGGGTATGCTCAAGTGGCCGTGTGAATTGGGTATGACAACTTGTATGAGTATGACTTTTCCTCAAATACAAAAGTACAAATTACTACAGACCCCACATTCTTAAGTAAATGATGTGGGGTCATCCAAAATAAATTAGGTGGGACCATTGCGTGGGGCCATTGCAAGTAATGAGGTGGGGTCATCGTAAGTTGAGAGGATCCTACATCTTTAACTAAATGAGGTGGGGTCATCCCAAGTAAACCAGATGGGACCATTGCGTGGGGTCATTGCAAGTCAAAAAGGTGGGGCCACCCTAAGTTGAGAGGATCTTGATTAGATTTATTCATTAGTAGAAAATGGCAAAAAAGTGACGGCTGTAATGACTCGACCGGAATGACACAAAGTGTCGGTTTTAATTGTGCTTCTAATAATGTCAAAATAAATTAATATATCTGTCACTTTTCCTTAATTTTTTTACTGATATATTATAGTTGAGTTTGCTTATTACAAAAAAAAAAAAAAAAAAAAAAAAAAAAAAAAAAAAAAAATCTAAAAAATAGTGACAAATATCATAATTTATTTTGATGTTATTAGAAGCACAGTTAAAAGTGACACTTTGTGTCATTCCGGTCAAGACATTACGGCCGTCACTCTTTTTGCCATTTTTTACTAATGAGTGTTGCGACACAATAGTGCAGCAATGTTTAGAAGCATGCCCCCAGACATTGCACAAGTGAACAATGTCTGAGGGGTGTTCACAGCAATGTTTTGAGGTTGTACTCTACCTCACTTATTAGAGTAAAAAGCATGGCCAAAGACATGACTTAACCTCCCAAATTCTAGTACTAGTGTCTCAGTCTATAGTTTCCTCCATACTATTGCCAATCCTCAGGAATGATACGTATTTTGACCGTAATATAACCATCACTATAGTTTGTGCAGCTACTATCTGCAGTTATCACACTTAACTGAATCAGAGAGTCCATGCACAAGAGTTTATACCTTCGGGTCAAAAGCTCTGACAACTTCAGCGAACGAGCCCCAACCAAAACAGCCCCAATCAAGGGTCTCTTTATTTCTCCCCTACGAGCGTGGCTCGGATGCCAGGCTCGGTGGGGATCAATTTTCTGGCCCTTCCCGTTTCCCCCATTTGGGGCCATTTTTTGAATTTTTTTTTGCAAAATTTGGGGCCTGGGGCCCCAAATTACCCTTGGAAGCCCCCTTTGTGTTCAAATGGGGCCTAAACAAATTAAAAAATAGGGGCAGATTTTACCCCACCCTCCCCACCCCCACCCGAGCCTGGCATCCAAGCCACGCTCGTAGAGGATATTTAGACACTCCCCCCAATCAAGGTGGCGACTTGTGAAATATCCACTCTCAACTGCAGACTCTTGCACTACTATATGCACTAGAACCGACATTTCTGGTGGAGCTATGAATTGGGCCTCAAAATGTATTACAGTGGTACCTGGATAAGATCAATCTCGTTAAGATCAACGTCTAGTTAAGAACGTTCTCCTCATATTATGTAAAGAGGCATTGTTTTGTTATGGTCAAACGCTTGGATGATATCAACGTTTTTGTCTGTCGAAAAACGTTGATCTAATCCAAGCACCACTGTATCACTGCAGGGATTGAGCGAGAAATTTGACAGGAGATTTGAAAGTTGCAGCGAGAGAGAGAGTCTGGTAAGTTGTGTGCAAAAGTTATGCGAGATTTGGCTTCTTACAGGCTTGGAATTTCGCCAGATCGAGAACCTTGTTGAATGAGGCTTCTTATCTCCGTAGCCTCCGTAGGCAGGCAGAGTGCACTTCTTCACGTCAAAGGCCTTCATCTTCAAAGGCTATCCGCTTGCGTATGCTTTGCTTACTATTCTTGCCAATTTTAACGGACTGACTTATCAATCTATAGTTGTAAATGATATGTTATATCTTCTTGAAAATTGCTTCACACCTCAACATAAGAGGAAGAGATACAAGTCATGCATCAAGAATGAGCTATATTATCTAAAAAACAAACTTGTAAGCTCATCTAAAATTTGCAAGTTAGAATGAACATTCAAATGAGGTAAAGAATGGTAACACTTGTTCATAGATAGTGTAGAAAACATTTGTAGATGTTTATATATTTATCATGAATGAATGTGTACAATTGTATTTATTGAAGATGTCTTCATTGCGGTTGTAATGCACTCTACGGTTTTGAAATCAAATCATTTTTGAGTGCACAAGACAATGTTCGAAGTTGATAGGAAAATTTGCTTGAGTTCGTAAATTATACATGAAGAATAAATATACATGAGAGTGAATTGTCCATGTTTCAAAGAAGACACATCTCGCATGATTGTGTTCATTACAACAGAAACGTTTTCTACTCTAGTATGAAGACACCCGTAACGTGGACGGATTAATCCAATATGAAGCCTCCAAGTTGGGTTTACGGCTATGGGTGAAAGCACACTAAGGTGGTGCACTTTTGGACAACCCATTGTACTAAAAAAGTACTTAAAGTCAACGGGGTTGAGAGGCCAAAATTCTAATGCACTTTGAGTACAAATTTTTTAGGATTACAAATAACTCAAAGAAAAATGGATGAAATTTAATGCTAGTTGCGGTAATGTGCTACAATTACTAAACGCTTTTGATTCTAGAGGTGAGCAACGAAGCATGTCAGGCCTATTTATGAAAAAAGGCAACTATTTTGAAGTTAGCAGAGGTACTAATGGTACCAATTTGTACTTTCCTGAAAAATAAAAAGTGATAGAATTACAATAATTTTGACCAAATTGGCTCCCTACGCACATGCTAAAGGAATTCTTGAGAAATGGTGAGCAAAAATGAACCAAGTTTGGGTCATTTTTGAGTGAATTTTACCCAAAAGCAATTTCATCACTTTGACCTTAAATATCTCCATGACCAATAATATTCCACCAACATTATTAATGTGCATTTGAAGGCTTTATACATGTATTTACATAATTGATGTGTAAATAATTTGTAGTATCCCCCCTTATAAAACATAAACTTTGTATTTTTGTGTTTTTGTTGGGAGACTGTAATGTACTGTGTAAAAGGTGTAAAAGTAAAAATTTAGAAGTGTTGCCTATATTCTTTGAAGTGAAGTACAATGGATTTATAATATTCATAAGTAATGTCATCATCGACCCTAAAAAAATTAGTACTTTAGGGTTGAGATTACTTCTAAACCAGGCCTTTAAGTTGGTTACTCCCTAAAATAAAAGATTGTGACGTACTAATTGTTCCACCCTAGCATGCTCCTATGGCTTTAATCCATCGATACAAAGAGCTGTTAAGAAATGAAAGTCAGCAGCCAAGAGACAACAGTTGTGTAAGAATCTAAGTTGTTTGTAAAGTACGGTCAAATTGTATGCTTATGCGCTTCCTAACCCACTGTCCCCTTCAAGAATGTTTCAAGAATGTTAGAGAAAATGAAGAAAAGCACTTCACATTTGCAAGCAAACTTAATTTCAAAGATTATGTTCTTGTAAAGTAATGAAAGGCTATGATTCTCAACTTCTTTTGGGGATGATATTTGGAATCAAGGGACCACAAACCGGCGACATTAACTGTGTTGGAGATGTCATTGAGAACCTAATTTGTTGTGTTACATTGCAACCATATATGAGGTATTAAATAGGAAATAAAGAATATCATAATATTCATGGTAATATTCAGAATAACATAATATTCATATTCATGAGAAAGTCCAAGCCATGAGGAAGTATGCCAAACTTAAGTTCAAAGAAAGAATTCATAATACCAAAATTAAAAAATATATTTATAAATATATATCATAAGCATAGAGCTTATGAAAATCTTCAAAATTACGTAACAATTATTAAACATTTTGATCATTGGCCAAGCCCGAACCTTGAGGAAGTATGCTAGTCTTGAGCTTAGTAAAGCTTATTACAAAGAAATAAGTAAAATTCTGTCCTAAACATTGAAAGAAAGCTTCAAGCTAAACTTAGCATTGGAATTCTCAAGAATAAGGATGAAAACCTCCAATTCAAGATAAAGTGCTCCTACCCTAAACATTACGTAGAAGTCACAGTTACAAACCTTATTGACCATGTACACACGTTTTGGACCAAATAATGGTACACTTTATGATGACCTAGGAAATTACCGCCTCATTCCATTTACTCAAGACTGCAACCTTTGATGTCAACCCAATTTGATTCTAATCCAACATGACTAAAATAACAACTCAATCACATTGAATTTAGTTTTTGGTTCGCGGCAAACCCTTGCCAAACTTTTACCAATACATAAGAGTTTGTATACTTAGTCTATGCCTATTCAAACGATTTGTTGAAAGATATCTCTATGCCTATACTATCGTTTTGTTGAAAGATATCTCTTGGGATTATCATCCAATGGGATCCACATCTTGTCATGTTTCTCCTTTGCTTCCTCGCTCATGTAGTTCGTAGGACCAAAGTTTGTCCAAGCATAAAGTTCCTCCTTTTTGAAAAGCAACTCATCCGCACTTACAGCTGCATCCTTAGCATTGTCTAGTATATTCACACGATTGTTGAGAGTGAGTTTGGATGTTATAGCATTGCCATGGTTTTTTGAGGACTTTACTACCAACCAACTATTCACCAAGTACGTGACAAACCATTGAAGGAGCCACTTTTGCATTCACAATACTTAGACTTTACAACAATATATGTATTGAGCAACAACCAATGGCAACAATGAACAATATCGAACATATATCAATTTATCTTTCGTTTACTTGGTGTAAGGAATTTGGAAGATGCACTATATACCATAAGTGGATGTGCTCTCTGTTGTCAATACACGTGGGACATCGCAAAACCATTTGAACGTTTCAACGCCATTCCGATTATTTCTGCAATGATCAAGACATTGCAATGAAGCATGGATTAGTATTTGACTTTGACAAAGGAACTTGGTTGGTAGGCTATGGATAACCAAACTAATATGCAAGTACCAAATATATCCTTTGTACATCATAGGTTCATCATAGGTATGTGAGGGATGATATGTTCTTACTTTCTCATCTTGACATTTCTATACTTTGGAGTTTTCGGTGGCAACTTAGGATCTATCTCGAATCCCCTCCCCCTGTTTCAAAACATCCACATAATTATGCATTAGAATATGACATGAGTAAAAAGCCATGGTCCATCCATATCAACACTATCAAAGACATTCAACTCATTGCATCACAATACTATCTATCATTGCAACTAATCAATGTGTGTATACTAAGTATGTATATGATGTACTCAACCACAAGTGCATCCTACACATCATGAGCATGAAGCTTATACTTACTTAAGTCGGAGTTCAGCAATAAGGTCCACTCGAGGCATATCACTCCACCCCATGACATCGGCATCCACTTCAAGAGAAGTTATAGCGTCATCCTCCTACAATGACAAAAGCTAGAGATTAGCATACCATAGGTCCGAGTGCATAAAATAGACTCACCAATTCTTGAAGTCAAACCATACATTCACATGTATAAACTAGCAAGATTTTGTGTTTTCTTGAATCAAAGGTAGATCAACTATGATCTTAGATTGATCCGGTGCCTCAATAATAAGTTCTAGTACATCCACTTCAATACTCAAAACCAACCAAGATTTGAAAAGATGGTATCTAGGAAAAAGACAAGAAAGGAGGACAACTTAAAGCTTACATATATACAAGACCATCCAACATGGCATGTGACACATACTAGAAACACTCAAGAAATAACATTGAAGAGATAAAACACTCACAATATTTTTGCAAGACTCTCTGCCTTCGTGTATTAAAGCAAATGTATTGAAGGCTTGCCATGCCTCACTTTCAAGTGGGAATTCTCCTGTAAACATGTCTTGCAGTTTAGTTCATGATCAATGGTCTACTTAACTACACACAAATGTATATTTGGCACATGTATCTGTGTATAATTGCATTGATGATAGAAGTGGTTAAAGGACTTTACCCAATGTAAGAAATTTATTGTCGGAGAGACCTTTGGGTGTGAAGTATGTCACGAAGCTCTTTGTTTGACCGTGTCGCCTGTATACATTGATTGTCATGATCAATCCAACTTTACTTCAACAATAATCATCTTAATGCGTCGAGTCGTTATTAAAATCATCATAATATACATTGAATAAGTAAACGATCAAGGTCTAGCATCATATATCAAAACAATTCATTCATGAAAAGTGAACGATTGTGAGACTTCAAACACTTACCGCACTACACCGTGGTACACTTTAGCTTTCCGTTTACGTGGATTTGTAGTATTTGGTGGATGCGCTTCAACCTCCACGACATTCTCCACTTCCGTGCCTTGAAATGCACCATTTGTGTTGTCGGTAGCGTTGGTTGGCACCTCCACATTCGTATGGCTGCATACAACCAAGTCGGTGCGAAATGCTTGGCATGTATGGGTGCTCGCCGCGGTAGGACTTGCGATTCCATGAGCGCTTGTTGATGTAGACTGAAAAGCTTCATTAGATGCCGCATTCTCCAAGTCCGTGTCAGCCACGTTCTCAATGTTGTGGATAGGCAAAGCGTCTAATTGAGTGGCCTCTCCAACTTCTAACACTTCGTCCAACACTTGCACACAAGGTTGTTGAGGTGCACCGTTATAGCTGCCGATGAGGGTTTGAAGCTCGGTGATTGAAACTGGAGCGTAGGGGCCTTGACCCTCCGGAGGTGGAGAAATTATCCAATAGGACCCCGCCGGGAGAAGTTTGTCATAACATAAAGTTCCAAATCCAACTGTCTCAAAAATTTGGCCATCTCCTAGTTTGATGCATGTATTGCCGTTGATGCACAGAAGCTCATCGGTGTTCAAATTAAAGGCTCCCCATGCTACACTACGAGGTGTAGCATGGAACTTGAGAATAATCCAATTTAGACGGTCTACTTCTTCACCTAATTCATTCAACGTTGATGAGGTGACTACGGTATACGTGTGTACTTCAGGTGATAGAGCGCAAGATTCTCGAAGAAAAGTGTAGATTTCTTCTAGTGACAGTGTATATGGACCTAGTGCACTCCAAGGAAGAGGCACATGAACCCTTTTCATCTGCGCTTCCATCGGTTGAGTATTGCTATCACTATGATGATTGGCACCAAGGTCATTCGCCATCTATGAAGCAATATTCTCTCAATAAGGAACTAGCCTCGCAATCACTACCTAAGAAAAACGTCTATACAAGAAACCCTCAAAGCTAAGCAAATGATAAAAAGCACAAAGAAACGACTCCCGAAAGAGAGCTAAGCAAATAATGAAAAGCATAGAAGCTCTTGCATATTTATAGTGTGAGAGTTTTCCCACCGTCGAGACTAGCACACTTCCTCACGGCCGAGGCTTGATGAAGTACTTTAGTCATTTTTATTTGATATAGAATATTTTCCCATGCTCGATGCTACCATACAAATTCTTAGGACAATATTCCTTCAACTAATATTTACCCCCAAAGATCCTCTGTGCGAAATTCCCTAATTGTCAAAAATTACCCTCATCTACTTTAAGGTTAAAAGAAATACAATTGGAGCATTATTTAGAACACTCCATTGTAGGATCTCAAGCCCTAAATGTCCTTCCAAGGGGTAGTTTTAGCCAAATAAGTCATTTCGAATTAAATGTATCATAGATGAAAATGAAGATAATTCACACATCTCAACTGTACAAACTAGTATTGAACTTGTTTTAAATCATCTGGACAAGAACTTGACTCATGGGACCTTATAGATTGCGAGATTGTAATGTATTAGTGCGCAAAACAGGCTACAAAAAGCCATTATTTTCACTTTAAAGTGAGAATACTACCAACATGAAATTTGCAACCAAAAAATCACCAACTAGAAAGTTGTTCATATCATCTCAAATACTTTGTTGTACCACATATAATTATTTAAAAGATATCTTGACTCAAATAGTAGCGTTGTAATGGTTAAAATTGCCAAACATTTTACTTGAGAATTATTAGTCAAATCTGGACCCCTTGCACTCAAATCCATGCCTTATATTTAATACATCTTCGATCATATGAAATTTTGTACCACTAAAACAAGACTCTAATTTGAATTGATCCCAAAAAATAAACTTAAAATCTAATGGTGGACACAGGAGATATAGCTCCTCAGATTTCATCTATTATTTCACGTTTTTCATTGTAGAAACATCATTGCAAATCTAATACCAAAGTTATTCGGATCAAGGAATCTTCCATCCAAGAAGTTATTGGTATGCATCTAACGCTCACATCTTCACACTTATGCAAAAAAATATATGAAAAAGTATTTTTGGTCTCACATAATTGGCTTGCAATGGTAAAATTGCCAAATGTTTCAAAAACCCAAAAAGCCCTTGCCCCTTACTTGGCGTACCGAATGTCTCAAATATTGCAATAAGTTGCTCAGTTTCTTCTCTTCTCACCTAGCGAACATTATGAACCGTGAAGACCCTTTGACCGGTCATGAGTTTTGCAAAAATGCATCCAACTACCAAATGTCAACCTTTGGTTCATATTGCTTGCACTAGTAGAAATTGTCCTTAGTGACTTGTCCCTTGTGACAAAAAGAGTGCTTGTTTAAAGTGTGCCTCTAACAACACTAAGAAAAAGTGTTACATTTGACACTTTCGCTTAAATTTTTGTTTGTCTCACAGGCTAAAGTAAAGGTTATTACATAAAAATAAAAAGCAACAAGAAATGATAAGTATAATAATGTATTTTGATGTTTGTAGAGGCACAATTAAGCAAGCTCTCTTGCATTATTTGGAAGAAGTCACTACAGAATTCACTTTTTGTGCAATTTTCTACTAGTGTGGAACCCATGAGCAGTTAAGATGCATGATATGCTCACAAATGCCATCCCTAGCTTAAAGATTGTTGTTTTACACAAGATTATGAATTGCAAATCTCCCTTAGAGCCAACTTATCATGCTTGTAAAGCACTATATTGGTCCTTACAAAGGCTGATGCCGATGAGCAGATTGTTTGGTTTCAGATTTCTATGATAAGCACTGGTAGAGCTCTGATTGTAAAACATTGATGGATCCACAAGTATCAAACAAAAGAGAGTGTCAAGTACCTAAAACTAACGGAATTCTCTTGACAATGTGCAAGTCCCCACAGCAGCATTTTACATGTAGGACTTGTAATTGGCACTCGAGAGTTTGATGCTTGAGTTTTTTGGATCACCCTATCTAGATGAGTCTCGGTCAACTCAAAAACGAGGTGATGGATGCTCTCATGCGGTCAAACGTCGAGCAGCTTGATGACGTTCAGGTGATTCAACTTCCATGAGCTTAGAATCTGAACCTCCTTCAAGCATGTCACATTCTCGGCTCTCGCAATCTCAAGTTCTACACCATTTACTTTGCAGTTCATCTTCTTAACATCGAGTTCTCTGCTTTCCTGAATACTACTGTTGCCAACACTCAGGAATGATGCGTATTTTGACTGTAACATATCCATCATTACCATAGAACAATGTCCATATACGATAGTTCATACCTTTCGGTAAAAAGCTGTGAAAATTTCAATGAAAGTGGCCCAACCAAGGTGACGACTTGTGAAATATCCATTCTCAACTGCGGACTCTTGCACTGACTGGTGTATTCACTGGAACCAACATTTCTGCAGGAGCTAAGAGCTCGGCCTCAGAATGTATTATCAACAATGTCTCGTACTTCTCGCTCATCAACAATGTCTCGTACTTCTCGCTCATCAACAATGTCTCGTACTTCTCTAGGTCGTCAATCGATTCGATCGCACAAATTAAATTGAGTTCGACAGTCATCAATCAAATTACTTTCCTGGCGAAAGCGTTCTACAGGATTCGACTTCGTTCATGTCACTGCTTGGGCTTCCAGCTGCTCGTTGAGCTGCTTGACTGCGACTTCTCAATCTCCCTGCAGATAGTTGCCAGCGTTCTGAAGAATGAGCACAACTTCGAATACAGTCAGTGACGAATCCATCAGAAACATGCCAACGGTTTGTGCAGCTACTCTCCGAAAAACGTGAGCGATCATTCTGCCAATTCGATTGAATCACAAAGTCTATGCGCATTCCAAGCTCAACCTGTTGGTCTATAGCCTTAGAAACGTCAACGTTAGTGCTGTCACCGAGGCGACGACCCATGATATATCTGTTCTTGCCGTGGAGATCCCTTATGGACTCTTGAACTGCCATATCCGCTGGAACTGCCATCTCCGCTGGAACTATATACTAGACCTCACAATCAAATTTCAGTACAAGATCTAAGCGAGCAATTTGACAGGAAATTTCGAAGGTATTTAGTCTTGGTAAGAGAATTCATTTGTCTGAAGATCAATTTAAATTTTTCCAAATGATCGAGAGGGGTTTATGTTGCGTTGCGTACCGAGACATGCAAAATGCTAAACTACCGGGACTACGGAGATTATAGGCCTCGACGGGCTTCTCGATCTGGCAAATTTCCAATCCTATAAGAAGCGGAAGCCCTTATCACATCTGCGCAAAACAGTTTACCTCTCTTTTCCGAGCTTTGAAATCTCTTGCCTGCTCAATCTTCGTAGTGATTCTACATTCGAAGGCCTACTATAGCTCCAGTTGAGATGGAAGTTCCAGTAGATACGGCAATGCAAGAATCCAAAGGGGTTCTCCACGACGAGAATAGGTATGTGTGGGTTGTCACCTTGGTGGCGGCTCTACGGCTGACGTTTTCACAGCATTTGACCAAAAGGTATGAATTCTTGCACATGAAATTTGTGAATAAATCGACTGCGAATATCGCACCTTAATCAAATCTTAGGACGAATTCATGGTCAAATCTCTTATCATTCCTGAGTGTTGACAACGAAATGCAGGAAAATAGAGAAGTCGCAGTCAAGAAGCTGAAAGGAGAAGTAAGCGAGAAGGAATTTGAGACAGCCAAGAATGTGACACTCTTGCGGGAGGTTCAGATTTTGTGGTCTGGGAAGTTGAATCACCCGAACGTCATCAAGCTGCTCGACGTCTTTCGGCACGAGAATGTCCATCATCTAGTTTTCGAGGTCATGGAGACTGATCTACACAGAGTGATCTATAACCCAAGCATCAATCTCTCGCGTGCCGACTACAAGTCCTACATGCAGATGCTGCTGCAGGGACTTGCACATTGTCACGAGAATTCCTTAATTCACATGTACTTGATGCTCTCATGCATTTGTGCTTTCTGGATCCATTAGTATTTGGAGATCAAAGCTCTGACAAATGCTTGTCACAGGGATCTGAAACCAGACAACCTGCTCATCGGCTTCAACGGAGAGCTCAAGCTTGCCGATTTCGGAGCTGCTAGCCTCTGTAAGGACGAGTTTCGCTCTTCACAGGTATTTTACGCAAGCTCTCCTAGATGTGCGATCGATACTCTACTGTAAAACGACCGTCTGACCATAGCTTTTGTAAGCAGACCTTTGCGAAGTCGTATCGTGCACCTGAGCTGCTCATGGGTTCCAGGCAGTACGGACCAGAGGTCGACATTTGGGCCGCTGGATGCATCTTCGCAGAACTGATAACGGGTCACAGGCTCTTCAGGGATATTACTGTGTGTTGTGGAAAGGCGAAAACGGTATCCCAGCAACTCATTGGGATATTTGAGACATTCGGTACGCCAAGTAAGGCGCAGTGGCCGGGAATGAAGTCGCTTCCGAACTATGTCAAACTCGAGTATTGTTCTGCTCAGTCTTATAAAACATTGTTCCCTCGGACGAGTAAAGATTGCCGAGCGCTTCTTCAGGGAATGTTCACATACGATCCTGAGAAACGGATCACAGCCCAGCAAGCCTTAGAGCACAGGTACTAATCTCTCCGGTTTATTTATGGCTTACTTTCGTAGTTCATTATCGAACCCAGTGCTGATCGAGGTCAAGTTTGCAACGTCAGGTATTTCTCAAGCCCCCCAGCACCGACCCCTGCTCACTTGCTTCCACGGTGAGCTCCATCACAAATCAGAACAGACACCCAGCTCGAAGCCAAGCAGAGGCCGCGAGGACATGAACGAATCATGCAGAGGGCTTTTCCCATGGAATTAATTTTACTGATGACTAGAAATAATATACCAAGGTGCAATTGCCACACTCAGACGGTCGTCGATGACAAAAAGAGTGAAGTGGCCGTCCGCATGCTGGTCACTAATTCACCCTATTGAGGAGGTCCTAGGCGGAGAGTTTCAGACTTTTGTTTAATTTGAAAGGCTGTAGATATGACGAAAGAGACAGAGTTATCACTTTTGATCACAAGATACCGAAACAAATCAAGGTCTAAGGAACTTGTCGATGAAGTTCTGTAAAAATCTTAAAGGCGACTGTAGATCAAGAGCATAAGCAAAAAGGTTGACCCTACTTACGAAGTTGTCATCACTTGGCTGCTTGGAATCGTGTAGTAGCTCATTTACGTGATCCTTCTGTATTCAGTTACTGAAATTACGGTACTTGTAAATGTGATTTTACAAGCGATGAGAACGTTGATTCGTGTGCCAATGTTTCCGAAAGCCCCCTACTTGACTCTCGACGGTCATGTCTGGGCATGGGTTGCACATAGACTTCATTCAGGCCCAAAACCCGAAGTAAAGGTAATGGCTCCTTGTTCGAACGTTCGATGTCTGCTTCAAGTGTACCGTACCTTGAAGGGCAGAGACGTTCGTCAAAGTTCAGCGAGAGATTTATCCTTTTGAAACATGGACGTATGATATGTCCGGTATTGTTTTCCATTGAGATTATGTCTTCACGTGCCAATGGTATGTGAGCGTCTTATGCCCAGCCTATACGAAACTTTCAAGATTTCTAGGAGACAGCCTCTGATAGTGTAGCCGTATGATAGTGTGTTCTATCGGTCATATGCGGATTGAGTACTCTAGGGAATAGCCCACATATCAATTGCTCTGATACAGCCGATATCAAATTCTCTGACGAAAATCTATCCCTCACGCCCCAATTCTTGAAAGAGTGTTTGGAATTGGCCCACCGCATCGAATGATGAGGTTGTTTTACTCGATGAATCTTCATCTTTATGTCGACAATCATTGAGGCAGTGAATCGTGTTCTGTACATATGTATAATTTCTTCTCAAATTATGATGTTCCAGTAGACAGGTCAACACGCGCTCATGGAAGGAGCAGGCATTGGTTTGAGGCTGGGGTCCTTCCACCAAAAGGAAGAGACACTGCTTCTCTATGCTTTAGCCGACACCCACTCCGTTAAGGAAGACAAAGTGGTAACGCCTCGCAGCCAAAGCAATATCGTCACCACCACGACACAATGCCCTACTAACGTCTACGACACTTTTCGAACTTCCTAAAAACCCTAAGGGAAGTAGGAGTCAGAGTGTGTGATGTTGTATCCACATGATTTATTCGGTCAGGGATAACTGTTTTGCATTTCTGATCATCACTTCCCTACCTTCCCACACCAGACCACAAGGTAAAGGATCATAAACAGCCTCATAAAGTTCTCCACAGTATAGTCAGAGATAGAACAATTGGTATGAAATAATCATCTCCTCAACCTTGAACCAAAATCGGTTCTGAGATCAGAACCACAGCCATGGTTTAGTGTTCGTCCACACGTACGCTTTCAGAGTGGTAACGGATTGGTGATCATCCTTTCTCAGATGCAACAAACTCAAACTAAGATATGAAGGTCGCATGGTCTGTCCCAAAGAGTAATTGCAGCGACGCCGCTCCCCAGGGCAATGGAATATGCAACCTCATCTCATCGACACCGTTCTCAGACGTTAACGTCGGACTCTACGACCAATACATAAGGCCGCTCCATACTGTTAGGGTAACATCCCGCCAAGGATACTACCCCCGTCTTTCTCTCATCAAAACAAACTTGAAGGCTGTCAGTTGGTAGTGCATGTTTGTTCCACATCATAGTTCAGAACAGGTCTATGAATTGTATCTTCATCCAGCCGAAGCATATAACCCTAAAAGAAGCCTCAGCCGATGAGATGATCATCAAAGAGATCAGGATCAAAGTTTTTGGTTAATGTTTATCGTAAACATCACCGGCTTCGGAAGAGAAAGCAAAAAAGGTCTCAGTCTACAGTGAAGCGTCATAGAGATGCAGTGGTGTACTGAGGAGGTTCTCCTTGTGTGACAAGGTCTCAGCGACCACCAGCAACTGCGCACATAGAGGTAACCATCCTAGACCGTGAAAAGAGCAGGAATGTGCACAGGACATAAGTAATGGTAGAGGGACAGCCCAATCCACGTCGCGCCTGAAACGAAGTGATCTAGGCCACGTTTACGAGGTGGAGGTCGTTGCGTGCCGAAGCCTGCTCACCGCACCAGATACCAGAGGCCAAGCAAACGAATCTACAACAAACAAAGGCTACAAACTGCGAGGTCACCTGCTACCACCCCACACACGGCAATACAGCAAAGGAAGACTGTCCTACAGACTGCTCTGAGAGAAGCTGGTTTTGTAGGTTTCGGTGGCGCCCTTCAGGGTTTAGGGTTTTACAAAACCCTAATCTGCGCGGTTATGGGACACTCTCTACTTTTTTAGTGCACGTTGGTTTGCTGAAAGTGTGTTGCTTACTTCGCTTCATCAACCAATGTTGAAGCAAACAATCACGATCAAACACTTCTAAAATTCGAACCAACCAATGTTTTATTGATTGAAAAAATATAAAAAATACATCTGTTACATGGCAAACACCTAGAAGAATTCAAACATAGGATGTTTATAAACACCTAGAAGAATTTAAACATGGGATATTTACATTCATTCTCGTGACCCATGATATGAAAACAAATAAAATATACATCAACCTTTCACCAAAAATAGAAGTATTGTGGGGTAACTTGTCTCAGAAGTAAGTTGTTTTTGGATGATTTTTTGTTTTTTTGAAATTGGGAAATTCATGAAGAGTTTACTTCTCAATTGTAAAAGGTTTTCTTTTCTACATGAAATTCTAGAATTTCACCAAGAGTTTATATTCAATGTGGATATTTTTAACTTTCTAAAAGAATGTCCAAAGTACCACCAAGAGTTCATGTCCACTATGAACAGGTTTTTTTATATTCTTTTTAATTTTATTTTTTTAATGTTTTAATTTTATATATTTTGTATTGTGAAGTTATTTTGTAAATGAAATTGTAGAGGTTCACCATGAGTTCACATTCAGTGAGAAGAAGTTATTTTTTATTATTAAGATTTTAGAACTTTACCAAGAGTTTACATTCATTGTTATTCGTTTGATTTTTCTAGTTATAAAGAGGCAAATTCGTAATAAAACACTTTAGAATTAACCCTGAAATGCCTCTGTCTTTTAGGTTATTTAAAAGTTTTCAAAATTTAATTGTACAAAATTGGAAAGATTGGTAAGAAAACTAAATAGATTAAACTTTCAACTTGTAAGATTTTGAAACCAATTATGTAATAGAATTGTCAAATTTGAACTTTTCTAGTAATTTGGAGACCATAAGGTTTTCATCTCACAAATTTGGTTGTTATCTAGAGTGGCCAATTAAGGTTTCGCGAGAAATGAGGCACAAAGTGAGTGTCGTAGAGTTTTTAAAAAGATTTTAATCCAATTCACGAAAGGTAGAGATTCATATTTGGTGTCGAATTGATTTTTATTTAAAATCAATAACAACATTAAAAGTAATGTGAATATCTCAAAAATCTTTTACTTCCTAAAATTACAAGGTAAAGTCAATGTCCTCGTTCTCACCAAGTCTCCAAGCCGTAGTTTAAATGCCTATAATAAAATTAAAATTAAACTACTTAAGGCTAAGCTGGGTCTCGAGAGTAGTTGCTCCCTCCTCCCGTTATATATCATATTCTCAAGCGCTTTTGAGAAATATGTCAGTAGATTTTCACGTTCCTTTGCATTCTTTTACATACATAGCGAAATTGTTTGTTTTTGTTGGCGCACCTAACGTGATGAAGGTCTGGGCATCTTTTCTTTGAAGGCGGTCCTTCTTGTTGCTTAGAATTATGTTATTGTTTTCAATCCTTCGCTTTGCGCTGTTCATGTAAATAGGTTGAAAGTTCTTGCTCTTGTTTCCAATCCTCTGCTTCCCTGAGAGTTCCTAAGTTCATGTTTATAGGTTGGGAGTTCATGCTATTTTTATAATCTTGGTGTAATGGATCAGAAATGGAGGTGGATGGAGGTGTTCTTTTAAACATCTAGAATTTTCTTTTTTGTGCGTGCAGGCATAGAATGCAATAAGATCCTCTATTGTTGCGTTTTACAAACCGCGCATTGTTTTTCGTCACCATGGCGGAGAAACACGACAAAAACATGGACTTGGTTGGCCTCGAAGCATTAAACGATGAAAAAGTTGACTTGGTGAGTTTGGGTTACCGTTCTTGCTTTGCTTTATCATATTGTTGTGGTTGTAAGGTTTTCTTGTTCAAAGAATCAATATGGAAGAGGTACTTGATTTTTTTCTCCCGTTAAGTTCTAAAGCTTTTGGATTGTAACAATGGCTTGTTTGTATGCAGGAAAACATCCCCATGCAGGAGGTCTTTGTGCAATTGCGATGCGACACAAAAGGTCTCAACGATGAGGAAGGCGAGGCGAGAGTCAAGTTATTCGGCCAAAACAAGCTCGAAGAGAAATCGGTGTGTACTTTTGTTTATTAGGTCTCTTTGTATTATCATTTCTTTTCATCAACAAATTGTTGTGAACTCTTTTATTTGCTTCATGATGACAGGAAAGCAAGATACTGAAGTTCTTGGGGTTCATGTGGAATCCTTTGTCTTGGGTGATGGAAGCGGCAGCCATCATGGCCATCGCCCTTTCAAACGGACAAGTACCCCCTCTTTCACATATTTTTTAGTTTTAAAATTTATTTATATATTAAAAATGAATTTTAAAAAAAAGCCCGCTATCGGAGTCGAACCGATGACCATCGCATTGCATGTGCGGTGCTCTGACCTCTAAGTTTGTTTTCATAATTTGGAGAACCTCAACCATGACTATTGCCTTTCAGTTGGCTATGTTTCCAATAATTGCTATTTTGTTTCTTTTAGTAATTGGTGTACCTGTTGTGCTTGCCTCTCCTGATGGTTGGTCAAGTAGTAAAAATGTTGTGTTTTCAGGTGCTTCATTATGGATTGGCTTGGTTTTTTTGGTTGGTGTTCTTAATTCTTTTATATCATAAAACTTTATCTCGTTTCTAATAAAATAATAAATAAAAGAAAGTAAAACGTTTTCACTTCCCTCCCTTCGTAGACCTTATATTCTAAGTTTTAAAAAGCATTTTATACAAGATAAAAAAAATATCTCTCACTTTTTTATGTAAACATTTTCTTATTCCCTTGCCCATGATGTTCACTTGTTGCTAAAACTATTAGGGGTGGTTTGTGTTTCAGGGGCTACCACCAGATTGGCAAGACTTTTTGGGGATTATCATCTTGTTAGTAATCAATTCAACCATTAGCTTCATTGAGGAGAACAATGCTGGAAACGCAGCTGCCGCTCTCATGGCACAACTTGCACTTAAGACCAAGGTTTGCACTTTAATTTATAAGGGCCACGAAAGTATTTTCCATAATTAGCTCCTTTTCTCCTTATCATCTTTACATTTGTAATATTCTCATTTATCAACTTCTTCAATTTATTATTTTTATATTTGCGACAATCATACGCTCTTCACCTTAATATTTTTACATTTTTGGCGCTTAGATTAACAAAATTTTCACTAGATTTTGCGAAATGGGAGTTGGGTTGAGAGGGATGCATCCATATTGGTGCCGGGTGGCATGATTAGCATCAAGTTGGGTGATATTATTCCTGCCGATGCACGCTTGCTTGAAGGAGATCCGTTAAAAATTGACCAGACAAGACATTTTTACTTTTTAATATTTAATATCTTTTGACAAGGAAGGTTTCAAATCACCCTTATTTGTTATGAAAATGTACTTATTTGTAGTTTTTTCACTTCTAGACATTTTAGAGCTTTGTAATCTATGATGCATAAATCATGAATATTAGAATATTATTGGATTTTGTAGTCAGCTTTAACTGGGGAATCAATGCCCGCAACAAAGAAGCCCGGAGATGCAATCTTTTCGGGATCTACTTGCAAGCAGGGAGAAATCGAGGCTATAGTAATTGCTACTGGTGTTCACACGTTTTTTGGTAAAGCTGCACACCTTGTTGACTCTACAAATAACGTGGGCCACTTTCAGAAGGTAATAGTACCCTCCTCCTTAAAAGGATCATGTTGTTAGAATTAATGATAGTAATATGAATTTCAAGCTCACACTGGTATTACACTAACATGAATAGAGTGAGTGCTTGGGTTTAGGTTCTATTCTCATATTATTTCATATGGTGTTGTGTACAGGTGCTAAGAAATATTGGAAATTTTTGCATCGCTAGCATAGCAATTGGGATAGTGATCGAGATCATTGTGATGTTTGCCATCCAACGCCGACCATACCGAGCTGGCATCAACAATTTATTGGTGTTGCTCATTGGTGGAATCCCAATTGCTATGCCCACCGTGCTCTCTGTTACCATGGCTATTGGCTCTCGCAGTCTTAACGGGCAGGTCAACTCCTATTCCCAAAAATAAATATCTAATGGTTGAAGTACCTCAATGTGAACAATAGATTTGTGATGTACCATCAAACTTACCTTCGCTATACTTCTTCATAGTCGTACGCTTATTGATGCACTCATTATTTTCTCCGGATGATTTGAATCATTAAACTACTCACACAATGAGTAATCAAAAGCATGCAACATGAATTATTATATTGGTATCTAGAAGCACGACTATGTAATGAAATTTTTTACCTGTGTAGGGAGCCATTACCAAGCGAATGACTGCTATTGAGGAGTTGGCCGGAATGGATGTTCTCTGCAGCGACAAAACTGGAACGCTAACTCTCAACAAGCTGACTGTTGATAAAACCTTAGTAGAGGTACTTTGGGAAACATTGCGCAACATACTATATTTTCTTTCTATTATCTCATTTTAGTTAAAGGTTCATTCATGTAACCTTCCAATTACTTTTTTATATTTTCCTCACTTCACGTGCGCCAGTATCACGGTTGGATTCCTTACCTCAATTCAAGACTTTGTTAGCACGTGCAATGCTATGTCAGTTGGAGAAATCTCATCAGGTTGTGATATAGCTATGATTTGAGCTCAGTTTGATGCAACTCTTGTTTCTCTGGTTGTCGGTAGGTTTTTAATAAAGAAGTGGACAAGGAGATGGTATGCTTACTGGCCGCAAGAGCTTCTCGAATCGAAAATCAAGACGCCATTGACACGGCAATCGTTGGAATGCTAGCTGACCCCAAAGAGGTGCGACATGCAATCTTTCGTACTAATATAGATTTCACCAGCCCATATGGAATCCTTCTCTAAAACATGATATTGGTATGATGGACGTGTTTTTGCGTTGCAGGCTCGAGACAATATTCAAGAGATTCACTTTCTTCCATTCAATCCAGTAGAGAAGCGAACAGCTATCACATACATCGACAACACTGACGGCAAATGGTATCGAGCAAGCAAAGGAGCTCCTGAGCAAATACTCGAACTTGCTCATAACAAGGATCACATCGCTGCACAAGTTCATTCAGTTATCGATAAGTTTGCAGAGAGGGGGCTACGTTCGCTGGGAGTTGCTAGACAGGCAAGGACATCATCCATATAGCCTCTTTAACTCATCATTTTGCAGATTATTTTGAAGATGGTTAGTGACTTCTACATGGAGGTCGATTGAGAAAGTATGTGATCTAACACCGAGATTGTTTTGACACAGGAAGTGGTAGAGAAGAACAAAGACAGTCTTGGTGGGCCTTGGGAGTTTCTTGGGCTACTGCCATTGTTTGACCCGCCTCGACACGACAGTGCTGAAACCATTCGTCGAGCACTTAATCTCGGAGTCAGTGTGAAAATGATCACAGGTAGGAAATGTTCATGCATTGTGATTCTGTTTAGTTTTTTCTCCGTTACTCGGTGTCTGAGAGCATTTGTCATTGAATGGATGTGCCAGGTGATCAGCTCGCTATTGGCAAGGAAACAGGACGGAGGCTGGGCATGGGAACCAACATGTACCCATCTTCGGCTTTGTTGGGAAATGAGAAGGATGCGAGCATCGCTGCATTACCAATCGATGAACTTATTGAGAAAGCGGATGGCTTTGCTGGTGTGTTTCCAGGTAAATATTATCGAAATCATGAACCACTCTCTCTTGTGTGAATTTGTTTCTCTAACCTAATATTGTTGTTGGGCAGAACACAAGTACGAAATCGTAAGGCGATTGCAGGAGAAGAAGCACATAGTTGGCATGACTGGTGATGGTGTAAATGATGCTCCTGCTTTGAAAAAGGCTGACATTGGTATTGCCGTGGACGACGCCACTGATGCTGCTCGAGGTGCTTCGGATATAGTGCTCACACAGCCTGGCTTGAGTGTGATTATCAGTGCTGTGCTCACTAGTCGAGCTATCTTTCAGCGCATGAAGAATTACACGGTAACCTTATTCAGATACCCGATCAATTATTGCCCTTGCGTTAATCTGGGAGTTTCGAATTTTCGTTGTTGTCTTTGAAACTTCAGAAAGGGAAGAGCTAACGAGGGTCTTTTCGTTGCAGATATATGCTGTTTCCATCACAATTCGTGTAGTGGTAAGTGATCACACGAGCTGTCTGTCTCTCTCAGAGACATCACATTCTTATTTCCTCATTGGAAAGCCAGAACGGTGTTTGTAGATTTGGAAGAATATAACCAGTGGGAAGAATGATGAGACATGAGTTTTGGAAGCGGTTCTACGTTGGAGTTTTACATTTTTATAACTTTTATTGTCTTGTACAGCTGGGATTCATGTTGTTGACTTTGATCTGGAGGTTTGACTTCTCACCGTTCATGATTCTTATAATCGCAGTCCTCAATGACGGTGAGTAATCTTCTCGATACAAACATAATTGACTAGTTTTTCCCAGCACAGTATTGTGATTGTTCAAATCGCTTGCTCAAAAATGCTCACGACCATAATAGACCGATTTCACTACTGATATTGTGGGTAGCCTACATCAAATGGAATGTGTCTTGACACCGAGGTTTGGATGACTCAGGAACCATAATGACGATCTCAAAGGATCGAGTAAAACCATCGCCACTTCCAGACAGTTGGAAGCTGAAAGAAATTTTCACGATTGGAGTAGTGCTGGGTACATACCAAGCATTGATGACGGTGTTGTTTTTCTGGCTGATGCATAGCACGACCTTCTTCACGGTACATACCTTAAATTCCCATATTCAGAGCATTGATCCAAGCAGTATTCAATCTCATATGAGTTCGATGAGTGGTGCAGGATCACTTTAAAGTGCAACATATTGGCTGGAGCAACAGTCGCATGACATCAGCTATCTACTTGCAAGTCAGCACTATCAGCCAAGCCCTCATTTTCGTAACTCGTTCTCGACGCTGGTCCTTTCTGGAGCGACCTGGTGCACTCCTGTGCACCGCTTTTGTGATCGCTCAACTCGTAAGATCTCTCTCGTAACTTTACTCTTTTCATTTGGAATGTGCCGGACTGTAATTCTCTAACTTACTCCTTGAATGTGTGAATGTCTTGAATGTACAGATTGCTACACTCCTTGCTGTGTATCCGGTTTGGGGATTCGCGAACATCCATGGAATAGGATGGCGTTGGGCTGGAGTCATCTGGATTTACACTCTCGTGACATATTTGCCTCTTGATGTTATCAAGTTTGCTGTTCGTTACATGCAGAGCGGGACAGCTTGGGATCTTCTGCTTGAGCGCAAGGTTTGTTTGAAACTAATTCTCCCACATAGTAAGAGGGTTCTTGTTGTTCAATTGACCTTACCTCTTGTTAACAACTGCAGACGGCTTTCACGAGAAAGAGAAACTATGGAAAGGAGTCTCGTGAAGCTCAATGGGCCCATGCTCAGCGAACACTACATGGGCTTCATCCTAAGAATACCGGTGAAGCCAACCCTGGTCCCAGCAACAATCAAGAGCTTGGTGAAATGGCTGAGCAGGCCAAGCGGAGAGCTGAGATTGCAAGGTATTTATATGCTAGCTCCAAAGCTGATAGTCGTGTTTGCAGTTTGTGCCGGATGCCCATTTAACACTGAGTGTTGATTTCTACTTCTTTTCCAAGATCATTTGACACTTGCATGGTGCGATGTTCAATGGAGGAAGTGGTGCACAATGTTGATATGGGCGGGCTCGCACCGTGCAGGATGAGAGAGCTTAATACACTAACTGGGCGTATGGAGTCGGTGGCCCGCTTGAAGAATCTCGATGTGAACATGATCCAGCAATCATACACCGTGTAGTAGCCGACATCAAAACTCACATGGTGAAGAGGCATTGGAGTCTCTTGCCCCTTTGTGGAGGCTCTCTTCATAGAGAATTTTGGAAGTACTTGTTTTTTTAGATATTGGAAGCGAGGGCTGTTTATGAGGCATGTGTTTTGCCCCTCACCAGGAACTCGATGATGTAGTTATTTGTTGTCTTTATGATATGTTCGACACGGTTCCAAAGTGTTCAAAGTTTTTAATATGTTCTAAGTGTTGTTTTTGTTTTATTGTTGGTTTATGTACTATTGGTTGATGAAGTGAGCAATGACAATTTCTTTTTAAATATTGATCAATATGAGTAAAACCAAGTGGTTTTCATTGAAAGTCCTTTGGAAATGGATATAAAAAGTCCTTGGTAGAGTTTAAAGATACATTGGCAAGGTTTAAAATTGAATATTGAATGTGAAAGGTTGCATAAGACTCTTTCTTAAGCAATTTCTGAAAAGATAGGTAACAATTCATGATTGTATGTACTTACATTAATTCAAGTGTGAAATTGAATGTAGGATCGAGTAATAGCCGAGAGTGCTTAATTGAGGTTAGAAGAGGTGAAGTGCTTTATTCCATGATGGACTATTTGAGCTTGCATGGTGCTCACTATTTTAGCAAAAGTACTAAGGTGGTAACACTATGAACTTTTATTGGTCCGTTCGATTAACCAATAGCTCATGTGTGATTCTTTGATGAAATGATTTGTTACGCTGAAGTAAGAAAAAGGTGATACATGGGTATTTCATTTGATTTCCCAAAATTACCATATGAATATGTTTCATTGACTTCATACGTATGAAGATGTTGAAAGTGAAAAAGGGAATTATGGAGACCCTCAATTCCATTCTACCCTTGCTAAAATCTCAGAAAGTGGGTGGAATTTAATGACAACGCTAAAATCTAAGGGAAGCTTTATTTCACAACTGGAGCCGATAATGGGGCTAGAAGAGAAAAACATTTCTCTAAAATGTAATTAGTTCATTTTACAAAAAAAATTGAATGAACCAATCACATGAGAGGAATTTTTGCCCTCCTTAGGTCCCATGATCAGCTTGACCATGTGTAAAGCACCCCTAATTGGTATAACCCTTAACCCATAGACATCTGTGAAAAAATAAAAATAAAAATAAAAAATGGATGAAAGGCTTAATCTTGTGAAAAGACATGACTTCTTTGTCAAACTCGATTTCTCACAAAATCACTTGGATTAAGTTACGAATGAGGTCTAATTTGTCTAGTAAAGATTGCAAACTCATGCAAGTTTATGAATTTATAACATGCATTTTAGAAATGGTAGCCATTGTTTCTTTTAGTAATGGCAGATATTGTTTATAGAATATAAAACTTGGGGCATGTTTTACCATTCCGTGCCAACTATGAAAAATTAAAGTTAATTTTTCATGAATTTTTGTTATGTTGGTATGATCTAAAGAGAAAATGCAAAAAAAAAGTTAGTTTGAAGATTTTTGATCCAAATAAATAAAGGATTGGATATGAAATTGTTTTTATGTTTCTAGGATGCAAAAACTCATAACATTCATATTTCTTCAGGAGTTGTATCTCCTTCACATGTCCACCATTGGATTTGAATTTTATTCATTGGGTTCAGTTCCAATTTGAGTCTAGTTCTTGTCGTAAGAATGTTATAATACCAAGACGTACTATATATATAGCAAGGATTTCAATACAAGGTGCCTAGTTATAGACTATTTTTTCTTTGTAAATTTTATGGCAGCCCCAACCACCATTGGAGGCTATTTTATTTGAGTTGAAATCTATTTTTATTTTCATTGGTTTTGATATGGAAGTGAGGATAAACAACTATTTGGTTGATGGTTTTTTCATTGCACTAGAATAATTGGTAGGTTCATCACACCAAAGTAAAAATAGTAAGACTTGGTATTTATTTTTGCTTACTAAATTGTTATTATCTTTGCAATCTTCTGAGGGCTAATGACTCAAAATTTGATCCACATGAACTCTAACAAGTCTATAGGAGGATTGCATGATTTAGACCCCGATTTGATATATATCCTTAGTTTGAGCCTCAATCATCACCATTATCATGCATCTGAGTTGTGTCACTTCGAGGCTACCTACATCAAGAATCCTAGAACCGTTGTCGTGATGATATCAGTTACATGTTGTAAAAAACTAATATAAGTTGATAACCTCATAGTTTTCCATGTACCTGGTACGTGGTAAATATATGAGTGTATTAATAGATTAAAAATATGTTTTGTGGTAGGAACCACAGTATAGGCTTAGAAGAATGGATAATAAATTCTTCGTGACAGGCCTGTATCTTGGAGGCACTGCATCTTGTCACAGTCTGGAGGTAGGAGCGCCGGTTGGTGGCATTATTTCTTGCCGTTTGGTCTCGCTAGCAGAGCCAAGTCGCAAGCCAATAATGTCGCTCAACGAGTTCAGCGGGATTCGAACTCGGACCGACAGAATGCTGCATCGACTTATCAAGCCAACCAACCAAGTCCGCGACTTGGCGATTATATTTGAAGCCGCGACAGATTTATTACGCCATCGGGATACCTTTAAGTCTTAAATGACTTGATGGAGTGAGTTTTTATTAGATGGAGTTATTTGATGTTGGTTTTAATAGAATGTTAGTGATTATTATTACTCTCAGTCAAAATCCAATCTTTGGATTGATAACTGGGTAGGTAGAATGTAAATATAAACTTGTGATAGAATAGTTGTATAAGAGTAATAGAAGTTGATAAGGGAGTAGATGAGGTTGACGATGCAAGCCCAATGGTATAGGAGATGCCATATGGGCATGGCATGGGACCTAGGTGGTCCCCTTCTTCTTCTTCCTCCCCTTAGTGTAGTGTGCGGATTTTGAGAGAGGTGTGGACATTGTGTTTTTGGAGTTTGGAGATGAGCTTTGAGTATGCTGTAGATGTTGTCATGAGCTTTGTAAAAACCTATCAAGCGTGGTGAGATGAGTTGTAGTGAAGGAGCAACACCTTTTTGAGTACAAAAAGGTCTGCTGCTATGTATTTTTGATTACCGTGACTTCGAGGAGTCACTACGTTTTGTAAAAACCGTTTCTAAGTGTGATGTTTAGAGGTTTTGTGCATCTTGAGGTTGTGTTTGTAAAAAGCTATCAAGTGTGTGATTTGAAAATAGTATGAGGCCGTGATGCCGATTTGAAGTAGAGAGGGTTTCTTCCTCTCTTAACATGGGAGCGGTTTTGAGATGACGGTTTTTGATTTGACCTCATAACTTTTGTGTGATCTTTCTGAGATTGAGATTCAGAGGGTTTGTAATATAACTTGTTAGCTTTCTATAGAGCTATCACGCACTAACTTTGGAGCTTTTGAGTGTAGTTGGCATTTTTTTTAGTGAAGAAAGGTCTGTTGCCTTGAAAATTTGATCGCCTAACTTCTATTGTCCATAGAGTTTTGTGTGATAACCTTCATGACTTGAGATTTGGTATGCTTGTAGTATATTTTAGTGGCTTTCTATCAACATATTGCTTGCTTGATTCTAATTTCGTATGAAGGTGTAGTGATTAACCAAAGTAAGAGGAAAACCACGGTTAGAGTTTACTTAAACTAACAAAGGGTATACCAAGGGTATATCTAGGATAAGGGTCTTATAGAAGAGGGTATAAAAGGGGCATGGTATCTAAGGGTAAGGACCTTAAGGGTTTAAGGGTAATTAGAAATAATTACCTTAATCATGTTTGTTTAATACTAATTTTAATTAATTAACTTTAACTTTGTTTAATTAACTTAATTAAGGTTAGAGACTAATTAAGATTACAAATTTTAATTAATCGTATTTAGTTTAACTCATCCTTGTTTAATTACTTCTAATTAATTATGTTACCCTAATGTAAATTAGATTTTTACTCATGACTTCTGAACTAATCTTTTAACTTATATCTGGGAGTGATTATGTATTGTTTAAGATAACTCTTTTAACATAGTTTAATTATTTCTCCTATTTCTCCACTGACTTAGGTGCAGCTAGAAACCCAGAGTTTTCCTAAGGCTAATTCTCTCTACTCGACACCGTGATCCGTGATCCTAGAACTATGTGCATTGAGAAAGAAACAAGAACTTCATCATCTTCGTGATCATATGGACCAAGTGTTGTTGGAGGAAGTACGAGAATGTCCTTCGGATGGCTTGATGCATTTCAACAAAGTGCATCGATACGCTGCATGATAATGTGACATGTTTCGCACGGTTGCAAGCAGCGGAAGAGGCAAAGGAGCTTTGACGTATAATAGACACCAAAAAAATCTCATTCAGAAATTTGATTTAGCCATCAATCTTAATTTGTCAGGATTTGAATGACACTACTCAGAAACGAGTTCAAGTTACTCCCAAAAGAGCACAAATCACTCACAAAACAAGTCTGCTAGAACTTGACCAATTTACTCTGATTTTGTTTTCATGAACCTCACTAGCTTAAACTACGTATTAGTACGTTTATGTCACGACTTGATTTCTAAAACTATATTTTAACAAAAATAAGCTAAAACGTAGTCTAAGCTACTCCCCAAACGTGGCTCATAAAAACACAAACGGGGCAAATAGGGTCAGATTGTAGTAGTGAAAGAACATAAGTCGCTCACAGAAAAACACAAGTCACTTACAAAAGAACACAAGTTACTCATGCAAAACTCTCTCTAAGCTTTCTTACTCACTTGCCTTTATTTCTTGCTTGTCTCAAATTCTTGGATAAGTGACTTGTCACAATGCTCGTGCACCTTGAAAATCATGCCTAGGGAAGAGACTTGTCTTTATTGTTGTTAATATGATTATCTATTAAATGTCTCAGATTGGCTTGTTCTGCACTTCTTGTGCAGCTTGAGAAGTACAAATGGTTAAGGAGTCTTTACCGTTGGCGGTCTCCGTTTATAATTTTTGTTCGAGCTCTTGATGTGAGAACGCTCTATGTGTTAGTGCATTCGGACTCCATAATTGTGTTCTCTATTTTGGAGGTCATTAAAAACAAGGAGAAACATACAATATTAGCGACCTTCGTGCCTTGCTTATGGACAGAAGAATTTTAATGAGACCCTACCAATCTAAAGGTTAGGAAACTCTCATATAGGGAACATTTGTATAAAATATTTCCAAATAGAGAACACCTCCGCAATATTTGCAAAGAAAGGATCATTTATTTTTATTTTTTTTTATTTTTTTTATTTTTTTTTTAAATTTATTTATTTAAATAATTTTATCATTCTAATTTTTTTAGCATCAGTAAACATAATTGAAGCTAATATGAGGAAGATTGACATTTAAGGAGATCAAGATTAACAATCAACTTATTCTTTTTACTTTTAAAGCAATTTTTTACTTTTAAAGCAACAGAGACTTTTATCCTTCCCCACTTTGCAAATAAATTTTAATTGTTGCTCTTTTAAAAACATATTATATAAATGTTCCTCTTTATGAAGATTCCCCTAAAGATTATTATATGAGCATGAAATACATAATTTTCTAAGGGTACATTTTAGGCCGGGCCATGGTACACTCCTATGGCGTGGAGAGGATATCCCATAGGCTGGTAAGCACCAGCATGGTTGCTTGCCCATACTCCCTGCCCGGCCAAAAAACGGCTATTAATTTGTTTTCATTTTTTGAGGCCTCCAACCACTTTTTTTGAGATTCTGAGTTTGACATGGGATCTAATATCTCAATGTATCCTTTGTAGCACCCCCGTGTGGCATCTACCATTCATAAATAGGGGGTAAATTTACCCACAAATTTTTATTTGACCGGGCGGGGTTGTGGGGTAGGAGGGCAAGCATGCTGGTAAGTACCAGCGTGGGGATGTCCTGCCAAATCGCACACCTACACACAACAATCTATATTACAATACAGGAGGCTTTGTCTCACACGACGGTTCCGCGCTGGAATCCGTCGTGGAGACTTGCCTCCTGTATCCACACAACCAATATTGGAATAGAAAGTAAAAAAACTAGAAGTAGATTGTAGCTAAATCTATGACTTAGAATTAAAGTAGGAACTGAAAGTAAAAAGAGTAGGAGTAGACTGTTGGTCTTTTGAGAAAGGAACTTCTCTCAAAGAGATAAGATTGTTTTAGACCTACGGTTAAAAGATAGGAAGATCTATGCGTTAGCTCTAAAATTGGAATATAAAATAAAAAGACTAGAAGTAGTCTTTAGTTTTTTTAGGTATTTAGATAGTAAAAAGATATAAATGTGTTAGAAAGAAATAGGTAGCGGATGTCTTTTGAGAGGTTTGATAGTCTTATTTGCGAGGAGGTCAATAGTGGTACCACTAATTTAAAAAATTGAATGCTTCAAGTTTTAGATCCTTTTGATCCCAATTTTGACTCTTTAATGACAAAAATTTCATGGCTTGATGCCGAGTTGATGAATTAGTAATTGAACCTCGTAGGTTAGTACATGGGATAAACAAAGATCTCATTAGATGGATCTTTGTTGCATTTCCTCCCACTCGATGCGGATGTTATTGATTTGAACGGTAATAGGGAGGTTGCTAGACGTAGCTACGGTGTGATTTTTAAGTGTCACATAATAGGAGTCGATTTCATTCCAAGAGAAGAGGAGTACGCTTGTAAAGCCTTCATTAGTAATTTGTTCATAGAAATAGTTTTCAATCAATGAACATAGAAGCCACAAGTTGTTCTTTGGTCCATCCTCTATTTATGAAATTATTTGCCATACATCCTTCTAAACCGCATGGATATATGCGATGGTGGAATCTTTGGAACTTTGAGAAGTATGGTCTTGAAGCGCAATGGAAAATCACGTATGGAGCCGGGAGTGGATGCGACAATGTGAAGTTGTTTCAACGACTACGAATCCGATTGTCTTGGCACTTTTTATTTGGTATGCTATTTCTGTATATAAATGGTAGCATACATTGTGATTTGTCTCCGACAACATCTTATTACACAGAGAAGAAGATAATATGTACATAGGTGTTTGTGATTGGGGATTTGCATGTAAGATAGAGTTTCCTCTGCTATCCAACTATGCATATCCATCACAAAAAGAATTGGAGGCAGATAGAATAAGACGGCCTTGGGTGGATCCATCTTTAATGAGTGTTTATGGATCAAAAGTAGCTAAATTTAGTTTAGCTACGATGTGTATGTTACATCAAGGATAGCATCTTGGATTATAGGGCCTTTTGATGAAGACAAGTGAGATTTCGTCCACATTATAAGATATACACTCATGGCCTATGGTTGCTCAAGAGTGAACCCGCAAACGAATGTTATAATACCCTTTTACAAAGAGTAAAGGGATTCCAACGGTCAATACCCATTTTGAGGAATGATCCAATAGAGACCATGTTTGAGACCATTGATGTATATTTTATTAATCTAAATATATAAATTCGATATGTATTTTTTAATATTTTCTGTATAAACTTATTTGAAGTTTATGAATGTTTTATAGCTTTAGGCAATCCAAGTTGAACGTGCTCAACGGCACGGGTCCCACTAGTAGCCTAATATATACTTCACAAGTGCCACGCTGACTGTTCCTAGCGATTGATACCCTCTTAAGCAGGGACGATCGGGTATAGATCCTAAAGTACACGCGGCATTGAACCTTTCTTCTCCGAACTTGCCGAAAGCTCCTCTTTCAATTCAATTGCCTAGTCTCTCCGAATCGTAACAGATTCTCACACGTCTCGTCGGTGCCCTTGAATTGAAGCTCCCCAATTTGACCAGCCTCGCGAGGAGAACGTCCCAATTCATTTTGAGGACGAGTCGGCAATTAGCTTGAAGGATTCGCAATCCGCTTTTGGAGCTTAATCGGAGGAGGGAGCCATCATGGGAGGGGGAGCGCAGGAGAAGCTGCTGGACCAAATCTTCCAGCTCAAGTTCACGAGCAAGTCACTAGTCCGGGAGGCGAAGAAGTGCGAAAGAGATGAGAAATCGGAGAAATTGAAGGTGAAAAAGGCCATGGAGAAGAACAACATGGATGGGGCACGCATCTACGCACAGAACGCCATCCGCAAGCACAACGAGCAGCTAAATTACCTCCGTCTCTCGTCACGCTTGGACGCCGTGGTGGCGCAGCTTAATACGCAGAGCAAGATGCAGACGATT
The DNA here is from genome assembly GCA_037043015.1 of Bryum argenteum. Classification (NCBI taxonomy): domain Eukaryota; kingdom Viridiplantae; phylum Streptophyta; class Bryopsida; order Bryales; family Bryaceae; genus Bryum; species Bryum argenteum. Next base: position 9,749,531 of record CM073330.1, read on the forward strand.
TCCAAGTCCATGGGGACGATAGTGAAGGCGCTCGATAGCTCGCTCGCGATAGGCAACATGGAGAAAATCTCGCAGACCATGGACCAGTTCGAGAAAGCGTTTGTTAATATGGAAGTCCAGTCGGAGTTTATTGAAACGGCTATGGCGGGTAGTACAAGCTTGTCGACGCCGGAGGATGAGGTTAACTCGCTTATTAACCAAGTGGCCGATGACTATGGCCTTGAAGTGTCGGTAGGGTTACCGCAAGCTGGCGCTACCTCTGTTCCGGTTAAGGAATCGAGCGTTGAAAGCGCTGAGGATGATTTGAGCCGCAGATTGGCCGAGCTCAAGAACAGAGGCTGATCATTGCCATCATCCTTCGGTTGCTTTAGGGTTGCCTGCACATACACGTCTTTTGTTCGTTCTCGTTCTCTCCTTTCAATTAGGGTTTGATGTACAAAGAGACGTAGAGCCCCTGCATCGAGGACGACAATTCCTGTATCATTGTATTGTATGATCTGATAATAAGTTTCAAACTCTGGCTAATGATTCCAGGTTTCTCCATCTCTGTCTTGTTTATGTTTGTTAAGAAGTACAGGTGCCGACATGAATCATGTTGATAACTCTTGGTGTTTGTCATAAACATTCAAAACTAGGTCAAATGGATACATCATTCACATTTTGTTCTTCAAGTTGATTATTCACAACTATCTCAGAAGAGGTTTGGAGCTCTTCATGTTGATTTCAGGTTGTGATTTGGCTCATGATATGCCAGCTTTTGTCGTCTGTTTATTAACCTAATCTGTCGAGTGACAATCATCACTATCCTCATCATGTCGGGTGATTGTTGGGAAACCCTAATGTCTGTGTCGTTCAGAAATAGTTGAGCCTTTCAGTGATTCTTGCATGCCGTGGTCTTTCAGTGGGATGTTCAGGCTGTAATTTTGCAATTTCAGTGAGTCTTGCATGCTGTGATCTTTCATTGGGATGTCCAGGCCGTAATTTTGCAATTTTCTTCAGAGGCCTGCGATGATTTTCTTGGTTCTTTGATTCCTTCCCAGATAGATGGTGACCAATCGCCATGTTTGGAGGTTCATGTATCGCCTGATCATGAGAACTGCGCAGATTCTTTGCCACATTCTCACATTTCAGCGTAACACTAGGCCCTCCTTTCTGAGCCTCCTGTTGCTCGTGGTAGCAACAGCCTCGCTTTTCAGATTGCTCCATGTCATAGTGTGGATGATCCCACCAAAAAACTCATTGCAATACAACTTGTTCAGTGATACTTTTCCTGCAGCAACTGCTGAACTGGTGGAGTTTCTGCCCGACTGTGTCCTTCAAGCCTTGCCCCTGGTGCATTGCTTACCAAGTTAGCACCCTTTCTGCGAGTAACCACAAACTCGATGTGATATTAAAGAGTCTCGATGAGATGACAATAAAGAGGTCTGGGTATGCCACAAAGCTGTTCTTTTCGAACTCGGAAGGTTGCACTCGCCATGGCCGCTGCTGGGACTCTGCAATTGCAACAGGTCTTGTGCGCTTACCCGAAATCCGTCGTAAACTGCACAAGAATCTGCAGAGTCGGAGCTTTTGCTAGAGACTGCTTCCACACCAAAATTGCCGGCTCGTTAAGACCAACCAGGTCAGTGCAGATAATTTTCCTATGCAATATGGGGGACTAGCTCTGATGCTTTGAAAGGCTGTAGAATAGAGGGGTACGAGGTTCGAGAGGGTAATTGACTGAGCAAATTATTGAGAATTTTGAGGTTGGGAGTGGTGTGTGTGTGTGTGTGCATGCAGGAGAGGAAGGTGTAGGGCAGCGGGTGGGGATATAATGGAGGGCGACGTGGTGGAGTATCCTCTGCCTGACGAGGTTCGGCAAGCGGGATTGTATGGCGACAGGATCAGGTTTGGGGTTGGAGCTGTGAGCGAGCTTGTTTCCGATGCTTCCACTTCTCCTCTCGTTTGCCACATCGAACCCCTTGTCATGGTACTCCTCACCTCTGTAATCTCACACCTGTAGTGTCGCCTTTTGATGTGAGCACATTATCTGAAGAATTTAGTGCAGATGAAATTCAAAAGTGAAGCTATGGTTCACTCATCACCATCCATATTCATTGTCAAGTGTCACATGTTGAAGTTATATTTGTAGAATTGGTGAGTGTAAACAATGTCATATAAGGAATGTTGTGGAATCTAGTGAGAGAATCTACCTGAAAGGTTGCTGAAGGTGCAAGACTATGACTTACAGTTCCTTGTATTCAAATACAATATAATTATGATAGGAAAAACCTCACGATTTGGTAAGTGAATACCATATGCTACCGTAGACAAATAAACCACAATTTTGATTGAGTACACATTCTTGTGGACCAATTCAACATAATTTTGATGTGGCAAATTGCATCCTATGGATGATAAATAAGAAACTTCTTAAGGTTCTAAGAATCAAGGTGAGGGTGTGATTTGGTTCAATACAGATCACAAAATCAGAACTTGGTACATGGCACTCCTGGGTGAAATACCATGTGTATTCTGTTACTATTGCACCAAGAATTCTGGTTCAGGCAATTTTCTAACTTGGGCTGTTGGCTGTTTGAAAAGAATGAGCCGCCGAAGGCAACGTGGGTGGTCGATGAGCGCCAGGACATGGTAGAGGTTCCAATAACCCAGGTATTACAACTCTTGAGCTTCAAACCTGTGTCATTATACAATCAAGGAAAATCGCGCAGTGAAGTAACGAAGTTTGAAAAATATTGGGGCAGGTTCGACGCTTGGAGGCCTGGCTTTCAATGCGGATGGTTGATGACAGAATTTCCAATCCCCATGGCGAACACGCTGAACATCTGTGGCTAGTTGAAGAGCCCCTTTCGGAGAATTCAGGCTCTCCTGTGTATGAGGAAGACTAGTTTGTCGATTCTATACTTTCAATCACATGGATATGTTAAAAGACTACAAGAGATTGGTGCGGTGTGGCAATGAAAAAAACCTTGCATTATTATACAACAGGAACACCTGTGACATACAGACTAGCTGCAAATACAATGTCACGTTTAATGGCATTTGATGCCTGCTCCATCTTCTCGAAGAGAGTAGAATCACCAATGAGTCGAGCTGCGTTTCTGAATTCCCGACAGGTTTCGTCAAGCCTAACAATTGTGCGTACAATTGAGCCTTCGGGTACATTCGTGATTTCACAAATGTCAGCAAATGGAGTCCCCTGTCATGACATGGCCCGAATCAGAAAAGAAACCTTGTGATGAGCACCATCAGACATTGAAAGTTTAAGGCACGATGTCTGTACCAAGTAAAGATTTTAACTGCAAAAGAGCACAAGACCAATTTGCTCTTAAATCAGGAGATGAGGATATGAGGTAGAAGGTGAGTACCTTAGCCCATTCATATACAACTTCCATAAGCCCAAATTTCAAGTTGGCTCGTGCATAATCCTCCGGATCGAGCGACAAATCGAAGTTCTTTTGAACTTGTCCAAGCCTGATAGCTGTGTCGTAGAGCCTGTTTTTAGCTTGTTCCAAGCGTTCTGTGAGCAACGGTTCACTAGCATCCTTTTGCTGGAATACCAAGGAGGAAAGCAGTGCGACAGCCTCAGCAGGGTCCAGATCACCCAATTGGTTATCAAACAGGCACTCCGTCGCAATAAGCTCATCACAGCTGTTAAGTTCGCAGGCTACTCGTCCTTTGAGCTGTACTACAAGTTCGGTATCTATGCACCCCACTTCCTGCAACACCTCTATCTGCACGCCAGCCAGATAGAAATATTGAGTCGCATATACATTCATTCCGCTAAGTTGAAGGAATGGAAAGACATACTGACTTGTTCATCTCAGGACAACAATCACACAAACTATAAACGAGGGAATTGTTATTTATAACTTCAAAATTCTACTACAGACAATATCTTACCCTTTTTCCGAAATCAGGCATTTGCTGAAGTGCTTCATCAGACAGCTCATATCTGAGCTGTTTGACACGCTCTTTTAAAGTATGCTGGGTCTTAACAAGAGTATAGTGTTCTTCAAGCTTAGGACATTTATGACACTTGTTTCGTGCCATAATCTCAAGCAAGCTCTGTTGTTTCCGATAGGCCTCCACCACATCGAAATCGGTGAATTTTAAATCTGCCACAATTGAGTACAACCACATCATGTTAAGCGTCGATTGATAATATCCTCTATGTGAACCACTTCCAAGTTATAGTACCATGCTGTAATTATACAGAGAAAATAAGACGTGTGTATCCACCTTTCAAGAGGTCAAGTGCAGGAGGATCCTGGCCAGGAAACTCTTGTTCGAGTTGGAGAAGCTCCTTCAAGGTAGTTGTATAAGCAGCTGGAGAATTATCCTCCAAGAGCCGGGCAGAGTCAACACGTATCTTCGCTTTACAGAGACTGAGAAACCCTTGATTGTCGACTTCCATAACCACATAACCTAAACCCGCGGATGTTCCATAATGAGGCAGGGTAATTTTCATGATACCAGTTCCTTTACGAGAACCAACACCCATAAAATAATCATCATTGTTGCCGCCCTTCCCTCCTTTCCCTTTTTGACTGATGAAGTAACCTTCTTTTGCAAGCTTGTTGGTGGCCTTCGTAAGGGCTGCTGTGGCAGGGTTTCCTCTTTCAGCAGGAAGAGGAGCCCTGTGAAGAGCAAGCACTATAGGTGCTTTTGCGTTCCCAGAGCCCGCTCTCACTATCACCCCCAGGGTAGGGACTGGGACCTACGACGAGGACATCCGTTTTGAGTGCAAGAGTACCACGGTCTTTACAAAAATATCAGATGAAAGAAATTATGCCTACTAGGGAACAATTCCTAACATGGGAGATGGTACAGCATAGTCATCAGCAAATGTAAATAGAGCTTAGCACACTTACAATGGCGTTCCGCACGAGCACCACTCGACCTGCAACAAGTGCCTGTTGTCCTCCCCTAGACTGCATAATAGCCTCTTGAATCTTGTCTCCTAGTTTGTCATATTCTATAGAAACATTGAAGTAGTCCTCTATAGAGGGTTCACCAAGTATGCACCTGCAATGATGCATTACCCACAAAAACATTACCATCATAATTTCACGTGTGGCCACAGCCGCTAACACAAATCGCAATAATCCTAGAGGTGAACCAGTAATTCTTACTCGATTTTGACGTTCATCTTTGAGAGAGCACCTTCTCGTTCCAGGAGCTGTTGTTGCTGCTCAGGAAGAGCGCGTTGAGCATGGAATTCAGCAAAACTCCGCTTAAGCATATCCTCGACCTACCAATTGAAGAGTCGAAACAAGATCAAACTCTCTGATGCCAAAATCAAAACACGAGAACTCATAAGAGGATAACGGACTTACCTTTAGGTCTTCAACTCGAAGGAGATTGAGAATCATGCTGTAGGTGAGCCGAAACTGCGACTCCAATTTAGTTGGCTTTCCAGTCAACAGGCGCTTCAAATCACCCTCCTCAGGAATATCATCCCAGCACATTACCACAACTGTGCCTACCTAAATAATCAAATTGGTGACGAGCGTTGGAATCAGTAAAAGGCCAATCGGATAGGATGAGAATGCCCCTGAAACAAGTTACTATATATCCGAAGTAAAAAGATCAATTTCAAGTGCAAATGAAGACCTTATCTAGACCGCGCCGACCAGCTCGCCCTGCCATCTGCGTATACTCGCCAGGTAGAATTTGCCGGAATGTCTTTCCATCATGCTTCCTAAGACTGTGGAAAGCTACCTGTAAATAATTCACGCATTATAGAAAAATTATTAGCGCTTCAGTCTTGAAAAGCGATTGATTGAGATGCAATTGTGCACAATTGATCGACCAGGTTCGTAATAAAACAGGTAAGTAACTATGGATTCCAAGTGCTTACTACTCAAACACATCAATCTGAACAATTATTTGGCATGTAAAGCTACAAGATATTGCGTACCGTTCTAGCTGGAGCATTTACACCCATAGCAAACGTTTCCGTGGAGAATAAGACCTGTAAATGACAACAAGTAAAGAATTTCAACACCTGTCGTGGCCATGACTGATCACAAGTGACTTCAAAAATCCTGAAACGTGCTGAGGTATCAAGAGCAAACCTTGATGACACCACGACAGAAGAGCATTTCTACGACCTCCTTCACAATAGGTAGCAGACCAGCATGGTGTACACCAATACCCCGCTTTAGCAGCTCTTGCACACGTACCACCTGAAAACCAAGAAAGTTGTCTACAATCAATACCAGCAGGAGGTTTGTACTCAATGAAGAAAGTAACAAGAATTTTAACCTCGATTTGCTTCAAACTGACACATAGGGTTGAAGTGTAAAACATTAGCGGCGGTATGACTATAAAGATCAATCATATTCATACCTGAGGTAGTCGTCGATCAGATCCCTTCAATCGGGAGAATGCTTTCTGGCAGAACATATAAATCTCACTCTTTTCAGCCTGTATCGTTAGATCGATTGAACTCAAACTGTCAGCAGATTGATCACATCTGTTCTTCGAGAAGCAGAACACCACCACCTGCAAGAACAAAAACTTGTAAGCAAAATCTCTACGAAGTAGAAACAAACAGATGCATCTATATGAAAGATCTCAAGAACGACAAGCAACGCAAGATAAAGTTGAAGAGAAAAACCAAGATAGGGTGTGCATTGAGAGGTGAAAGTTCAACATACAGGGAGTAACCCCTTCTTATTGAGGTTGTTGATAAGTGTGTACCACTGTGAGGTTTCTGACCTCCAACCACCACCTCCATTCCCGCTCCCACGCATAGCAGTTTGTATGGTTCCCTGGGCAATTTGTTTGGAAGTAGGTCCCCTCCGACCTCCACCCCTTCCTTGATTGTCACCTCCCCTCCCGCCCGGACCACCACCACGACCAGGAGGCCCTCCCCCACGTCCTCCTTGGGAAGGCCCCCCACGACCTTGACCAGGACTTCCTGCACCAGGGGCTGGCAAGGCCTTCTGTGTCTTAGCAACATGCGCTTTCTGAGCATCTCTATAACCTTCTGGTAAGAATGTCGATTGCTCGCAGATTTTGTAAAGCTCCCCTTGATAATAAATGCAGTGCTCCAACGGCACTGGTCTCTGCATAGTTCTGATAGAAAAGAAACATATATCATTGTAAGTTGAATTGTGAAAATAAAACTGCAGAAATTCCTGTAAACTTTTGTAATTAGTTACGATCAACAATAATTCTTGATTCTGATAACAAACAGCAGTCTCGTTGATATGAAGGTTACAGGCATTGGACAAATAAACCTTACCCGGTCACGTAAATCTTTTTCCGCTTCGTCCTGCCTATCCAATCTGCAAACTCAAATGTGTTTGGTACCTGGCACGAACAATCCAGGGTCGTCATCAGTACTACTTCTAAACCATAAGGTCGCTATCTTCAGATTCCGCGATTCTTCCCTCCCTAGCATGATACATCTCAGATGATTTCGGATGATATACTTGGGAAGCTAACTACAGAAATGGAGGGGCCAAATCCCTCTGCAACGCAAAGAATAATCATCGCTGGGGAATAGTCAGAATGAAACAACGCTAATTTATGGAAAGGTTCGAGAGAACTTACAGTGGCCGACAGCAGAACTAAGTTAACATGGGGCGGCAACATAATAATCACCTCCTCCCAGACCACACCTCTCTCCACATCATTCACATAATGAACCTCATCGAATATCACCTGCAACAGTTACAGGGTTCAAAGGTAAGAAGTTACATCTAAACATGTAAATCTAGAAGTCACCGGCCATCCAATGGACTCAAATGTCCCAAGAAGGAGAGTTGATAAAGTGACAAACATCTACCACGCAGTTCTTTTTCAACCGCTTTATGCTTTGTGTATCATTCAAGTAAGAAATGCGGCGACAATCATTGCTACATGCTATTAACAACGTATCTCTGCTATCATAAGTGTAACAGTTCAATGTACCATATTGCCACTTTCAAGTATTCATGATTATATAGGATCAGATGCATGAAAAAAGGAAGATGATCTGGAGGAACATCAGCTCCCAGAATGCATGAAGTCTGAGACTTTGTATATAATGGAGCGTACCCACTCAATATCTCGAATAATATCTGCACCCTTATACAGCATAGACCGCAAGATTTCTGTAGTCATGATGAGGCAAGACGCCTCGGGTCGCAAACTGACATCTCCAGTCAGCAGACCTACATCAAATTTTCCACCAAAATCTCGGAACTTCTGATTGCTAATAGTCTTTATGGGAGAGGTATATACTGCTCGCGTACATTGCTGTAATCATGCAACACAACAGCTTCATCAATAAAATATACACTAGATTTGAACTCACTTCCATGTTCCAACATACACCAAATTGAACCCATTGTATCATGATTCGTGTGCTATATAAGCAGAAAGCTTCCTATAAACTAGACGCGTCATTCTGTTCCCCAAAACCTTCACATAATCTTCACATGAATGTTTCCAATTCTGTCTTGTTAACAGAAACCTTATACGACATAGACGACCAATAGAACTGACCCAACATGTCAAAAAAGGCATCAAATGAAGTGTTGAGCATTCTAAGAAAATCTCGGAACTCACTTTGGCAGCCAACGCGAATGCGTATTCAGCAACGACGGTTTTCCCAGCAGATGTGTGTGCTGCTACAAATACTGACTCGTTCCTTTCAAGATGATAAATAGCCTGCACAGAAGAACAGCTTCAGACAAAGGCCGATTGCACGAGAAATATCCTATCGCTATCAAGCGTAGAGAGCCTGAAAAAAACGAATATTTCTTCGATGACAATCATGCTGTAGAGCACATGCTCGCATTGCGATCGCAATAACCTCACTACCGGAGAATTTGATACAAGTGTTTATGAACTCGCTCAAGGAATCAGGATACATGGCCGTTTTTATGACTTGAACTAGAGATAACTGGTGGAGACAGCTCTTTTTGTTCCCAGACAGTTTGCAACATTTAGGTTCTAGTGATATTGGCATACCTCTTTCTGGAAATTATCCAACTTGAACGGGAACTGCAGAGCAAGGTCTGGCACGAGTTCCTCAAAACGCTCAGCAATATTGGGAACCGCTTTCATCACTGCCCATACCTGCACAGTTTTAAGGCATGCATTTAAGGAATGAAGCATCCCACTTTTTTCTCATGCGCGTCTACAATGCCACATGAATATTACATTAAGTTCGTGCTTCACTTATATTGACCTAGAGCAATACAAGGTACAAGCAAGTACAAGGTTAATTCACGGTACCTCGCCTTTATTAGCCTTCTTTACTCTGGCCTTTGCAGACTTCACGACATCCTTGGGATCTCCCAGTACTTCATCTAGCACTACATCTCGATCCTTCTTAATCTGGTGTTTAGCCTCGGACTGTACATCCACAAATACTGCACTTGCTTCTTTGCCAACTTCTTGCACTGCGACAGCAAACAATATATATCATTAAAAGGGGCACTACTTAATTTACCAGGCTACGTAAAAAACCCAATTTTTTGTTCGAGCACCACAATGTATGCCGATTGATTCATTACATCGACCATCTTGGTTGTGTTATTGCTGTTCCGAAGAAAATAAATAACATAGAAGAGTTGTGAAACTCATGAATGAAGAGCATCGAAAAGTTGTGACAACTTTTGAGATAAATGTATGAAGAAACAATCACACCTTCTTCGTCGCTATCCGGTGAAGTCTCAGGAGTCTCATTCTCGTCCCAGGACTTTTTAAACAGCTCATCGAGGCGTGCAACTCCTCCGTCCTGAAAAAATGCATTCGAATATACGTCACTCACCTTTCAGAACACGTACATTGTACTGACACTAGCAGAACTATTTTCTGATCGTCAATGTGATACAAGAACTTCCAAGTTCTAGTTGCCTATTACTTCGTAGATGAAATATAAAGAGTCAAGAGTGAAGATTGAAAAATCGGAAAGAAGCCTTACATGATTAAAAATAGAGGCTTCTTGTCCTTGCGCAGATCTTGAGGCATCAGCTGAAATATCCCAGTCTTGTCGCTCAAGATATGGCTGCACACCGAAAAGGGAAAGCCATTACGTAAAACACTATCGCCCACTTCCAATGAATCTAAAACATGTAAACTATTAGTTACCAAATAAATAAACGTCATGAAGGGAAAGATACCAACCTCCGGCAATCCGAAATCGATACCATGCTTGAAACCAGGAGCAACCTTTTGCAGCGGACCACCATGGAGCACTTCTCGAAGCCAATCTCCATTTAGTGCTCCTTCAGGAACAGTTTTTCCAGAACTTTGAGGAAGATCAAAGCCACCTGGTCGAAATGGATGGTTGAGAGTGCTCCCTCTCACAAAATCCTCAGGATGACCTGGTTTTCGTAGCACCGACGAGGAATTTTGTGAGTTGAGACCATGCTCTGTTTCCACCTGAGGGAATAAGATGATTAAGTCAAAAACATAGAGGCATCAAAGATTGCTAGCTCAACTCTACTAACGCTCATTACACAGCTCTCAAGTCCCAGTGACAAATTTGTCGACTACTAGAAAATTGCCACATCCCTAACATGAAATGAATGTGCATTTTTCGCTAATTGATGAAGGAGATCCGAATATAAGTTCAATCAAAAGCGCAGTCGTCCATGTAATCAATGCAGTAAAGCTCTATCCTTGTATATGTTTGATGAACTTTCTAAAGCTCCCATGCTCGATGTGTAACTTCAATTGTAAAAATATAAGAAGTACTAACTTGCTCGAAGTCTGGGACCCAGTCCTCAATGTTCTTTCGTCTATAAGGTGGTTCCCATACTGGCGTAACTGCCAGGCGTGGCGCTGATGGTTGTAGATAATCTAAAGAACCTGAAACAAGAAGTTTATGCAAACATTGTCATGCACGTAAACAGCACAACTAAAAAAACTGGAGGATCGAGTCTAGACAAGTAAAGATGCCAGATTGTGAAGCTCTATGATTTTGAACCTACCTTCGGCAAACCAGTCGAAGTCCCACTGTTTCCCACAGCGCTCAGGATCACTAGCCGCCTCATCTAAGCAGGGAGTGAGCCATTCCTCTTCAATCTTCTTGAACTCACTTTCTCGTGTCGGAGCTGGGAAAGGAGAAGGCTACAAAATAGAAAGAACTCAATAAGAGCTGATCATCCGATAAGACATCTCCTAATGAGAGAAAGTCTGTCGCTCCAAAGAACTTGAATTTCATCCATACACAAAGAAACCTTCGAATTCGGTTTCTAATGCAGAAATTTGAACCAAAGATAGTGTGATCCCGGCATTGATTTAATTTGTACTACATATAAAGCTCGCCATTTCAGCAGAAGCTCAAATTGTATGTCTTAAGCACTGATTCTAAGAAGTCTAGGAAAAAATTGATGAAACTTCAGCAAAATGGCGGCATCAAAATGCACTAGATTAGGTCACAATATCAGTAATCCTGGGCTATCTTTAGTTCTTCGAGGTGATAGACTTACAAGTACAAGCTCCGGGAGATTGTCTAGCGGTGACTGTCGACAAACAGGCGGCAATTTCACTACTTTGAGGTTCCCGGAGTAGCCCGTCAATGCAAGCTGAAACGGAACATCGCCTCCTACACCCACGGAACTCAAAATTCAATTTACATTGGAGCTGAATGAAACATGAGAGCTTATCCACAGTGCAGAAAATGAACTTTTTCTAAATAAAAATTTGAAATGAGCATACCGAGTTGAGGCGTCATGACGATGGCGGTGCACGCATTGATGGTAATAAGCAATTCCGAGCTTCCGATCGAACAAGCAAGCAATCAGGTAAATTGTTTACTGGAATATTACACGATTGCTCTAATTAGGGTTTCATGGTACTCTCTCTTTGGTATTCCGCATCCAGTCGCTTCGTCTGTCCACTATTCATTCACCCTTATCGTATTCATCCATGTATTATTCATCGACTGCTTATTGTATACGATCTGTCTGGCATGTTTGTCCTTGGCGAACCATACATGCATGGTCATGGGCAACATCATTTGGTCATGCATACACGGTTTGAAGAGTCTCAAAATCTTGAAGAGTTTCCGTAAGTGGTATTTGATTGTTACTAAGAACTTATTAGATCTCAGTAATATAATAAGGAGTAAAAGGGACAAGGATTATGGAATATAAAAATGGGAGGAAAGAAAGAGTGAACGGGAGATCAAGGGAACATCGGAGGGAACCAGGTACTAGGAACAAAGTATGAGAACGGGGAACGAGAGTTTAGAGATAGAAACCGTTAAAAAGGAAACAGAGAATGGGAACTAGAAGAGAGGAAAAGGAATCGCAAACGAGGGAACAAAGAGATGCTATAAATTTAAAAATGCAGGAGAACCATCAACGAGGGAACTGAGGATAGAAGGTAGATTTTGAAAATGACCAAATAAAGAGCTCACCCATGAAGACAAGGGCAACCTTACTGACAAATTAATCAAATATTTTATTTTCTTTTTTGTGTCGAAAGGACAGGGGTATATACTAGTCCATAATGTAATCATTATTTCATTTCAATGAAAACAAGTACTGAGAGTACAAGTATCTCTCTAGTGCGGGACTATCTCTACGGTGCGGAGGGTAATGCTGCCAGTCAACACCATCAAGCTAACCAGCCCATGGAAGAGGAGTGTGAGGACGAAGAGGATTATAAGGATGCTCTTTTTAGGAGGACAAGGTACTAGAATAGGATTCGGCAGCGAAGTGGGCAGCTAAAACAACACAAGTCAAAGGAGGAGAGACACGGGAGAGATATCCCAACGTGGGAGACAAATCCCGGAGGAAAGAAGAGCTACAAAAGCTTAAGCTCAGGGCAAGGTCCCATTGGACGACTTGGAAAGGGGTTGGAGCCAAGGACGACAAGGTCGTCCAGGAATAAATAGAAGAAAAAGGATCTTATCTATTACAATGCAGATGAAGGAGGGGAAAGCGATCAATGTCATTTGGGTAGTCCAGACTCCACGATGGCACCACTGAAAAGTAGGACGAAAGTGACGGAGTCAATATTCGGGGAGTGAGGTCCTTCGCATGACAAGAAGAGACATTAGGAAGGAGGCACCTCGAGAGGTGGACAAGAACGTCACTAGCCCAGGGCAACGCACCTCCAATGTGAAGAGGACTGTCATCTAGACGAGGAGAAAGGCGATAGCAAGAGCAGGAAGGGGCACAATATCCGATTCAGCAGATAATGAAGGAGCCTACCTAGAACCCTCAAACTTTCGGAGGGTTTCAAGACTTCGGAGCTTACCCCATATTCATAAGGCAGGAGGACTTTACTCCCAGGAGAAGAGTAGAGCACAACCTCAACATGCCTACCCCCCTCTTCTGGATTATGAAAGAAGATTGTCAGCAACCTATGGAGGTGGCGCTCTAGATGTGTACAGAAGAGCATCGGGAATAGTACAAATTCCTTGTAAGAGTACGTGTGGCGCTCCGAACCAATGCACTAGCTCGCCACCCGAAGATGGTTTATCTGTTGATAGAGGAGGACGCCCAACTCTGGACGCAAAACTCTCAAGGAGCCAACACCACCCCCAAAACATCGCTTAGTTGAAGGCTGAGCTCTCCAAGTAGCAAGGGCATGCTTGAGCGAATCTCTTCGGCTTCAAGAAATCTTTGCTAACACCAGCCACCAGGGAGGACTAAGATAAAAGCTTAACTCTTTGGCGTGCATCTCCACGAAGGTAGATCCGACGCATCGGTGAGAATGGCGAGCTTCATTAACTAAACGAAGCAAATAGAGGATGCCTTGAAGGAATGAAAGAAATTGTTCAGGAGGTAGAGTCGGGATACCAAAAAGAGGTCACACTAAAAGCAAAAAGAAGCCACCAATACCAAAGAAGTAAGGGGAATTCTCCCTACAATATGGTCGGAGGGGAGATCAACGTAACACGGGACTTCATAGTGTAAGAATGCATGGAAGTCATTCATGATGAGCGAGCAGAACTTGAGAAGACAACCTGTAGTCCGTTTTATTTTTCTAGTTTTGACCAATTGGATTTTGTTTATGTAAATTTCAGTAGTTAGCTAATTGGATTAGTAAATGAACTGTTAGTGACTCTGATTTACCGAATGATACCAAATCGAGATATCAACCGATTAATTAATCAAATTTGTAACTGTCGAGGGAAAGTGGGTAGAAGATGGTGAATACCGATCGGGATAATCAGTTTTCCTTATGCACAGGAACTCCTTCTAATTGCCGGAAGTAAAGCAACATTGAAGATTGAAGTTCCGTGTATTTACTTTTGTGATTTCAGAAAAGCGATTGTATTTGCCATTAAGTTCTGTGATTGTGTGTTTGGAATGTTGTGTATAATTGGAGTTTGTAATCTGTGTGTTTGATAAGAACAATAGCCAATTGTGAGGAAATTGAGAGAGAATGGAATTTCAGATGTGACGAGAATTGAGGAATTGGTATGGTAGTGTGAGAGAATTTTTAGAATCCAATCGGAGAAATAGAGACATTTTGAGATTGATCTGTAATTGAGAGAGAACCGATTGAAATCTGTGAGAACTATAAGTAAACTCGATTGGGAAGATTGGAGATAAATAAATAGCTAAAACATTGATTGCATTGAAAATTGAAAATTGGAAGAAGTAAAAACAATTGATCCAATGAATTAGACATTGGGAAAGAATTAGTAATGTGTCAAGAACGGAGAAAACAATTGGAGAAAAATGCAAAAGTGGAGAAAGCAGTGAAGACAAAGAATAAAGGAAGAAGCGAGATCCAATCGGTGAAAGTCTGCAAATATTGCAACCAGTCCAATCGGAGTTATTTGGTTTGCAGTAGACCACCGCTTGGAAATAATCGGAAGCATTGCTAGTAGGAGAAGGACAAAAAGCAATTGCAGGAAAATAAAAAAACAGAAAAAGAGAATGAAAGAAGAAGAGAATCTGACAATTGAAGAATAAAAAATTTACACCCGCAGAAGCTTAGAAGATCCCAACAACCAATTGTGGTAAGTGGTCTTACTACCTTTATCTATTGGTATGAGTTTTAGAATAATTTATATTCAAACCATTGCAATTGGGCTTCCTTGGGTTGAGTAGAAATTCCGATTGAGAGTAATTTACCTCCTAGTGTTCAAACCCTACCTATAGGTTATTCTTTGTAGTAGAATTTAAAATCCGACTACACAACCAAGCCCATGAAGGAGGTGCAAGTGACATAAGAGAAAGAAGGAGAGGAGGATCTTCCGCCTATGGAGGAACCTCAAGTATAGAGGATTACACCTCTTAGCGATGGAAGAGAAGGAGTTTGTGGATCTTCAAGAGGAAGGTTTATTCGAGATGATTGAGGTAGTCTAGAAGCAGGACATTATCCCTATCACTGAGGCTACAATCCAACTAGGAGAGAAGAGAAGATGCGAGGAACATCACCATGATCCGCAGCAGGAATCCTTGTTGAGGAGGACGAGGTGAAGCTTAGTCCAACCCATGAAGAGCTTTCGTACGAGGTTTTCACCAAAGATGAAAATAGGCTTCTTACAGGAGTTATCATGGAGGAGTTGGTGGAAGTTCTTGAGGTGGTAGGGTGCACAGAGTCCAAAGAGACCGATCTCCTGTCTAGATATACAGAGATGGTAGAGGAGGGCACGGACATCATCCACTCTGGACACTTAGAGGGTGAAAGAATTAATGAGATGAGGTCTCTCAGTTGGGCGTAGTAGAGTGGGAGAGGAGGAAGCTCAACAAGTCGTTCAGAAAGGCGCTGTAAAGAGGGTGGCAAGTACCCATGACAACCTCGAATGACAACATTTGTTTAAGAGGGCAGACAATGAATCAACCCTCGAGTAGCGGCTTGTTAGTGTTCAACTAATACTTATAGGTAGCTAGTGTGAACACATCATAATGGTATTAAGTACCTTGTTAGGGTGTGCTCACACAAGCTTTGGATATTTTGTAAATTACTTTGAGTCGTGGAAGAGAATAGACTATTAGAGGCTTATCCTCTCCTGGTATGTGAGATCTCACCTTTTGTTAATCTGGTAGGGAAACCCAAGATAGCCATTCGAGAATACTTAACCAAGGAATGTTCACATTCTTTGGATCTCTTTTGTATTTCATTCTCATAGTATCTAGAGATGCAACCACCATTTGAAGCACTTTGTGGTTGTGTCATTTCATTTTTGTGTTAGTATTGTATAAAGAGTCCTTTGTTTATTGATTGATACATGTTGTTAAGGGGGGAGAGAGTTGCAAGGTTTGTACCAAAGTCAAGAAGTGGGATTTGTGACTTGGTGATTGCTACGTGCCGGTACCTTGTGCGAATAGCGGGAGGGTTTAACCTCAATTCCGTCAAAATGGCACTATGCCATGTGCCATTTTGTCACACCAAATCTTACATATGCGCTCACATGGAGTGGTGTATTCTATAATATCACAATTTTTTTTTTATAATATCACTCCTTTATAGACATTGTCACTCATATTTCATAACATCACCTTCAAATTCTGTTATATCACATTGTTTTTGAACTGCAGTTCAGAAAGTTGAGAGGTGCCATTTTAGTGGCATAATGCCATTTTAACGGAATTGGGGATGCAGTTCAGAAAGTTGAGGGGTGCCATTTTAGTGGCATAATGCCATTTTAACCGAATTGGGGATGTTTACTTCAGATTCTCTAATTTCCTCTGCGGGTGGTTAGCTAGTGCAAGGGAGCTGGTAAATGTTGCAAGAGATTTTGCCAATACTTTGTCTACTATGATGGCTAGATATTCAAAGTCCTTGCACTCTCTGGCCTACTTTAGTATTTCTAACTAATTTGCAAATATTCACCTTGGAGATGAGATTTGTAGCACTCTCGTAGTGACTTGCATAAGGACTTACTACCCTGGTGTTGAAGAGGGTTTAACCCAACCCCTGGATAGGAAGAGGAGTACGAGTTGGGTGCAATGTTGTAAGAGGAGATTATGAAGGAGTCTCTTCTAAGGAACTATAAGTACACTAAATCCAACACTTTAATTATGAATGGAGAACCTTCTCATGGCTAAATCGAGATTAAATCAAACCAATACGATATAAATCTCGTAGTAAGGTTACGGAGAGATATACAAAAAATTCCCTTTCCTTGGGAAGAAAACCAGGACAGGAGAAGTTTTGACAACCACGGAGTGAAACACTATCCTAGTCAAGGGGAAGAATACAAGATAAGCAGGTAAAACCGATGTCATGGGTTGATCTCTTGGTCGTTTGCAATTAATGAAATCCCTACAGAACAATTAATTCAAGTATTAACTTAGGGTGGATTCTTAACACCTAAAAGAACACAAAAGAGGAGTACTCTCTACCACAAATTACAACATTGCATGTAGAAGCCCTCTTCTCATATCTATTTTTGTGGCTTATTTTAGTAATTTACTTGAAATGTAGTGGCCTATATAGCCTAACTATGTAGATGATTGGATTTTTGGGCACTTATGATTGACACCCATTTTAATTGACTTTAGTGTTTTATTGGGGTATTTCACAAAACTTTGGTTTGGTAGTGTTTTGATGATAGAACGACATGTTTTTTTGGCACTTTAGCTCTCAAACACCCATTTTTCATTACTTTGGATGTTGGAATCATGATTGGTGAAGTTTTGATAATTTAAATATTTCCATTATAACAAAATAAGTGTTATGTGATGTTTCATAGGATCATCACATTGATCACAAACTAAGACATGCCGCTTATTTAAACCTAACACTACAAGGCTTGTCTATACACCATGCCACACTATTAATTAACACAAAATGAAGCGACAAGGCCTATTTACACATAGAGTGACGTGAATTATTTAAACACTTGAAGGCACCAAACTTATTTTGACCTAAGCATGAAGGCATGCACTTGCTTCACGCATAGAAGACATCATGATTTTATACATGAAGCCATATTGCTTATTCACACATGAATTCATCAAAGTTATTTCGATCAAGCTACACTTAGAGGCATGCGTTTGTTTTACACATTATGCCATTATGCCATGTGACTTATTTACCCATGATCAATTCATGCAACTAGGTATCAATACACGCAAGGAGTTTAACAGACTTATTAATCATTCCATTGAGTCATGCGTTTTTTATGCACACAAAAGCCATGTGGCTTGTATATACATTGAGCACACGGTCTACAAACACATCAAGTACGCAGCTTGTGTACACATTGGTTCACTTACAAATTAAGCCATATGACTTAATTACAAATAAAGTTACAGGTCTATTCATAGTGCCAAATCCTATACTAAAATACAAATCATGCAATCAGGCACTTTGAAGACCTTTGAATTTCTAAACAAAGTTGAGGTTACTCTAATGTAAAAATCTACGTAACACCTTGTAACTGTAAAGCAATAAATTGCTGAAGGTCAATTTTAGGACTGGAGTTTAGGATATGAGTTTGGGGGTTTGAGTACAACATCTACAGAATGGAACAAAAAAGTGAAGATCTAGGCTGGTTTTAGATGCACATATAAGCAGCCTGGAGCAGTAGGGGTCCCTCCCGTGCACAAGTGCCTACATTTCGTGTTTGTGTACGACAGGGAGCGGGTGTTGCAGGTTGGAGCTAGTGCCTGCAATGAATCTCCAGGGAGCAGCTGCTGCACCAGGGGTTCGTCGGTGCTGCGGTTTGGCACGATCATTCCACCCTTCAAGCTTCAACCCCGTCAGACAGCACTTGTCGATATTACTAGCACTACCCCAATCAGCTTGTTGGCCAGTTTTGTTTAGTCAAGTGGCAGAGGTCACTGTTTGTGCGTTGAGGACAAGTGTGGTTGCAGGAATTCGGTCGTTCTACTGTTGGTGCTGCTGCTGCAGGGTTATCGGTTGCAGTAAGTAAAGTGACGCGTGTTGCTCGCCACTCTTCTCGATTAGGTCGCTGCAGCAAGCAAGCTATCCTATCTAGCTTAACAGCCGTAACTTAGACGGAGAGATCTGTTCTGGTTTTGTGTCGGACGGTGTCGATCCTACTTGCCGTAGAAAGGGCTGAAAGAGCTGCAGGGGATGCTGAGGGCCTCAATGTTCGTGCCAAACTGTAAGCAACCGATGAACAAGCTAGCACCTTGGTTTTGAAAATGGAAGTCTTCGCTGCGAGGCTCATCGTTTTGAAATGGAAGTATTCACTGCGAGGCTTATCGTCGAGGTATGCACAAACACTTGTAGCATTGACAATGTTGCTCTGTTCACATATCCGTCATTCAGGGAGATTTTCGAAGACAGAGATTTGGTCACAGGCTTTTGGAAGTCATTGAGAGGTGATAGCCCGGGCTGTCAGTTTGAAATCTGGTTTTTTTAAAAACAGGGCTCGTTTTGAAGCACTTCTTCGAGCTTTTCGAATCCTCTACCTGCAGTAATCTAGGTTAAGCTATATATTGAGCGATACCACAAACTGTTTCTCAGAAGTGTGGTTTGGTTTCGGTCCGACTCATTGTGTCATGACCAAGCTACACTATCGACCGGTTATCTTACTGTTGAAGGCCTTAACTTCTTCACTATGAAGGAAGCTTTGTCTGTGTGATCAGTGATTTGCAGGAAAGTGTGGAGACTGCTCTAGAGGAAGAGGTTGATTGTTGGAGCATCTGTCGTCCCGATGTGCTTGACCCGAGAAGTGCGCTCTATTGACACGTGGTGCTCAATGGCGTGGAAGCAGGACCGATGCGTTACCCTGTCGAGTAGATAGCTCAATAAAGTGGATGCGCCATGCGGTATGGCAACTCCGGCTTACTTGGACGTGAATCTCCAGTGGGTCGTCATCTGAAACTAGCCGATCGAGCTTCTATGGAAGGTGAGTCAGCTCACAAGTCTCAGTCACTAATCACTATCTCTCTGTGTTGGCAAGTCTGTCCAGTATGGATCAGTCCTGATTGATTCAGATACTGTGATGCACATCGCCTCTAGGTTCAGTTTTAACGAGGTTTAGTACTTTGTGTAACTTTAGAATGACTTTGTTCAATAGCAAGTACCCAAACTTGCAGAGCGTTATTATAATATCTTCGTGCCGGAACTTCAAACAGGGCAGAGGTTATAGCGGTAATATAACATAGCTGCTTTGGCAATCACTTGACTGGCCGTTTGCGATCACATCCGCATCGGCTGATGTTGCTGCAAAGTCGGGGTCTGGAGACAGTGGTGGCTTTTCCTGCTAGTCACGGAGGGATCTTCAAGGTAGTCTGGCCTGTTTCTCGTTTGATGATGTGCAGTTTTCCGCTTCTTTGCTAGCAACTTAACTCCTTTCATTTTGCGAAGTGTTTCAAGTTTCTGGAGGCTCACAGAGAACAAATGAACCTGAAAGTATCATGTTCGCTCTAACACCCTCTGCAGATGACACCTTAGTTGTGTTTCCGGTAGGTATGAGAAGCCTTTACAATCACGTCGATGTATTTAAGGGTAGGAGCACCTTCACACTTAGTTGGTGTTATGCAACGCTGGAATGTGGATGTTTTTCTCATCGCTTCATCGCTTGAGGGTGTCGATTAGAAAGAATGTATGTCAGCAGTCAGGACTAAATTTGTTCTGAGAAAATGTGTGAAAGCATCCTCAGTATATCCTTTGAATGTCGTGATTTTTGCTTGTAGGGCATGCTCTTGGATGTGCATGTTCTTTTGCTTGATTGATCATTGCTCAGAAAGTTCCGAGCTGGAGCATGGCTCTTAACTTTGTGTTTGGTTCTTACTGGGCCAGTTGGTTAACTGTTCAAATTGGTAGTGTGATTGGAAATTGCAAGTCAGTCAGGGATTTGTTTTCTTTAGTTCAAAAGAAGTGGTGTAAAGACATCAGTTTAAAATGCTAATGTACTTTGTGTTTGTGTGCACAAAGTAGTGACTTGACCAATAGTATAAGTATTAGATTTCCAAGAAATGCAAGATTTTGAAGAATGTGAGTTGGGTACACTTCCTGCAGATCTTGAAATAATTTCTTAGTTTTTGTGATTGATGGTGATAAATGGATGGTGGTGGGTAGACCTTTATTCTCTATTGTACATTCTTTACTATAGAGAATATCTTGAAACAATTTCCTTAGTTCTTTTGATTGATGGATTTCATCAATAGTGGGTAGACCTTTACATTTTCTATTGTAGATTTTGTTTTGTATAGAATATGTGGAAACAATTTCCTCAGTTCTTGAGATTGATAGATTTTATCGATTTTGTAGACATGGGTAGACTTTTTTATTTTCTATTGTAGATTTTGTATTGTAGAGAATACATGTCTCCATATATAACATGTTTTCTTTTGCAATCACCAAGTCTTAGATTTGAGAGATTTTTGTTCTTACATGATATTTCACTACTAATGTGAATTGGATATAATTTAATGTTGAGAGCACTTTGTCGGAGGCATGGCATATGTAATATTGAATGTTTATGTCTAGTCAAATTTCATTCACTTACTGAATTGCAAGGTCATTGTCAAATGAATGTTTTAGAGCTCTCTTAGTGTTCTACTCTCTTCCCGAATATAAATATATGCACATGTAAAGTGTTGTAAAAGTATCCTGATTTCTTGGAAAAACTTATTATAATAACATCTTTTTACAAGTACCCAGTTGAAGTACAAAGAAGCTCCATTTGATTATTAATGCCAATGCCCATTGTTACAATTATGAATGCTAATTTGTAAATATGATTATTTCTGGAAAAACAAAATCATTTCAAGATTTTGGAACATATTCAACGGTTTGATCTAACTATAGTTACTTTAGTCAAAAACAAGATGAGGTTTTCATTTTGTGAAGTGGTTTTGTGCAAAAAAGAGGCTTAGTTATATGTTAAATCAAATCATACATGTAGATTACTTATGGCTAGATATGAATTAGAGAAAATGCAATCTGAAGCTAGTTCTTGAAATGAAAACCTGTCTCATCAAATAAGTTTCTATATATTCTTAAGTCGCCTACATTATATACCAAACTTCTATCATCCAATGGTAGAATGTTGTTGATTAGTTTGTTCTAATTTACTTGAGCATCAAATAATTCTTCACTAATGAGATAATTTAAAGAATTAAGTGAACTTTCAAGAAATTGTTTCCAACTAGACTTCACTTGGTATTGGGTTATATCACAAGACTATGACTATTGCCTGATCTTGCTACTTACTAATCAAGTAGAGTAGTAAAAAGCTAGAATCTAAATATCTTACTTTAGAGCATTCTAACCACTCTCTTTTGATTTCGTTGTTGAGAAAACCTATGAGAGTATAAAAAAAATTAATCATTGATATGACTTTAGAAATTTTATCATAATTTGCATATTGGTTAAAATACAATGAAAGTAAAACTTCTCTCACTCTTGATAAAGCATTTAAAGTATGTGTATTACATATTGTTGGATATTAAAATAATCTTGGAAAGAAATTTTATGTTTCGAATAAATAATCAGCAGGTTAAATTTATCCTCAAATCTTAGAAATGTACATAGTATTATAAAAAAAGGCATACAATGAAAGATTAGATATAAATATAGTAGAGATGATTTTACAAATATTGTTGCTCATTCCATTATAATTTTGATAAGATTTATACTGGTCAACAGATATATACAAGTTGATTACAACTATGCCAATGATTTAACTCTAATTTGTAACGTGAATAATTGCTACTCCTTGACGTTGAGCAAGCCTGAGTATTATCTATGTTACATCTGGACACCTCCAACCTTAGAGGGTTGAAGCATTTTGGTGAAAAAAACATAGTAACCTTTATATTTAGGAGAATTTTGAACTCGTTTACCTTTGTATGTTGGAACAACTATGTGCCCCTTTTTGCATAATTCCACAAGAAAACACGTTAAAATTTAAGAAATAAACCAAATGAAGCCATTCACGAAGAAGCTTGTTGACGTTCGATTTATTGGCCAATTGAGCCAATAACTAAAGGTGTAAATGCTACAGTTTTTATTTTATTCAAACTTTAGTAATTGACCTTATTTAAGTAATGAATGGATGTCTTCATCCCAAAAAGTGCAATTATAACAACTTCCACTATTGGAAGTTACACCTACACAAATTCAAAAACGATCATCATCGATGGAAAAAAGGAAGCATTTTGGATAGGACATGACCAATCAGATCTTCCCAAATCATAAAATTTTGTTGAATTGGGACATTTTGACAAAAAAAAGTGACATGCCAATTCTTAATCACCTCAATAATTATCAAATGTATGCATGTCAAATATGAGTATTTCTTAAAATCATAACTAGTTTGAATCACCAAGTGATACAATCAATCCGGCTGACATCTGAAGCACAATGTTTCCAGACATTTCGAAGAAGTTACGTAGATGCAAGCCAATGCGGTGATGGGACTGGTATTTACATGACTTTGACGGCAGGATCCAAGAAGATACTGGCACGTTACATGTACTAAAAACCACATCACTCTCGCCAATTGTATGCAGTAAGTTAATCGTCAATCTCTTGAATGCTGCAGTCAAGTTACTGCTTTCCATGGACGAGATTTCAGGCACCGACACTGCAGAAAGATTAAGATAATCAAACGTACTCATAACAACTCGGTATCCCAATGACCAGTATACACACGTTCACGATCTGGCAAGTTCTCAACATGTTTCGTCCCTGGAGTACCTTAGATAGGAACTTTACACAGTGCACATGAGCAGGAATGCTGAAAACCTGAAACCAACACTAATTAACGCTGCAAACTTGAAACTAACACTCAGAGCAGTTTAATCTCAAGAGCATGAAGTCTACGAGAGCCGTTTCGGCAAGTTAGTAATGCTTACCCATTGAACTCTACAATGTTATGAAATGTGATTTTTTTCAGTTGTATCATGAGAAACTTCATGACATTCGATTGCACTTTCCAAGTTGCTTTATACTTTACAATGCATGAAAAGAATGTGTCGGTACCTTTGTAGGCGAGAATTTGCATGTCAGCATAAAAAGCAACAAACAGAGAACACAGACTTAGTATCTCGTTCTTCGTCTTTCACTGGTTTACGTGAATAGTGTCCTGCAGACTCATGTGACTACATGTTTCCCCTTTTACATGATGAATATATACTTACGTTAACACATAATCAAGTCTTAGTCTACTATGCATGTATAATGTACACAATTACTCAATTTCTTGGTATTTAAATGTTTTTATTACATAAAAATATTGCATTTTTAATGATAAATCTTGATTAATAAGTTAGATTATGCAAATCAAATTAGATAGGCTTTATCCATTTACAATCTATTGAGAAAGAAACTCAACGAAAACTTTGAATTAGTATTGATACTCACGTGATAAAGTGATTTTCATCATGAGTTCATGAATCATATTTGTCGTTAGTGTTGTTGTAAGTGTTGTTTTGAGTAGTTGAACAATGATGTGCATGATGTTCATTGATTCTAAACAAGAATAGTACATTGCAGAAGTCAACATTCCTTCAATGATTGCAAGAGGAGAAACACGTAGCCACATGAGTCCACTAGACACAAGATTCTTGTAAACCTGAGAATGAGAAGGAAGAGAAACTGAACCTGAGTTTACTGCATGTTGGTACCGCTGCACAGCGTAGCGTCCCATTGTTTGCCGGCTGCTTGAAATAGACCTGGCTAGATTCAACTGAAGAAGCTTGCTCTTGAGCTAGATGCTTATAACAACTGCTCGTAGAAGAACTTCTGGGAAGCACTTACAGAATAGAATCATCGCATGCAGGAATGCAGGAACTATACATGATCGTTTGAACGAAGAGGAGCCGAAGAAATCGAGGAAGTCGCACGCTTTCGACTTTGACGGTGTCCCTTGGCCGGACCAATTCAAAAAAGATCAACATGATCACAGTGATCGATGAGGCCTTTTATTATCCGTCAGTCGACTACCAGGGATTTAATTATAGGTAACTTACACCAGTCACGTACGTCCGGCAGCCAATTCCAGTGGGGTATCGATAACCGTGCCCGACTAATTAACGCCCACGATACCCGCTCGAAGCATCTCCTTTGTCAGCCGTTCCTTGAACAGCATACCAAGGGTAGCTAGATTCCACACATACCCCTCATCCTCAAGTCAAGGTGTTGAGCTGCATGGGGTACCCGAAGAACGCAACTGCATGCATTAGTCGGGCTAGAAATATCTTAACACTTTGCTTTGTAGGCATTCAGATACACCGGCAGGCAGATGGTTAGTTATTTAAAACCGATCGAAGTTCATGAGCAAAATACGGTAAAGTGTATATGCATGTGAATCGCTTGAACAGTGCACTGTCTACGGATGCTGCGCTGCAAGGGTTGGCCCACAGCTTGAATTACTGCAGGAATGGGGCTCTCATGTTTGTGAAATATCTTGAGGAAGTCCAGGCAGCAGTGGGTTGTGCGGAAACTTCGTAGGGACGAGGATATATTATCACTCTCGTTCTCTCCGACTTTACCTCAAATATCTGAGGATGTATCAACGACGCGATGAAAGCAACCACGTGAAGGGCCACAATGCGACAGACGAAAAAGCGTATCATTCTCGTAAGGGACAACCGAAAAGTGCCACCTAAGTCGCAGGGTAAGAAACTGGTGGGCCTACTGCAGCCCAGATGCCGGATTAGTGTGGTATCGAGTGTAGGCTTTCCAAGCATGGGTCCACGTTGTCTAGCACAGAATTCGTCAGATGCCGTTTAGCACTTGGGAGCTGCAGGGGGCCAGTCACTGCATCCCGCCATCCCCCTTTTATTTCGACTCATCGACTTTGTTGTTATAGCCATTTTGTCGGATGTGCTTCACTTCGACTGGAAAACAGGTCGATCGATCAACCCCTCATGCTTATCCTTAACACCAATTAAGTATCTCAGGGATGTGAAGGGAGCTTCAAAAATTCACATTGTTACGTTCAGTCTATATCCGATCCTACACTATTTCGGATCCTCGAAGAGTGGTAGTATGCTCTGATTATGTTAGACCTGCTGCATACAAAAATGCCGGCAGAAAGGCTTCTTTGGTGACTAGTTCTTTTCTAATTTTGCACATGAAAGTTGATTCCATCGCAAGAAACTGAGTACATGCCCTCATTGGAATTTCCCACCTGGGCTTCGTCTGTCCAACTACTTTATTCATTTATGGTCGAATCTGAAGGTGTTGACTGCAGGAATGGAATATGCAGTGTAAATATCGCGAAATCGTTGCGCACCAACGTTGAAATATCGTTCTCAACAAGGGAATCTGGTCCCAACGTGACAAATATGCTGGTAATATTGGTAAAGATCTGCAGTCCATCTTAAGCCCCTCCAAGAAAGATCAATTGCGGTACCATAGCTATGATCGTGCTTTGCATCGATCTTCTTCTGGGTTCGAGGTCAGTTTTGAGTGAGCGAATATCTATATTGGATGATCTTACCAATGTTGCAGTAAATGGCACAATTCAGGATAGGGAAGGTCGATTTAGCTGTACATTGGAACTCAAAATACAGACAAATTCGGCAATATGATCGCGCTTAATACACTTGTCCAACATCTGATAGAAGATATGACCAGTATCTGGTGTAATGGGAAAAGGCTGAACACCACATCAAGCTTATGCTCCGTAAATAACACTTGTAACTTACACTAATTCTCAGATCACATCCATCAATTGCAGGTGGAAATGCACAACACAGCAGTCATGTAAGAGAGCACAATATGGCAACCATATGCGACATAGTTCATCATATCTTGTCACCGTATATAAAGAGCACGACTTTCCAAGGTATTTCACGCAGACTGCACGTACCGTTGCACCATCAAGCAGACAAATTTTGCATGATGCATAAATTAATTTCTCAATGTGAAAGGCCTCAATACTGCCAGAACCCCCTCAAAACTGCCCTCTTTCTCTCAATGGAAGGAAAGGTGTAGGTTTTATGTTTTGATGTGTTTTAAAGTATGTAATCGTAGGATGTAATATTATCATGTACGTGCCTACAAATTCTTCAACATATTTGTGAGATCATAATGTTCAAAATTGGAAAAGATGATTCTTTTCTTTGTTATAGAACTGGAAAAAGAATGTTGTTAGCCCCCAAGAAAATCAGTAGATATAAAATAAGACTCCTCGAATATCTGTTTGAGGAGTTAAGTTTTATGTTTATATACAATATGCCCCCATTAGATCTATGAAACCTACTGAAAAGGTTGATTTTTCACATAGGATGTGCTCAATTCCGAGTACAAAGGCCAGTTTTCACAGCTTAAAGGCAATTGCTGTACTAAAAATTCAAACGATCAGAAAATGCCTTGATACCTCTTTTACATGGGGATGGTACAAATATTGAAATATAGAAAACAAAGTCAAATCTCATTTCTGATGGTCTTTCAGAGATTTTTTTTTCACAAACAAAGGTTAATGTTGAATGCGGAGAAGCTAGTACACGCTATAGTTCATGGTACAGTCCATGGCCGTGCTTGAATTATTCTTCCGACTTACTGCAGTCACGTTATTTGGCGATGTCTGTAGCACATGATGCAGGTACGATTATTACGAGTTTTTTTGTAGAACTATGCAGTACTAGCGAAACTCAAGTACTCAACAGATTGGCGTTAAATACGCCATATAATTTACAATGTCAAGGGTTGACAGGTGTCATCTGTTATTCAGCTCCTTGATTCAATACCCGCTTTAGACTGATTGTCGAGAAGTCACACTGATGATTCGAATGGAGTAGGTAGAGTTGTGGTCTGAGGTTTCAATTTGAGCGGCTAAACCTTCAGGGGTAGAAAAGTGGCTTGAGTATACCACATAAATACATGTGGTATACTTGTTGGTAGACTGCCTAGCGTTCTCAAGCCACTATTTTTCTACTGCTTCGAGAATTCCATTGGAGTTTCCAAACACGAGATATAGTATACCATACAAGCATCCTACCACCAATGAAAATATCAGTGTACTTCGGCCACTTCCTTTCGGTCATGGCTGGAAGAGATGTCTGTAGGTTCATGGTTTTTGAAAGCGGGTGCATTTTCAGCTGCTGATGGCAGGAATGCACTTGAGAGATTGTTTGAATGGTTCTCAGTTATGTGCTCAACGGAGTGCTCATCAATGTTTACTATGAATGCTTGAATTATTCATACATGTCACACAGATATAAAATGATGCTGGCTGCATGCCTCCTGTAAGTCAATCTTTGATTGCAGTATTTGACTGCAAACACTGCAACTGAAAGTCTGCAGTAGTTGCAGTAATTCCCCTCCTCGATTGCAAATTCGCACCAGGCTGAAAATGGAGCAGATGGAAATGCACTTGTGAAGTAAGAGAGGTGTTTAGCATGAGATCGGGGATTGCATGGTTGAAATAGCTCAAAGAGGTGTATTGCAATGAAGATTTCATGAAGGATGTGAATAAGTTTTGAGATTTTCAATTCAACGCCATGGAAACCACTGTGGTCCTCGTCGTAGTTACATCATGATATTTGAAAGTGATGCATTCTTGGAATGCAATCGACAATGGGATATGGAGGGACACATTGATTAAGTAGGCAGCTCAGGAGCGCACTGCATAGATCATTCACATGGAAGACGTTGCGAATAAAAAGTTTTATTCTCATGAATGGCCTCACAAATGTGGTTCTAAGTGATCTCTACAAAGAGAAAACTAGGCTGAGTCATTTGACTGAGTAAGATCACGATCTAGCTAGTGCCCGACTTCCTGCAGTCACATAGCTTGGGCTCTTCCCGTTCTGAATGCGACGAATGCGGCCACCTGTGTTCCCACTCTCTTCGTCCTCCTGTGATTCTCAAGACCCACAGCTTCACAAGAACTCGTTAGATTGCCCTACTCTAGCATCCAAATCCGAAATCAAGCCCACAGAAACAACTCCAAATTTGGGATATGCCGGTCAATCGAGCCGCTAGCAAAAATCCTACCTAATGGAAACATCGCAATCTCACCCAATGAAAACATTAATCGAGACTCAAAGGAACAGAAGGATGAGATTCACGATACCGTCCATTTGAATGCGAGAGCGTGTCGAGAGCGGAAAATGCACCAAGGGTAGGAGCAACTCTTCTCATGGTAAGTGTCCGACCTCTTGGTTGCACACAGCTTGGCACGAAATTCTAATATCCTTCCAGAGTTCATACAAAATAGATCTACCGACGACCCCAGCAAGCACAAGGAAACTCCATAACTTTCTGCAGTCACACGCCATGGACGACGTGACTGCAGTAATTCCCAAATTAGTTTTTTCAACAACGACAGAAGAAACAAGCAACAATCGACGCATTGGTGGTAACACGAGAAGGAGTAAGAGCTTCGCGCCAAACTGCGGCTTCCAAGGAGCGGCACTTGGAAGGTGATGCGGCTCACGGCGAGGTCGCTCGACAGTGGTGGTGGTTGCAGAAAGTCGAAGGAGGGCCGGCCTAGAATGGCTTGAGTGTCTTCGCATCTTTCGCGGGCTAGAGGGAGGATTCAAGGGGGAGACCAGCTACGTTTCTGACTCTCTACCTGCTGCCCCTGGCCTTAAGTAGTGATGGAGCAGATCAGGTCGAAATACCGGTGATAGGCTGGGGACGGGCCGGCGGGAGGCTAGGGAGCGATGATTACTTTTCCTATTTTGAGCCCGCCATTGGCCCAAAGTTTAGAGAGCCTGAACAGAGTCATGCGAGATCTTCGGTACGCTGTCTCCCACACACGACTTCGTCAATACCAGCGTACAGTATGAGTGTATTAGTGTAATCAATGTTTATTCCGCATCACGCTTATATTTAGTCCAGACTTGCAGTGACTTCTACCGGAAGCACTCGAACTACACCCATTCTTCCTTTCCAATCTGTGCACTTAAACGATCGACAGTCGTGCGATTCATTCGGTTACTGGACTCTAGCGGTGTCTCTACCGGTTGTGGCCGAAGTGCCGAACACCCCAAAGCAGGGTCTCGAGTGTAGCCTCACAATGCTCGAGAGTGACCTTTCGTGGCTTTAGGGCAAATGACATTTTTTCCTTTTTGTTTTTTGGTTGAACCTAATAATGTATTAATAGTTTGCATTTTTTCATTCATTGGCTCTGTCTCACATGGGTTTTGTCTACTCAGCTGTTGTTCCCACCCAACTGTTGCTCAAACCTCTGGGTGCAAATGTATACCTCCAGTCTCTTCGAAAAGACCCGATTGCGTTTAGACAGAGGACAAAGAGATTCATTTTAATTTTTCAAACAAAAAGTGCAGAGTTCTGCCGAATATACAAACAGAACAGAACGGATGTCAGTAAAAAGAAGAAAGTCCAAGTTTTTTAATTTTGATTTCATAGTTTG
Organism: Bryum argenteum; assembly: GCA_037043015.1. NCBI lineage: Eukaryota > Viridiplantae > Streptophyta > Bryopsida > Bryales > Bryaceae > Bryum > Bryum argenteum. Next base: position 9,779,712 of record CM073330.1, read on the forward strand.
AATCGAAGGCTTAAGCTCCAAAGTTGTGAGAGTGGGTGTTAATGTGTGGGTCTTCCAATTTGTAGAATAGTCATGTTGACGGATGTTCTTAAAAGCGGCTATCTTCTTCTCCACTTTGTAAATTTGCACCACCTTGTTTCAACACCATAAACTTCTTCTCTCCCACTTTTTTTCACACATTGTTTCCCTTGTTATCTTGTAGGTTGTCTTGTTTACTTACTTTTGAGTTTGTTACTATTGTTACTTACTTTTGAGTTTATATTTTAAATAATTTCCGTTACTTACTTTTGTGATAATTTTTTTTTACTTACTCATTTATTGGTGCATGTACATGAAGATGCTATTGATATTTCCACTTCAAACTGATCTCATTTGGTAACCAACTGTAATAAACCAATAGTTAATCAACTGTATACTTAGCCATAAGCCTGAATTATCCAACTCTTTCATTTCTACTTTTTCAACTCCCTAGCATTTTATCAAGGAGCCATTCAACTTTTGTATACCAAAACATAAAATGCCCAAGTGTATAGTGGGCTTCTAATGTACAACTGTACAAAGTGGCCTGCTTGTAAAACCCTCATCTCTCGCATGGTTTTGAATTTCATTTCATTTAAGAACATATTGACCGCACTTTAACATGTACTTAATTGTCTTAGCAAGCACAACACATGTTCGAATATGGCATGTGATTTCTCATCCTTATCATGAACTTTGTCTCTCTAGATTGTGCTACTTTTTAGTTTTCAATGGATTCCTGCAAGTTCCTAACTTACATACCCTGTAAACTACTCAAAAGTGAAGGCATCTTGTAGTTTTAGGGAGGCACCTCACACCTCAGTATATAGAAAATACTAAAAGTAGTTATTAGAAATTAAAGCATAGTCAATAAAGGCCACTAGTATACTACCAAGTCAAGATGAATCACAAGGCTGGACGTTTGCATGACTTTCATGTCTAAATAAATAGGTTGGCCCCTTGGGTGCTTGGATAGCAAACTTGCCCCCCTTCCCTAGAAATGTACATATGAAGAAGATTGATTAGCTACAAAGTTGCTCCAAAAATTGTGACTAACCTCCTTGCAACCTCTGCGACTTGTAAAGGTTGCCGACCCAAAACCAAAGCTTCTTATGTTGGGAAGCTCTTTTTAGTGCAACACCCAATCTCATATCACCTCTTGTATCTCGTGTCTAAAATTTAGGTACCTCTAGGTGGAAACAATCCTTTAACCCGTTCATTTATTTATTTCTAGTGGCACAAGGGCAAAAAATGTTTTAAAGGCCCAAGTTTTAAATAAATTGGTAAGAAATTTCACATGAGTGATCAATTCTCAATCTCTAAGCTACTATATAGGTACGAATCATCAAAGTTACCATGGTAGATTTAAATAGTAGGTTTGAACTATGATAAAATGCCACAATTCAAGTAATCATTGAACCCTAACTCTAAACAATTCTATATATTTATTATTTTCCAATTTGTTATTTTTTAAAAATATCTTAAAAATTTTAAGTGTACATTCTCTTTTTTATCAATAAGTTTTTGTAGGTTTTTCATTACCACATAATAGTCGCATTTTTCATCTACAAATCTTTTATCAGCTATGGCAAATTGAATGATGGAGTTAGCACATAATTTTCTAACTACTATTTCACGATCACATCATTTAAATTTTAAAGCCAAAGTGATTAATTCTAGATTCTACAAGTGATAGCATGAGAAGGAAAAACACGTTAGAAAAATACTACCTTTTAGATAATGTACTTAAAATCTAGAGATTTTTAGTTGCTCCATTTGAAAGTTAAATGCTCTAAAAGTTAAATGCTTAATAATTTCTCGATCGTAAAATGACTAAAATCATTTTGTCTGAAATTAATGATCGGATTTACAAAGCTCTTAATTTTCTATATTCACCAAAACATGAGGAAAAGAATCTGAATCTTATTCAATGCTTCATCTTAGGTGAGAACAAGGTTAGATTTACCTTTACACTTGTATATAGACTATAGTTATAATAATCATCGAAATTTTCATTTAATACCTTCAAATCTTTGAATACAAAGTGGACAATATTGTATGCTTAAATTTATATGGGCAAACGTATTATACAGAGACTTTTTGACAAAACGAGAAACATTCTTCATAAAGAATGTATGGGCAAGAGCTATTCAAAAGACATTAGAAAAAGTCTCAATTTAAGGAACTTGCCCATTTATTCTATGATTAAATTTTAAGGATTATTATAATTGTGGCCTTTATTATCCATTTTAAATCTATAGTTCAAACCTACCATAGTAACTATCATTTAGACCAAATTCAGGTTGAATTTGGAGATTCTAGTTTTTGAGAAAAAACGAAGGAGCATTTGATCATACTACAAGGCATCTTGGTGGATGTACTGGAAGGACACTGGTAGATATTCAAACATGTTGAATACATTAAAAGCTAAGGTGCAACTTCTCTAAACTTGCCGCATATGCACATCCCAATTTTTAACTTAAATATGGTATGCATTATAAACCAACCCTATAGGAGAGCCAAAATCAAGTCAAAACCTTGACCGTACCAATGACGATTTGTGTAAGTTGATTGACTTGATTCTAAGATATATTTACGACATGCATTTAAAACCACTTGTTATATTCGTTAAAAACCATATATCTACCTTCCTATGAACTTTTTTGACAAAGTTTGTACATGATTAAGGAGTGTTGTGATTTGTTGAAGCTTAAAGTAGATTTAGAATTTCCACACATTGTTGTTCATATTCATCTCGTATCAACCTCATTATTACCATAGTTAGATTGAACATAAGATTGAGATATCAATCTATCACAAAGTTGAAACTACATACGCTCTATTCGAGGCACTATTTACATTTTTATTACTTTCAAGAATCAAGTCACTCAACCAAAATTAGAATAACTACACATTACAAACAAAAAGCTTCTGACATCATTTTTTTATATGAAAACCCAACTTGTATGCAGATGATTTTAGAGGTTAATCAAATTAAATCAACATGGTTTACAAATCAAACTTTTTACTTCATGCTATTTGACTTCCTTAGCATCATAAAGCTGTAGGGTTTAGAGTTTTCCCCGATAATGAATTTGAAAGTGGAAAGTGAAGAGAGCAAGAGAAACTTTTATTCTTTTATAGATTGAATAGCTAAATGGCTCCAATTTGGTATTGATAAACCCAATCAATCACACTCTTCACGAATCCATATCAAATTAGCACATGTGATAACATCATGTAAAAAAATTCACGTCACATTCTATTTAAATTTTACAAACTTGTTGGACTAGCCTACACAAATACTGGAATAAAATAAGAATTCATATGACACTAGAACAAATTTAAGATTTTATGATTGTGGCCCAAGTCATATAGCTTATGACTAAATAGTGTCGTTTTGTCCAAAACGACTAAAGGTACTTGACTAATGATAGTCATTTTACAACCATGTTTTGACGTTTTGTAATCACATATAATTACAAACACTCATAACATGTCATATATGACCACAAACTATCATAACATGAGTACATGAGTTTAAGATGATTATTAATACAGTCTACCACTCTACCCTCTACAACTGTTAGTTACCCTTGGAAGTATTTATGGAGTCGTTACTAGTTAACATTTATAAAATGTTACTTTTGAACTGTATTCAAGTGTTAACATTTATAAAAATTTAACAATTTTAAAAGCATAATTTCACAAATATTAACGTTTATAAATATTAATTGTTGAATGTATTTATAAATTAAATATTAAATGTAGTATGAATTTAATGAATTTGTTGACATGAAAAGGGCAAACTCATTGAATTGAGACTACATGGATAGATGGAGACTTTCTCCGCTCAAGAATCCTTGGAGTGTTTTTTTCCCCTCATGCCAATTTAAGATGGATGTCAAGAGCTCATACACCCAAACAATCTTGGACAGAGAATCATGGGAGGAAAATGACTCTTTGAGCCAAGTGGTAATGTGGCGTTTCATCATTGGTGGAGGTGGTAAGAGAATCAAAGAATTTGTAAGACCAAAATGAGACTCTAGAGTGTCTCAATGGAATGAAAATACCGTTTGGAAACGATGATAATGTATCGATGGTGATGTATCAAGTGGTTTGAAGGCATGTCTAAGTTTCAACCAATCATTCGGTAAAACTACACAATATGGTTAACAATGTGCCCACTTTGGGTTGGGGCAACACTACAATAGTGGAAAAGCGGTGGTGTTCCCACCAAGCTGAATGAATGAGTTATTTCATGGCTTGATGGAACGAGACATTTGTGGTGAAAATATCACACTTTTCCACACTGTTCCCACGGGTACAGGCCAAACTTTGTCTGTACTGAATTGCGTGTGCTGAGGAAATTCACCAAAGCTGGCGGGGACACTTTGTGGTGATCAACTGGAGTTGGTATTGCAAGGTCAAATGGGGTGCTGTGACTGCGGCGCCCACTACAATGATTCGACAAGCCGAGATCGATCGACGAGCCTGCCTGCTGATCCAACGTGCATGCTCTAAACCTACAACGGTTTGTAGAATTTGCCTTCCGCTTGTTTCAAGTTGCAGGAACTCAAGATCCGATCTCATTACAGAATCCTCGTGTTCAAAGCATATTCGAACGAACGACAACATCGATCAAATCTCACTGACCCCACCCATGCTACTTGACATATATCAAATCCATGAACGACACTAATCAATTTTTCGCCACCGATCATCAAAGGCAGAATCATTACAGTTGTAACTTTCTTGTAAGTTAATATTTGGTGTTAGGAGCCAAGGGCCGACTTGAATTGGTATGGTCGGTTGAAGGGAACATGCCGCTTGCAGGCTGCAGCCAGAGAGCAATATGCATACGTTAGCATTATATTCTTCCGACCAAGTACAACATGTCTGATCTAGGTGTTGCGAGGCCACTGGTTCGGTGATGCTCCATTCCCATCCTTGGAAACTAGTCAACACAGTATGGGCAGGTACAGTGCACATAATCTGGTATGCGTGTTGTAGTGCAGGCCTCCTCGCACACAATCGATTCCTTGGCTACTGTGTAGCACGCCGGTAACCTTTTCTTACTACCTTGTTAATCTCAACAACCTGCTGTCCCCTAGCATCCATTTTTCCGCACAGTAGCGTCAGAGGCTACTGCGGACCAGCTAAAGCCAGCTTGCCACGTGGCTGCTCCGCAGAGTTGCAGTAACTCAATCATACCCTTTTTGTCATAAAAATAGGTCCTCCCTTTACAGTACTGCAATGGATTTACCTTGACAGGCTCCGCCATGTGTGGCGAAGCTAGAGCTAGAGCTAGGTTGGTAAAAGCTAGGTATGACAGAGTGAAGGAGAGAGATTTTTATTCTGAACAATCTTACCATTGTATGCACCATACCAATAGCTTGCAATGTATACAAGTGAAAGACGGAGATTTTTATCGCGTTGATCAGTTTTACTCCGATTTTACTGGCATACCACCGATCGATAAGCTTCTTGTGTAACTCTGTCTGACAAACAATTGCGTACTTCTGCTACTCCGACGTACTCGTTGAAACGGCGGAAACCAAGGATTTATAGCAGTCCTGCACAGAGGACAAGGCACAATTTTAGCGATATTAGCATTTTCAACCATTTTTTCCGGTAACTTTTTGAGTGCTGAGCACGCGCGTGATACAGTACATATACATATTTGGGTTGCAGTAAATCGACACCGGGGGACACCCTAATTTAATGACAATGATTCAGGACTATCCACCACCGGCGGTCCTAAGGTGCAGATTACGAAGTTTGTCTGTTCCGTAGAGAAGTTGGGCGGAAGATGAGCTTCTTTATCCTGCCTGTGAGGCTAAGCATGGGTCATGCTTCTCCAAAGCTACAGTAGCGTTGTCCTCAAGGCTAGCCTGAACGGCTGACCGTTTGCAAAACGAAAATGACATGAGTGGCGAGGGGAAAAGCAGTAATGATCACACTATTTTTGCTTCAGGCTGGGGCAGATATTGTGCGTTCGTACACTCAAGTATGTGGGTAGGAGTTCGTCGGTGACGGGGACATAAGAATTACCAGAGACTTGTTGTCTCTACTTTCAAGCACATCCAGCCGTATCATCACCCGCGGGCAGCTCCTCAAATATCTGAAACTTTCAGCTACCCTCCGGAATCTTAAAACAAGCACAAAGTGAAGCTAAACTTTAAGGTCAAAAGTTACATTTATCTGCTTGTCCCATGTGATTCGCTTTTGACTTCCTCAATGATAGGAAAGATTAGGAAATCGTCCTTTACGCACTGCCATCATAACGTCCAACGTTTCGGATTCGCTGGTAGCTGCAAATGCTCTCGCCGGTGTACATGCTGACGGGATCACCATGTGCAGAATGACGCTACCTTTCCAGAAATTTCAGAGCTCTCTTAAACGAACCTTCATTCTCTGGTTCGATGACACTCCACGAACACATTGGGAGTATGTGCCTGCTGTCAGGCGCCCTGCAGTCTGCCGATCCGTCTCCGACATCCTGGTGGCGAATCATAGTGTCCTTGGGGATTTAGCAATCGAGTGCTGGATTTTAAAGCTTGGATTTGGCTCTTTTCCTTGCTCGGGAGTGACATCTGCCTTGACATTGCTTTCTTGACTACACCGCTAGTGAGTGACTGTTTATTCAATGCCCGACAGGCTAAAGGTGCAGTTATCAGCTTAATTCGTTGAAAAGGGATCCTTACCAGCTGAATTCCTGAAGCTTATTGTCTAAGCAGCAGCTGCTGTGTGTGTACGTGTCATTGCAAGGTCGTGGGAACAGCTCACTTCGAGCTTTTCACTGTGTGCTGGCAAGCTTTGCATTGACAGCTGAGGACATTTCATTATCTGGATCATCTGCAGTATTTTATAATTGGCCGGGTGCAGGAGATTTGAGATACTTTAGCATTCCCCATGATAGTTATTTGTAAGAAGACACCAAGTGTGAACGATTTTAGATAATGAGATAGCTTGGCCATCAATGACGTTGACAGCAATGAAAACTATTTTCTCAATCCTTTGTGCCCGGTGTCACTCAGTAGCGAGATCTTGCATTCTGTATCTGCACTAGAGTCTTGTATTAGCAGATACACAATGCAAGATCTCGCTTCTGGAGTTGCATGCTGTTCAAACTTTGGACGATAGGAAGGTCCAATTTTTTCTGAAACCTGTGGCCATGGCAAGTAACCATGCCGGGAATTTATGCACACAGGAGCCAGTACTAACTTGACCCTCCCACCCCCCCCCCCCCCGCCCTCCGTCTTATACCCTTCAATATCAAAAGTTGTTGAGAACCGATCCCAAAAAGTTAGTGGTCAAGTGAGAAACAGTAAGTGGAGCCTCGAACATCAAGCGCAGTGTATATAAGAAGAATGAGCTCAGAACACCAATACAGATGTGCAGTATATTCTCACGACAACTTCGAGGATCATAATTACGCCTGAGCTAAATATTTGGGAAGACTTTCCTATTTGGGGTTTCTCGTAGACCCAATTCCAGCCGGAGGTTTCTGCGGTGCTTCTGGCTAGTGGCAAGTGGAGCCAGAAGTTAGTTAGGTTTGTCGGGAAACGGAGCAGCACTAACAGTAACTTAGTAACGAACGAATTAACGGTCAGCCAAAGTTGGTTGCTCAAAGAAGAAAACTAAACGTGGTTGCTTAAAGAAGAAAAACAAACGTGGTTGCTCAAAGAAGGAAAGCAAACGTGGTTGCTCAAAAGAAGAAAAACAAACGTGGTTACTCAGAGAAGAAAAACAAACGTGGTTTCTCGAAGTTGGAGATCAGAACCAGCAAACCTGTCGACGCTTCACGCCTGAAACTCGGATTAGCTTACGCTGCTGCTTTTCTCAGTGCGAATGAATTCGGTACCTCGTTTAAGAAATTTTCACAAGATCCTTTGGTCGCCGTCTTAGCTTCTCAACCTACAACCTCAGCAAGCTTTCTGCACCAACTCAAGCACACATTTCGTGCATTTTGAAGGACTGGTAGCTTGTGCGTCGGATAAAATCCGTACACTGAATGACATTAGTGCTTCATCTACAATAGAGTGAGAATGTACGCACCTCGAGGATTGAAAATTGATCGGTCAGCGCCAGGATTGGTTTCTGCAGTAATTGCAAGTGGCTGGCGCCTCAACTTTGCTACAACAAGAGTCAGTAGACATGAAGGAGGAAGTCACTAGCTAATCAGCAGCATTATCCAGGTTCCTTAAGTAGAAGAGCTATTTTCAGCTCATTTGACACTCGAAATTTTCCTTGAATTCATAAAATTCATTATCGTGATACAACAATGTGATCATCGATGAACGTCAACGCTTCACCCAAGAATCTACGAGAGTGTGAGAATTCACGCACCTCTTCGAAACTTCGTCTGGTCACGATTCCGATTGCAACATATTCTGCAGTATTTAGAGTACAAGTTCTGACCAACGCCTCGACTGGCTCAAACAAGAGCCAGCGATTGGCAGAATTGAGTTCGGAGGAAAACTATTTCTTGATTGACCGTATTGTATTATTGCAACCGTATTAGTGCAACCACTGGTTGAAACAGTGATGGTTTTCCACCGCCCTGACGTGTTAAACGAGGGCCTGTTCCTGACGTTGCAATGAGAGCTACCTCTCACATGCGTAAATGATCATATTACTGCAACCACAAGACCAATCTCAGCGAATATCTTGAGAATGCTGTCCAGATGCTGTCCTGTGTCACGATGCAGTTTTACAGTACCGCAGTCACTCGTGTGGTTGAATTGCCTTCGAGGCAGCCCTGTCGGTGTTGCCCGCATGGTACCTCAACAGCCCTAAAGCACCAGGGTTGCGAGTAATTTTACTTACCACAGCTTTGTACTTACCAGAAGCAGTCCGATGAAATCATCAACGGTACATCAACTATTCAAAGTCGACCTCGAGCTCCCTAGTCTGAAGCTGCGAAGAATCTTGTTCTATCTACTGAACAATTTCTTCACTCTCAGGGAAGCATGATGTTGCAATTGTAACTCATGCTCCGGTTGAAACACGTCCATTGATCGTGAACCTCCACGGAGATAGGGTGCCTATGTTGCAGTAAAAAGTACTAAGCAATGTAGGCGACAATGTTCAGCATTTGTGAATCTCAATCAAAACTCGTAGAAACACTGGCTGCAAAATGAATAGATATTTATGATTACGTACCTCAATGGATCGTGGACCATGTTCGATGTCCTTCGTGTCGACGTATATAAAGCAAGCCTCCTGCTGGGTGTCGAATTTCGATTCACTGTGCGTGAGTACCAATACACACAGACCTGCACCGGTATTTACTGCAACTTTGTACAAAAATGCATGTCTGAACGAGTGTCAACGTAACACGTGTTGAGAGCCACCTTCCATGTTGCACATTTTGATTGGAAAATGGAAGCTGTAGGGTCGGTTGCTCTCATGTCTTCCAAAGAATGTCAACAGGTCCCTTAATTTACTATATACGCAACACAAGAAACATACTGAACTGGAAGATATTCTTCAAAGTTGAGGCATACTCCTGAAAAGCTGCTTTGCTTACGTCTAATGGGGTTGTTTGTATCTAAGTAGTTCAGACGTCTATCAGCTCAAGCATCTTCAGCAATGAAAGTGAGACATAAGAACATACCAGTCTTGGAGGCAATGTATTTGAGCTGATCATGCTTACGACTGAGTCACCATCTGCATACGAAGTCGACTTACTGCAATCGCGTTTCAAATGGCACGGTGATAGGGTGCCTTTATTGCAGGAAGTGACTGCCCTCTTCCGCAGGCATAGATGGCTGATTTTTGACGAGATCAGAAACGGCACATGATAATGTGTTTCTTTTCCTCCTAACATTCCATCATACGCGATTGATCGCAGTGATGATTTGAACAGAATTTAGCAGCCTCAAACTTCAGACGTTTCCTAAAACATGAGTAAGATTGCTCAGAATATGAGCGTCTATGAGAAGCGATGCACCGTTCAGAACATAACGTTAGATTGCTACCAATCGTTACGAAGTATGAAATGGCAATCTTCAACGATAGCTAGCATCCAACACTGGCGAAGGAATTATACCTGGACGAGAAATTGATGACAGTCAGATGCTTGTCGTATCTGGGGGAGGAGCTAGGGTCTCACAATTGCGACGGCAGCAAAATCGGATTTCTTGAGAAGGTAATGTGCCTCTCTCGGAATACGTTGCCGGAGCTAGCTTGTCATTGCGAGACTGGGTTTTCCTTCTTTCGTAGTTGTGCGCAGGTTAGGTTACACTGTCAGTGTTGCTTGCCGTACGACTGAGAGCGAGCATCAATACTTTGGGTTCCCTTCACGCACAGCGTTCTGTGATCAAAATCTGAGCTACCCCGAAGATGCTTCAATGCAAGTGACCAATCTGAGTCGCCAATGAATCTCGGAAGCCAAGTTCGGGCAGGGGCATCGGAAACCCCCACGCAGTCTCCCGATGGATGAACAATCACTGACATATATGAGATATTATGATATTCATGGTTTGTTCGTTCATTCACCGCAAGTGAGTTACTCGCTAGAACTTGAAGTAATTGACCGTCCCTCATTTCACCTTTGCTAGGTCGTATTCTTGCAATGTAAAGTTTGGTACCGCTACTGCTTCCAAAGCAAAAAGGAAAAAGATCTTAGCTAAGAGAGTAGAGTCGCTCGGGCTTCGCTGCAAGGTAAGGGTAGGGTCGACTTGCGTGTGTGTCTGTTCTGCTCTCCTCCAGCCACGGTTACTGAAGTCCATGTTGTCTTCGAGGTGTTTCAATTTTTGCAATGAAAATGTTCATTTCATTTCCCCAAAAACTCCTTTCTTTGTTTGCGCCGACCACCGATGAAAGCACCGCCTTTCGTGCGCGCGACGTCCGTCGGAAATGCCCTCGAGTTTGTTTTTTCATCATATTTTTGTACCGTGCTGGCGTGCTCTCGAGATGATTTCAGTTGTTGATTTGATTTGAGTGCACTTGCAGAGCAGAGTTGCAGCTGTTGGTGTCATGTTCATTATCTTACAGGTGGGAGATGCAACTTACACTAAAAATAAATGAAAAATTAAGTTGCTGAAAATCAAATCAGTCCCATAATTTAGATGATTATACAAAAAGCCACATTCAAGTACCTTTGAGTTTATGCTAATTTGACAACAAGGTGACTAGCTCAATAATCACTCAAATTTTTGTGCATAGGTAAAGTAAGTAAAAGGATACACTAAGTGGAATCTTATTTTAAATCTTTTACATATTACAGTGAATTTTTTAAGCTCGACTTATAGGTGTTTCAAAGAAGCACCCTGAAATGGCACCTAGTAATGTTCCATCACTTCCATGTGAGTACATGAAAACACAAATTGCAAGATTAACTATTATGTAAACGAAAAGCAATGTTTAGTGGAGCAAATACACCATTTCAAAACTTCTTGTTCTTAAGTAAGTTATAAACATGTTTACATGATAATACCCTCACGAAACTCTTCTGTAAAACCTAGAGTGAAGTTTGAATTTCACATCGTTCTAAGCGCTAAAACTTAAATACTAATGCCAACTTCAAACTCCAAAAGTCCCAACTTATTTTCCTTGCCAAAAATTGAGGGAAAAAAATTATACTCTTGTTGGTGGAATTTTGATTGCAATTAAATTGTTGATAGTATTTCCACTTCAAAGTGGAAATGTTGAAATTTCATCCATTTTTGAGTACAAATACATTACAATCTTGCAAGCTGTTGTTGAGAAACATGTGCCTAATGGAGTAGATAGTGTACATGGAGCCTTAGGAGTAGAACTACACACTTAGTTCATAGACTCCTTTAAGTGTTGCTTGTAAACAAAGGCAACCCATAGTGTTTAGTTATCCCACATGGTTAGGTGATCACTAGAAGAGGCTTCCTCCTACTTATGTTCAGCCCATGCTTGGCTGATGTTATCCAATACCATCTAAGTAAAGTCTTTCCCTTCAATCTCAATAGGTTATGGGCCTACTCACTTGGTGGTGCGCTTGAAGGAGAAATTCAGATCATTTGGAGAGGATTGTGGAGCTTGTGCGACAAACCAGCCTTGTGTACATGTGTGCACCTTCAAACCATATGGTGTATAAGTCCATTTCCAAAAGAGAAGTCTTGAAGTGCATTTCCTTTGGAGTTTGTTGGAGCCTTGAAGTTGGAGTTGTTGAGTGCATTTAAGTGTGAGATTGTATATGGGAGAGATCAGACCTTCATACAGCTGGTTGCATGCTCTTTCATTGAATTTGTGCTTGAAATTGCACATTGGCAGCCCATTAGGGGCTTAGGGCTGATTGTGCACTTGGGTGCATTGTGAATTGCAATTGAGGCAATTGCAGTCTTCTGAAAGTGTTTTGATTGCTTTTGAAGCATCTTTAAGTTGATTGAGGAGTTTGCCATTCATTAGAGGGTTGATTTGTGCTCTTGTGAGTGAATGTGGCACATTTGTGCATTGGTGAGTTGGAGAGATTTAGATCTAGATCTAATTTGTACCCTTTTGAGAGATTTAGGCAAGCTTTTTGCATTTGTGATTGCAAGAGAGGTGATTACACTTGTGTGAGTGATTAGGTCGAGTTTAGGTATGCATTAGGGTTGAATTCAGCCCTTGTGAGCTTTGTGGAGTGATTGTGAGCCAATTAGAGTGATTTGCTCATTTGGATCCCTTGCAAGGGCTGATTGGGAGTCTCTTAGCTCCTTGAGGTGTGGATTGCACTATTTGTGTGAAAACATTGTGAGTTAGTGGCCGAATTGAAGAACTTCTTGCCTAGGAAGCTCATGTGGGTGTTGTGAGCAAGATTAGGGTCTGATTTTGGTGGCGAGTGCGGTGATATACTTCTGAGAGGTGTTTTTTGTAGTCCATAGGGTTGAGAGCTCCTTGTGAGGACCTTGCAAGGGCTGGTTGGTGCAGTTTCAGCCCCATTGCCTTTTCTTTAGGGATTGTAGGGAGGTTGAGTTGAGTTTGTCAACTCCTCTATCTTCTTTGGGTGCTGCCAACAAGTGGAAGCTAATTCAACATGGCTACAAGTGAAGAAGATGGCGTGCACATCATCGACAAGTTCAACGGTGTCAACTTTGGCATGTAGAAGTTCAAGATAGAGATGATTCTTGCGGAGAAGGACTTGTGGGACATGGCGGATGGGAGTTAGGAGCCTCCAAGTGAAGATGTTGATCTCAAGAGCAAGAAGGCCTTTGTGTAAGAGTCTAGCTGTCAAAACAAGCAAAAACTACAAAAGAAATATATTGATCCAAGACTTAGATTTACAATGAATAAGAGTCCCTTATATACTAATCTCTTGGCTCAACCGCCGAGGCTATACTTTAGCTCTCTTTGCCGAGGCTATACTTTAGCTCTCTCGCTTGGGCTATACTTTAGCTCTCTTCTGCGGGGCTATACTTTAGCTTTATCTTTGCCAAGTTCTATTTATAAAATTAATAGCGAGTGAACATCCGAGCTTATCAACGAGGCCTTGGCCCATGACAAATGCCTCCTCCTCCTCCTCCTGTCTTTGATGAATTAACAAGTGTCATACAAGAGAATGTGCCCAAGGAATATCAATCTGGACGCCGCGCAACAAGCGCTCGTAATCGTCTAAGGCCATGACATTTTGTAATTGGCAAACAGGTTTTCCAAGTAGGCTCCGGCCATCCTGTCCACTTTACAAGTAGTTGCCAACCGCGCCCACGACGTCGATGTTGCAACACTCTTTCAACAAAGATACTCGTCCTCGCGCTAGTGGATGCCTCGCGGCGGGATTGCTCAAAACAACACCGGGCTCATTATCATGAGGTAGTTGGGAAGGCAACGGATCTTCACCGCCTTCTTCACTAAACTCACATGAAAAAGCAGGATGAATACCGGCGGTGTATTCAAACGAACCGCATGTGTACCTCACGCACTCCAATACACGATAAGGAAGAGCAATCCAATCAAGCTTCTTGATTGGCGGGACGTGTTGATGTTCTTCAACTTCAACCACACACGATCACCCGGACGAAAATCCTCGGCACCGAAATACGTGTATTTGACCGACGTTCTTGAGTCTCTTGCGCAATGGCCATTCTTTGTTGTTGCCGATTCACTTGAATTACGCCATCTTTCAACAAGCTTGCGTCCTTTTTCCGGTGACAACGAAGAACCCGTGTCTCCTCGGGTATAGTAATATTCATGACCGAATGATGATAACCGTGAGTCATAAAAATGCGAGACATACCTATAGATCATGACACACACGATTATTCAACGCCATCATCCCGATCGGCAAATCAAAAGCCCAATCTTCTTGCTCAAATGTCGTGAAAATACGAAGATATGTTTCAAGCTCTTGATTCGCCCTCTCTCGTTGCACCATCTGCCTCCGGATGGAAAGTCGCCGACAACCGACGCGTAATCTTCATCAATCTGCATACTTACATCCAAAGCGGACTAACAAATTGACTACCACGATCCGACACAATTCTGCGGGCAATCCGTGATCTTGAAAAACTTGCTCTAAAAGTTTGTGAGCCACATCAAGTCTTGAATGAATTGTCTTCATAGGACAAAGAATGATAGATTTGGACAAACGGTGCATCACAACCATGATATTTTTGCGATCGGCTGCTTGCGCCAATCCGTAATAAAATCAATGGAGAGCTCGGTCCAAATCCGTGCGGAATTGGCAAAGGTTTTAAGAACCCTCGCTTCGCTTCCCCGCCAAATCTTCGATTTTCCACACACGTTGCGCCCGCATAAATCTTGAACATCTTATGTCAACCTAGGCCACTTATATTCACGTGCAATCAAGTCACGCGTACCCTCACGACCTGGATGTCCTACTAGTGGTGAATCATGAGTAGATTGGATCAAACGCGTCTCGAAGAGGTTCGTGCGCGGAATCCATATTCGTCCCACGCCAACGCAATCGATGACCAATCTGAGAACACTCACTAATCGTGATAGGTAAGCCCCATCCTTTAGGTAGTCGGCGCCACCATCCATAACCGCCTTTCGCATATTCTAATAACGATGATTTGTTTGCAAGGCAACATCCCATAATGCAATCATCTCTGCGTCAATAAATGGACATATGGGACGCGGGGTCATTATCGACTCAGAGCGGCGAGCTTCTTTCTCCTGCGAATCGCATCACCATCTCGTGATCCATGCGGATTTAGCGACAACCTTCAAAGCGCCATCATCTCCGTCCAAAAGTGATGATATCGATTCACGATTCGATCATCATCTGCGTGTTGAGAAGATCCTGCATTAAAACGAGAAAGTGCATTCGATTGAACTTGATCCTTGCCAGGCTTGTGCGCGATCTCAAAGTCAAAATCATTCAACTCGTAGGCCCAACGCATTTGCCTCTCGCTCAAATGTTGCTTCTTACGAAAATAAGCCAAATGCGATGATCTGAACTCACTTCAAAATGTTGGCCAACAAGTAATGTACGCCACTCGCGGATGCAATGTACAAATCTATAGCATTTCCTTGTCGTGAATCGGATAATTGGACTCACGGATGGTGTGTTTTCTTCGAGAAATAAGCAACCGCATGCCAAAGTCCGTCTACCTTTTGCGTTAAGGTGCCACCCAACGAATTACGGAGGAATCACATTCAATGGTTGTTTCCAAACCTGGAGTCCATTTAACGAAGACCGGCGCATGAATTAATTAATCCTCCTTCAATCGATCAAAGGCATGTTGACATTTCGATGTCCAATGGAAAGGTTGATCTTTCCGCGTTAGTCGAGTAAGAGGTTACGCAATGTTAGAATATCCATCTATGAATTGTCGATAATAATTGCGAAACCTAAAATCCACGAACTCCTTTCACTTTTGTTGGTGGCTCCCATTGACGAATTACCTCAAGTTTTCTTTGGATCGGTATAAACCCCAACCGTCTTCACCAAATATCCAAGATCTTAATAGTCACGCTTCAAACTCGCTCTTATCAAAATCAAGTTGAAGCCTGCGTTAGCGAACTTACGGATGATCCTCGAGAATCGCATCACGATGTTCTTTTTGAGTATCACTATAGATCACCACGTCATTAATATATGCGGGCGAGCAAATATATTCCAATTCGTCGAAAGATCCAATTGATATATCGGCCCGAAAAGTTTCTGAGTGCGCCCGTCGGTCAAACGGTGTGACCAACCACTCATATAAGCGAGCGTGTTTTGAACGCCGTCTTCCACTCGTCACCTTCTTTCACACGTATCCGGTAAAACGCAGAGATTACATCAACCTTGGAGATATATTTGGTCATGCAGAATGGATCTTAACGCCTCATCAATGCGCGGAATCGGATAGTTTGTCCTTCCGACTCATCTCGTTCAATCGCCGATAGTCAACACGAATCGCAATCCTCCGCCAGGTTTCTTCACAAATATTACGGGAAACTGCGCGGTGAATTACTTACGCGAATAAATCCATTATCCAACAACTCCGTAAGGGTCTTGCGCAAAACTAATAATTGATCCTTGGACATCCGATCAAATGACATGGCGGGGATGTCATCATTAGTCTTCCTTCAATAAGATTGATCTCGTGATCAATCCTTTCCTATCTTGAAGAACGACTTTGCATCTTGTCGATTAAAAGCGTCAATAATCGGCATGAGCGGTCGGGAGCATGTTGTGCGGGTCCCTATACACTTCTTCTCGTTCTAGTGCCTTGGATGTCAACCAAAGTGGCACTAAAAACCTCTACCTGGTTCACCGCTTCTCCGCAAAGTTTGAATCACCGATGCACGTATCTCTTGCATTGGCTCCAACGTAATCGGTCGAGTCTTCACAATCATCTTGAAAGGTTTTGAACGCAAACCTCTTCTTTAGCAAGGTCGAACACTTGCATCACGTCGCTCCATCCAACCTTTTCCCAAGATTATATCATCTATCTGTCCCGGAATAACATAGGCAACAATCTTCTCCTCCATACCATCAATATCGGCCATAAAATTTGCAATTTGGCAAATCATAGGCCGCTTCTTCATTGTCGTAATTTTGCTCCAAAGATCTAGGTTGAATAGATGACGATCCAACCCTCTCCGTCGAACAAATTGCTCGAACACGATTCTGCAAAGCATTGGCATCCGAGAATCACACAAAGACGAGTAGATATAGTTGAGTTTATTAAAACATCAACATACATACCACCCGTGTCTAAGTTCGTCTCCTGGATTCTTCAACTTTGACAACCTCGCTTCCACGCCTCCGACCGAGTCTTATATGCGGAAGTCGCTCGTTTTCCGACTCTACATCGTAGTCACAACTCTCCATCTCTTTGACCTCCTCTCGTCTTGACATTGCTCTTTCTTTCACACTGCGCACTATTGAAGTTTTGTCCGCGCTCTCTTTCTTCTTCTTCTCATTGCCTTCACCTTGCTTGGATGAATGAAATATTCATTTGGCCTGGCTTCAAACATAAAAAAAAAAACAGTGTCCCTCTTGGCGACACCGTTGTTGTTCCTCCAAAGTCGACGCTCTCGAAGCTTGCTTATTTGGATCGTAGGCATCCAATCCATCTCATCTCCATCCGCCATACGCGATTTGATGTCGCGATCGGAGCTCGCACGACGACCTTCCGATATTGCAAGCAATCAAGTTGAGAGCCGACCGCCAACAAAGCTTGGACAAACATACCATAATCGATGTACGTCACAGGTCCAATCATCGCGCGTTGCATCTCTGAGTTGAGAGCACTGCGAAGATATCCTATCTTCACCATACCCGGAACCATGGTAAGTTGACTCTCACCAAGCTCCTTCTCAAACTTGGGCAAGAATGTTGCGAATGACTCCCTACCCTACTTCATTGCTTGAAGCCGATTCAATGCCCGCGCTGCTGCATTCGGGTCGATGTAAACGATGTCAAGATGTTGAATAAAAGTCGCCGCATTGCAACCACGTTGATTTTGGTAGAAAGATACTACCATCATCTGCGCCTTCGCGTCCATCCTCGAAAACAAGTATGCGGCTTGATCTTGAGGTGTACCAAGTACAGCTCCATCAATTCGAAGCTTGTTATCTGCTTCGACCTTCCATATCGGGTAGCCCTTGCGACTCCGTCAAACTTTGAAATATCGCGGCAATCGCTTGCGCAATGCGACGGCGATTCTTCCATATTGTTGCTTGCATCGATTGCGGCGTCATCTCGCGATGAAGACGGACCTCTAAACTCGTGAATTGTCCGGCCCACTGGAGCCACTGCGCGATCATTGTGCAACCAATCGCTCGATAGCCAACTTCTCCGACTGGCGAGAAGCTTGAGTGTGTGCGCAACCTCACGATCTCCTCGTTGATAGTCTTCCGCCGTAATTTCTCCTTGCGCTTTCTTTATTCTTTGCTGCAAGATCTCATCATCGATCATCCGGGCGTTCTCCATCTCAAAAAGCAACACCTCTCAATCAACTCTTCAGGCTTCGCAAAGCCTTCAAATGCGTCCCGCTTCTGTGGCTATCTTCAATCACTACCACGAGGGTGGATAAGTTCTTCAATCTAATCAATGTCCTACTTTTGTCGTTTGAAAAAACAAGGGAGGATGAAGCCCTTCAGAAAATCAAGAGAAGTCTTGGATTATGTAAGAGTCTAGCTGTCAAAACAAGCAAAAACTACAAAAGAAATATATTGATCCAAGACTTAGGTTTACAATGAATAAGAGTCCCTTATATACTAATCTCTTGGCTCAACTGCCGAGGCTATACTTTAGCTCTATTGCCGAGGCTATATTTTAGCTCTACTGCCGAGGCTATACTTTAGCTCTACTGCCGAGGCTATACTTTAGCTCTACTGCCGAAGTTCTATTTATAAAATTAATAGCGAGTGAACATCCGAGCTTATCAACGAGGCCTTGGCCCATGACATGAACTCCAATTGAGTCTCTGGATGTTTAAATGGAGAGAACATGCCATTTGTTATTGGTATACAAACAGACTTCATGTTCCGAATGATGTTGGAGCATGGTCATAGGAGTGCCATTTCGATTGATGCTACATTCGGAACAAATAAAAAGAAGGTATTGTATCCCATTGCACTTTTATAATTCATTTCTAAATCCTATACTTACATGATATTGAGCGACATATAAGTATTATGTTATGGATTGTAAGATGTATTTCTTCAGGCATCTACTCTTTGTTGTTCTTGGGAAACTAATGTGTTCATACTTGATGGTTTGTAGTTTCCCTTTTACACTATGATGATCTTCGACAAATGGCAGAATGGATGTCCTGGAGCTTACGTAGTGACCTCTCGTAGTAAGCAATTGTACCCAGCTCCTTGGATGTTAGCGTTGAAGACTAAAACATTTGATTGCAAGTCTTCCTGAGTGGCGTCCAAATGCCTTTATTGTTGATGATGCCCAAGCCGAGATCAACGCACTCCAGTTGAATTTTCTATCTTCTCTATGTGGTCTTTGGGCTTAGCAATTACATGTACAATGTATTTATAATCTCATTCACAAGCTTTTTGAAATGCAGGGAGATATGGCCGAATTGTCCTGTGTTCCTTTGCCTATGGCATGTGCGAAGGGCATGGCAGAAGAACGCATGCTCAAAGATCAAAGAGAGTTGTACGCGTGCATGGGCACTTCGAGAGTTGGGGGACCTCATGTATTTCTCGGAATCCTCGATGAGCAATCTTACATTGTTAGAATGGGTGAGACAGAGATTCACCACGATCAGAACCAAAGTCACAGGTCCCACTGCATTTTGGGATTATGTGGACAACACATGGATGAAGAAACTTGATACGTGGGTGATAGGCAATCGAAAAATTCCACATGTAGGCCAAGACACTAACGCAGCTATTCAGTCCTACTACAGTAATATGAAGGTCGTCCTCAAAGCGTTTTGTGGAAGGCTTGTGGACGACGGGTAGACTGGCTCATTCGCGAGTTAACGAATGATGTCATAAATCGATACGAGTTTAACCAATACATGAAGGAGAATGGCTTCGAAGGCAATCGGAAGAAAGAAATGATAGTCATCAACTTCTACAAGCACGCAAGATTCCTGACCATTGTGTGACACTTCCATCTAAGGTTGGAGAACCTGCCTATGTGACATCCAACAAGCGCCCCTATCTCCATTACGCTGTCTATAATCGCGAGACAGAATGGGGGTGTTGTGAATGCCCTCACTCAATGAAGGGCAATCTATGCAAACATCATCTCAAAGTCTTGAGGATGCTATGCCCGAACCTTGTAGAAGGTCGCATCTTCAAGGTGTGCGAAACTCTATGTGGGACATCTCGCGGCGGTATCTCGCAACTTGTGCAGTTTTCAGAGCTCCCCAAAATAGAGCCCAAATTAACATGCGAGAGCGACTTAGATAGAGTCCCAAGTACTTTTCTGCCCAATACCGAGACAGAAGAAGAAGCTCCACCATTTTTTTGAGACTTTGGACGATAATAAGCGCCTTACTGAGAGCATTGACCGTCTAACAACTTCCATCTACGATAGGGCATCGAAGCACCAACTCATCAAGAGGCACTTGGAGGTAGAACTCCGTCCTATGGATGCACGACAAGCTGCTTTGGAACAACAAATTCTGTCTGGCGTATTGCATTCATTGCAGAATGCAGACAGAGGCAACACCCTTTGTCGGTAACGATGTAACAGGTAGTAATACTCTTCGTCGCCACCGCGACTTCCTTAGTAGTTGCTTCAGGTCGTCTAGGAATACAAGACAGAGATTGTAGTTGTATTGTGTTGATGAGCCCAAACAGAAGACCGTTTGTATTTAGATTGTTTCATTTCAAATGCACTATGGAAGCTTTGAAATCATCAGAAGCAAAGCTGAAGTGCGAGAATGTAAATCAATAACTCTTAAAGTTGCTAGTAGTGCTCAAATTGAAAGCAGCTTCTCTTTCATATGAGTGTTTGTGATGGAAAATAATTTTATTACAATAATGTGATTGTTTTTTCCAATTTCATTATTGAGTATTATTTTGACTATCTTTCTTTTATTCAAATGTTGCAAGTTTCTTGCAATTTTCTGTTGTTGGATGGGAGGGAAACTTGAATGCCAAATTTTAATTAAGCAACATCGAGTATCTCAGTAGAGTTTACAATGATTTAGTGAGGCATTGAGGGTCTTCCTTTTTGAAATTTCAAAGTTTAATAGTATGAAGCAATTGATTGAAGAGTCACATTAAAACTCTTACAAAATTAAAGCGGACTACAGAGACTACGAATTGCTTATTTCAAATTCGTGAGAGAGTAGAATTTGTTTGGATCTTAAGTTGGAAGTTGAGAGTACATATAATTGTTGTCGGCCTCAATTACGTACTACCGAGTACTACCGAGACTTGAAGAAGATTGCTCTCTTTCCGTTTGACACTACGTTTCTTTCGTTTCTGCAGATGCCTTTGCTCCTCCCTGGCAGATCCGAAAGTACAATGAGCTATGAGCTAACACCAGATACTCAAAAATAATCAGAAGATTACACATGAGCATGTGGGTCCAGCTTCTTACTCTAAAGCAAGCTTTGCTAACTTCTCCTTCTCCTCTTCTTCGAGTTTATTACGCAAGTTGACTCTCTGTCATGTAAGCAACACACTTGATAATCAAAACTTCGGACCAGGATACGATGTCATACCGGCTAACGATTACATCCACACATACTAATGCACATGCACATGGCAATAAGATTACTCATACAATGAGACATACTGAACTGGCCGAGAATTTAAATAGCTGAGCAAGATCATACACCAGAAGTGCCAACAAGCACACAAGAGCCATTATTACAATGAAAAGGCAATGCACAATTGGAACAAAAGAGGGAGTACCTTGTCATTACGTACTACCAAGTACTACCGAGACTTGAAGAAGATTGCTCACTTTCTCTTTGAAATCTAGCTTACTGGATTGAGAGACTGAGTTAGGGTTTCCGTCACTTTCTTTTGGAGTGTGAGGTTTGGAGTGTTTGTATTTCGTGGGGCAGGAAGGGGTTCAGCCTGAAAGTGGCATAAACAAATTGAAGGGGCAGGAAAGGATTCAGCCCAAAAGCGGCCATAAAAGATTGCAGAGCTCAAAAGGAAAAGAAGAGCGGGTGCTTGTGGGACCAGTTAAGCGGGGCTCGCGCTGACAGGAGAGCGCATTCAAGACAGGAGGGTGAAATAGAGACTGGGACATATTTGTTGCTATGTGGCTATTGTGATGCAGATTGGGTCGGTGATGAAGGCGATAGGAGATTCACAACCGGTTATGTTTTTAGGCTTGGAATGGGTGCCATTTCATGGAATTCCAAAAGGCAGCTTACCATAGCACTCTCTACAATGGAGGCTGAATACATTACCATGAGCCAATGTACCAAGGAACCATTTGGTTGAAGCAACTCTTGGCTGATTTTGGCTTTGTTCAATAAAGCGGCACACAAGTTTCGTGTGACAACCAAAGAGCTATTGCCTTGGCCAAGAATCCTACACACCACTCACGAACCAAACATATTGATGTGCAACATCATTTTATTCGTTAGCAAGTAGAGGATCAAGTGATTGAGCTCAAGTATGTGCTTACCAAAGCTATGGTTGCTCATGTGCTAACCAAGGCGCTTGGAAAGTCACAATACTTGACCTTGATTGAGAAGATGGGCCTTTGTGCCTTTGCCCACTCACAAAGTGGAAGTGTTGAGAAACATGTACCTAATGAAGTAGATAGTGTACATGGAGCCTTAGGAGTAGAACTACACACTTTGTTAGTTCATAGACTCCTTCAAGTGTTGCTTGTAATCAAAGGCAACCTATAGTCTTTAGTTATCCCACATGGTTAGGTGATCACTAGAAGAGCCTTCCTCCTACTTATGTTCAGCCTATGCTTGGCTGATGTTATCCAATACCATTTAAGTATAAAGTCTTTCCCTTCAATCCCAATAGCTGTAAGGCTTTATGATTCCAAATTTGACCTACATGACATACACCAAGTATACTACAAGATTGTACGGTTGAGATATGAATAACTGAATTTCATTTTTGCTTAGGAAACTTCTAGAAAACCCCATTGAATAAAAGATGGCGAGAACGTATAGGTTCAAACATAGATACTATCACAAATAATTACCATGTAAACTGTTGTAGGAACATTTGTGGGATTGTATTCTTCAAAGTTTGTGTAAATTATTTTTTGGGGCATTCTCCACGAGAAATAGTGTTCTTTGTGCAAAGGGGGTCGTTATGATTGTTATGCCAAAGATTTTTCTCATATATTTTTCCTTGTAAATGACTAAGTTAAGAATGCACATGCAGATTTTAAGAGACTTAGTAAAGTTTTCAAACTTTTATGCAAATTATTTTCAAGATGAAGGTATGAAAACAAAATTTATAGTAAAACATGCATCTCATTGACTGTATTTGGTTTAGAAAAAAAGTAGAGGGTGAGTAGGTACATTTGTGAGTTTGTGATATTAACTTATTGAGCAAAGCTATCTCCAAAGAATCCCAAAATTTTGAATTTTGACATATAATTGAAGAAAAAAATTTAGAATTACCAAAAACTTTTAAGATTGTTTTTGAAACTTTTTGAGACTACCCTTATAAAGCTGGTAAAAGTTTCAGCTCCGATCTTTTGGAAATTTAAGTATTGATTTGGTTATAAACATACCTCCAAAAACATGATTTTCTAAAGAGACTAAATAAAACTGCCCTTTTTTGGCTCGCACCCCAAAAATGGCCCCAACACATTTAAAAATTGGATTTTTTCTTTGCAAAGTTTATCACCAAATTATTACTACCAAAATTTTACCATTATAGGTGTGGCAGCACTTCAAAGTTTTGAATAAACCCAAACATGATTAATTTGGCATTTGACTCCTAAAGGCCCACAGAAAAATGTCATACATAAAGATGAAGATAGGAGTTAGTTAGATCTTGGCTATACATTCTTGTAGCTCACTAATAATAAGTCATGTGAAGTTGTGAACCAAATTTTGAGTTATGACTTATGAAGCCTCATAAACGAAGAAATCATAATTTGCTAGTACTCAAAAGAGACTACAAAATTTCATCATTTTCACTTTAGAGTAAAAATTCTACCGATAAAGTTACTACACTCGAGAAAGTTCAACTAGAAAGTTGTTCACCTTTATCCCAATAACACCCTTGTATTTATTGAAAAAATTACCTTGACTTAAATAGTAGCCTTGCAATAGTGAGAACCGCCAAAAATCTACAAAGGAAAAGTATTCCAAAAATTAAGCCTTTTTACTAAGATCCATCACCCATGCCATATCTTTGATACATTTTGAATTGGGTTAAGGTTTCTACTCTGAAATTTAGACTTTGTATAAATCCAACCTTACAAATAAAGATGAAATCTCATGGTGGATGAAAGAGCCTTATTATTTTTTAGTTTTTGGAATGTAGAAACATCATTGCAAGTCCAACACCAAACTTATTTGGATCAATAATTTCCCAAGTAGAGTTTTTGGTTGAAAATTGCCTCAAGATCATTCTTATGTAAAATATTCATGTGAAACTAATTTTGATTTCACATAACTCGCTTGCAATGATAAAACATGCCCCATCTTTGAAAATCCAATACCAAAAGTTGCCTTCATTAAATGCATGCCAGAGTCTTGCTTAGATTTGCAATTTTCACCATTCAAATTAGAATTTATTTGGAATCCAATCCAAGTAAATTTGATAGATAAGGACTTTAGATGAAGAAATCATGACTCTTTAAAGTTTTAAATTGTCATCCAAAATATCCTTGTTCAACGTCAAGGGTGTTTAGGGGTTAATTCGGCTGAATTTTGATAAGAAAATACTCAAGGTGAATTTTAATAAGAAAATACTCAAGGAGAATTTTGATAAAAATATACTCACGGTGAATTAGGAAGCCACCAGAACTATCATGATATTCCACCCAAAATCAAGATATCAACAAAATCACAATATTTGTGAGAGACAATCTATTTGGCAATCTTTCATATTCATAATTAACAAATATAAGATATCATCAGAATTATGATATTTCATGAGAAGTTGAGATATCCTCAAAATCACAATATTGTTGTTGACCATTAGTTTTGCAACCCTTTATTATCACGAGGTTCCCAAAAGTCATGATCTTTCATGGAAAATTGAGATCTTTCCAAATTTGCAATTTTCATTCGTGACCACCCATTTGGCAATCCATCATGATATTCTAAAATTCACAATTTTACATAGGAAATGAAAATCGAGGTCTCGACCTCAATATTTCAACCCCTCCCTCTCATTCTTTACTCTTCCTTGCGCTTGCCCTTCCTCGCCCTTCGCGTTCCCTGCTGGTTGTGCTTTCACCTGCCAGTACTCTTCACCATGTCTACCCGTGCCATACACACTCAAATGACGGAAAATATTATCAAAATTACATGAGAATGTTCAAGAATCTACTGAAACTGTAATTACAGATAATGAATGAATATGGAGGTTGTGTAATTATCACAATATTTGATGATTGGGTTGCCAAACGACCCTTCCTATTTTTGTTATCATGAAACGTGAAAACTACAATAATAATTAATAATGGAGGTCTAGTACATATTACAATATTTTTTATTTATTGGAATGCTAAACGTAGCCTTCATAATTAATGCATTTGCTTAATATTCCTACTTACGTTTACGGCAAAATCTACGGTATAAATGTGACTTTTTAATTGATGCAATGTTCAAACATTGAGCTCAAAACCACGGTGAGAGGCCTGATGGTTACCGCTCAAAACACAACCAAAATGTGAATATCAGGATTATCATACAACTAGGTCCATTGACCCTACATTTGCTACTTCCACATAAACAAGAGAAGCCGGATACTAAATTCAATCCAGGTTCCCCTTGGAATTTTCAAATATGGAGGGAGGCTAATAAAAGGCTACCCGGTATTTTTTTCTTTGCTTATAAACCCTTAAAATTCCAAGAAGAGGCCCCCAAGGGTAAAATGGGGGTGCAGATTTCAATAGAATAAACTCAAAAAAATGACCTTGAGGGGGTCAAAAATGGAAAAACCAAAAACTGGGGCCCCACCTCAGTGGTGAACCTGGATTGGATTTAGTGAGCGCCACAAGAGAATGTCAAGGCTGTCAATTTCCTGCTGAAACATTCTGACAACAGGCTGACGACATTTCTGCATCAGGTTTCGAGAATTGTGCACATGATATATAGCTACGAAAACCACAGATTGCGGTAACAGACATAAATTTGAAATTTCTGCGTATGTTTCACAATATATGTTTGACTTTCCCATGTGGGAAAGCTCTCTTTCCAGCACAAAATCGGATTTTTCCATGTGAGAGAGCTTGATTGCAATTCACGATTGAAGCTTTCAACGTTTACAGAGACCCTCACTGCTCTCCTCCCGATGAATCGCCATCTTACTATTCAAAGGACGATTACCAGGATGTATGGTAAGGTGTCCTATAATGGCGCAATTTTCAGCACAGAAAATCTACAGGAATGTTGCCAGTGCAAGCAATTTTTGTGCATGGGGAAAATTAGTAGAAAACTAGAGCAAGTGGAATCATCATTTTTCGACTCTTCTACAGTAAGTAATGAATTTTTAAAGATGGAAATATAGGTGTTCTCAAAATGGTGCCCTAAAGTGACGCCCTATAATCTTTGCAGTGTGTACATGGTACTGTTGTGTGGAGAAGCTATTATGCACGTGACAGTGAAGATTACGAGGGCTCCATTTTCGGCACTGCACCATTTTTGGCTGCTCTACCATATGTGCCTCTGGGATGGATATAAGGTGTTTACTCTGATGCATCCTTCACAAGGAAAGCGTCCCCTTCCAAAAAGCCAACATCAGAAAAAAGAGAGGATGAGATGTCTAAAGCCATGCACTTCCCAACAAGAATGTAACCACTTTTAGTGACATTGCAAAAAAACAGAGACATTGTACAACAACTTGACGAGCTGCTCTTCGACCTAAGTTGATTTCATCTCCCTAGAATGGGCGGTTGGATGTAAACACCTATAATTTTCATTTCGCCACTCATGATGATCACACTATTGAAGAATTCAATTCCTCTATCAATGCTTTTTCTTCAGAATACGGTAGTTGGACAACGGCTGATTTTTAAAAACGTCAATGCACAGACTGGAACCGAAGTAACTTACTCTGGAACTTGGTCATGTAGTTGAAATGATGGTGAGCGGAGTGGGTCCTGGAGGAGCCTGAGGCTTGACCACGTAGAAGGAGGGCTGGCCCAGCCAAGTGTGGATCAGGAAGATGCGAGAAGCAGCCAGGTAGTATGTGACTCCGGAGATTGTGGCCAGAAGGCTCATGAGCGCCGCGCTCGCCAACACTCCGGAGTCGATTGCATAGCCACAGGAGGCTGAGGTCGTCGCTGGAAGTACCACCGCCTTTGGATTCAAGGGTCTTGCGTGATGATTGCTGCTCACACCGGCCCCATACAAATAAAAACACACCGCAACTATACACAATGCCCTGCACACAGCTTTTTCTATCAAAACAACTTCACCCACAAATTAAAGCACTTTCACAATACCAGTGTTGAGAAAAATTCCAACAATTGATGAATGGTCATGTGATCCAAGAATGCATTTATTGTGTTGTTCCAGCTGCAATTTGCATGAGGGCCCTATATATTTGGGAGGCATTGACCGCACGAGGTTGTAGTGAATGTTTCGGGTGTGATGAGACAATAGACAGATAGAAGAAGACAGAGAGAGAGAGACCGTGGTGCATACCAGGAGACAATGAGGCTCTTGATGGCAAGGGGCGCGGGGCTTGTGAGCTTGTCGATCTTGTAATTGCAGCACAGACATCCTCCAGCTGCCGTCAGTATCACCTGCGCCGAGAGC
Source organism: Bryum argenteum (assembly GCA_037043015.1). Lineage (NCBI taxonomy): Eukaryota > Viridiplantae > Streptophyta > Bryopsida > Bryales > Bryaceae > Bryum > Bryum argenteum. The sequence continues at coordinate 9,807,506 of CM073330.1, forward strand.
AGCAGGAAAGCTGCAGCTATGGACAGCGTGAACGTCTTGTTCACTGGCATGATGCACTGGCTTGTTACATCGTCCCAAACTATCTCATCCGCCTGTACATGCGTTCACCCCAATCAAGATCGATCTCATTGCTTTCGTGATCCACATCGATTGTAACAGATTCTTGACCCGACAAATGATAAGAGATAATGTTTTAGAAGCACAAGGAATGTACGAAGAGACCAGTGTTGTCTTACACTTATGCGCTTCCGTTCTGCAACAAGGCCCAAAAGGGCGGCCACCCCGCCCATGGCGGCAGCGAATGTGGCCGTGGCGATGACATTGAAGGAGTATCTGGTCCCCAGTGCCATGATAAGCTAAGCTTTGCTAATGATGGAGCTTGCTGTGCACTCTTGTTATTTCCTGATTTTCACGATCGGTACTCTGGCAGTGGGTCATTTGACGAGGACGATCCTTTGACGAGCTCGAGGAGGAAACTAAGGCACGATTAAGCGCGACCTGTGATAGACTCTGTTCGTGTTTCTTGATGAGGTGGTGCAGCTCAAGATTCTTTGCAAGTTTCAAAATTCACGCTTCAGTCTTCTCTGTTGAGCACTTTCTTGTCCGAACTCCAAGTCAATAAGCTGGGCAGTAAGTTAAGGGGTCTCACTAAGTTGTGTGTTCAGCATTCTTATTACGGTAAAGAATAGAATCCATGAATCCAAGAATAAACTGGAAATTGGATCAAAAAGTTGAATGGCACATGATACATAGTCAGGTGGCCAATTTCAGCACGGGTTTTTACCAATGCAAGCAATTTTGCGTGCATAACAAGTATTTTGTTATGATGAGAATATTCAAATCATCAATTCAATGATAATTGAGCTTGAGTGGAGCTAAAGATACCCACACATTGGATACTTCACTAAAAACTGGACAAAACAACCAATTGTCGACATTTTCAAATGATCATAACTTACTCAAATTTGTCCAAATTGAGCATATGAGGTGTTTCTTGACATCTACTCTTTTTTTAAATGTCCAAAAACACCTCAATTTATGCGGAATCTGGACAAAATTCGAGTAAGATGTGGTCATCTAAAAATGTTGACGATTGATTGTTTTGTCCAGTTTCAATGAAGTACCCAATCTGTGGGTACATTTAGCTCCACTCAAGCTAAACTGTATTTTCCAAAATGAGTGAATATTCACAATATAGCAAAATACATGTTGCATGGGGTAAATTGCAAGTTAGAGCAAGTGGAATTATCATTTTTGGACTCTACAATAATGAGTTATGAATTTTTGAAGTAAGAAATATAGGTGTTTCTAAATTGGTGCCCCAAAGTGATCCCTCTAATGTTTGTTGTAAGTACATGATATTGTTGTATTGAGAAGCTAATATGTACCTAGAGCACCATTGTGAGACCTACTCCATTTTAGACCACTCTAAATCTATATGTGACGATTATCTTACCTTGACGTTTCTAATGGAAAAAATCAATTCTGACAAACTTTGGTGGTAGAATATCTAATACCATACTAATGAAAATCGTCAATTTGAGATTATAAGGTACTAGCCTGCAGAAAATTCATCATAAGTTTTGTAAATCATAAATTTTGTAAACCATAAATTTTGTAAACCATAAATTTTGTAAACCACAAATTTTATTAGTTTAGATTATTCTAGTTGTAAAACTAGAATAAGAATTTGATATGTTTTAGATTTTTCTTTAGCTTTCTTGACTATCATTCATAATTTGAAAAAAACAAATTGTGAACAATATTTATTCCATGATTTTTGCAAATTTTGTATGCAACTTCTTGGAGTTGTTTTATCGTCGGACCTCAAATCTTGAGGACTAACCAAGCAGTTTGTAGAAGTATTGATATAAAAATAAGGTCACATCTATAAAGTTTATATTACTGTGATTTTCTATAACTTTTTATAGACTTTGGTAAACTTTGATAGTTGAAAATTTTATTGTATAATCTATGGGTTGCTTTACACTACCTTGCAAAAAGGAAAATGACCACCAACTTTTAGGTCCCCAAAGTATGCTAAATTTTGCATAGTGGATAATGTTTTCATATTCTCCTTGATTGCAGTTGAGTCTAAGCAAATACCTCGACTCAACTACAATCAAATGAGGCTCAAAAATCATTGATTGGCTAGTGTTTAATTATTCAAGGAAAAAGGAGAAAAAAATGGAGGGTAAAAGAGAGAATGATGAGGATTTATAATCAAGAGCTAAGCTTAAACTTGCCTGGTCCATAGTGTAAAGCGACCCTAGATTATAGTTAAGTCGAAGAAATGTCTTGACTAAACTAAAATCTTTGAGGCTATGAGGCTAAAAAATCATCGATTGGCTAGTGTATAATTATATTAAGATAAAATAAGACGAAGTGGAGAGTAAAAAAGAAAATAATGAGGACTTATATTAGAAAATTCAGCTGGTTTGGAAATGCTACCAATAGACTTATTGTAATAAATAAAACACCAACTACAATTATGTTTAACTTCATCTTAATAACGCCTTTGTCCAATAAAACATTCATCAAAAAAAATTCTTTGCTCTAATAATAGCCTTGCAATCCATGGTGAGAATTGTTTCAAAATTCTCAAGAATTTTTTTCTTTCAAGAACTAGATACCTTGCACTAGAATGCATGCCATGTCTACCTCACACCATGCATGGGACCATGGGTTAATGATCTTTTCACAGTAACTAAACTCATATTTGATTGTAACCCATAAAAAGAGATTGAAATCCAACAATGGATGAAGGAGTGTCAGCTTCTCAAAAACTATGTAAGTTTAAAAAAAATTAGTATAAAAGAATCATTACAAAATTGATACCTAAAATATTCAAAAGAAGATTCTTCCGACCAAAAAATAGTTGGATTTCATCTTGAGATCATCCTTATTCAAAAATGTTTCTTGGAAAACTACATTGGAATATACATAGTTGGCTTGCAATGGTAAAACTTTCTCCATGTTTGAAAACCCAAAAACAAGAGATGCTCTCACTAGAATACATGCCCTGAATTTATATTCTCCTTTATGAGTCTAACATTTTTACTACACAAACTAGACTTGATTTGGGACCCCATTTAAGCAAATTTATCGTAAACAGACATCAGATAAAGAAGTTATGGCTCTCTTAAGAAGTTACTGCCTACCATGCAAAATGTTCTTTTTTTTTACATTCAACATGTTTAGGGGTTAAGGATTAACCCCTAAATTCAACTAAATCCGGATTTTTTTATTTTTTATTTTTATTTTATTTTTTTATTTTTTATTTTTTATTTTTTTACATTCAACATGTTTAGGGGTTAAGGATTAACCCCTATTTTCGACTAAATCCGGATTCTGGTTGATTGGGATTTAGTCAGCCTTCGTGGTACCAACTCAGCCTTTGTGGTTGTAACTCAGACTTTGTGGTACCAACTCACATGTTACAAACGTTGTGAATTTAGAAATAAAAGTGACACCCTGTCACAAAAGTCGTCATTTTGGACATCAAAGTGACATCTTGTCATTTAAGACACTTCTCTGTAAAAAAAATTGACCAATTCTATTAGTGTACCAGTATGTTATCGTGGCCTTCTACGGCCACTTAAATACTTTGACCATGCGCCTCTTTTACTTTTTGCTACATTTGAAATTAGGTCATTTTTGTAATTTCTGGTGTCGTAGGGGTCATAATTACTTGAAAATTAAATATCTTGGAATTCGTAGGCCCTATCTGCGATTCGATCATTACTCGCACCTTTACAAAAAAATCCACTTCCAACAACACCTCATGCTCCCCAATTTAATCGACAACGTTTAAGATCATAATTTCACTCATGAAACAAAACGAAGCATTTGTCTTATTTAATAAATTAGTAAACCTCCGACGCGTTGCTATGTTCATACTAAGAATTCCCAATATATTTAATATTTTGGGATTGTTGGCCGGAGTTGCGACACGATCATTGTCGGCACCTCTATTTCCAACAATACCTCATGCGCCCAAATCCAACCAGGGGTGCTCTAGATTATAATAACATTACTCACTCTCACTCACACACACTAACAAACTACCTGCCTTATATTATTCTATTACCAGGTGTTTTGTTTTGTTTGTTTTGTTCCGCGAGTGACATTATGATGTCGGGGGCACCGCCAATCGGAGTGGGGTGCATGAGGTGTCATTGGAAGCGGGTATTTTCATAGAATTGTGCAAAACGATCTAATGGCGAAACAAGTCAATAGGTCCCAAGACATTAAAATTCGAAGTATTTATGGTCTTAAAAAATACTAGAAATTATTTGTACGAGCATGGCAAAGTTGTAGGGACGTACGAGTAGATATTTAATGGACATCACTTGTGGTATCAAAGAATATCGATGGAGGTTGTAGATAGAACTTCGAACTCAATTATTTTTTTTAAAATTTCAATATGAAAGAAAAGAAAAAAGAAAGAAAAAGAAAGAAATTTTTTTGACCGGGCAGGGAGTGACGAGGGGGTGCGCGGGAGTATGCGGGGGCAGGGAGGGCGCAAGCCCACCCCACTGTCCCGCCCGAGGCACGCCACCTGCCGAGCGCATGCACATCTGCAACTAAAGAATCGGCGTGTCGTCCATTCCGAGCCTCAGCAAGAGAGCAAGCACCTCGCCGACCCCACTGCCGTCGACCTCCTGTGCAGCTTGCCCTGCCTCCCACCGACATCCCAACCCAGTTTCGCTCCTCAATCACCAGGTACGATCTTCCCCCTTTACACATGCGCAGATGCCCTATTAACTCAATTACTGGGCCACGAAGGCACCCTGGAAGTTGTGTTTCTGCAATCACCATGACAAAGTGGCCTCTCAATCGGAGATTAGGTCTCTGCAACCACGAAAAGTGGCTAAGTGGCTTTCTGCAATCACCAAGACGCCTCAAGACTAGGTCTCTGCAAGGTATCCTTAACATGCCAAACAAGTGCAAGGAATCTCAATGGCAGTAGAAAAGTAAATAGCGGCTGTAATAAGTGGTATCATGTCGATGAAAGCAGCGAGGAAATGTATCGATCTGCTGGGAGAGTATCTCACGCTTCGACCGTCACTGTTTGCGATGTGGTTGTTCATTGCTCACTGTTTGTTGACTGTTTCGCAGAAGGTCAGGTTAGTCTCAGCTCTGAATGAAAGGATGGAGGTGATCTCGGAAAGCAGTAACAGGTGAGAAATGCACAATCATATCATTCTACATGAATATCTTTATAAACCTAATGTTTAACATCTGCTTCTTCATCGAAGGTTCGACAAAGCTGGGAAGGGATTGTCGGTCAATTGAAACCCTCGCTGGTTTTAAGAGTAAGTGACTGCTAACTTAGTTCCTGTCTCAGAGAGTGCCATGTAATCATTTATCTCCAGTATTGTCAGTGGTGTTGTGAATCGTATTTGGAGTTTCTTAGCTCAGTCGATCAGAACCTGGGTTGCTGGAATCACTTAGGAATAGGATTTTCTGCTAGGGTATCAAACGTTTGTTACTAACTGTGTTTCAGAGTGCCAAAACTTTGAGGAACCTTGACGTACCTTGGCTCTTACTTTCTGCAGGAAGTTGCAGGAAGTTGCAGTAAGTGTACTGTAGCACCAAATAAGGAGTTGGAGGCACCTGTATAAATAGATTCGTGAACTCATTTGCTCGTCAGCACCTTCACTAGATAGAGAAGAGAATTCTCAGTTGTTGCAATGGAACTGCCGAAGCTTCATCCGCCCTTGGTTGTATATTCTCTCCGAATTCAAGGGTCTAGTACACACATGAGACCGTCAGCTTGAATCAGCGGCAGTTTCACTGATATCTGCTATTCTGGCAATCAAGAGGTTTCGTGACTTGATCATCACTTTCGGAGCTTCAGGTGAGTAGCATCTGTCTGGTGAATGGTGAAGTTTGGGTTATTTCTGAGACTGCAGCTCGATCGGACTGCAGATTCTACGCCTTAACCGCAAGCAGATGTCGTTCCAGCTCAGACTCTTCTCAGAAATAATACTGTATTAACACGACGAATCCCTTGTCATAAGTTCCTAGTTACGTACGTATGGGCTCCGATGTGAGAGTTTACAAGCCTCACGGTTTTTGAATGTTCTTTGTATTGCAGATGAAGAGTTGTAGGCGGTCGCCCGCCTCTGACTGAGGTTGAGTCGAGGTTACTTCCAAACTGGCTCTGCTAGCTTATCGAACTATTTGATTGCAGGAAGTCGTACGTAGGTCAGTAACCTTCAGCATGTTTGACACGTCCATTTGTAATGAGTATCGTCAAAGGCTCTTCTACTTATACTTGGGTCGTATTGTCAGCTTTGGACTTGCATATTGTTGAACAAACCCGGTGACTGCAGGGTAGTTTCTGGCTGTTTGCAGAAAGTCTCTCGGCACTTCATTACCGTTTCATATTCTTCATCAGCTGGAGAGCTCTCAGGTATGTAGAAACATGGTAAACCTGAAGATGATTGAACGCAAGTTCTCTTTGACACTTAAAATACCGCCTGCACCGTGATCTTGGTAAATGGAACGTATATGATGCGATTCATGTAACTTCCCGGAAATCAGCGCAGTTTCCTAGAAATGAGTGTAGTTTCATATTGTCATTATCATAGAACTCATTTAGGAAGAGGGTGCAGTAAACAACGACCAATGTGCTACAGTAGACTTACTGCAATTGTAGGAAGAATTGGACATCAGTTACTGAAGTTGGTTAGAGAGCGAATGTTCGGGGTAGTTAATGTGCGATTCTCCTCGTTCACATAAGTGTTTCATTGTTTCCTACGAAAGTTGACTTCCATTATTTCATGATTGCAGTATTTCAGGACTTGGTCTTTCTCAATCTAAAGAGATTCAGGTACGCTTCCTCTATCGTTTTCGATCTCAGGTATTCCCTACTTAAGCTTTCTATGGAGTAAGTATACACGGATGTCAACCATTCATGCATGTTAACTTCTTAAGATAACTTCTGTGTACTTAAGTAATTGCCCACGGAATTGCTCGTGGATGGATAAGCCTCACTGATGCACAGATTTAATACCTAGTCTCACAGTGAGTGTATTTTGATGCAACAGTCACGGCAACAGTTGGTGTATGAATACCAGCCAGATGAAATAGATGCTGTTTGAGTATGATTGTTTGCGTTGACACCAATTGCACTTCACATTCGTTTGTGCAAGTCAGGAGATTCAGCACATCGATGAAGGAGGATACGATTACCACGATTCAAGGTCGGATTGTTTACCCCATAAGCGTCGCGGCAGGTATGTACACTAAGCTGACATATATTCTTCTCTGAAGTCGTCGATCAACACAGAGCCGGGTGCTCAGCACAGAGCGAACTATTCTTTCGCCTTTTACTAAAGAATACCGTGCGCGGGCTACACTTACCGGCATACCCCATTTTTTGGACTGCCCCTTCACCGGGGCCCATCAATAAAACCAGAACTGGAAGGGCATGAGCTGTTTACTCGGAATACTCCGTGCCATTTCTCTCACATCTGAATCTCAGTATGAATTTCAATCCACATTGGTGAAGTTTTCAGTGTTAATTGTTGGCCTTCCACCACCCATGCCCCGAATTAGATATGTACAGTATTTTGCAAGTTATATATATGCAGAATTATTTAAACAGAGGTTTATTACAAATTTTCGCATATCTGAACCTCGATATCGCCTTCTTGGCGTTAGGGAGACGGTTAGGAAGGGCTCCTGTTATTCAGATTGGAATACAGATGACAAAATGTTCAAGATTTAGGGTTCATCACCGATGGAGGTTAAATGAATCAGGGGCTTGTCACTGAGTTTCGGAGCGCTTTGAATTACGAAGTTTGTATAGTTAGGGTACTTCCGTTCCACCCGTGTATCGATTTGAATCTGTATAAAATCTTACAGTTTCATGCATGTGAACAACGATTTTAAATAATTCTGCATATCGATAATTTGGTTTTGTATACTCAGGTTTGGTTCATGGTAAAGGTGCGTGAGGTAAGCGTAAATCCAGCACAAGAAGAGTGGTTAGACATATGTCCCATATCGGTGGCCTATGGGTTGCATTAGCCATACAAGTAGAGGGGAGTCCGGCACTTTCATCACTTACCTGGGCGGGGTCAATCCATGATCCGGAAGGTGGATGGCCTAGGGAAGCCTGCCCCATTGCACTTCGGGCCGGGCGACTCTAGTGTCTTCCTACGGGAGGTACACACGTCATAATTTGTGGCAGCGGGGGCTCGCGTTCGCGCGGCCCTCACCAACACCAAAACCCTAAATCGGAGCTTCTTCACTCAAAAATCACAAACTGAATGGTCTTTCTTTGACTGGAATTGATATTCGATGATCTGTTTGTTCCTGCGACATTTCCGGCGCAAGTAGAGAAATGTCGCATTGCCACAGCATTGGTTCATTATATCTTCAATTTGTGATTTCAAACTTTGTATCAGGATCCGAACAGGACTTATTTCAAAGCTGACACTCCCCACAAATATTCGCAGATTGAATACCTGTTCGGTGACTGCTGAAGCAGTGACTGTTTTGTTTTTTTTTCTTTTCTGCAACTGAGAGATTGCTTCATTACCACGAAAACAGGGACGACGAAAAATGCAAGACAATAGTGAATGTTGCAGATCATGCATGGGGAGGTTGATGGATTAATTTTTTTGCGTCGGCCAGGAAGCGATAACACCATCGGAGGGCATTGGAGCCTTAAGATTTTCAAATCTATCATTGAGATGTGTATATGACTAGTTTACCCCATAACAGTTGCAGCAGGCACTCACACTGAGCGTGTATATAAGCTGACTCTCGAGAAGTCCACAGACACGGAGCCGGGTGCTCAGCACAGAGCGAACTATTCTTTCGCCTTTTACTAAAGAATACCGTGTGCTGGGTACACTGACCGGCATACCCCTTTTTTTGGACTGCCCCCTCACCGGGGCCCATCAATAAAACCGAAATTGCAAGGATCGGAGTCGAAAACCTCCAGGATACTCACGTTACGTCTCATTACCCGATTTACACACTAGAAACCGCACAAATCCTCTTCCGATTGTTCCGGTTCGAGCTTAGTCACTTTCTAGCTCTCCCAAGTGTTGACATTCTAAAACCGCAGTACGTGTTTGAGAGAACATAACTGAAATGAGCATTCACAAGTTTTAGAGCTGAGAAAATGATACTGTCATCGATTCTATCAAGCACAGATTGACTCCCGGAAGATGTTTGTTTTGAGGGAACATAAGAGGAAAACTGATAGTTCATGCTGTGCCAATAAAATCATTTATCATAGAACTAAGAGGACAGGTAATGTAAAACGATGTGAGAGCTGGTACCAGAAGATGAGTAATGAGTGCAATCTCCTCGACGAGTTACAAAGCAACTCATCTTGCCGGGAATTGGTAACAGCAACTAGGGTTTCCTTCTCAATGAGGTGCAAATTGATGAATATTAAGGATCATGTGGGACGTTTGGTGATTGTGGGCAGATGGTTACACGGCAACGGAAGCTGGAACCCAGTCAACCCACTGCTCTGTGACGGATTGTTGAGTGACCGAGTTTATGATGTCACGCCTCTCATTGATGAAAAGCCTCCTCTGCATGCTTCGCGAGGTCAGAGCTTTGCAATAGGCTTGTTTCTCTAGCAGGTTAATGCAGGGCCTTTGAGCATGAATGAGTGTGTTTGGTGCTGTCCATCATCATGGATGCTGGCAGCGACATCAGTCACTGGTTTGAGCCACGCACATTTGATGCTGATGAGAAACAGATCGATGTGGAGGTTCTTCTGTGGTTTCCTCCCGTCATGGATATCAATACCTACTTCACTCCTCAGGTGCGTACGTACTCCCCTCCACTTCCAAGGTATAGCCTCATTTACCATCTTGCCTCCTTTATTGTGCCCTACACAAGGCACTTATGAAGCTTAAGTACATGGTCGTGGTCTACTCATCAAAGGTTAGAATCACACTCTCTAGTTCAATTGCTTCGTGAATACAACCAGTTTGTGTATATGGTTCATTGGTGCTTGAAATCGCTAGGGTAAACCGCCCTGGTAGGTCGATAAAAATATGGAAATTTGTATGCCTTCGATGTAGCAGGAAATGGACGAAATTGATGAGATGAAATGCGATTTACATATGAAATGCAAACAAGTTTTTCAGGAATGTGGCAATCGAGATTGTCCTTGATTGCTTTTGAAATTGGAGTACGATAATTAGCATTCAGGAAACTTCCTTTTGGATTTGTATTGAATGTGGTTCATACGTTAGAATTTATGATGTTTTTATCTCGGGTGTTACAAGTGAAATTCATACCCGGAGCTTCTTCTCCCAGTACCCCATGTCCAGCAACCTCCGCACCTTGCCCATCAAGCAATCAGACAACAAACTGGCTCAGAAAGCCCCTGTTACTCTCGATTTCCCACAATAAATTCTCTGCGCTCAGGATAATCAGTCAAAGCGCAGTGGACCGAAGCAGTTACATATCTAAGGCACCAGGATCAACATGATCACTGCAGCCCCCATGCTGATAACCGCCGTTATCCTTCCCCAAGCAGTGCAAAATTGCAGATTCTCTGTCCCACGTTTAACTTTGAACCATCATCAAGCAGGTTACCTGTTCGATGTGGAACCAACTGACAGATGCGATTCATTCAATTGAAGTGCAACTCATTTCTGTTCACAGCCAACAAGTGCACTTCATTCGTGTGTAAGTAGTCACCATGGTTCAACTAGACTTGATGCCATAACACACAACATGGACCGAGCATGGCCATGACAAGAATTGAGCTCTGCAACGAAATGATTCAAGAGAGACGAGCCGTAGAAAATTGTTTCATCATATATTGATCTTCCCCAATGTGGAGAGGGTGTGAAGCAGGTGAGAGACAGAGAATACAGCTAAAGCCTAATCCTACCTTTAAAAATACAACGATCCGGACTTACAAACAGATTACACTCCGTTGCGAACTGCGCCTTCTTCACTCCATACATGCTCTTTAATATCACTTGGCTGGCTAACTGCGTCGAGACGCTTATTTTTTGTTTCAGCAGGTGCAAAGAAGTCCCTGCTAATCCGGATGAATCTATACACGTTGTACATATTTTAGTCAGTCAGTAAAATGAATCAGCTCCATTTCGTGTGTCTTGAGAGAGCATGGATCGGGCTTCTGCGACCGAGCGTGGTGGCTCTAAGTCCTTCTCCTGTAGTGCACGCCCTTGTAATCTTTGCATTTGTGATGCAAAGATATCATCTAATATCTGCAAAATAACGTCAATATTTTAGTTATTACCCGTCGTGTACTGAGGGACCCCCCCCCCCCCGAAGGAAAAGTGGAAAGAATGAAACTACTCACTCCAAGGGCAAGCGTCGTGCTCTTGTACCAAAGCTTGTTTCCCTTCCTGCTCTCTAGAAACTGAAGTACATCCTGCAGGAAAATCAGAAGGATAACAGTGAGCAGAGGAGGCAGATTTCCACGAAGAGCGGCAGTTGAACTGACAGTAAGAAGATGGAGAGAGAAGGACATGCTTACTCGGGCCATTCTGTCCCAATATCCTCGACAAACAGCAACGAAGACACGTGGAGTGAACACATCGTGCAGGTGAGAGATTGTCTCTTCCAGTTGAGCAGTCAGTGGTTGCATTCGTTCACGTATATCGGATGCACCCCCAGCTTCTCGTGTGTCCTGAAGAATCCTTTTCAATTTGGTTGCGTTGTGAAGTCTTGACTGTAAGCAATCCAGCACCCAATGTAAGCACTCACTTATATAGGAGGAGAAATTAACATTGGAAGTTGAAGTACAAGGGTCGGCTGTGAAACTTACATTCTCAGCCAACTTCTCAACAATAGCCTGTAAGAAGTTTTTGTACTTAGCACGAAGCTCAATCGTGACCTCGTTGTGCCGCTCTCCAAACACGGCTCCACCTTGGCTAGCTCCTGGGAGACACTCAGCCCAGGCCTTCATTTGCACCTCTATTTTCGGACGCAAAGTGTCTAACAATCGCTTTATGGTGTTTAGCATTACTCCTAGCTGCAACATATCCATCATCGTTGTTAGTTCATGCACAGAGTCGCGTCATAGACGATCTATTGGATTTAGAACGAGTTAGAGGACCTGATTCGGTGCAGAATATATGGTTGGTTTCTGGCGACGTGTTAGTTTCTGCATATACTGCAGACTGAACTTCTTCGGCACAAGAAGATCCTTCAGAGGAGCAAGCAACTCAGCATATTGCTTCTCTAAAGTCGTAACCGCGGCTCGTTCGACGTCTGCCATAGCCTGCGAACTCACAGAACGAAGTTTAGTATATGCATCACCGAGTTTGTGTCATAAGAAAGACATGAAGATGAGACGTTTACATGTTCCAACGGAATTGTGTATTCTGGCCACCGGTGAATAATGACATCATATTCATTAAGAGTCTCCTTGATCCGATCGTACACTTCTTCCACAAATGAAGAAGTATTGTGTTGTGTAGTTACCCCTGTACACCGTTCCTGTGTCCAGGCATTAGATCAAGGTCAGTCTTGGCATTGATGATGGGCATTTGATGATGGGCATCAGTTATAATCTATCATTGAGAAATCATTACCAAGTAACAACCTGAAACTTAAGTTGAAAAATGGTTACTCACTTTATCAAACTTGCAGAAGTCCAAAAGGTTAAGCCGTTTGTCTTGAATCCAGAGCACAACGTACAAGTGGAACAGTTCCTTTGCATCCACTCCTTTCTCTGACCTACATATTCTCAATATAACTCATCATGAATACTGCATCAGTGGCAAGGATTCCTACTCAAGACAGAGCGTCAGCGGCTTCACGTATAGATGATCAGAATCGACGTAATCATATTTACCTGATATTCCAAGAAATTAAATCACGTTGGAAATCAGCTGTGGCAAGCAAGAGATCCGTCACAGGAGGGGATGGAGATGATGGTGGACAAGCGACAAGGAAAATGCGTAGTCTGTTGGCCAGCTCCACACCATAGATCCCTGCTGTGATGTTCTGGAGATCGATGCAACTGCAGCAGAAGTTGGAGAAATTAGTGAGATGGGAACTGGAAGACGTCCCAGGTAGGTGCAAAAACTGTACTAGTGCGCTCAAGGAAATTCATCTGAGGTCGCAGCCACTGACCTGGGGAGAACATTTTTGTTGTGAATCTCGATGTCAGTGCGCACTTCACAACTGATATTCAAGCACAGCGCTTTCATCTTCTGATAAGCAGTAGACATACTGAGGGGATCCATTAAGAATCCTTCGCTGTTGCTGGAGACATATTCTTCAGTTTCCATCATGTGTCTCTTGCACCTCTTCCACGCCCCTCTCTGCCGCATGACACAATCCAGAACCAGCTTGGGTAAGCCGCAATATTGAACTTAACATTATACTCTGCGATCTTCTCGAACAGGCCATCACCAAAGGGGAAGATAGTAGAAAGAGGCAACGATTGGACCCTGCTGGACTCTTATCAACTAGATTTCAGAAGCCAGTCAATGAGATCCTTGAATCACTAACCTTGAAATACTTCTGAAGCGTAGTCTGCGCTTCGAGACTCAGGATGTCGTGCATCAAGGTGAACAACTGAACTGCAGGCTTTACTGCAGGGGCCACAGATCCTGTAGCAGGTGCGAAGGTCTCTGCTAGACCGGAGGTGGACGCCTCATCTAAAGCCTTGTAGTTCTCAAAAACCAGAGCTAACAGTTGTTCTATCTGCTCTTCAACTTCTACCAGAATTCGCTTCTGCATGAAGGCAAAAAAATGTTCAGTAGAACTTCAGTACGTGATGGGCCACTTTCGGGTTGAATGTGAAAGAGTGAGGCCACGCCTTCAGGAAACTGAGATCTGTATCTTCGTTACGTACGGTTCGACGAAGGCAAATCGAATGTAGAAAGAATACGCACCTCTTGTCGGTTGAGAGAATTCTCATCGCGGGCCTTAAAGATGGGTTGAAGAAGTTCATGGATGAGCACGAGGCAGTCCTCTGTTGGAGTAGCTATCTCCATTACGCAAGCCAGATATCTAAACAAAAACATACACTCCTTAGAGCAAGCATTCAAGGATTGACTGGAAAATTACATTCTTATGGACTTCAGCATGCATCACCAAGTACGCAAAGCCTTTCGTTGTTGGGCTTCTGGTGAATTTTATGGAAATCTTAGGAATCTTGCACGTACCTCAATTTGGTGTAAGACTCTGAAACGCCATAGCAGGAAGCAAATTCACCTAGAAGCCATAACCAGGAACCTTGCAGCCTCAGGTTGAATCGTTGAAACTTTTGAACACGCATGGCCACGTCTAGCACTATGTCGTAAGCTCTGGTCTCACCAACAGGGCCCCACTACATTCACCACAAAGGGAACACAGGTGTAAGGTCCTCATATATGTCAGCACAAGATGTCATCGCTCAGTAAATGTAAATACCTCATCTCTCAGTAATTGTTCGCCGCGGAATGTTGGAGGATCGAGAATTCGGATCACTTTTAGAGTCGCATACCTTAGATGAGGAGTCAGGTGATTCTGTGGTATGATGCAGAAATAGCTGGACTTTGCCCACACACTCATGATCGCCACCATTGAATATTCCATACCATTGCACTCGCTCATTCTGCTTCAGTCAGATTGGAATCGCTGGTTAAATACCGCTTAGAGTATCTCATCTCTTCGGGATGAACCCTTAGCAAAGAAAGCGATACAGAATCCAGAGAATGATAGGGCAATGCACTGACCGGATCATCACTGATAGATGCAACGGGAATGTTAAGTCGACCTTGAGAAACGCCCTTCGCATCCTGTATTTCCATGAGCAATTCATCTCCAGAACCCTCGGGAAGCCTGCCCAAAGAAGACGGACATTCCAGATCAATTCCAGTTACCCCAAACGGCATTTAGAAGACAATAAACTGCGGCAAGCACGCTGGAGCGAAACACTTCGTTAAGAGAGGGACTCACAGGACAGTAGTATTCGGAGATCCAGGTTGCACTCGGGCTGCTTCTTCCTCTGGAGAACTCTTCAGTTTGATAACACAAGTGAAATTATCTGCGAATAGATAAAAGAAAATCACCGAGTTAGAGAGTTCTCCAATATTAAGACCAGAGTTACACCACAGCGGAATGACACTAATGGTAACAGTATCCATTTCACTTCAGATCCCTGTTATACCTGGAGTCGTATCGTTGAGGCCATTCTGACGGAAGCTGTTAACCTTATCTTTCAGAAGTCCAGACATCTGGCGCATGTAGTGTGCACCGGCGTTGACATATGCAAAGCTCCGTTGCCCCGTGGTATGCCCACGATGGACTGGTTTATTGGTGATGATACGAATTCTCTTCACTGTCAACAGAGACGTGATTAAACATCAGAATTTCATGACCCTTGCAGACTTTAACACTGAGTAGCTATTAAGCTTTTGATCTCAACGAAGCTTGAAAATTCCTAGCGAGTGTTACATACATGATGAAATGCAAGAGATAGGGCGACCAGCATAAATGGCGATGATAGACCATTTGCTATTTGACAAGAGATAGAAATTACCTTGGAGTTTGATACTGCCACTCGTGAGCTTAGGCTTCGCAGCAACAGCAACTTCAACCTCTCCATTTCCTACTTTCCTAATGCCATCCTCCTGAGGCTGCAGAAGGATCTGTGAAAGTCTGCACAAATCCAGCCACATTCAGATCCTGCAGTAAAGGCTTTCACATTGGTGATGCAGCTATTTCAATCCAAGAAACTACTGATGCACCGA
The DNA here is from genome assembly GCA_037043015.1 of Bryum argenteum. Lineage (NCBI taxonomy): Eukaryota > Viridiplantae > Streptophyta > Bryopsida > Bryales > Bryaceae > Bryum > Bryum argenteum. Next base: position 9,823,222 of record CM073330.1, read on the forward strand.
AAAGCGAGCAATTCCGGGATTCTGAGAAGGGTAAAATTGACTCAAGGGCAATGCACTTACCCGAAGCTGTCTCGTAAAATGGCGCATTCGGCTTGAAGGAATTCAGGGGCCTCCGTGCACCCACGGGACCATGCTCTCAAACACAACCGCACACAAGCATCGTATGCTATCATTGACTGCCAGGCACCGTGACCACTGTATCCAGCCAGTTCATACAATTTAGACTTTGATAACTCAACTAACTCGCATGGTAAGAACTCCAGAGGAAAGCAAGTCTCTTGCTCGAGGACTCACACCAAAGTCACTAGGAAAGCCACTTAAAACCGGATCTAGGGGTAAAGGGCCTCAGGCTGTGCACGTTATCAACATGAAACTATAGGTTCCACGTTAAGGAAGCGAGAAACACAATGCAAACAGCACTTTAAGGCACCTTAACCTGTTTGTGATCCTTAGATGATAGTCATTTGAGAAAATATCGTATGTGTTCATCGATGAGGCATACCTAAGAAAAACTGGAGCCGCAAGAGGCATTACGGAAGTTGGCTGACGACACGAGGCACCTATTTCCTCTGTTGCCATTGTCGAACCGGACCTGCACAAGCTTGAACCACTGTATAAGACAATTTATCGGTCCTTGTAACTTCCTCTCTGAAAGCTGAGTTTTCAATCGACATCCAATAAGTGGAAAAATGCGTGATAATATCGTCCAACATGGCTAGCTTAGAGAAGATGTGATAAAGTTGTTGAAGCATGTTCCGTGGAAGATCACCTCATGCTGGTTTCGAACCGCTTGGTCGGAGCGCTCTGCTGAAGAGTGCTAGAATCATAGCTAAAAGCCGTATGGGCTGAATACGTTGGAGTGGCAGGGACCTGCTCAGCAGGATCCAACACCATACCGTCGAGCATGGGTGGTGCACTTGGCGGCCCAATGATGCCATCTGAGTGACTACGCCGCAAGACCCTCATATCCTCTTTCTTGTCCTGTTCAGTGTAGACCACATCATAGTTCAAATATCGGTCTTCTGTCTGAAGGGTAGATTATTGCTCAGAAGGCCTCAGAATGCAAGGTCGGAAATGAGATGGCACTTGCTAACCAGTAACTCGAAGCACACGAATTAAGAAATATCTTCGTGTTATGTGCTTTGGTAACACAAGCAGATTGAATCGCGAAGATGTCAAGAAATAGATTTTGGTGAATTCAGGGTACGATTGAGCTGGTTTCATCATAGAGTGAAAGTGCACCTTCTCGTCATTGTCAGGCTCCGAGAGCCACTTTCGTGGCGGGGATAGAGTGCGAGCAGGAGCTAATAGCTTCGGGACCTTAGTTTCTAGTTTCGTCTCTTTCTCCTCCTTATCAACCTGTAGCAAGGAATCACATGGACATGTCAGGCGGCTACTTCTAGGAGGATAAGATGCCGAAATTCGTGTTTACAGCATTGCAAATCAGATTTGATCAGATTGCACTCACATATCTCACGAGGCCAGACTCTGAGCTGAGTCTGAGCTGAGCTAAAGTTCCAGTGCCGCCCTCCAAGGAAGCACGGTATGGGACCCAACCAACGGCACCTTCTTCATCTACGTCATCGTCATCGTCGTCGGCTTCGATGTTGCTCGTCTCATCGTCGGAGAGTTCTGTGTCAGAGGAAAGATTTCCGTCATGATGCGACATCCGTGGTGTACCAAGACAGCTCTTCTTGGAGAGAACTTCATCCCCTTTTTTCACCGACAGAGGCTTTCCATTGGCGTTGTTGTCACCTTGACGTGTCCCGCTCAGAGCAAAGCTATCTCTTCGATCCTGGTTCTCCTTACCTTCTAAGCTGTTCCTTCTACTCTTCTCATCTTTGCGACCGAAGCTGTCCACCCGCCCAAAACTATCGCGTATTCCAAAGCTCTCTCTCCTAGCATGCCGATCATAAAATTCTCCCAAATTAAGTGGATCACTTATCTTGGAGTTCCCATTGCTTTTGGCTTCTTTTAGGACGTTGTCTTTCGCATGGCTAGCCGCGTTGCGAGAATGGCCAATGTTGCTAGGAGACAATCCAGACGATGACACAGGCGAGTAATGGCTAGAGTCTTGTTCGTCTCCGGATTCGCAGTCATCATCCTGACCAGGATTGCCAGCCGAAAAGGAGCCTACACTCTCTTCCAGGTCATCTGTGGTATTAGTGGTGCACTCTGAAGGAGTTTGCTGCTTCAGCAGATCAGAGTGGATGTGTACATGCGACAGTTGAGGAGGAGGCAATCCCCGACTTTTGGCCGGGTTCAAGCGCATTGCGAACTGGCGATCACGGCGGGTGATGTCAGGGCTGCCCAAAGTAGAAGGTGGAGTACTTGTATTTCTTGCTTGCTCCTGCATGACGAGAACTCAAATCCTCAACTCCATCACCTCGCTGCCATTCACTATCGACATTGAACGTAGAAATAATCTCTTTTATCGACCAAACAAGCACGTATTCAGCTAGCTGGCTCTCCTAACCGAAAAGAAATGCCATTGCACTCTCCTCACCGCTAAGGATAATCAAAGAAGTCTAATCTTGGTATCACTAGACAACCGAGAAAAAAGTGCTCCATGTCCGTAAAAGTTAGCGTGAAAGAATAAGAGCATATGCACTACGGTGAGCTCCACCTACTAATTCACTGAGCAAGAATTAGTAATCCAAGATATCAAAACAAAAGTCGGCAGAAAACATACCTTCTGGACCCATTGAAGAGCACTTTTATCGAGGCCGTCGGTAAACATCGTTTTCCGTCACTAGTTCGCAGTGCACATCCCCTACGGAACTTCCAAAGTCTGTAACGCCGCACTACCTCCTCCGCATCACTCCTCAACCTGAAAAAAACGTCCGTTGCAATTCCAGCTCAAGATCTCTGCCAAGAAAGCCTCGTCATCTCTTTGAGACATAAATACCTCAATCAAAAGCGAGATACGCAACTCTCAAAGAAAATGCGCACAGCAGCTAAATTCTTGAATCAAGATCGAAACTCGGCCAAGAAAATATTCAAATCTTTGCGAGATTGATCAAGATGAGCTCAAAACTGTTTAATTCTCTGACGGATGTTGGAAAAACATAATACCTTGCTGCAATCCAGATCACAACTTCGAGACCACACCAAGAAGCGCCTCGGTCGCCACAGCAAGAATCAGTCGAAGGAGCGTGAAAAGGAGATCAATCGAGGCTATCCGGCACTGCAAGGCGAGGAGTTCTGAAAGAAATCATACGCAATTAATTCGACAGTGGTGGAAGGCCATACATTGACAATGCAGAGGTTCTCGAAGCAATTCTGCGTAATGTGGAGTCGGAAGGACAGAGGGGAGACGCCGGGTCAGGCCGGGTCGGACCGGGTCACTAGACTGAGGGTAGTGTAAATTGTCACGGGTGGGCCGGGCGCCAGCATATGCGCTCAACGGAAACCTGAAGCGACCCTCCGGGCCGCGCGGGTCCCACCCATGACCGTTGCCCTTGTCCCACGAAACGGACACCCTCCCCATCTCCCTGGTGCCTGTTCACACTGCGCCCGACTGAAAGTCAGCTTTTGTCAGGCTAATGATTCGTATTGGACGGTGCATGGCATCTTTGGTTTTTGAAACGTTTTCCATGGAAACGTGGCGTGGCTTATTTTTATTGTTAAATGTGGTCAATTCATCCCATCGTTCTTCTTGACTTTCTTAGGTTTATGATATGTTATTTATCTTACAAACACTACATTGGTTGTGATATGATTTGTTGAAATATTTTCTTCTTCCTGATCACTTAATATTTAACAATAAAACTTGACCTAATCTAATTATACAAGTAATATTTTGAAACTTTTCAACTTTGTTATGTTGATGTAAGGTTGACATCATTTCAACGTCACATGAACAAGGATTCAAAGCAAGCTATTAAGGTCCTTCGTAATTTTTACCCTCATAGGACATTTAAGACTTGGATAAATGCTTGATCTTTCATATTGAGGTAGGTTGAAATTCAAATACAAAGGCCCGATTTCAACAATTAATAAAGAATATAAAATATTATTCGATTGTGAATCCAAATTGTGAAATCATGCCTTACTACTGTTTCCACATGTGAAAAAAAAAAAAAAAAAAAAAAAAAAAAAAAAGTACAATCTCAATTTTTGGTGAATTTTTGAATTTTCAACTTTTTAATCAATTTTGGACAGATTTAGAGAATAAATGTGCATATAATGGAGTTTGGGCATTTTTGGGTGGATTTCATATAGTGTTTTTCAAACCTTTGACTGTGAATATCTCCTAAAGTATGAGGGATTTTGGAGTATAAGATGACTTTTTTTAAAACTACAGAAAAACTCTACAACGTGCCAAAGGTTCCAACTTTACGCAGTCTAAAAATAGTAAGTCGAAGTCGAACCAACGCAGTTTAGGTCTCACTCACCTTCAGGGGTTAAGGCACATAGTTTGTTTTAGATGTAACATCATGATCTCAAGAACTGATGGTGAGATTGTGGCACATCAGTTGCCGTTAAAAGCGCGTCTTTTTGTAGACTTGTAATAAACGATTGGATTGTGAAACGGATCGACGGATCTCGAGATATTGAATTTCGAACTATTTAAGGTCCCAAAAATATTAGAAATTACTTGTATGAGCGTGGCAACACCTTGAGGACTTTCGAATAGCATGCGATAATGTGAGGATTTTCATTCAACATAACATGTTGAAATTAGATAATCTGGTACATATATTTGGATTTATGAAGGAATAAAAAGAAAGTAAATAATAAATTTTAGTGATTTTCCGTAAATACTGTCAAATTACGATTGTTTCACTACAGCTTCAATATAAATATTGTCAAATTATCATTGGTTTACTATAGTTTCAACTTTATCACTAAGTGCCTACAATGTCAATATAATTGAAATATTTTTTATTGTATTGATGCAACTTATGACTATCAACCATTTTTTTCTTTAAAAATAAAATAAAAATCGTATTATCTATTTGAACACTCTATGGTGGAGTTCTTTACTTCCATAAAAATTATTCACTTAGGAATAAAGTATTACATTCACACATACAATACCTTCTAGACTTACACCCCTTTTTTGAAACCCTTGGAATTTTTCTTTTATTTCCAATGTAAAGGTATTTTACCTAACCGTTATATTAATTCTACTGCAATCATGACCCTCACCAACATATGAAATATTATTGTCAAAAGATAAGAATTAAGTTTTCTTATCTCTCATATTCTATTTCTTTGGTTTCACAAATTAATATATTGAAAATACTCTGTGACTATATCTGATCACTCAAATCATAGAAAATATCATTGATCTCATTATATTGCAATAATGAACATAGGTCAAACATTGGTTTGTATTCCTATAATTTATTTTCTCATTTTCATTCATAGTAAATCATGGCAAAAGAAATCAAATTTATGTATTGGACCAAAGTTGAATTAACATAAATCAACAAGATATCATTAGAAAGTTATAAGGCTATAGTAATGTAGAAGCGTAACTTAACATGGAATTTACGATTTGTTTCATTCACTAGCATTAATTGTTAGAAAAAGTTTAAGGCCTACTACCATGGAGTGATGCTACCTTGAGTTGCTCCCATTTGGTTTGGCATTGTAGAAATCAACTACTTCATTCTCCATTTAATACTCCATTTAAGAATATCCTCCTATGCTACATTGGTTATTGAGGAATTTTCATATAGAGAACACTTTTGTACAAAATTTTCAAATAAGGAAATAATTGTTTAACATTTTGAAAGACGGGAATAAAAGTAATTTATCATTTTAATTTCCCAACACAAGTAATTTCACAACACTTTTGTACAAAATTTTCAAATAAGGAAATAATTGTTTAACATTTTGAAAGACGGGAATAAAAGTAATTTATCATTTTATTTCCCAACACAAGTAAAATAAGAATATTGAATGATAAGAAGATAGTCATTGTCGTAATTTGTACTTCCTTCTATGTTCTTTTAGGTGTAAAGAATACATTCAGAGGTGATACCCAAATTAATCGTTGTGTGGGCATTCCATTAATTGCAAAGTGACTAAGAGATCAACCTAAGACAAAGGTTTTACTTGCTTATCATGTATTCTTCCTCTTGACTAGAATAGTATTAATTTCCATGGTTGTCAGGACTTCTCCCCTCGTGGTTTCCTTCCAAGGAAGGGATTGTGTATATGCCTCTATAACCTTAGTCTACCAGATCTACGCCATATTGGTTTGGTTTAATCTTTGATTTGCCATCACAGGGTTCTCCATTTATTAAAAAAGTGTTAGATTCAGCCATTTATGGCACTTGTGGTTCCATACACTCCACTTGTCCTAAATATCGTCTTAGAACACCACACCTAACTCATACTTTTGTTCCAATTTGGGGATTGGATCAAACATTCTTCAAACACCTCCATGGTAAGTCCTTATGCAAGTCACTACGAAAGTCCCACGGTTCCCATCTCCAAGGCGAATGCTTGCAAGTCACTCAGACATACTAAAGTGCGTCGAAGAGTCTAAGGTCTTTAGATACCTAGCCAAGATAGTGGATAGACCATTAGAAAAAACTCTCGCAACATCTAAGAATTCTCCCGCATTGACTAACCACCCCGGAGGAAATTAGGGAACCTAGATTACACCCTTCCAATATTCACCTTAAGGTACCGGTCCGTTGCAATCACCAAGTCGCAAATCCCACTTCACAACACTAGTACAGACCTTCCAACTCCCCACCTCCTTAACTTCGGATTTCAACCAATAAGTAACGGACTCCTTTGTACAACATCAACACACAAAGAGAAAGGACACAAAACCATGGAATGCTTCTAGTGGCACCTCTAACTCTCGAGACTCATGAGAATGCAATACAAAAGAGACTTAAAAAATGTGAACATTCTTTGGTTAACCCTTAAACGCCCACGATGTTGAAAAACGACATTTTGGATGTACATCAGAAACTTTGACGAGCCATATCTTCTTCATCCGAGGTCCGTTTTGGATGAAATCACTTGGATTAGGTTCCAAATCAAGTCTAAATTGTGTTGTAAAATTTTCGAGCCCATACAATAAAGTATGAATTAATGGAATGCACTTTAGTGAAGACAACTCTTGTTTTTGGGTTTCCAAGCATGGGGCATGTATTACCATTGCAAGCCAATTATGTGAAATTAAAAATATTTTTTCATGATTATTTTTTTTTCATGATCACGATCTTAAGGTGATTCTTAACAACTTTGTAGTGAGAAGTTTTTTGATCCAAATGATTTTGCTATTGGATTTGCAATGATGTTTTGTCAACAGAAAAAGTGAGAAAATGGATGATATTTGAGGAGCTATATCTCCCTCATCCACCGTTGGATTTCAACTTAATTTTTTGGGATGGCCTCCAATTAAAGTTTAGTCTAAGTGGTAGAAACCTTAACAAGATCGAAGATGTTTTGAAGATAAGGCATGAAATTGAATGCAAAGGGTCTAGTTTTGGACTATTTTTCCTCTGTAAAATGTTCGGTAGTTTTTACCATTGCATGGCTTTTATTTGAGCCAAGAAATTTTTTTGATGATTTTTTGTTGGATAAAGGACTTATTAAAATGAAGGTGAACATCTTTCTAGTTGGTGATTTTTTCATTGCAATAGGTGTATTGGTAGCATTTCCATCTCAAAGTGAAAATGATGAAATATTGCAGTTTGTTTTTGATATTAATATGTTATGATCTCCCCGATCTATAAGGCTCGAATTTTGGTCCACATGATCTTCGATAAGTCTATTACAAGTTTGTACGATTGAGATCTTAATAGCTTCTCTTTATTTTCATCTATGACGATTTCTATGGAAATGTGCTTTTTTGCTAAAAATAGGCTCGGGCGTATAGGGGTTAAGTATCCTAAAATGGCAATTTCGGGTTTCCCTCCCTAATTAAAAAAAATAAAAAAATGGTGGTTGAGATCCTTGGAGAGGATATGGCTCAAATAGTCTATCCTCTTCACCACTCAAAGTAATTTACAAAATGTCTAAAATTGTGTAAATACATCCTAATGGTGTAAACATCTTTCTACCTGGAATTTGGAAACCAAGTTTCCTTTTTCTTCAAGACAATTAACTTCTTGATTTAAATTGTTATACATGTTTAAATTGCTCTAAGTTATCCTAGAAGTATATCGTTTTCACAAATTTATCTTCGTCTCCTTGCTTAAGATAGTTTGTGTAGTCTCTAACTTATCTTCTTGTTTTCCCTTGTGTGTTTCTTTGTTTCTTCCTTGTTGCTTGGCTTTGGATGTTTGTCTTTCTTTTTATTCCCCTTACAATGAGGCAAATCCTCCTTTATATAGTTTTCCCCGATGATAGGGGATTCTTCTTTGAACCCTAACCGCTAACTACCTTTGGTGATGGGACTAGCCCTGTACCCATGGAAGCTTAATAACTATCAACTACTTTGGGATCTTACTATTACTAACACTATTCAAATTGTATTTGTTTGTATAATTTGGCTACTTTGTATGATCGCTATTTTATTCCTATGAATTGACTTTTCTTTATTGTTGTTAACTTTGAATGAAGTGATACATATTTGTATTGTTTTGCTTTCAATATGTCTCAATACTCCTATAAATCTTGTTTATCTTTCTTTTTAAAAGTATTAAAAATATATAATTCATAACCATATTTTTGGCTCTTTTCTAAAATTAATCTTCATCATTACAAGAGTTTTATGAGTTTTTACATTCTTATCTCATAGAATATAGTATATTGTAATCCTAAGCCTATTTTATAATCAGTAATTCAAACATCAAGAGTTATTTCTTGAGGATCTAAATAGGCTACTTGATACTAACTTCAAGAGAATATGAGGTTAATAGAATTACTAGCTATATTCTAACTAGCGGCTACTTAGAGGTTGATTTGGTGGTAGCCCTCTTGGAAGAGTTGTAACCTTTGCAGTTGTCTTAGTTACCTGCCATCTTCTTTACACCGCCTTCTTGGGTAACCTATTGGACTTGCTCCTCAAACATTCTACTACGACCAGCTGAGAAAACATCTTCTTGGTTAATTCCTTTGTCCTCTAAAGGGTAAGCCTTGGGTCTATTCACTCTTAAATCCAGGGTTTGCTCAATTTGGATTAGTGTCCATTACCAATGCTCTTATTCTAAACACCATGTAATCGTAGTTTTGCCTAGTATTTTAGGGGTAGTTAATAGTCATGGTCAGTAGTCCCGGATAAGTCAATAGATCATATGAAACTATCACGTAGTCAAATGCCAAGGTAATATTTGGAATAATAGAAATATACTTGTATAGGTCAATAGTTCCAGTCCTAGTATATTACATACGAAACTATTTACACCGTGACTGTCCGGCATAGTGTCAATAGGTTCAAATCCAAGCAGGCAGATTGGTAGGAGTATGAGAGAGCATCACTTTGAGGTTGTTGCCTCCTGACTAAAACATGAAACGAGACTTTACCACTGACAGTGATTACGGCAAGCTCACGCATGTGGTGATGGATGGGAGACCAGTGAGCTTGACATCAGAGATGATTACCGGAGTCTTTCACCTACCATTAGATGGGACCCGTACTACTTTGGCATGCAAACTTTCTACAGAAGTTAAGATTTTTGTGTTTGGGACTGAGGTAGATGCTCCCAAAATACTTGGTGGATGGAACTTGAGACGGATTAGAGAGAACGATTTGAAGGTTTGGATGACTTATCTAAGCCAAAGAATATTCTGTTCATCCCGCCAAAACTTGCGACCGATGAGGTTATACACGTTGGATGGACATCTAAAAGCTAATTTCCGGACCGTCGGAAATTAAACCTCCGTCTTAATATGATATTTATAATGCACAAAAGCCTCCTCTTGTCTTAACCCTTAAGCGGGCCGAATGTCGAAAAACGACATTTTGGATGACAGAAACTTTGGAGAGCCATAACTTCTTCATCCGGACTCCGTTTTGGACGAAATCACTTGGGTTGGGTCCCAAATCAAGTCTCGTTCATGTCATAAAAATCTCAGACCCATACAATGAAGTATGAATTAATGGCATGCATTTCAGTGACAGCAGCCTAGTTTTAGACATTTTTTCCTTTGTAAAATTTAGGGCAGTTTTCACCAGTGCAGGGCCATTATTTGCACAAAGAAATTTTTCTCATGGTTTTTTTTTGTTCAAGGATGCTACTGAGATGAAGGTGAACAACATTCTAATTGGTGACTTTTTCATTGCAATAAGTCTAACGGTAGCATTTTCACTTCAAAGTGAAAATGATGAAATTATGTGATCATTTTTGAGTATTAATACATTATGATCTCGCAATCTATGAAGCCTCATGACTCAAAATTTGACCCACATGATGTTCAATATGTCTACGACAAGATTGTACGGTTGAGATTTGGATAACACACTTTTACCTCCACCTATGACAATGTTTTTGAGGATGTGTTCATTTTACTACAAATGAGTCAAACCATTTAGGGGTTAACATAACAAGTAGACGACACTCAAGTTATATGTCTATATAAGTCTTCAATGTTAAGAGTTAGCCAACTTGCAATAGAGTAATGTGTAGTTTTTTATTTATGTTTAAAAAAGTGTCGTAATACAAACTTGGAAGACTATTTATATACTCTCATGGTCATAGGAGCTAATACTTCCAAATAACTACCTTAACCTAACCAACTCTATAACTACTTCTCTAATACTTACTTTATTTCAAAAATACTCCTCTAAACTGTAATAATTAGCTAATTTTATAATATCATATCTTGTATATAAATGCTCCAACTATCAAACCAATTGTTGGAAAGAATAGACTAATGCATACTCCCTTTAAAAATCTTTAAAACTCTAATATATCAAATGAGAAAAATATTTGATGCCTCTTCGAAGTAGCCAAGAACATATTTAGTATTTTCTTTTTCTTCTTTGAAGTCTCATAGAATTGAGGGTTAACAACATCATGGGGAGGCGAGCGTTATGACCGGTCAGGATTGATTTACGACTTCCTTCTTCGGAAGTTAGCCGCGAAAAAGAACCGCAATCCTACGACATTGGTTTCTGCACCAATATTATTGATGATTTGTGCTCAAGCTCTAGCATATATATTGCTCGAGCCATTGATGGTGAGACAAATAGTATTGACGACATTATTGAGTGATAGTTTGTTCATTCCTGCATCCATACCGAGTCGGCAGGAGAGTACAGTACCTACTTCAGTTACACCAGTTAGTAGAGGCTACTTCAGTTACACCAACTAGTAGAGGCTATGTACCGAGGTCACATTTGGACCCCTCTCATGATGAGCTATTACGACATATTGTTGAGTATAGAGAAATGCAGAGATCTATGAGACTGGAGATTGACACGTACAAGACCAAGGAGATTGCATGCGAGGCACAAGTCAGAGAGTTGGAGATTGCACGGGGTGAGGTTGTGAGATTTTCTCGTGAGATGTCAGATTCTTTGGTGTCAAAGACCAAAAAATTCCATATCTTACATCAGAGGCATAGAGACTTAGGGACTGAGAGTAAAAAGACCAAAGAGGCCCTTGCTTCTATGTACTCACAGAGTGAAAAGATTGAGATAAAGATTGAATCATTAAAGAGTGAGCTGAGTCAGACCTAGACACAGTTGAGTACACTGATGACTTCGAGGTTTGCTGAGATTTTTGCCAGCAATGAGGCTATCCAGAGATTGGAGGACAATGTACGTTTGTTGGTGAGTTCCACAAGAGATTAGATACCGCTAAGACCACCATGACTGGTCTACAATACTGTGTGTGGCAGCACCATCGTGATTAAGCTCCAACCTTCTCATTGTTCACAGCCTATGAGCTTCACAGAGAACAGTTTCTTAAGTTTATTTACCTTCTCTCTAGAACAAATAATATGAGCATAGTAGTTTGATGGGACTTCGGAGGCAGCAACTGGTTTTGCAAATTTGCAAAAAATGAATTGTCAGATGTTGATACGAGATGATTTTGTGTTGACACATTGGTCACCTTTATTTTGCCCTAATGGAGATATTGGAATCAGAGTCTTACTTTACTATGTTGAGTTAGAAAAGAAGCTTGACCATCATCGCGAGCACATTGATCTAGAGGTGTATTGTAGTACTCATATTTTAAACATTTTAGGACTATTTTAAAAACTTTTTACTTTTTGGATAGATATTATACTATGTGTGTAAAAATTATCAAAAAGTTACCTAAAAAGTTAAAGTATAAATATTTTACTTAATACATTATTTACAGAAAATAGTGTAGAAAATAATTAGTGTGACCATAACAAATGGATGAAAATCCATATTGGATCGAAGGGGCGGATGTGAAGGTCACACCCCTCGCAGGAGGCGTGCCTTTTCCTCTCTCTCCCGCAAAACTTCCTTTTCTATCTCTCATTATGCACGGCAATACGATTTTGCTTGTGGTGTTTATATTTTCTGGTCCTCAATTTTTGTGTGTGTGTGCATTGTATGATGCAACTGTGTAGATTGTAAGGAGTGATTGCTTTTTAGGTGTTACCGTGAGGACGTCGGCGCGTCGCTTGATCTGTAAATGTGAGAAGTTGTGAGTATTTTGTGGAGTTTGAGGAGCAGTTGAGAGAATTTGAAATGAGAATTGTGAAGCTGATGTGCCAGAGATTCGGTGTAGATGAAGATTGATGGGCTATTGTGAGTATGAATCAACAATCGGGATGGAGTGCGGACTAACTTTGAGGCCCATGGCAGGCGGCTAGGTTGCTGTTATCCTATGAAGGAAGTGGGAGGCTGCAGTAACGAGAAGATTCATCCTACTTTGAAAGAGGAAAGGGCCAAAATTGTAGAGAGGAATAACTTGCCGAAACAGGATTTTGCAGAGATCAACCTAGTGAACTGTGGCTGAGATTGGTACCAAAGATCAGGAAATTGAGAGTCTGAGCGAGATGATAATGTCATGGAAGAGTAGTGGCTGTTGATCTGGTGTTGTTTCTAATTTTGTTTGGAGACCCAACGGCAGTGAACAAGCTAATCAGAAAGTGATTGATCTGCAAGCCAAATTTGGTGAAGTAAAAAAAAAAAAAAAATAGATCTAAGGATCGTTAATGAGCGTGGTAAGCGTACTAGAGGATAAAGAGTGAGTGTTGGACAGTGAATCAATCCAAGAGCAGTGATCAACAGCAGTCAATAACATCTTACATCGGGTAATCTAACAATTTTTAGTACTATTTTTGAATTATATATGGTGCATGTTGAGTTGATTGATCCAAAGACTGTCACTAGTTCGGGTGATCAAATGCTTTGAAGACTTCTCAGAAGAACGTGTCAACTCTATTGAGGCTAAAATTGTTCATTGATAAATCAAAATATTTTATAGAATTGTATTCATTCTCATGAAATGTAGCTTAGGATTAGATTCTTTGTTGTGAAAACTTGACAATTTTAAGTTGTATAGCTATTGCATTGTATTCATGGCATTCGTATGAATGGGTGATTAATGGTGAGGATATAAGTGAGTGAGATCATAAAGAATCAATCAAATTGAGACCACTCTTGGTGAAATTAGGACTCCATCGAAGAAATTAGGGATTTCGCGTTTGTCGCGTTGCAAAGGAAATCGCACGGCCATAGGGTGTCCATGTGCATGGCTATAGGTTGTAGTCCAAGGCCACGAGTTAAAAAGCATGGCTATAGGACAGATCGCGCGGTCATATCCTTCTTGTCTGAAACCCAGTTTTATATTTTCTTCGTACTTTGATTGAATATAGGTTTTAATCCGTACTGTCAAAAAAAACTATGAAATCTGGTATACGGACTAATTGTACTTGTCACGGACATACATTAGAAACTTCTAGAAGATTGAGATGTGTCTCGAAGCGTCTCGGAATGCGCTTGAGAAGTCTCGGAAGAAGCTTCCTATCTGGTAGTATATATAGGAGTCGAGGCTGAAGGGTTTTTCACTCTCGACAACACATCTCTTGTAGTTCTCACCTTTCTTAGTGTTATTCATGTTCTCGTTCTGTTAATCCAAGTTCTTGTTAGTTTCTCTCGAATATCCTTGTGTCTTTCCGTGTCCTTCACAGTACTACTCTAAATAAGATCCTACACTTAAAAATTAGAAATTCTTCTTTTAAATTGAAATATTAATTTCTGAAAAGTCCAATTTCACAAGTTTGTTTGATATACAATTATTTGAAAACTAAGTGTTTCAATTATGTTTTAAGTTAGTTATAGGTTCTAAAGAAGGAATCGGAGTTTGAATACTTGGTTTGACATTGAGTTGAGACCTATTCACATAAATTTTGAATAAATATATGTCCTTGGATTTTGGCATTATCAATTTCGAGAATACTATTAAGTATTTGGCACAAGTTGTGAGAATAGTACATTGAGTTGAGTGTGTGGTTATTTCAGGGCATATTTGCATACACGTTGAATGTGTAAATACCTACTGACTTGAGTGGATTGGAGAGCTGCACAGAGGTAGGTAGATTCTCACTCAAGCCCTCCACTTGGACTTATTGATACATTGCCCGATAGACATGTTGTAAATAGTTTTGTATATAATACATTGGACTAGTCCTATTGACTAAATATTTATTTGTATTATTTCAAGTATTACATTGGCATTTTGATTAGGTGATAGTCTGCATTGCGTCTATTGACTTAACTTGAAGTATTAATCAGAACTATTGACCACCCCTAAAATACTAAACAAGACTGAGACTGCATTTTGTCTAGACTTGGAGCATTAGTAATGGACAGTAACTCAAATTGAGTGATCGTTGAGTTTTTAGAGTAAAAATTGCTAGAGGAGCTCCATGTGAGTTTATACTATTGTACATATATATTTACTGCATAACATGTGACCTTAGATACAATACGACAAACTACTTTGCTTTTCTGTAGGTAAATCACACTATATTGTAAGAAATTTAGAACAGTGCAAAATCCTTTACACATTTTGGCGCTGCTGCCGGGAAAAAGCCTTGGCTATCGGTGTCTAAGATGTGAGCGGTAGTTTTTAGAAATTTTTTCTATAAAAACTCTAATTGTGTTTGGATAATTAAAAAAAAAAATGAGTGTCATAGAAAATGTAACTCTTTTCTAAGATTTAATCACTTGGAAAGGATGACATGTATGACAAGCTATTGAAATTCCTCTAAAACTTAAGAATGAATATTTAGAACTCTAAGAGTTAAATCTAAACTATGTGTCTGCCAACATGGAACCAGAACCCAAAATTTCTATGGAAATTATTAGAGAAATGTGGGAAGACATCTTCACCATAGATTACGAGTGTAACTATTGTTAAAATAAAGCGAACAAAGAAAAACCTAATACTAGAAACCAAAATCTAGAAAACCTAGGAGCGATAGACAATATGTTTGTTTCTTTTGCGGACAATGAGGACATATTAAAAAGAATTGTATTAGATATCAAAAATTTGAAAAATCTAAATTTAAACCCTATGTCCCTAAACAGTAAAAATTGATTGAAATTATTAAAAATCAGTTTTTTGGCAAAATTATCCTAATGACGCAAACTGGAACCTTTGTTTCCTAGGGAAATTTGTAATGAATTAGAAGATAAATATGCTAGACCATACCTATTTTTGGCCTTGCATAGGTTATACAAGAACGCGCAGTTTGGGAAGGGATATAAATTAATTGGAAAAATCAATCGTGACATAGAATTGAAAGAAAGAATTGAACAACTACCCGTAGACGTGAAACGGATAAAATTTAGCACAATTTGGGACGAAGAGAAGTTATACGGTAGTTTTACCGCAAATTCACTTTGTTATATCTTTTAAGTCAATTTGGGAAATCAAAGACTGAATTGAATAATCAAACTCCAATTTACTACGGGGGTAGGCACGGAGTTAGGATATCGAGTTAAATTTATAATTCACCTACGGACTCGTAAATCCGAGGTTGACACCTCTGATATAGGAACTCCAACAAATTTGGTATCTTTTAACCCCGAGTTTAGTTTCAGAACAAAATCCTCTGAAGTTGTAAACCCTAGTAATTTACCGGAAGAATCAAGTGTCTCACTTGAATCAAATCAAAACTTGTCCAGTGTAATACTTGAATCACGACAAACTTCAAGTAGTTCTCGAAGAACTACAACACCTATTAAATACTTATTCTCCCAACCAAAAGCACTTAGTTTCTAGGATCCCATCACAGAATATCTTAGTGAAAATTGGCATCAACAAAGCCAGAGCGTTCAGGAGAGATTAGGTCAACTATTATATGGTGAGAATTCTTCACCAGAAGATTCTAGTATTTCCCCGCACTTAAAAATTTCTACAGGTCAATTCTTGATGAACGCATGTAAGATTGAATCTAGAAATTCATCTGATGTAAGTGATGTAGAGGGTATACAAATTCTATTAGTTGACAAAGTGAGAGAAACTTTTCAGCCAGAAGAAATCAAGTTTGACCATGGCTCAACCGAGCCAATACCTCATCGCGAAATATGAATGTAATTGAATGATAAAGAAGGACGCAGCGGCGGAGGATGAAGCAGAAAGCAATTATGCGTGAAGGTGAAGAACCAGATAGAAGATGTTGTTGGTGTTGGAAAATTATAGAAAATTGATCCTCCGTCGCTACGTCCCTCTTCACATTTGGATTTGGACTTGGTGACTCACTGTTCCTTAGGCATGGTATAAATAGTTTTGTATATTTATACTGTGACTGGTCCTATTGACAAAACACCTATTTGTATTATTTATAAGTATTAAACTCGCATTCTGATTAGGTGATAGTTGCATTGTGGTCTATAGATTTATCGTGACCTATTGATCATAACTATTGACTACCCTAGAATCCTAAATAGGAGTGAGACAACATCATCTATATAAAGAGAAATCCAACACTAGTCAAGTACCAAATACAAAATCTAGAAACCAAAGTTGGCAAATAATATATTTGTTTTTTTGGCGGACAATTAAGACATATAAAAAAAAAAAAAAATAGATATCAAATTATCACAAATCTATAACTAGAACTTATCTTCCAACGTATAGTTCGTTTAGTTCGTATCAATTGTATTTTGATAGTGTAAAAGTAATAAATAACCAACTAGATTTATACATACGTTGTTTTCAATGTTGGTTTACCGATTGGTGTTAGTTTCAAGGTATTGACGATTATAGACCTTTTATTATGAATTTATAAGTTTCGATAGGAATCTATAACTTCCAATAAGAATTGTAACTATCGATATATAGGGATAGAATATAAGGTAGGGAAATCTGATTAGGATAGGCAATTAGCCCGTCCACGAGGAACTCCTTCCAATCGTCGGAAGTAAAGCAATTGGGTTTTGTTTTGTATTCGTGTGAATTCTTAATTAGTAGAATCTGAATGTTTGTAACTTGTATGTGTGTTTGTGACTCATGTGTTACAATTGGTGTGGGAATTAATTATATGAATGCGAGTGTGAGCAATTGTGTGATTGGATTTGTAAAGAATAATATCAATTGGGAAGATAAACAATGAATCTATAGATAATACAATAGAGTTTATGAAGGAGTGATGAGTAGTAGCCGATGGGAGTGATTGAGAGAAAACAAGATAAAATGTCATTGATTGAGATAGTCAGTAGATACAAAGAAATTATTCAATTGAGAGATTTTTTTTATATATATTGATCAAGTATGTATGAAATTTATAATAGAGAATCTCAATAGGAAAAGAGAGGATGTGAATTAAACTAATCAAGAATTCAGAGTGTACCAATTGGGATAAATTGTGACTTAACTCGAAGATTAGAGACAATGGCAAAAAGATCAATTGGTGGATATGAGCAATAGATGTGAGAGAAGTGTAGAATTGGGTGAAGCAATGGAATAATTATGAAATATATCAAGAAAATAATAGATTCAAGACTCCAGAGTAAATATAAACATCAATTCCAGGGAAAGCTATGTACATTTTTTGTGATTCGACCAATCAAGAATATCGTATCTATGCTGATAAAGTGGTTGTGCAAATATCATGATGAAAGCCGACTGGAGAATCACAAGTTGTTGTTGAAAGTATGGCAATTAAAAGATAATTGGAAAGTGAAACAAAAATTTCTAGAAGAAATCATCAAGAGAAGACTTTGGCTTATTGGTGATAAATAATCCTATCAATTAACCTATTAGTATGAATAATTTAATAAGCTTACATTTAAAACCATTGCAATCGGGAGACTTTGAAATTTATAACATTTCTTGTTGAATCCAATTTATCGCCACTATTCAAATCTTATTGTAGGTAATTCATTGTGGTAGAATATAAAAACCAACTACTCAAAGTAAAATTTGATTTTGGAACCTAAAAATTTTAGGTTTTAAATATTTGAGATCTAATTCAAATGAAGAAAAATAAAGTTAGTGTTTCCTGGGAAAATTTTGGCAGATTAGAAGATACATTTGCTAGACTATATTTATTCATGATTTCACATAGGTTATACAAAACGTATAATTTGAAGAAGGTATAAATTGATTGAAAAGATTTGCTAAAATTTAGAACTATAAGAAAGAATTGAATAATTATCAATAGATGTAGCGAAGGATTGTTTTTAGTAAAATTTGGGAAGAAGGGAAATCATACAATAGTTTTGTTGTAAAAAGTAAGGACTTGCTTCTAGATCTCCTTTTGCTATACCTTTTAAGCCAATCTGAAAAATCGACAACCAAACTAGATAGTTAAAATCCTAGTTTCTACTAGGTTGGCATGCAGTTGCAATATCCAGAAAACTCTATAGATTCACTTAGAAATGTGTAAATCCTAGGTCAACACCTCTTATTCCGGATTTTTAATGTAGAGACGAGAGACATCCCATGTGCACCTCGTTTGGCTTAGTGTGCCCTTGAACAGATATAACTAATAAAATGAGTTCAATGGGCAAGATAAATGTCGCAAAGTAGAGATGAAAATTGTAGTACCTATTTATCATCATTTATAAAGTTATTTAAAAAAGAATTTACTTTCTGGATAGATATGATAGTATATATGTGAAAAAGTATCAAAAAGTTATTCAAAACTGTCGAAACATGCTTGGCTACGGTGTACTGTTTGTGAACAGTCATCGTATGATTCCGTCCATAATCGTGAACAGTCCACGGTCTATTGTAGCAATGCCGTTTCAGATCAACCGTCGTTACGGATCGGGATCGGGACCCTTGGGAGACGATTCGCTCCAACCGGCAAGAACTACGTTATAGTACACTGTGATCCTTGGAAAGACAATGTGTGTGCTTTCACCGAGGTACGTAGGCAGCTTTCTCCACGAAGAGAAAGTGCGAGTGTCCACATTTGTTAGAGCATCAAGGCTAGATCGATTACACAACTCAACGAGAGATCTGACTAAGTGCTATCAAAAATATTATTAAAAATAGAACAGTAGCAATAAAGTATTGACCGTAAGAAATTAGTGCGGAAAAAATTAGTGTGACTAGAGCGGATGAATGAAAAAAATAAAAACAAAAAATGTACTTGGATGGAAGGGACAGGAAGGAGAATTTGCAACCCCTCGCAAGAGGTGCAGCAACACTTTCCTCCCCATAACTCCTCCTCGTTTCTAAAATTTCACGGCATTTGTTAAAAATTTGTGCGTCGTTGTTTGAGTTTCTTGTCTTCAGTTCTTCGACATTGTGTGTACCATTTTTGTAGTTGCATGAAATTGTAAATATTGTGGAAGTTGAGAAGCTGTTGTGCCGGGCAGTGAGTAGACTTTGCGCGACGCGAGTTTGTTGGTTCTTTATTTGTTTCTGTGTGAGAAGTTGTGCGCATTTTGGCGATCGTCAAGTACTGTCTCAGAGGATTGTGCAGAGACGGGAGCGTGGACGAAAGTGTGAGATTCTCGCCGGTAGCATTGTGATAAACAGATCGACCAGGAGTGCAGTCAAAGACTGATCAATATCACCATTGTTCAGATCGATCGATGAAGTGAAGGCCAGAGGTGCTGAACGAGGTTGAAAGTAGCTTTATCCGTTGTTGCTGGAGTTTTGGATTTGAGTTGTAAACAACGTGGCGTTGACTTGAACAAGGATGGCAATCAGGCGGACAAAGCTGCGAATAACGTATAAGTGTTGTTGAGAGTCGTCATTGTAAGAGCTCTTTGTCCCGTCCAGTTAGTCAGAGTACAATACTCAGTACAAATGTAAGAGAATTGATCGGGAGACTCAAGAACACCGAAGTTGCTGGTTGGAGAATCTCACTGGAATTGATAGTGAGGGAAATTCCATGAAGACCGATAAGTGTTTGTTTGTGAAGTGAAGATTGAGTTGTTCGAAAGTAGGATTCAATCGTGGAGGAGATTCTGCTGAAAGCGATTGACTTTCCAACGAGATTCATGGGCAGCGCAGTGCTGGTGCTGTTAGCAAGTTAAAGCTGCAAGTATATAGAATTATAGAACTATCTGTAAATTGTTTGATAATAAGCTATAAGCTACAAGTAATCCCGCATTGCATTCATAGCATTGATATGGAGGAGTGAATGGTGATAAGAATTCGAGCGAAATTATCCAAATTGGTTTGTAATCTGAAGAGATTTCCGTCGCTGGTGAAATTAGGGATTCCTGTTTGTGTCCCGAAAATCGCACGGCTATAGGGTCTCCTTATCTGCGGTCATAGGTCCACTGCGCATGACCATAGGCGCTGGCCCAGAATATTCCATAAGTTTTCCTTGTTTTTATTTGAGTATAAGTTAGAATATGTACGGTAAATTTCTACAAATTTTGGTATATAAACTAATTAGAATACTCTGAACAAGATCCCACGGTTGAATTTTTCAAATTAAACTTCTAAAATTAAAAAAAGTAACAATTTCCAAAATGCCCAATACGACAAGTTTCTTTGGAATTTATTTATTGGAAAACTAAAGGTTGAGAGTTATGTTTTGAGTTTGTCATTGGTTTTGAATAAATAATTGGAGTTTGAATACCTACTTTGACATTGAGTGGAGACCTATTCACATAAGTTTGATGTAAGTCTTTCGATTTGGGTTTTGGCATTACTAATTTTGAGAATACTATTAAGTATTTGGTATCAGTTGCGAGAATAGAACATTGAGTTAAGTGTGTGGTTATTTTAGGGCATATTTGTATACATACGTGCATGTGCAAAAGACCTATTGACTTGAGCGACTTGGAGAGCTGCACAGTGGTATGTAGCTTCTAAAAGCATTCGACTGCATTTGAACCTATTGACACATTATTCGCTAGGCATTGCGTATATAGATTCGTATATTTATACTGAGACTGGAGCTATTGACTAATTACCTATTTGTATTATTTCAAAGTATTACATTGGCATTTTGATTAGGTGATAGCCTGCATTTGGGTCTATTGACTTAACATGAACTATTGACCAGAACTATTGACTTCCCCTAGTATACTAGACAGGACTGAGACTGCATTGAGTCTAGATGTAGTGCATTGATAATGACAATAACCCAAATTGAGCGATCCTTGGGTTTAAGAGTGAATCGCCGCAACACAAGCCCTTATGTACGTTTATACATAGTTATATTTATACCGCGAGTACATGTGACCTTAGTCACAATACGATAGACTACTTTGCTTTTCTATCGGTGAACCACACTATACTGTAGGGAGTATAGAACTTTAGATTAGTGCAAAATCCTTACCACAAAAATGTATTGAAACGGACATTGCAGAAAATTTAAAGAGACGAGAGGGCTAACATTAGAATAACTTGTAAAAATATATCAAATCCAAGACTATTCGCCGAATAAGACCTCCGAGCCCAGAAATTAGAGATTCAAGCAACGTTGAGACTGATTTTGTGACAAAACATTCTGGAGTCATAAATTTTAGTGACTTATGAACACAAACAAATGTATTGTTATAACCTCTGAGAGTCTATTGTGACATTTGAACCAGGACAGACTTTAAGTAGTTTTCCAAAAACTACAAATTCAAATTGGGTACTTATTTTCACAACCAAAAAACTTAGCTTCAAAAATCCTATCACTACCTCGGCAAAAGTTGGAACTAACCGAGTCAAAGTGTTCACAAAAAATTGGGTCAACTATTCTATGTTTATTCTTCGAGAATTTGCAAAACATCTGAGATTAAAACAAAAATCAGAAATAATTTCACCTCAATTTGAAAAACTTATGAAGCTACCTCGTCACCGCACATTTTCTCCCAATATCCAATACAAACAACGTGATGTTTGTTTTCAAGAAAATAATTTGCATGAAGGTTTAGAAAGCGTAATGAGTCTTTCAAATTTTGTATGGGCAAACTCAACTTAGTTATCTATTTGGAAAAAAATATGAGCAAGATATTCGGATTAACAATCATCAAGTCTCCTATGGTATAGAGCAGACTGTTACTTGCCGTAGACATACCATACTTGCATGGCCACTTCTGTAGAAAGCAAGACCTTTAGGTGTATGATTACTTATAAGTCTTTGATTCTTAGAAAGTCCTATTATTTTTAGAAATTATGAATTATGATGAAAATAGGTTTGCTAAACTCGAAATACAAATATGAGAGTGGCAAATCGGTTAGGAGCAATATAGGTACGCTTCGAACAATGCCCAAAAAGTTTTGCATTAATTTAAACGTTGCAATTGCACAAATACTCCAGATCCAATAGTTGAATGATTATATGAATATACTTATATATATCCTACTATCAAATATATACCATATACTATACATATATATATGGTAACTTTAATAATTCATCAAAATTCAAGGTTTTACTTTTTTTAGTATTGTTTTTTGTAAATGTTGTGAGCCAAAAAACCACCATGGAGTGGCCTTTGGTCACAAGGGGATTGACAAGAACAACACATGAAGAGAGGAACAACGGAGAAGAGAAGACGAGAAGAAATGAAGAAGAAACAAGGGGAAGTGAAGAAGAAAACCCCCGCCGGCCTCCTTTTAACCCTCTTCCAATTTTTGGCTCGCCATCGCTTCATCTTAGCTCTGATTTGGGCGTGCCATAGCTTTTTGGAAAGCTAAGTCAATTTTGCACTCACCCCCAAAATCTCATAAGCATAGAATCAAAACCCGAGGACTGATGGCCAAAATACTGGGGCCTACTTCTTTTACCCGCCTGCGGAAAAACCCTTCAACACCCCCAACTTTGGAGGGGTGTTTCTCACTCCCTATAACTCGGAATCGGGCGTAACATATACCAATGGAGAGCCCTACTCAAGATCTCTTTGCCTACCAAATCTTACTCTATTTGAACAAAGCACAAGGGTCTGATGGAGAAAACCGCACGGGACACAAGTAGAGGAGGAAGAAAACAAGACAATACATCAAGATAGATTGAGAGAGGCTTTAACATGGAGAATGAGATCAAAGAAGAGTGAGAAGGAGGCCCCCGGCCTTCCTTCTACTAATTACTAACCATCACAAGAAGGAGGTCACCGGCCTACCTTCTCCTAACTACTAACCATCACAAGAAGGAGGCACTAAAGAGAGATATATCTAAGCTTGAACACAAGCTCTTAAATACAAGAGAGTGAGCCGCCAAAGAGGCGGCTCACCCTAACCCTAAGGCTCAAAAGCCCTACATCTAAGATCTTCAAGAATGAATGTTGCTCCCAACCTCCATGGCACTCCATTCTTGAAGCACTCCACGACCTTCATGAATGAATGTAACTTGCAACACCACCACAAAGTCAAATAGATAAAACCAAGTAATTAAGTCACAAACACAATAATGCATGTCAAAAGTTAATTGCATAAGGCAAATGGTAAAACATCTAACTCAAAGTCAAGTAACTAATCCTACTTTGAGTTCACTAGGGGGGATTTTCCCTCCTCTAGTCCTTCCTCATCATTCTTTGGATTCACTAGGGGGGATTTTCCCTCCTCTAGTCCTTCCTCATCATTCTTTGGATTCACTAGGGGGGGATTTTCCCTCCTCTAGTCCTTCGCACAAAAACTAATCTAAACTTGAATCTGAGCATAAATGAGCTACCAAGGCTTTACAACAATCATCCTTTAACATGCATATTGAGTCTACAACCTAATTAGCATAATTTCATCTAATTACTCCAAGGTCGCGTTGTTTGTTAACAATTCACTTACAAAAGTCACAATTAACGACAATAAAAGAAGATGGCGTTTACACGCTCTCACAAATGTAAATAAGGTTTTACTTGAGACCATTAGAATTTTTAACCCAACTATTCTTCACATGCCACTTTTATCGTCAAAGATCAACCTTTGTGGTTGAATTTTCAATATACCTCCATGTAAATAATCAATCATTTCTTTAATTTTTACAGGTCGTACGAGGGTAAAAAGTTGCATAGACATGTTCCTAACTCACTTAGGAACAAGAATATGAAGAGCCTCATATCAAATTTACAATAAAAAATGGTTATTTTAGCCCTCAAAAAACTAGTTACCCTTTTCCACAACACGTGAAAAGAACTTTTCCTCCACCTTTGAACATTAAGATCTCACAATTGATAAGAAACTCAAATACAAAATTCGATATACATATACACATACAAGTGAAGTACTAGATCCTACAGTCACATACCTTAAAGTACATCAAAAGTTTGAAAACTTTTACCTTGCATCAAAAGAGGATAGCTTTTGGCAGGTTGACTTTAGAGGTAAAAAAAAAAAAAAAAAAAAAAAAATCTACCCTACCTCAATTTAACCAAGATGCTAGAAAAGTTGCAATTCTAGAGGTTCTAAAAATCCATTTTTTAGGGGTTAAATTATCAAGAGAGACTTCTTGTAGTAAAACACAAACCTATAACAAGTTTCAACTTCTTATTTTTACATAGACCATAGCTCTTTTCAATTTGAAATCTCAAAGATTACAACCCAGAGTGTTAAAATTTTAACAGGTTACAATAAATGGAATCTTGGATGTTTACATTACTTCAAATTATTTTCAAATTTAATTTGAAATACTTGGATAGGTTAATTAGAAAAATCACTGTTGTCCTTTAAATGCATTGGAATATTTTACTGATACCACCGAAATTTCCTCCCCATTGTATTTGCATGGAAAAGTGCTGAGGTCATCTTGCAATTGAACATCAGAAGCAACTCAAGAGTTAGCAATTGCATGGACCATGTTGCCACGTGGTTATTAATTTTAAATATACCTTCTCATGTACAATTCAACTACTCCCTTTATGAACAAGAACACCAATCCCGTATTAGGATTGATTGAATGGACTCTCCATTGGACCTACTCTTGATGATAACTTGAAAGTACTAGTTTACTATAGTTGTTCTCCATTTGCTTATCCAACCTCTTGTGGAATTATTTGGTCAACGTAAAAGGTATTGAAATTTGATTCTTTCTTGATGATGGTGATATCATCTTGGTTTGATTGACTCAAATGCTTTTTCATGGTTCTCATGAGTACATGTTGAAAAGGGTTGTACGAGAGAGAATATATCATTTTCTATCAAAAGGTTGACATTTGATGTAACACGTAATTCACATTTACATATTGACAAACGCATGCGTTGTAAGATTGATGATTCAAAATTGAGTGTCTATCTTGTGAACATCATATCAAGATTTTGAGTTTTTTTTATCGAATATATTTACTTTATGACATTTAGGTCTTTAGAGTTCAGGTTTTGATAAAATGGTTTATGATCCCATTTTTAGATTAAATAGTTTACCCTCCAAAACCAACACTTTGCGTTTTTCACTTTTTATGTTACCAAAGTGCAATGAGACCCTAGCCCTTTGAAGAAAAAAAAAAAAAAAAAAAAAAAAAGGCCTCAACCAAATAGAATAAAGTAAAAACCTTATGGTTGTTCATGAGGTTATAGAAAAAAAAGCTGAAATTATAATTACAATAAGGGACTCCATCTTACTAGGATGTATAATCCAAAGCATGTAGTTTGTTTTGTGTGTGAGTGAGAAAGTAACACTATGATCTTGGTCGGATCGGGGTGCATGAGGTGTCGTTGGAAGTGGGTCTTTTTGTTGAGGTGCATGCAACAATGCGATCAACAAGTCCCGAGATACTAAATTTCCAAGTATTCATGACCGCAAAAATATTGAAATTTCTTTATAAGAGTGTGGCAACGCCGTGAAAGCACACTACTTCTTGAACTAATAACCTAAAAAATCTCCCCCAAAAAACATATCCCAATTTTTTTAAAATTTAATTTGTTTCGGAACCCCACATGATGAGACCCTACTCTTACCTAGGAATTAATGAGGCTTACAGAGGTAAAAAATAAAAATGGTAAAATTTCCATCAAATTATGAAGTTATGATATTTGAACATACAGTAGCTGAATCAGCCACTGGTAGCAGCTTCTCACAGGCAGTGGCTCTCCAGTATTGCCACAAATGGAGACCAGGAATAATGTTCCAGGAGCCCACTATAAGTAGCCATTGAAATCGGAATATCTGTACACAAACATGGGCAAAAGTGTATTGGAGCTTTGGGTCCAAATGGGATGTTTGACACTTGTCACCATTGATTCAGTAAGTGGCCCATACCAGGATCATTCTGGCTACTAAACTAAATTTTGCCCCCCCCGCCCTAACAAAAGTCGCTTTTTCCTAGGGTAAAAACCTAATTAAAAAATTATCTCTTTTTCATGTTCACGCACCCATTCAAGTAAAATTGGTTATATTGTATTATACAATTATATTATTATATCAGGCCATTGAGGTAAAGACATTATGAACAGACATTGTATTCACGCCAATCTTCGACTTGAAGATTGGAGTTCTTATCTTTATCTATCTATCTATTATACAACTCGTTCATTGCAGAACACCCTCTTGCTTGTTTTGTTTCTTTATTTTTATTTTTATTTATTTATTTTATTTTATTTTTTATATTTTTTATTGCCAAATTTACCCAATTAGAACTCTGAGTCTGTGACATGGGCTTACTGGTAGGTTGAGCCAATTAATTATGTTAGTGGCGAAAAAGATTGGCGCATGGCCTAGTCAGTAACTTGAGTTGCTTAATGGACTATGATATGTCATTCAAACCTTTTGTCATGTTCCTACACTTATCTTCAAGATTAAATGCCGTGTGACTTGTCCCTATAATTATGGTGGATTGATTCCCATGACACAAGGTAAGAGTGCGCATTTTAATTTTGGGAGCATTTCCACGAGGTTTTATTCTAAAAAAAAATCAAGTTACATCTTTGGTCCACATAATTATTATTTTTTCAAAATAGAAGTGGTTTTTGTTTTTCTGATTCTTTTTCAATGAAAGAAAATTCATTTTCTTCGTAAATTTGACCTTTCCGAATTGAATCGTAAGTGGTATATACTACAAACCACGTAATTTTTTTGATTGTTTTTATTATTATTGATTTATTTTATTTTTAACACTATGATTTTTTACAATACATGCGTCAATCTCTGCCATTAACAAACGAAGAAACACTTGGACCTCACAAGCGTTACACCATAAAAAAATATCAAACCAAATTGAAGAACAAATGAACATCCAAATTCCAATACAGGAATAAAATATGATAGTCTGATGGAGAGTACAGTAACGTACTTGCACAATCCCAAAAGTGGAATAGTATGAAGAAGGAATACTTGCGTGTTTTTTACCCACTTTTTGACTTTCATGAAAAAAAGGGGCTCGGATATGCCAAAGAATAGAAACGGCTGGTAAAGAGAGTAAATTACAAGGGAGGAACTTGCCACCTCCATCGTCTTCATCGGAAGAACGAAAGAGAAAGCCGGTCCATCACTGCTGCAACTTGCTGCTGCTGCCATTGTAAATAAAAAGACGGGCGATGGCGAACCGGTGATCGGGCTCTACTACCATGATATACTCTCGTCTCTGCATGACAAGTAAGCGAAGCACAAGCCAGCGCAGCATCGCCCCTCCCCCAGGCCTCCCCTCCCCCTTCTTAACTTGAATTCCCACGCCCCTGATTCTAACAATCGTCTGCACAGCATTCTTTCCGCTGCCGCTGTAAGTAACTCAAGCGCCACCCCTGCGGTGAGCATGCAGCACGATCCCCGCCCTCTTCTTGCACTTTTTTTGAATGTCTGTGATTTTGCGGTGATGGAGCCTGTTGAAAGCTGCTCCGTAGGATTCTTGGCCGTTTTCTTTCTTTCTTTCTTTTTTTCTTGCTCGTCATTCTTTGCTGAGGTTGTGGAGGAGAGTCTGTAGAGTTTGGTAGATGCGTTAGTTGAAAACTGCTGAGGTTGTAGAGTAGAGTAGAGTAGTCGCGCGGAAGTTCTGCATGGCAGGATTTGAGGTGCATGCAAATTTTCTGTTTCCGGAGCTCGTGGCTTGTTTCTTGAGCGGAGAATTTGTTCTTATGTTTTTTTGAACGCTCGTAGTTGCTTGTGGCTCCTTCATGGCGTAAGAAAACAAGTGGCTAGAAAATATGATGTTATGAGAATTTTTAACGAGATAGAGATTTTAAAAGTCCGGGTATGGCTCTTTTAGGAAGGAGTGAGCGTGAGTCATGAGATTTTTGAGAGCTGGTTTCGTGAGTTTCTTGTTGGAGAAAAGAAGAAACACGGTAGAGGTCGTGTAAGGTTCGGGCTTGAGTTCAATGTTCCTCCATGAGTTAGAAATTATCTAGTCGAAATTCCTGCACGAGTTTGAGTTTCTGTTCAAAGTTCCTGCAGGAGTTGGAGTTTATTCATTCAAAATTCTAGGTGAAATCGTTGTCGAGTTCTACAGTGATTTTTATGGACATCTTCTGTCTAGCCAAATGTAAATGATGACAGTGGCGTCGCTTACTGTTGATGGAATTAGACGTATCCTAGATTTTGATTTGCACGTGCTGGAGGCTTTAGGGATTGAGTGACCTTTTCAATTTAATGGAAAGTGTTGAAAGCGCTGTGGTTTCGTGTGTCATTGATTTTCGTCTGTCGTTTGAGAGAGCAGCCAGCATCAACAGGTGGCTTTTTCTTTGTTTAACGCAGTGTGGAGGCGGTGATTTGAGTGGAGGTTTGACGAATCGAGGTCGTCTGTATATTCATTGGTGAACCATTCTTGACGAGATTGTATTCGATGGTTCAGCATTCAGTCGATCTCGTTAGGAGAGGCGCAAGATGACGATTTCTGCAGTCACCGGAATGGACCACGAGAACATCACGGTGAGGAAGTTATTCGACTGGATGAAACTGGCTATGTATTAATCTCTGTGCCTTGTAGAATGTGGTTATTTTCTTATCACGATGAGGCGAGTACTTTCGGTGATTGAACTAATTGGATTTCGGATTTCATTGCATGACCTCAATGATAGAGTTTTCTGCTCGTATCCTCAATTGGTGTAACCCTTCTACAATCTTACGTGGACATCTTGAGGCCTGCTTCATTCAGTGCTCGAGTTTTACACTTGCAGAACTCATTTTTTCTTCCATAATCTGATTTTGCAGAAATTTGTGTCAGAAAGATTGGGCGAAGGGCACTAGCTAAGATAAGAAGCTGAAGAGGTTACTGGAATTCACCTTGGCTGTGCGCATGAATCACATGTTGAAAGCCAGCATGGTAGACTTGTAACATGCAAACCATCTGGTGTCAAACCCCTCAGCTGCAATGACATTCTGACTTGTTGGTAATCAATCACCTGATTCTGGTCATCACTGCAGGTTTTTTATGCTCCGTGCTTTCAAGTGTTGGTGCTAGTTTCATCCTATTTTTCCTATTGTTCTGCTTACATCCTCTATGTGCTGGTGTAGATTAATCACTGGCGTAGGGTCTGCTGTCGGGCTTACCAATTCTGCGGAAACCACTGCTGCATTCTTTTCTCCCGCAATGGGGGAGAACCACGATATGAAATTGGCTGGTCTTGAAGCAATAAACAATGAAACTGTTGACCTGGTGAGATCAATGTCTTCCTACAAGACTTTCTAAGCTTAGTGCGTAACCAGACTAATAGACCGCAGCTCGCTGCTGTCATCTTAGACCAAGCATGTACCGTGTTTCGGTTTTACTGAATCAAGAACACTGCCTATACCAATAAGTCTGATTCGTAGAGGAAAAACGCTTCAATATTATGATCAATTCAGTAGATACTTGCTTATGTGACTATGATAATCAGTTTTGCGTCAGAAAATTATGGATCACTAACATGACCAAGCATTGACTCAAGTGGCAATGCTCGTACGCAGGAACACATCCCGGTAGAGGAGGTGTTTGAGCAATTAAGATGCAGCAAGAGTGGTCTAACGGATGAAGAAGCGGAGGCCAGAATTCAAATTTTTGGCCAAAACAAGCTCGAAGAGAAATCGGTAATGATATCGGGCTCAGCAGGGAGTAGTGCTCAAATATTTGGCGTTCCAATCTGCACATCCTCTTATTAAGGGACTTTTCATAAAATTTTCGGATCAATTATTCCATCGTTAATGACTTTTCATAAAATTTTCGGATCAATTATTCCATCGTTTGATTAATAATTTGCTTTGTAATGACAGGAGAGTAAATTTCTGAAATTCTTGGGGTTCATGTGGAATCCCCTGTCTTGGGTGATGGAGGCTGCTGCCATTATGGCCATTGTCCTCGCCAATGGACAAGTAAGTCTCACCTCCATGAGTACATAGACCTACTGTTTTTCATGTCTGCCGCCGCGTATGAAGTTGAGTCTCTTATGTTCTCTTGCTTCTTTATTGATTGCGTACTTGTTATTGAGTTCTTGTAAATGGCTGTCAGGGACTACCGCCTGACTGGCAAGACTTTCTGGGAATTATCATCCTGTTATTGGTCAACTCAACTATCAGTTTCATTGAGGAGAACAATGCTGGAAACGCCGCTGCAGCTCTGATGGCGCAGTTAGCACCTAAGACCAAGGTTTGCGCTTCGAATCCATAGAGCCCGCGATTGTATTTTTCATAACTAGCTACTATCAACATTATTATTTCTACATTTGAATCCTTCATGGGATTGCTTCGGTAAAAATTCAAATTCTCTGGCTAAAAGCCGCCTCCAATCGTAGCACTCTGAGCTGAAACCTCTTTTCACCAGGTTTTGCGAAATGGGAGCTGGGTTGAGCGAGATGCAGCTATATTGGTGCCTGGCGACATGATTAGTATTAAGCTGGGCGATATCATTCCTGCCGATGCGCGCTTACTTGAAGGAGACCCGCTGAAAATTGACCAGGTAAGGTTCTTCTACTAGTTATCTAGCTTTTTCAGTCTTTTATGCTGTAACGGAGGTTCTGAATCACCATAGCCTTCGGGAATTTGCCAGAGTCGTCATCTATCAATCGTTCAGCCAGGTTTCCTTTGTGTACTCAGTCCTAGTAGCAAGAGCTCGGTGGTCTAGTTTCTCATGCGATGCGGTTTAATTACGAATCGTGATTGACATGGAATGGATGGTGGGGCTTGCAGTCAGCTCTAACTGGAGAATCAATGCCGGCTACAAAGAAACCTGGAGATGAAGTCTTTTCGGGTTCTACTTGCAAACAGGGAGAGATCGAGGCTATAGTCATTGCGACCGGGGTTCACACATTTTTTGGTAAAGCCGCGCATCTCGTCGACTCTACAAACAACGTGGGCCATTTCCAGAAGGTGAATATACTCTACTTGGTTCACTCTCTTTTTGTAGTGAGCTTATGTTCCTCAATTTTCGAAAGGTTATCGACCTCCTGTTGATGGTCGCTAAATGGAGAGTGTGCTCTATGAAGAGTTTTCGTCAGCGATAGCGATTGCTCGATCTTATCTAGCTGATTTAAATAGGAAGGGTGAGTGTGGTTGATGAAGTGAGTATACGCGAGAACAGACCTTTCTCCTATGTAACACGACTCGGTGTCGTTGTGTTTCTTGTGCAGGTGCTGAAAGCTATTGGAAACTTCTGTATAATAGTGATCGCAATTGGAATAGTGATCGAGATTATCGTGATGTTTCCCATCCAGCGCCGAAGGTATCGATCCGGCATCAACAATCTGTTGGTGTTGCTCATTGGTGGAATTCCCATCGCCATGCCCACTGTGCTCTCTGTTACAATGGCTATTGGTTCTCACCGTCTTTCCAAGCAGGTCAGCCACCGTACACCTCAACCATGTTTGGCAATTATTGCGTCCATGTTCGACTATTGGCATTTCCTACATCATTATATAATCTCCTCCATTATATCCTCTTACTTCCATCATTGTTTACGGAAATGCTCCCAAAAAACGACGCTGTATGTTGCCATTACGAATGATATTTGAGGTCATTCCTCGTGAAAGCCATATCCCGTTACATATTATCATGAGATGCACGGGTGATCTTGTTCAGCTTCCAAGAGACATAGAAGAGAGAACATGCATGATGAACCATGACGTTGTTGTCAGTATGTAGCGAAATATTCTGTAAAACTCATCACGAATCCGTGGTGTTCACGAGCCTTTGACTCAAAATCTTTTTAACTTGTGCAGGGAGCTATCACCAAGCGTATGACTGCCATTGAGGAGATGGCTGGAATGGATGTTCTATGTAGCGACAAGACTGGAACGCTTACGCTGAACAAGTTGACAGTTGACAAAAACTTAGTGGAGGTACTTTATGGCGACGCAGATGGGCCACATGCTGCTCCTGCGACCTCCTCTTCATATGTCCTCTTTGAGTACAATTTTGGAGGATCTTATGTACTCACGAGTGACATGCATGGGGGCAGGTCGCCTGTGCAGTATTCTAATCATCGAGCAACTATTTCGTTGAGAATTGCCCTTCTATCTTCATGCTTCATTCTTATTTCGCGCTAATGCACAGGGGACAATATTACTTATAGTTTACTATCTCAAGTCTGTACTTGCACCGAGTCGTCCGTAGAAGATATCTATGAGCTTTGATCCGCTCTCATAATTCGTAGTCTTCCTCGTGTGTAGGTCTTCAACAGAGATGTGGACAAAGATATGGTGTGCTTACTCGCAGCAAGGGCTTCCAGAATTGAAAATCAAGATGCCATTGATACAGCCATTGTTGGAATGCTTGCTGACCCCAAAGAGGTGCGAACAAGTTCCGTCATGGGATAGTCTTCCATCTTGATTTTACCAGGCCTGAGTGGGTGGGCCGTTGGTTTGGGTGGATTTTACAGGCTCGAGCGAATATCGAAGAGATTCACTTTCTTCCATTCAATCCAGTAGAGAAGCGAACAGCTATTACATACATTGATAACACTGACGGCAGGTGGTATCGAGCTAGCAAAGGAGCACCTGAGCAAATACTGGAGCTTGCTCATAACAAGGTTGAGATAGCTGCACGAGTTCATTCAGTTATTGATAAGTTTGCAGAGCGGGGGTTACGCTCGCTGGGAGTTGCTAGACAGGTAAGGACTTGGAGCTGAAAGCATTTTGGTCCCTCTAGTTCACCCTTTTTGCAGATTATGGCATGAATAGCAGATGGCTCAGTGACTTTTAAGTTGCAGGGTGCTTCCTGTTCGTGACCCAGTCTTGACGTCCTTGGTTCAACTTTTTTAGTGTGTTCTTTTATATACAGGAGAGTGGATGGCGAGGTAACCACACTTTGAAATGTCTCTCTGCTGGTGTCGACGAGGATAGAACAGGGTGGATGATGTTGTTTGATGCATTTTTATCAGGAATTGAAATGCTCATCGTTGATCCATCAGATGCGTTAGATTATCTTGTGGACCTAAGACGTAGATTGTTTCTGACGCAGGAAGTGGTAGAGAAGAACAAAGAGAGCTCAGGTGGACCTTGGGAATTCCTTGGGCTACTGCCTTTGTTTGACCCCCCGCGACACGACAGTGCTGAAACCATCCGTCGGGCACTTAATCTAGGAGTTAGTGTGAAAATGATTACAGGTATGACATGATACAGAATGTCCGTGCATTGTGCTTCAACAAGCCTGTGTTTGGAGGTCACTGAACGATTCTACCTGGATCTGTAGTGTAAGTGGGTATCTTATTTGCCATTGAATGAATGCGCAGGTGATCAGCTGGCTATCGGCAAGGAGACAGGGCGGAGGCTGGGCATGGGAACCAATATGTACCCTTCATCTTCTTTGTTGGGAGCGCACAAGGACGAGAGCATTGCTGCACTGCCTATAGATGAGTTAATTGAGAAGGCAGATGGCTTTGCCGGTGTCTTTCCAGGTGAAGTGCGATAATTATCAGGATTATCAGAATAATTTTGAACTTGTTAAATTCCAACAATTCGAGTGGTACTACAGTTGTCCCTGACACAACATCGTTTCTATGTTTGTGCAGAACACAAGTACGAAATCGTGAAAAGATTGCAAGAGAAGAAGCACATAGTTGGAATGACTGGTGATGGTGTGAATGATGCTCCTGCATTGAAAAAGGCGGACATTGGCATTGCCGTAGCAGACGCCACTGATGCTGCTCGAGGTGCCTCGGATATAGTGCTGACAGAGCCTGGATTGAGTGTCATCATAAGTGCTGTGCTCACGAGTAGATCAATTTTTCAGCGGATGAAGAATTACACGGTAAAACCTTGGATGAAATTGTATAGCTTTCAGATGCAAGATAGGACTAATTATCGATGCTGTTAGCAACTGTAGAATTGCTCTTGATGAAGCAAAATGCATGAATTTTCCAAATCTTGAGGAGTTTTAGGATTTTAGCTCTGTTTTCTTTGTCGTTGGACTGTGGTAGCGGTGACGAGGGTGTTTTGGTTGGGTGCTGATTGCAGATTTACGCTGTTTCTATCACTATTCGTATAGTGGTAAGTGATCATGCTGGTTGTCCCTGTCATTCGCAATTCGAGATGTACTATATGTGGGTCAACACATCGTTGATATGCCATTGGTGAGGAATCGAATAGCTGGCGTTATAGATATGCAAGGAAATGGTGGAAAGAATGAGATTTGAGTTGTTGGTACAGCATGTAGGTTTATCCTTGGAAGCAGTTGTGTGTGGAGTCGTATATTCCGTGCAAAAATTGTTGTATCCAGCGGGTCGACGTGAGCTCATGATTATGTTGTGTTTGTGCAGCTGGGGTTCTTGCTGCTGGCTTTAATCTGGAAATTTGACTTTTCACCGTTTATGGTGCTGATCATTGCAATCCTCAACGATGGTGAGTACCTTTCCGCATTTCGTCGACTTCCATTTTGTATGCATCTGTTTAGCATACGCATATCTAAGAGTTACAGCAGTTTAAACCTTGCATCAACTAAAGCTCCGAGGTATGCCAAGCGAGATGCTAGTCGATTCCATGTACTTGAAAGTGCATTTGACTCGTGACAATTTTACAGGTCTTGAGTAACCTAAGTCGAGAGAAGGGTGTTGAGCGTGCTGCAATCAATGTGGTGATTTTTGTCACGTTCTGGATGATGTAGGTACTATAATGACTATCTCAAAGGATCGCGTAAAACCATCTCCCGTGCCAGACAGCTGGAAGTTGAAAGAAATATTCTCTATCGGAGTAGTGCTGGGCACATACATGGCATTGATGACGGTGTTGTTTTTCTGGCTGATGCATGAGACGACATTTTTCTCGGTACATGTCTGAACATCTCTTGATATTATTATTTTGAGCATTATGCTGGGCATTCTCTCAGGTGCTCAAATACTGGACTCAGCTATCGTCAGCATCATGGGACTATGAGCCAGTAAAGCACATAAAGCTCGTATGAGTGAGTGGCGCAGGATCACTTTGGAGTGATGCATATCGGGTGGAGTAACAGTCGCATGACATCAGCTGTGTACTTGCAAGTCAGCATCATCAGTCAAGCCCTGATTTTTGTAACTCGTTCCCGATCCTTTTCCTTCCTGGAGCGACCTGGTTTTCTCCTTCTTTTCGCTTTTCTGGCTGCTCAACTGGTAAGCTGTCACCCCAACCTCACCTTCAGAACCAGAGTTCCAGACTAGATTTGTATTGTGCTGGTAGACGACAAGGATGATGAAAAACAACAATTCAAGCTAGAAATAATATGTCCTTCGAGAGAACTCGATCTCAATTTTCTGGTGTAGAGTTGGCAGAGTTTAATGGTGTAATGGTTCATCATACAGGTTGCCACACTCCTCGCTGTGTACCCAGTTTGGGGATTTGCGAATATTAGAGGAATTGGATGGGGTTGGGCTGGAGTTATCTGGCTTTACAGTATTGTGACTTATGTGCCTCTTGATTTTATCAAGTTTGCTGTTCGTTATATCCAGAGCGGAACAGCGTGGGATCTTCTGCTTGAGCGCAAGGTTTGAATTTAGCAGACATTTATGGATTTCAGTGTTAAATTCATCATGCGCACGAGGTCAATGGGCTTGCCTTTTAACGTTGTCACTGGATGTATTTTACAGACGGCCTTCACCAGACAGAAAGACTTCGGAAAGGAGGCCCGTGAAGCTCAATGGGCCCATGCTCAGCGAACATTACATGGTCTTCATCCTACTACCGATGGAGGCAGCAGTCCCGCCCCTGGACCCAGCAACAACCGAGAGCTGGGTGAAATGGCTGAGCAGGCCAAAAGGAGAGCTGAGATTGCAAGGTATGACTTCATACATGGTTTATCTGCAGTGGTTCATAGCACCACTTGCATTCTGCGATGTTCAGTGCTCATTATTTTCATTCGCGTAGTAACCTCTCTGACTTGGTGAATGTCTGCAGGCTGAGGGAGCTCAATACATTGAAGGGGCACGTGGAGTCGGTGGTTCGGATGAAGAATCTCGATGTGAACATGATACAGCAATCATACACCGTGTAGCACATTACAATTCACCTGCCTCCGGTACAAGAACCGAGGGCCTGGGAGTCTCCTAGTGAGCGATGTGAGGTCTGAGGTTGCAACAGTCGTTGACGAAGAATTTTGGGAATCTTTTATGTTGGAAGTAGTGTAGGTAGGTAGCCGTAGTCATATCCGCTGAAGTTTTTTTTTAGTTAACAGTCCGTAGGTTGATGGCCAAGTGTTTCTCCGTCCTTGTTTCTGTGCTTGATGATAATGTAAATAGCCGTCACGTGTTTTGATCAATAACAATGTCCACGAGAGTTGGGAATATTGTGGATCGGATGATATTGTTGCAGCAGTTAGCTGTCAACCTTGCCGGATTTTGAAGCCGATAACATCATGCAACTGCGGGTACCGTGAATCAACCTTCCTCTAGTAGTGAGCCGACCTAATAACTCTGTTATCGTAACAGCCATTGGTATCAAATTGAGAAAGTAACAGTCAACCAGCACTTGTCAAACGTGATACTAATTCCAGTAAATTCTCTTTCAACTCTGTGATGTTTTACTGAACTGCTTAACTTTACGCGTAGGATACACATTATGGGACAGTTTTTTCAGTATAAAATATTGTCAAAAGACTTCCGCTTACATCTCTAAAATGCAGAGCGCTTTACAGGCCATGACATAGCACTCTATGTTCGTTGCAACCAAGTGGCTGAGCTTGGAAAGGAGCCAAGTTTTCAACCTGATTCTTCAATCGGAGATCCGCAACTACGTTATCGTGAATCGAAGTGGTTCCGTTGAGAAAGTCAATGGAATCATGATGAGCCAGAACTCAATTCAAAGTGTGACTCAACTGTTACGTACGTAATTCAGAGCATGTCAAATGTCCACTGCCATTTGTTACATCAGCAATGTATTTTGTTAAGGAGATTATTCTAACCCGACTTAACAAGAATGGAAGTTAGTTGATGGGCTATTTGTACAGTCTAAAAACAACTCTAATTAACCTAAGGGAGGATGCAATATTACCTTATCAAGTTTTTTACCATCACAATATTTCCTAACTAGTATCATTATCTCATAAATGCTCAAAGGCGTAATTTCATAAATGCTTGTATGAAAACATTTCATAAATGCTTGTATGAAAACATGTACGTGTCAATCCCCATAAAAGTTTCATGAATCACTACAGCCCCTTCCTTACTATCTACTGTATTAAATGTAAGCCTTTCTCCTTGCTTCATGTGAACACTTCATCTCTTCTACACTTGTTTTCCATCTCTTTCATCAATCCATTTCAACTTTTTCACTTTCTCCACATCATGGTAAATTTCACAAGCATGCATGGTTTGATCATTCAAAGAATTTGTCAAGAACGCACCGGGCATCGGAGACTGTGGAGCTACTCCAAGCGTGGAGGTCCAGCGAGGTCCATACTTCCGACGACACAAGCGCTGGCAAGCACTAGAACAATCATGCCCAGCACTCACGTGCAGACGAGAAGCTGCCTGCGTGAAGATGGAGACGAAGACCTAGAAGATGGAGATGAAGCTGAAGGAAGAGATGAAGATAGCGAGGGCTCTTCACGGAGTGACCTTGGAGATGGAGGACAATCCCACTCATGACAACCATACGCCTGACATCTAGCAGAGCGGATGCGACTGGAGAAGGTAGAATCAGTCTGAGCTGATGAGTATGACTGGGTACTCAAGCGCTGCGTGTATGTAAGTACTGGCCTCACTCCGTTGTGCATTTCCTTGAAATCCTGATTTTTGAATAATTGAATTTTGATATTGTCATCACCTTCACAAGTGTGTACATCACCTTGAACTCAAATTTATTGAACCGCTGCTCCCTCACGAAGTGGATGTTTAAGTGCTGGAGGCAGCCTTGTGTTTGACTTCCCAACTCCTTTAGTCATTGCTAAAGTATGCAATTGTCGTTGCTGGTGTAATGTTCAAAAACATCGAATGTACTGGATGTCGTGATGAAGGTGATCATGCAGGAGAAATAAGCATGCAGCTAACTAGGGACATTATTAAATTATATTAATGCATTGTGTTTTGCGATAACTTCGCAATCATCTTGCCTACTTGCAACAAGTATTGATGATTTTATTATTGTAGAGTTCAAATATCTGGAAGTGCAAGTTGAGCAGGTGAAAGAGAGGACTCTGTGTAAACTTTTCAGCATGTAAGAAAGAGAGTAAACTTTTCAGCAGGTAAGAAAGAGAGTATGTTTTGTTGGTTGAGGCGCATCTCTACTTTGTTGTTGTTCAACGGAAGTGAGAGCGATTGTTATGGTTGTGTTTCTTGCTAGATTTCGTATTCCAGGGACTTAGATTACAGAGATATCCTTGTCTTGAAGTAACATGTGTTGCACTAGAGATAGCGAGAAACTCGTACTCTTCATTGCTTTCTTGTACAGAATCGAAGACGGAAATAACTTAAGATGTTAGCTTTTGTGCTTGCAACTAGTCATTAATTTACACGAGCATTTGCAAAGTGGTTCAAAATGGTTCAAAATTCATATCACCTTCACAAGTATGAACATCACTTCGAACCCAGTATATTGAATGTCGCTCCCTCCCAAACTGGAGGTTGCCTTCTATTCCTGAAATTTGGAAGAACCTGCACCTACATCTCCTTTTCATCAGTAGAACTGTATAATCCCCATTCTCAGGAACTCTCCATAACTTGAGCTCGAAAGTTTGCTTAAGGTGGATCGCTCTGTGTGCAACTTCAATCGAGTCCCCGTGCTTCTACCTTGAGTACCCTCCCACAATTTTGATTTGAATCATGTGGGCTACTCAACTCCAATGCATATGAAGACATAAAACATGAGAGATAGTTTGTAATGTTTTCTTACAACATATTGTTGTAACACTGGTGAAGTGAAGCAAAGACTTGATACGTGCTCTAGCTTTAGCAATGTTCTAGTCAAATTTATCAAAGTTATCAAAAATGTTGTTTATCCTTAACAATTTGCTGCAAGTTCTAGGACGTTGGATCTCTTGAGCAATGGTTGGGAGAAAAATGTTGCAAACCCGTGATTGATGTTCTACTAATGAGTCTTGTTGATTTTATTACTATTCAGTCAAAAGTTTGGAACAAGTGAACTCTTTAATAGCGTATTAGTAAGAAATAGTATATATTACATTGTATTGGTATTTTTTGGAGTTTTTATAAAAAATTCTTTCAATATTTAATACTTTGTTTGCAATTTGTAGTGCTAACAGTAAGTTTTGTTTTCTAGTTTACACTCTTGTATCTACTAAAAAAAATGATATTGTTTCCATTTTAATTTTACTTAATTTTCTCAAATACGCTCTTGAAAAGAGATGTATCTTAGCCCCTGAACATCCTTGGGGTATTTTAGCCATAAACACATTTCCAAAGAAATGTCTATTTGATTTGATGGGTATACAATTTTTACCTGACTTAAGATGTGACCCAACCCAAGTGATTTGGTCAAAAATGTAATTTAGACAAAGAAGTCATGTCTCTTCAAAGTTTTTTCCCTTCATCGTGAATGTCATTTTGCAACACTAGGGACGTTGAAGGGTTTATTTTACATTTACAAGCCATTTTTTTGTGCATTTCCAATGAATTCACTTTCCAATACCATGCTTCATCTTGGAAAGCCTTTTATCAGAACGAATGTTAATCTTAATGGTTCTTGTATTTCAAGTTGAACAATTTTTTCCATTTGATATTCCATAAAATTCTACAGAGTATGTAACAAATGAACATTAAGAAGCATTTAAGAACTAATAAACCCCATTCAACGTGGACTTGGAGACGGGGTTTGTAACATTTATTTAGTCACATATTTCTGAAGTGAAGGAGCGTTGTCAAACTTGCTCTAGCAAGGTTTTGATGAACCTAATGTGCATCACCTAAATTTCATTGATTTGAGATTAAAACATTGCTTGAGCAATTACAAAGACGTTGCTTCACATGAGCAATGTTTCTTTAGGAACTGTACAAACCTCGCTCTCTTGTTGTAATGAATCTCAACCTTACAATCTTCCAACAAACTAAATGTAGATAAAGTAGATTAAATTTGGAGTTATTAGGCCTGAAAAATTACGATATTATAATGTATTTGTACTATGATAAATACTATAAAATCTCAAAAGTTTAACTTTTAGGCAAGAACACTTCTTTTTAAGAAGTTCCTTAACAAAAGCACCAGTTAACAAGATTTTCTATATTCATTTTATGAATACCCTTGTACTGAACAAAAAATTTACTAAATGTTTTTTTTGGGCTATCATAAGAGTCTTTTAATAGTGAAAACAACCTCAAATTTTATAGAAAGTAATAATTCAAAATTAAGCACCTTGCATTAGAATAAATGTGATATCTTCATTTCACCTTGGGTTGAATATTGATTTCTATTAAAAAAAACTTGTACTTATAAAATCGGATTTCAATCCAACAATAACATTGCATTTTAGCAATGGTTGATGTTAGGATATATAGCTCCTCAAAAACCATGTGTTTCGTCAATTTTTCAAGATAGGAACATCATAGCATATATATATATATATATATATAAGTTTAATTATTTCAATATACAAAGTCTAACTAGAATATTATTTGAAGTAATTCTAAGAATACTATGATACAAAAAGCATTAGATAAAACAATTTGATTTAAATAAATAGTTGCATGGGTTTTTGATCATAGTCCATGTTTTATCATTGCAAGCCAATTATGTGAAATCGAGATTAATTGAACATGAGGTTTTTTTCCTCATAAGAAGAAAATGAGTTAAAACAAGCTTCCTAATTTGATCTTAATGGTCCCCATATGTGAGAGAAAGAAGAAAGGTATTTGAATGATTTTGCTTGGTTCAAGCACCAAAAAATTTTGAATCCACATTAAAAAGCCTTCCAATGTGAGGAGACTTAACACCATAATGGACTACTGGAAATGGAAGTTTGTTTCCAATAGTCCATTATCACACATCTAACTCAAACATTCAGATCTCCACCACTTAGTAGCAATCCATAAATGCTCTTGGAGTAGCACGTCCATGTCAATCATCATAAAAGCTTCACAAAGCCATGGCGGCTTTTTTCTCACTCTCTGCTACAATAAGCTTTCCATATTGCCTCACACTAGCTCTCTCTTTCACACTCACATTTCAAGTCTTCTACTTTCTCCACATCTGTATTCCAAGTCCTTTGCTTTCTCAACACCATGGTCAATTCCGCTAGCTGGAGCCATCCTTGAAAAAATCTGGGTAAAATGATTGGCGACAGAGTGTATAGCTACTCATACAAGCATGGAGCCGGCCACGGAAGACAAGAGTTTCATCGACATAGCTATCGTAAAAGAGGAGCCGATGATCATCCCTAGCCTCTAGCCATCTCGTAGTGATGAGCAAGAACAACTATCTATTGGTATCGTGTAGTAAGAGATTGAGAGCAAAGGCGCTTGACCAGAGCTATGCGTGGAGTAAGTAGCCATGGGGGAGCTCAAAGCTCGTAAGGTGAAGATGCTCCAGATGAAAATCAACTTCTTTGAGCACATGATTGAGATTGTGCGTGTACAAAGTCGGGCGAATGTGGAAATGGAGGACAATTCCACCAGCAAGGAGATAATAACCAGAGGCCTTATGGAGCATAAGCGATATGATGTAGCATATGCTTAGCGCAAATCCTTGCGGTAGGATTGACAATCTCCTAAAGAATCGCCCTTGTGCGTTCTTGATTCGGTGAATTGGCCATTGTCTAATGGAGATGATGTAGAAGGAAAATTGTGTGGGAAGAGAATGTGCTGGAAGTGAGCATGGCGGAGGTCTACAAGAGATGGAGATGATGAAGAAGGTAAATGCGTGCCCGTAGAGAAGTGTAAGGCGTGCGCGTGGAGAAGGAAAGACGAAAAGCATGTGGGAAGAGAATGTGCAAAAAAGTGAGTAGAGGGAAGGTCTAGAAAAAATGGAGATGATGAAAGGAAACTTGTGCAGGTGTGGAGGGCATGTGTTGGAAGTGAATATGGCAGAGGTCTACAAGAAACAAAGATAATGAAGAAGGAAAATGTGTGCGCTTGAAGAAGGGTGAAAGGCGTATGCGCATGCACAAAGGGTGAAAGATGCGCGCGTACATAAGAATGAAAGGTGTGCGCGCAAAAGGGGGAAAGGCGCGCGTATGTGCACAAGGGTGAAAGGCGCCTGTACAGACTCCTCCTCAGTAACTCCGTGCATGCGCTGAAGCTCGTCAGGTGCAAGATCTCCCTCTTCAAAAGTCTTGTCTTCGGTGGATGTACGGCTTCAAGTCCGGAATGATTGCTGCAATCTCGTTGGCGTAGGCATTGATTATCTCTCGAAGAATTGCCGTGGTGCGATGCTGACTCTCTCTCAATAGACCTCCGTCCACGTGAAATGAAATTGATGAAAAAAGGAATGTGTGCGGGTGAAAGAGAATGTGCTAGAAGTGAGCATGGCGAAGGTTTACAAAAAATGAATGTGATGAAGAAGAAAAATGCGTACGCGCGAAAAAGGGTCAAAGGCGTGCTCGCGTGCAGAGGGTGAAAAGCGTGAGCGCGTGGAGGAAGGGCGAAAAGTGTGCGCGTGTAGAGGAAGGGCGAAAAGCATGCGGACGTGCACAAAGGGTGAAAGGCACGTACGTGTGCACAAACGTGAAAGGATTGCGCATATGCAAAAAGGTGAAAGGGGCGCGCGTGCAGACTCCTCCTCCGTGACACTTCGTGTAGGTGTTGGAGCTTGACATGTGCAACATCTCGCTCTTGAGAAGTTTCGATGGATGTACGGCTCCAAGTCCGGATCGATTGCTCCAATACCGTTGGCGCAAGCCAGAAGAATCGATGTGGTGCGTTACGGACTCTCTCACAAGTGAAAGGGAATGTGCTCAAAGTAAGCATGGCAAAGGTCTACAAGAACAAAGATGATAAAGAAGGAAAATGTGTGCGTGTGAAGAAGGGTGAAAGGCGCGCACGCGTACAATAATGGTGAAAGGCGTGCGCGCGTGCAGTCTCGTCTTTGGTGACTCCCTACAATTGCTCGACGGGTGCGAGATCTCGCTCTTCAAAAGTCTCACTCTCCCATGACGGCTCCAAGTCTGGATCGATTGCTGCAATCTTGTTGGCGCAGGCATTGATTATCTCCCAAAGAATCGCCGTGGTGCATTCCCAACTCTCTCTGAATTGGCCATTGTCTACAAGAAATGGAAATGATGAAGAAAGGATGCGTGCACGTGAAAGGAAATGTGTTGGAATGAGAGTGGAGAGGCTTATAAAGCACTGAGAGGAGGAAGTGGTGGCCATGGCTGCACCTATTTAACTCCTATCTGTAGCAAGACGTCTATTCATGCATGCGCGTAAATATCAACAAATATAGACGTTGTTTTCTTTCAAATAAATGTTAAATTCAATGACTTGTGAATTGCTTCATGCTCCGTTTAGTGGGACAATTGACGTGCATAAGTTT
Organism: Bryum argenteum; assembly: GCA_037043015.1. NCBI lineage: Eukaryota > Viridiplantae > Streptophyta > Bryopsida > Bryales > Bryaceae > Bryum > Bryum argenteum. The sequence goes on from CM073330.1 coordinate 9,867,195, forward strand.
GTTCATTCTGAAAAGAAGGATAACTACTTTTACGATCAGCGTTCCCTTCACAGAATGGGCAATTTGTAAGTCTTAAAAGGAGATTCAACATGTATTCACTCGGGTTCACCTTGGTGTTCATTGATTTTAGAGAGTTTCTTTGTGAGGGATACTTGGTTGCACAAATTGCAAAGTTCTTGTGTTGATTGGTCACATGTGATGCACCTCCGAGTATTTAATCAAATTTATGATAATTTTTGTTCTTTTTAAAAGATAGCTACCCTTCAAGATTAGCATTTTGCTTTGTGTAAATAGGTTATTGTATTGAAATGTGACTATCTTCTTGATTTCATTGGTAATGGCTCGTGAGGTTGTTGGTAATGTATAGTAACTTATAACAATGGCTTTTTGAAAGCTTTAAGCACTTTGTGCATTTCAGATTGGAACGGGCACTAACATATTGTGCAGTGCTATTGTGCATTAGTGACTTGTTTGAGAATTTGTACATTTGATTGCGTGACCAATTACTCACAACTTTATTGAAAATACATATTAAAAACTAGTAATAGAATGGTCTTTGTGTACGGAAGTGTATCTTAAGTAACATCTTACACAGTCATGTTATATACAATAGCATTAATATACTAATGTCATTAACATTAGTTTCAGACTTTTGGTAGTTGTATTATTATTATAATCAATAGTGAGACTAGTAAAGTCCATGTACATCAAAAGTAAGCGATTCAAAAGTATTGTAGACTGTACATAGTTGAAAAGTCAAGAGAAAGCATGGATGGACAAACACTTTTGTGTCATTAACATAAATTTGAAACCTTTAGTGGCCGCCTTATATTATTATTCTAATTTAAAGTGACTTAAAATCTTACACGTTAATAAGAAGATATTTACAACCCTACCATCTATTGATTTGAAAAGTCCACCACTAAATAGAGTCAAAGTGTTAGCACTCATAGTATTAGTGAGATCAATGGTAATACTAACATGTTTTGAAGTCATAGACAAAAGTAGGAGCAAATTAAAACCCTCTTGATTGCAAGGATTGGTCTTGCGTAGACTAACATCTTGCACTTCGGTATTATTAACATGGATTTGAAACCTTGATTGGCGGCCTCATGTTATTATTTTTATTTATGGTGAGGCTAAAATGTTGTAAAGTCATATACATCAATCAAAAGAAATTTGAAACTCTATTGTGTATACGATAGGAAAGTCAAGACAAGACAGAGGTGTACTTGTATCTCATTAACATAAATTTGAAACCTTGAGTAACCGCCTCATGTTATTATTCCAATTTATTATCGAGTTGTGCGTGGACTGACAATCCATATAAAGAGGTGGATAGACTGAGAGTGCGTGGACTCATCATGAACTAACGCTATGTGGATTGACATTGTTGACACTTTGTGTGTCATTAACATGAGTCTCAAACCTTTAAAGACTGCCTCATCCTATTATTCAAATTTATACTGATGTTGACATGTTGTGTAGTTATGCACATTGATACAAGAAATTTAAAATCCTATTGTCTACAGAGAGTTGAAAAGTGAAAGCGATGCATGGATTGATACTCTTGTAGGTATGATCGTCACAAGCTCACAAGTTCTTCTTGTGACTTCTATGTATGAAGGGACATGTAACATATACAAGAGGTATATATGTGTATTTAATGAAATTTGACACCAATCTATCCGTGTCTTTGCACAAGTACAATTTGACTGTTTTTTAATATTTGTGTTTATTCTTATGAATTATAAACAAATCAAAACGTTTTCACAAAAAACAAATCTTATATTGTGTAGAAGCCTTGAGCAAGAGATTTGGTGTTTTAGTTGAGCCAATAATGCTTCAAAAGTATACAAATTTTGGATTCAAATATCATGGGTAAGTAGCTTAAAAACCATGCACTACCAAGTACACCTATGTAAAGAGGTAAATTTCAGATTTCACTTGCAAGATTTGATGTTCTCATTGTGTACATTGTATGGTGGAGTTTTCGTATCCCTACCACTTGAACGTTAAGAATTTTAAACTATCTTAAAAGAATTTCCTATGAATTTACTATGAAAACCATGAATTAACTTCAATTGGTTTGCCACAAGCTATATCCATTTAAAAAAATGTCACAATCAATCTTTAATCTCTAATATAGAATTTCTTAGATAATTCAAATAAAATCATTTTGATCAATATGGATATTTAGAATTTAATATTGAAAGAGTTATGAGGTGTTTTGAAGTTCCAAGCCATGTTTGAGAAGTATGTGCATAGCTAAAAACTTATGAGTTTATTTTCAAAATAATTCCATATTAAATAATTTATTATTGTGTATGAAGTAAATTGGTAGGTTTTGTTTCATTGGACAAGACGATGTAAGCTTACATGCAAAAGGATGAGTTAATGTGACTTCATACACAATGTATCAGTGCATGAAATGAAATGTGTCACTTAGTCTTCATGTACAAGGCACAGTTGTATGTAAAGAGAGACAAGAATGATATTTTTGATAGTTGTGTTGATTGTAGGCAAGTTTGTCACAAGTACAATCGAATTTGAAAGGATGCGTGCTAGTGACAAGAATTATCTATTTTGCACTCGAGAGGTTGTTCAACGACTATCTTAATAATAAACTAGTTCATAAAAATTATAGTTGAATGTAAGCGGAGGCTTATCACTACTTTCGAGTTTTAACTATAATCTAAAGATTTGATAGGTTTTACAATTTAAAACGATATCAAAATGCAGTCTAAAAAGTGACAAAAACTAATTATTTCTTTCAGTTTTAGCACCCAAAACACATCGTTTTATCATCAAAATATTTAATTTTACCATTAGTTAATTAGTAAATAGGTCACAAGTGCAATTGAATTTGAAGCGATGCCTTTCATCATTATAAATTTTTTCTACCATCACCAAATCAAAATCCATCATACACGGTCAAGAACGTCAAAGAGAGACACATGAAAAATTGCAACACGTTTGTACTTATGGATTAATTTTCTCATGTTCTCATATCATGTTGTATCTTTTGTGCATAAAAGGCATATAAAATTATACGCAAGTGTATTCAATACAAGTTGACACAATTGTGATATAGTCTTTCTAATTCAACTATTGAGATTATTATTTATGGCCTCAATCTAAAGAAGGCTTTAACTAATGAATACCTTCAACAAAACGAATGGTTCTTTAATTGATCAAATCAACTAGTTTACAATTTACACATTGGCGTCGTCACTCCTCCACGCTCCGTCATCGCAGCTTCGATTGAGCCCATTAAGGTCTACAAATCTTAAAACTCGACTTCCGATCTAGATCCCAAACCACCAAATTCAAATTCCTAGTATTAAATCCTGAATCATATTAAATTGCACACCTTAGATCTTTAGTCATTTGCCCCATCACCCACAACACGTGGATAAATTCCCACCACTCTTGCCACCAAAACTTCAAACCCACTTCCTCAAAAATTTCCAGACCTCAACTGCCCAGGAGGTAGTTCGCAAAATCTAAATGCATCTAACGTGATTCCATCTTCATAATAATAAGAGCACTCAACTTTTTTTAAAATTTCAAGTTAAGACTATACCAATTATACAAAGGGAGCCTTCAAATTCACAACATCAAATTTCAAATCTTCCAAAAAGTTTTGCATCAACTTTGATTGTTATAATTTTCCAAATGGTTTAGATCCATGTGAACCCTTGATATGATTCAACATAGAGAAATAAAAATAACTCTATTTTTTTTCGCTGCCCTTTTTGGGCTTGAAAACCAAAATTTGCGTAATAAATTTCTTAAATTGGAATTTGGCTACGATAATTTTACCACATATATTATTTATGTATTTCCACACTCATACCACATTACAGCCCAAAACAACAAAATTAGACCTTTTACCTAACCTGCTCTACACAATAGAAACCCATTCTGGCTCTTGGGCACGTAGGGGTTAAATGTATCAGTATTTATTGATTTTGTAGAGTTGCCCAAAGTAAATGCATGTTGCCACTACTAGATGAGAGGGGAGACTGCAACGTTTTTTTGCGACATCATTTACAGACGGTGCTTATGGAGCAATGTCTTGGTACCTGCTTTAAAAACGTTTCTAAGTTCAAATCTATAAAATTAGAAGTAACGTGCTTATTGGCATGATAGCGTTGCTTCTTTATGTGAAGATGTTGCTAGAGCAAATACTAGATTGTCGCCTCCCTTTAGCAATGTTTGACAAAGAAACATTGCAAATTCCCCAGGCTCCAAAGTTCTAGTAGTATTCAACGAAACTAAGTTGATTATTTTGCATAGTTTTTCATAACTACAATGTACAACTTCAAAACTTAGAAAGTATAACTTCATGTCCATAAAGATGACATTATTATTCAAAAAAATAACAAAATACGTGTCAAATGAATCAGATACAAATGAGATTCAATGTCGAATTACGAATCTCCAACTTAATTCTAAGCTTGATGAATCTTAGAGATCAAGAAGACATATGACCGAAGAGTTTCAGGTATTGACAACTGAAAGGATTTCTCAATTGTTCTAATTCAACCCTAAACACCTGGAGAAATCCTAGCATTTGGAATTTCATTCGAATAGCTCCTCAACAATTCATAAACCCTAAAACATAAGCAATTCTAGCAGCCAGCTCTGAAAGATGGATTTCTCATCTTTTCTAAATCAATCCTACTCATTTCTAAAGAGCATTTGTCTCAAATTCAAGAGCTACTCTACATTTTAAAGTACCCTCAGCCTATTCGAATTCAAGAAGTGAGCTTTGAAAAGCTCACACAAATGAAAACTTCAAACAAAAATTGAAAACATGCAGAAAACAAAAAGCACTAAAAACTTACTGGAACTTAAGAATGGGGGATGTCACCACCGCTTGAAACGTACAATGCCGCCACAAGAAGAGAGCGAGAGCGGAGCGCCGGCGACGGTGAGATAAACACAAGATCTACAGCTAAGAACAACGCGCAACGGAATGAAGAGGAAGAGCACGATGCGTATGGAGAGTTGAGAGCCAATAACGAGGGAGACGAGCAAGGGAAACATGTGGCATAGAGCAAAAAAACAAAGGCGGAGCAACATCAAGAGGGAAACTGGCGAAGGAGCAAGGGAAATTGGCGGCGCACAAAACAACAAAGGAGGAGGGAAAGTGGCGGCGCACAAAACAGCTCACGTGGAAAAGTAAGAGAGAATGGGGGCCAAACCCTAGGGCTTCTCGGGCTACTTGCCCCTGGCTAATCCGTAGTGCCTGTCCCTGGCCTATCCTGCCCGGACCTACACAAACGTGCCCAAGTCTACCCGTGCATTTTAATGCATGCCCCTAGTATTTGTGTGTAATTTGCTTAACTTAGAGTAAATTATGTTGGATTAATATAATTAACGCTTATTGCGCACCATAACACTCTACTAAATTTGATAATTAATGTTCGTTTCAATAATTTTTAACCATTTCCCTAGTTCTATTTGTTGAAGACATGTTAGATCATAAAATGACAATTCTAACACTCTATTAGCTCTATGGTAAAATGGAGGCACTTCAACACTTTACGAGAGTACATGCAATGTACTAAAGAACCAAAATGTGGAAATTGGGTAAATCAATGAATGTTAAATTATTGATAAATTGTTGTATTCGTACATAGTGAAATTGAATTAATACAAGAATATTCATTAACCGCTAAATATAAGAACATTCTAATATAGCAATAGTCTAAATAAAACATCCATTTATTAATACCATAACATTACAATATCAATAAAATACGTACATTATTTTAGATAATATTATCATAACATATTATTTTATCAAATATATTAGTGGATTCAAATCACATTACAGAAACTCACTCATTATTTTCTAAATAGGCTTGATGAAGTTTATTCAAGAAGAATGGTAGTCATTGTACACAAGTTTATATCTAGGGAATGAAGAAATATTATTTAATTGTCATTGAATATTCCCATTATGACAAAATACGTGATAAATGAATTAGATACAAATGAGACTCAAGTGCAATTCAATGTCGAATTGCACGCCTCCAACTCAATTCTAAGCTTCATGAATCTCAGAGAACAACCCTAAACACCTAAACACTTGGAGAAATCCTATCATTTGGACATAGGTAATATAGATGTTTGTTGATTTTTGACCCTATTGTTGAAAAAAAATTTATCCTAAACGACCGCTCTAACATATTTTCCTTTGAAGTGTTCTTCAAAGAATAAAACCGTCAAAATGTGTGATATTAGGAAATTTCTGGTGATAGTACAAAAATTATTTGATATAATGGAAGAAGTGTGTGATATTAAAAAATACTTGCCATTTTAGAAGCATAATTGAATGTGCCTTTAACCCCTAAATTTCCTTGATGTTTTGGGAGCAAGAAGTCTCAAAACTGCCAGTTTTGAGTCCCGTTCACTCCCGGCCATCTGCACCAAAAATTTTTACAAATTTGAGAAATTCAACCGTAAGATCTTGTACCTTACTTGATTTTGATCTGCTGCTGAATATTTCAACTGTTGGATCTTCTCCATTTGTGAGATCATAATGTTCAAAGTTGATGCAAAAGTTTTTTTGGCTATTGCCTGGGACACATAGTGCAAATGGTGCCAAGGGCAAGTTGAAGTTCGTTACCTCAAAAATTTATGGCATATTTTTTTTCAAGTAGGATTCCAAGTTAGCTACCTGCATGCAAAATTTTGGAAACCGATTTGGTGCATTGAACCTTCATCTAATTTTTTAGGGAGATCAAGGTCTAGAATGGACATGGATGCTACTTTTAGGACAAATTGGAATTGCAAAAAGACAACTTGGAATATGCAAGATCCAGACGGCAAAGGTGTGCATCAAAAAATTTGTAAAATTTGGGCACAAATTTCATCAAAAATTTCAAAAATCTCAAGAAGTTATGAATTTCCATGAGTAAAACACAAATCCTTTAGATGTGAGGGAGAGGGGCAGCTCGCGAATGTTGGCTCCCTTCCTGCTCCTCCAATTCCCAGTTTGCAAGTAATGAGGCACAAACAAAATGGTGGGGTCGCATTCATTGTAGTTATAACTACACCAATCAAAATCTAGTAAACATGGCTAAAATTGTAAGTGCGCACTCCCACTTACCTTCACACTAAATGAAGAGAGGATCGCAATAAATGATTTGCTAAATCCAATTTTGACGGTGTCCAATTTCGATTTAAAAGCAGCTGCAAGCTTGGAAGCCGTTTTGGACCGTAGTTGAGTGCCGTTGGGTAACCTGACATTGCGAATTTGATCCTTCCGCTGGACGTGCCACCTGTCGCTGGAGTATTTGCGATCTAGCCGAGCTGGAGCACCCCCCCTGGCCATCTGTCGAGGCTCGAGTCTGCCAAGCCAACTGAGACTAGAGCCGAAGCTTGGCCAGCCCAGCCCCGTTGGCCCCTTCCCCACCTGAACAGAGCCGGTAGCGATTGCCGTTGTAAGCCCGGGCTCCCGCCTCCCAACATGAGCCTGCGGGCCTGTGCTCGATTTTGTGCTTGGCTAGCACTGAAAAAACTGGGAGCAGACTTTTGAGCATCCCGAAAAAAAAAAAAAAAAAAAAAAAAAAAAAAAAAAAAAAAAAAAAAAAAACCAAGTCCCTTTCACAATAACATGAGCCCCATTGTGTGTCCAAGTAAAGATGGGGAAGTGCTCCATTGTCATCATACTTGCATCCTACAGTAGTGGAAACAAAAAATTGTGAGTTAGGGAAAAATAGAATCGCAAAGTGCTTGCAAAAATTACAAAAAAATATGATTTCATAAAATATTGTAACATATCAAACTATTAAAGTCTTTGTCCTCCTGACGGGGAAAATCTTTACATGGTATTTTCAAAAAAGTATCTTGTGACTACCATTTATCAAACCGTATTATCATTTTTATATTTTTTACTGGGGCCCCCGAGCAGTGCGTCGGGGGCCCGCGAGCGGTGCGTTTGGGGCCCCCGAGCGGTGCGTCTGGGGCTCCCGAGCAATGCGTTTGGGATACTTATACTTTTAATTTGAATTTTTTTATTTACATATTTTTGTTTTTTAAATTACATATTTTTATTTAGTTTTAATAATTTTATTATATATATAGATGGTGGGGGGATATGCAATACAAGAAATCCATACCTAGAGTATCAATAGCGACCTGCACGACACCGTGCTACGACGGTATGCCAACGCTCATAGCAACCTCCCTTGGGGTGACACATAAACTTACCGCCACACTTGTAGCAATAAGTGTGCGGTCTCTTGACTTTGCGCACAACGCATTGGTGTCGTTCCGTTTCTCCATTTACTTAGGATAGGTGGGCCGTACCATTTGCGCATTTAGTGCTTCTTGTTGGCCAACCCCCATTTTGTATCAAGGGTTTATCCCTAATCCCATTCTAAACACCCTGCCCCTCGCTAATCTTGGGCACTAACCCATGTTGCCCGCCAAAATCTGACATCACCCGTGGTTGGCCGAAGGCATTGCCCGACCTGCCCCACTGAAGCTTGATTTCGAAAAAATGCCAAATTAGGCGGAAAAATAGGGATTTTTTTTCAAATTTTCTACCACACCTTCTTTATAGAATAACCTACCTACTGTAAAAAATGCGCCCAAAAATATTAATTTTTGCTCCAAAAACAACCCTGACCAAAAGCTCCAAAACCCGAATTGAGTTTTAAGGATATTTAGGGGTTAAAATAACAAGGGGTCAAAATAGCACATCGCATTTGTCAAAATAGCACATGGAATAATTCCATTTTCACAAAATTGAGGTTATATATAACAGTTATGTTTCTTATTAAAACTTATATAAAAGTAGGAGGTCACTGAGGCACCACAAGCCTTGGCTTGGTGGTTAGGGCTTAGGCCCCCAATGAGGAGGTTGTGGGTTCTATTCCCCATGCCGACGTGGTGCTCACCACTATAGTCCACCCAACTATTGTGGGAGGTCCTTGGACCTTGTTGTATGGGTACCTCAAAGCCCTTTGGGGGAATACTATGTCAAGTATCTTCAAGGCACTAGTAATTAGGCTAGAAACTAGCGTAGTTATAGTGTCCACCCTCGAGAGGGGGAAGTAGTATTGTTCTAATTTCCCCTTGTCCGGTGGCCATCAGGATATTAGCATTACAAACAGACACTTCATTCACGTCGGCTCCTTAGAAAGGGACCGAAGTTTCTATCTATCTAGGAGGTCACATATTGTTATTTTATTTGCTATTCCTTGCATATATATAAAAGTGATAAAATAGTAATATGAGCATGAATATGAGGCCTTAGATAAATAATAGTCTTGTTTAAAGAATATGAGTGATGATAATAGGAATGGGTTGTTAAAGTATGCATTATTGGCATGTTTTTGACCTCAAAGGCAATATTTTGTTGTTTTTTAACTGTCGTTGACAAATATTTGCACTTCAAAAATATGCCTCTAAATGACATGTTTTGACACGTGGGCCAAAACGGCACATTAGGGTTTTGGCAAAATGGAACATAGAATAATGCCATTTGAACGGAATTGAGGTTATAAAGGTTCAATGAAATCATCTTTTAGAACCTTATTTATATGTCAAATTTAACCAAAACTTGAAGAAAAGTAAAGTCTCAATTTTTGATAAATTTTTGTAGTTTCTGCGATTTGAGACTGATTTTATTTTTGAGCATATACTGCAGTCTCAGGGAGTTTTGGATAGCCTCAGTTTTCAAGCTTCAAGAGTAAATATTTTATTTACTCTTGAAGCTTGAAAACTGAGGCTAATGTGTAATGTCTTTTGATTTTTGAAGCATGAATGGTCTTGTTCCAAAGGTATAGGAATAATCTACAATGTGTAGAAGTTGCAACTTCATAGACTATAGAGTCAAAAACGACCACAATCTTGATCTTATTGAGTTTGAAGGTTGAGTATTGGATTGAAGAAGGGGTCACATTCTATAAAAATTATGCATAGTTATTTCTCAATATATATAGACTAGAAGATGCTAAAAAATGTGACATTAAAATGTATGTAAGGTCTTTAGCGCCACACTCCTATATTGGTTACAAAAAATTAATAATAAGGCTAGTAGGTTGTGAAATGCACACATCACTAAGTAAAAGATTGAAGGTTTTTAGTACAAAGGTGAAAAATCAAGTAGGAAACATAGAATGAACCAGAAGTTTTTGTAAATAAGGAGTTGTTAAATGCTAAGAAATACTTCCATAATTGCTCTAACTGTAACAAATGTGAATTGTCACAAGCACAAATGGAAGTTGAATATAATTTGCAGAAGCAAGATTCTTCCATCTTAGAATTCAAAATTAAGGGTAAACCCAACTTCTTCACTCATATATTGGGTTTTAAAAGCTTATTTCCATTTTCATCTAGGAAATGTGTTTTTTGGCTTAAAATAGGTTGTGACATTTAGAGGTTGAATAGTCTTATTGCCTTCCCACATGAGACCAATACTATAAAAAAAAGTGGAATATTGTTTTATCAACAACAAACAAATTTTAGACTTTAGTGTAAAATATGAAGAGTGGAGAGAAAAATTAAGATTTAAAGATAGTCATAAGTTTTATATACAGATGATTGCCTATACCAAGAAATAATTTCACTATTTGGATATTCAATACCTAAGTAACCCACATGTCATTTTAGTTGTTGATATTGGCTTTTTTGTGCGAGTTTCACCAAACTTCCATGTAAAAATCAAACGTTCTTTGGGGTTTTATGTGACACAAAAAAATCATGTAAGGATATTTTTAACGCATGTAGAAGAAAAAAATTAAAAAAATCTTAAGGCATATTTACACTTTGAAATGATCTTGAAACAATGCTATCATTCACTTGTTTCAGCATGGGAATAATTTTTTCATTTCTTACAATTTATAATTTCACAAACTGTTGAAGATTTCAAATCTAATATCTGGTATATCTTACATGTACAAATTGGTTCCTAAATAAGTAGACACTCCAATATGTTTAAATTCCTATCTAACCATTAGTGCCTTAGAGATACCTGACATGGTATCCCCTCAAAGGGCTTTGAGGTACTTAAACAACGGGGCCCAAGAATCCACCACCATGGTTAGGTGGACTATGGTGGTGAGTACCACTCCGGCATGGGGAGTGGAACCTACGACCACCTCATTGGGGGACCATGAGTCCTAACCACCAAGCCAAAGCTTGTGGTGCCTTAATTGGTTTCTACATCCTATACTTACATTCTTCATGATACATCATACAACAAAACTTTACACCTTGTATGAGAAAAAGGTAAGATATGCTTCCTTTGTCCCTCAATGAGTTATGGGTAGGTTCTCTCAAATCTATTGTGGAGGAGTAGAAGATAGGCCTTGAGTTGCTAAGGGGAAGTCACATTGGCATATTATCAAGGGTAAGTGGAACGGGCATTTTATTTAAGATCAAACATGCATTTTATTCACGGTTGAACGAGCATCTTATTCAAGGTAGAACGAGCATTTTATTCAAGGTAGAAAGGCAAACATGCATTTTGTGCAATAGGATATTAGTGTTCTTATTTATATATTTAGGGGGAAAACCCAGACGAATATAGAAGTGAAATAGGATGACCTTCCTCCTCGCCAAATAGAAATTCCGACTGCTGATTCGGCAGGCTCTTCTGGGGAGGGGCAGTACCTAAGGCCGGTAACAACCCCCAAGACCGCGCCAATTGCTCGTCTCCCTCCCTTGCCTCTTCCCTCCTCCTCTGTCACTTCCAGTTGCATCAGGAAGGGAGTAGCCTACCGTCGGCATCGTCAGTTTCGTCGCAATCAAATCATGCGTTAACTTACACCATTGCCGTAGTAGTAGAAGAAGACCCTGCCTTTGCGTACTACTCTCCTACTGCTCATGTCCCGGGAGGAGCTTGAACAGAGCAGCAGCCCCCAGTTGGGCGATGTGACTATTGCCCCGTCGTATGCCCCCCTCCAGGTAACGGATCTGGGACCCCTCCACCCGTCTTTTGCATTCCTATCTCCAGATCTGCTCACATTTCGCTCTCTGCCCACCTTTTTAGGTCACAGTTGGACGGTGATGACAGATCTCTGGGATCCGGACCTGAGAACCTGTTAGTCTTTTCTCTTGTTTAAATTTCGAACGCTTGGATCCAGTTGAGGCATTCCTAAATCTCCTGTAATTCTCACGGACAGATTTAGAATAGTGGCGCGGTTACGAAGATTGTTTAGATTCAGGGTTTTTATCCTCCAAAATGCCATCGATTTCTATCGTTTCCAACGTTCTGGGTATGGACGAGGTTACTCCAGCTTTCGCTGTAATTGGAGCTTCTTACTCATTGTATGTCGGATTTTAGTGGGAATGTGGTGTCAGTTGTGAGCTTGGGAGCTGTCGGTTAGGGCTCGTTACAGTTTTTTCTGTTGCTTAAGCTTCATTTTGACTTTGTATGCGAATGTGGTGTCAGTTCTGGAAGTCTCGAGAGATTCTGACCTTATGTGTTTTGTGAGTTTTCGCAGTGAGCCTGAATAAGTAGCCATGGCCTTCCCCAAGCATGGCAGACAAGGACAACGAGGGCCATCAACCCCAGTCATCATATTTGGCTCAATCTTTGCAGGGTTTTTAATGATCGGAGTGTGGGTGTACAACAGCCCAGTACCAGTGGAAGAAGTCACGAGCGTCGTTACCACACAGTTTGACAAGCCGAGAATCGAGGTGAACGAGGACACTCGTGCAGCAACTCGGATCTCGAACGAACGCGAGAGTGAAGAAGAGTCCAAAGAGTTCGAGGTTGAGAAGCGGGAGGATGACAACGACAACGACATTGAGGAGAAGCTGGAAGAGACGGAGGTTCGAGATGAGCCTGAGAAGCCTGTAGTTGAGGATCCACCAGAAGTGGACGAGAGCACCATTCTGGACAAGTCCATGGAAGAGGCCAGAGCAGAGGAAGCCAAAGCTGCAGAAGCCAATGCCGAGGATGTTGCTGTAAAGGAGGCTACCAGTCAGCCTGATGACGAGACCCTACAAGTCGCTGATGAGGTTACTCCAGAAGAGAAGAGTATAACAGAAGATCTTCCCACGACTGAGTCTGAGAGCAACACTGACACTGAGGAGGTCGGCAGCAGCTCCTGGAAGTCTCAAACCACTAAGTCCACGGAAGAGAAGAAGGTGACTCTGGAGCCTGAAACAACTTCTGACGAGACTGAAGTACAGACAGATGAGGAGAAGAAGATTGAAGAGAGCCAAAAAGCTGCTACGACTTCGATTGTTATTCAAGAAGTGGCGAAGTCGGAGAAGTATAAATGGAAGCTGTGTCAGTGGACTGGCTCCCAAGACTACATTCCTTGTCTTGACAACAAGAAGTGGCTCTCTACTCACCGTCAGCGTAAGCATTACGAGCATCGGGAGCGCCACTGTCCTACCCCGGAAGAACTTCCCAAGTGCTTGGTTCCATTGCCTCCTGGTTACAAACAACACATCAAGTGGCCTGAAAGCCGAAATGAAGTACGCATCCTCACTTTACTTCTTCCAACTTTCCTGTGTTCTAGTGCTTCGAGCTTACAATATGAGCTTTTTTGCAGGCGTGGTATGATAATGTGCCGCATGCTGGTCTTGCTCAATATAAGAAGGATCAGAACTGGGTGAAGAAGCAAGGCGAGAAGCTTATTTTCCCCGGTGGTGGAACGCAATTTAAGCATGGTGCTGGACATTACATCGACTGGGTGCAGAGTGTACGTGCTTCTGTCCTATCCAAGAGTTCTAGTTTATGCATATACTCCTGTTTACTTGTTCGTATTTCTGACGTTTTGGCGTTTGTTTTCAGATATACCCTGCTATTGGGTGGGGCAAACATACACGAGTTTTGTTAGATGTAGGCTGTGGTGTGGCAAGTTTTGGAGGTTACCTTTACGACAGAGATGTTCTTGCCATGTCGTTTGCACCGAAGGATGAACATGAAGCTCAAGTTCAGCTGGCGTTGGAGAGAGGAATCCCAGCTTTTTCTTCAGTGATGGGCACAGAGCGTCTTGTTTTCCCAAGCAACTCATTTGATGTTGTCCATTGCGCTCGTTGCCGCGTTCCTTGGCACATTGATGGTACATATATCTCCCTTTACCCTCAGTTGTATTTGCGAGGGCCTATGAATGGAGCTGATGCGTATTGTTCTCTGTGCGCAGGTGGTATGCTGCTTCTGGAGTTGAATAGAGTGTTAAGACCTGGAGGTCATTTTCTGTGGTCCGCCACTCCCGTTTATCAAGACCTTGAAGAGGATGTTCAGATCTGGAAAGGTACGATAGAGCTTCAATTAATACCGGAGGTTAATTTTCCACCACTAAGGACGTGTATCTTTTTATGAGAGATTGCTGACATGATGTTATATGCAGACACAATCGCTGTGATCGAGGCGATGGGCTGGAAGATGAAGGTCAAGGAGACAGACGAGGAGACCTCAATCGGTGTCGCAATCTTCCAGAAACCTATCACTAACGAAGCCTACGAAACCCGTACTGTTGACAAACCTGAGATGTGTCCTGCTGAAAACAACCCGGATGCTGCATGGTTAGTCAATCAGAGCCCAGGAATTGACATTTTATTGTGGTGTAGGACTCTTTTCTCATTTGCTGTTCTCCTTATAATTGCAACAGCAAGTGAGGGTTTCGATATTGGATGTGACGTCAGAGAATGTGGAGACTACATGCCCGTGTATACCACGTTGCTTGTGGTCTGATTATTAGTGGATAAAGGGTCATGAATCTTTTCGGTTGTGGTCCTTAGGACGGGTGTTTTTGGGAGATACAAGTGGATACTGACTACTGGCATGTGACGTTCGTACAGGTATGTGAGGATGACAGCTTGTATCCACAAGATCCCTGACACCAAGCGCACTGAGTGGCCGGAAGAGTGGCCACTTCGAGCCACGGCAGTTCCCAGCTGGTTGGACAAGAAGGACATCGGCCTTTACGGAAAGCCAGCTCCCGAGGATTTTGCTACGGATACCGAGCATTGGAACCGAGTGGTATCGAAGACTTACTTGACAGGACTTGGAATCGACTGGAGCACTATCCGAAATGTGATGGACATGAAGGCCGGCTATGGAGGGTAAGCCTCTCACTTTTACGGTTTCTTTCGAACAGGACTTTCAGACTGATATAAAAATGACTTCTCATCAAGCGTCTCTTTATGATGTCTAAATCTTCGACCTCAATGTAGTTAGCTGGATATGTTGTCAGATATTGAAGAAATGTTTGTGTGTACAGGTTTGCTGCTGCGCTCGTGTCAAAGGAGCTGTGGGTGCTGAACATTGTGCCCACAAGTGAACCAGACACACTCCCAATTGTGTATGACCGAGGTATGATTGGAATGTACCATGACTGGTGCGAGCCTCACAGCACGTACCCTCGGACCTATGATCTCCTTCATGCCGATCATCTTATCAGCTCTGTAAAGAACAAGTACGTCGCTCTCTGACCCTTAGTTACATCGATCTTCTGCTCTAGCACACTTTTTGATTACTTGCAGAAGTACCAATGCATCGTTCCATAATTGAACATTGAGTTTCTTCATTCAGGTCAAGTGTGTTTCTGAAACCAAGAGGATATTGTTGCTTGTGGCAGGAATTGTAGCGTAGTGCACTTGGTGATGGAGATCGACCGCATATTGCGGCCTGATGGATGGGCCATTTTCCGGGATGAGAGGTCCAACCTGGCTGAGGTAGAGGAAATTCTTAAGTCACTGCACTGGGATGTGAAACTCACTTTTGCCAAGCAGAATGAGGAGCTGCTTGCTGTCCAGAAGAGGTTCTGGAGACCAGATACCACATCATAGACAAGATAGACAGGGTTTATAGACGGACAGGGTTGTAATTTTGAAGTAGGTAGAAAGTTAGTCAGCTAGCCAGCCAGCCGGCGCAATCAAGCAATCTTGAGTTTAGTGTGTAATGAGGTCAGTGAGACCAGGCGTTGTGGACTTGTTGCCATTTCATAGCTAGACTTGTATCGTAAGCAAGCAGTCAGCTCTAGTAAAAGGCAGGCGTTGTTCAGATCTCTAAAGAGAAAGTTAAGTATTTTCTCTTTTTCCTTCCTTTGTAGCATGGGTATACGGTACGCTGCATGTGGACCTGTTTTTCTTCTTTTAACATTCTATTTTCAAGTAACACGAGCGGAGGATCTGCATTGAAGGTTCACACACTGTGTACAGTATATGCGTCAAGAATTGCCAACTTGCACACGTGCACAGCACCTTTTAATACGTGTGTCTTATTTTCATTAAAAGTTCGCACATGTGTAGAATATCCGATTCAGGGGCTTGTAATCCACTTTTAGTACATACCAGGAGTGCTAATTAATTATAGTCAGGATATGGTTACTTTCTTAACATAGTTCGAAGTTCTGGCAAGACAAAGATGGAGTTTTATTTGGGGTTTATGCTCTCCTTGTTCTACGGTGAAGATAATTGAGCATGCCATGTTTCATCGCAACCACAGTGCAGAGTTGAAAAAAGAGTTGTAATAGCTACATGTAAAAAAGTTTTATAGAATCTCGAGAGATGGGCAAAACAACGTTAAGAAATTTCATCTATTCCCCACATTCGTAGTTGAATATGGTAAGGTAGGAGTGGCTAAAACCGTCCAGCCCCAAAAACCGTCCGAATTTCAGCTTTGCATACTTGGAATAGTGGTGTAAAATAAAGCTAGTGCAAATCCATCCCAAAAAAAAAACATTTTCTGAGTAATCCTATAATTTCCTATGAATATTTGAACCCTGCTGTGCGGTTTTTGGGGCTGGACGGTTTTAGCTACTCCTACCTTAGGTACTGTTGGCAAGCACCATGAATGTTATCTAACCCTTACACACCCAAGCAGGCCCGAGGGGCTTTTTTCCATCAGAATATGCTATGTAGCTTTCAATGTACTCAACTTTTCACTTATATTTTGATGTCAAATTGGTCACCTTCTTATCATGCATTCAAGAAGTGAAATATTACAATTCAAATCACAATTTGTATGAGTGATTTTGTGCTTTGAAAGGATTCTGGTAGGTAAGTTGGGGTTGTACATAACCTTGTAGGAGGTTGCAAGCTCATCATTGATTAGTTCATTCACAATGCCCAAGTCCAAAAAGTGCACTAATCATGATGCCCAAGTCCAAAAGATGTTGGGATCCAAATTTGGGCTGCCCGTTACAGACCCCAGGGGCGTTTAAGGGTTAAGTATTCTGGTTGGCACTGTAGCATGCATCATTCTTTGCAAGGAGGGGCACGTTGTGTTCACCCAGTGTCTTGGTAGAGTAGAGAGCAGGAGGAAGCTCGGAGCTGCAGTGCAAATCGGTCTCTGAAGAGCTCGGATCGAGGATGGGGCGAAGGATGGAGACGACGAGAGCGGAGACGACGAGAGCGGAGACATTGGAGGAGAAGAAGCAGAGGGCGCTACAGATCATTCTGAATTCCGTGTGCGATGAGATTCGAGCGTGGCTGTGCGACGCGGGCGTCACGGACCCCGCTGTGGCGTGGAAGATGTTGGAGGATCGCTTCGGTCCCGGCTCTGCCCCCAGCACCTCAGGCCGCTCGTAACTTAGACCATGCTCATCATCATGCATTGTATGCACTGCACAAGAAGAGTCATTAGGTCATGCTTGCACTGGATCATCGGGTTTGGTTTACCGGTATGACGATCTTTTTCTCAAATTGGGATCGAATTATTAATTGTGACCCCTGCTCCTGAGCACACTCTCTTCGTGTTAATTCTTTCTGGATATGGATGTGTCACTGTTGAATGCTTTTCATCAGCATGACGGGGTTCCTCGCAACCCTAAAACTCCAAGAACATCAAACGTTTTGAGCTATTTCCTTTGTCACTGAAATTAGAGTAGCTTCAAGGATGTAGTGCCGGTTTCGGGTCCAAGATATGCAGAGACTGACTGGGGGAGGAAATCCAACATCATGTCGAGATTTGAGACTCGGACACAGAGGAAATATGAAACCCTCTTCTTTTGCGCATGAATCATGCATGCGAGTCCAGCATATATGAGGTTCTTCCAAGTGGCGAAGTCCGGCAGGATGATGTCGCTTTGCATTGGCCTTGTTGTGAACCGCAGCTGTAAATTTTTAACAGAGAATGGAGTAAGGTGCAATCAACGTTGCTTTATCCATAATGTGTGAAATCAATCAACGTTTCTTTGCCCATAATTTGTGAAATCTACTGATAGGGAGGATTATCCTTCGCTATCCACAATTCGCTTCTGACGAATACAAGGAGTTGCGCACTTGTTACTGTTTTTGACATGCATGAGGGTTGACAATTCCACCTACTCCGCGTTATAATACTGTATCTGGATCGTTTCGGAGCCAGGCCGAAAATCGCGTCGAAGTGTCCTCCAACAGGTGAGTTGCGCATGACCTTGTTTCGTCTGCTCTGAGGTCACTTGTTTCGTCTGCTCTGAGGTCACTTAACTAAGCTGCAGGGAATCCTCAGCCAACTTAGTGGTGCAAGTTGGACATGGAAATTGCCGAACTGTTCTGCACTAACACCTTGCCAAGTCATCTGTCCACTAATATTCTTCACTAAATGTGTCCTTGTGTAATAAGAAAAGGCCTCGACGCCAAGGATTATAATCCTTACTACAGATTAAATTAAGTATCTGAGGTTTAAGTCAGATCGAAGCACCTATATGTGTACTTCATACATTTGAGAGAAAGAGATCTTTACAATGTGCATCCGTGTCAGTAAAGCTCGCCTTGATGCTCTTGCATTTACATCTTATATCAAGTGTTGATGAGCTAAAAAGAGTATGTCCAATATGTAATGAACTACTAAGAGCATGCTCAATGCACCCTTGAAAGGGGCCTCATGATATGTACATGGGATTGTCATGGTAAGAATGCTCTAAGAGTATCCTTGTGCCACTCGCCATTGTTCACGCGAACAATACTTGAGGGGCTCGGCTCAAATTTTAAGCCCCAATGTTCACGCCATTGTTCACCGCGGTCTTGTGGAACAACTCCTTGTCTGGGCAAATTTCTTCTGCTTGCCATGACTTCCTTCACTCCCGCTACATCAAAGGACATATCATCAAAGGCCACGGAGGTGCGGAAAACGACAAGACAGGAGCAAGAGTAAGTCCGCAATCCAACGAGAGAAAAGAGAAGCAAAAAACTCCTGCTAGCTTGCAGGTCGGAGCATTGGGGCGGAGGCTCGCCAAAACCCTCCCGCTAGCCAAAGTGCTCAGACCATCAATAAATAGCATGACCATTTGCCGTGCATCTACAAGGAATCCTCTAATGCACTCACAATTTTCACCAAAATATTGTGGCTTGTTTCATCCTAAGCCCCCCTTCCTTTGTGGCTCCACATTCAACCTTGCTCTTTATCTAGTACAATATGCCCTTTCTAGATGCAAGTTTTGAGTACCTATTTCAATCAAATGCCTTGGGGCCTACAACACATTTGGATGATAAACGTCCTCTTAGGCCCCTACTTCCATTCGCGATAAACCCTAAACCCTGAGCATATGAAAACTTCCGTGCATGATGACAAACCCGCATTGATCCTTCAATGCACAATTGCTTGAGATGCAGATAGCAACAATCTTGTTGTCGGTCACAAAATAATCATCGAAAGTATTGCGTTTGTGCGGATCGCCGGAATGGCAGGTGCTAAAGAGGAGGTTGTGTCTTTGGAGAATCTTTTGCCGACTCTGCCGTCTGCGATCGTTGTCGACCTTTTGTCCATCGGGGTAAGTAAAAAACTCACGTGTAATTTTATCGGATTATAAATGCACTGCTTGATCGTCTACCTCATGACACTCATTAGCTAGTGCAATCATACTCTTTCAATTTCCAATTATCATCATAGACTGAGAATTCGCAATTGAATTGGAAAGCTTGAATCCGGAGGTGCTTGTGTCTTTGTCTCATTATTCTTGTTCCTGCATTGAGAATTTCAAAGCTGTTTATCGGGTAGAATGGCATCTGCGGTCGATTCCGTTACTACATTCCTGGGATGTCTACTCTTATGATTTGCAAGTGATTTAAGATTGAGAATCTGCATTCTGAACTGAGAACCTTAAACCCTAAACTCGAAGCTGCTTATATCATTGGCTCATTGCCTGCATTCATAACTCTTTATTAGAGGAGAATGGCATTGATCAGCTGGTGCAGTTAATTTTCTGCTATTTATCTACTACTACTTGCACTAAGAGTCTTATCAGTTTCTGATTCTAAAATGTAGAATGCTGGGAGCTGAGAAATCTGGCTCAACCACATTGCAGAGTACACCGTAACCTCCTTAGACCAATTTCCTTGATACTATGGAGGTTGAAGAATAATGTAATATCTTAGAGAGTTCATGTATCTTCGCCTAATTGTCTGTAATCTTGCATTGTAAATGTCGTAGCTATTTCTTAGAGTGAGTGGCATCGCTCAGCTGGTATTCTCTACTCGTTCACTTTCTACTTGCAATATTAAGTTTCAGTAGTCGTTGAGTATCAAATGTAGAACGCCCAACCCGAAACTGAAAACCAAAAGCCCTAGCAGAGTAGGTCGAATAATGTGACATCGGAGAGTGTTTTTTTATGACTCTTGCATTGAAAACTTCAACTCTTGATCTCTCCCATGATGTCAGAAAGTGTGATAGTGCAAATACAGCATTAGGCTTCTGTTTTCTGTATTTAAAAAGACTTGTGTATGTAGAGAGAGTGCAATTAGGATGAGTCTTGTGTTGTAATCAGAGTTAACTGCAATTCTGGTATGTGAAGAGAGGTCCATTGATTAATGTATTGTGCAGGTTTGTACACGATGTGTTTTTCGCTTCTTGAACATTCGGAACGTCGATTTTGCTGGATTACTTCCTAGCCCGTCATCACTCCTCTCCGAACTCAAGCATTCGAAAACTAATGGCGAAGCGGAGACTTCTGCTGTAGATGCTCCTGCCGTGGAGGACATGAAGGATCCTTGTCTCGTTTGTTTAGGGGCTTTGCACATGTCTGTTGTTGATGCGGGCGCTCTACAGCAAATTGAAGAGGTTGTTCGAAAGGATGGATACAGTTTTGATGAATTCTGTCTTGAAGTGTCGGTTCCAGCCATTGCCATCGTTCGAGAACGCTCACTTTGGTAAGGCGTCCTTATTGTCGCTCTTTTCGTTTACGTTTTGATAGTTCGATGCCGTGTTAGAGGCTACTTGAGTTTAAGCCACGATATTTTTGGTGCTGCCCAGGTATTACTTGAAACAGAAATACCCCGAGGAGACTATGTTTTCTCCACAATTTGAGACAAACAGCATTGTTTCATTGAAGGAGGCAATTAAGTGGTCGCTGATCACACCTCTTGAGTCGAGGCTGGTACGTAACAGTTTCTCAATTACTGACCTGTGATATTAGACCTTTCATTTGAGGGTGCAATTGATTCACTCTTATAAGATTTGATGGCTTTTATGCTCGAAAGTAAAGAAGAGTCTCTGTAATGTGTGCAGGCTGCTAAGTTCGATGCAAATGCTCTCCTGCGGATAGCACTGCTATACAAGCATCCAACATCTTTGACGGAGCTTAGTTTTATCAAACATACGGGTGGAGATGCAAAACGACGACGATATGGTCAGTTCGTTTTTGAGTCCATAGTGTGCACTTTGCATCTGAGGTTATACTTCATATGATTGTTTATAAGGGCTATGTCTGACTTGTTTGGAACCCCGTTCAGGCTATGAAGAGAAGGAAAAACCTCCAGCTGGTTTCGCAGCTATAGCAGCAGCTCGTGCAGCAGAGGCAGGGGAGTCAGTGGCCGCCGTCACTAGGGCTCTTGCAGCAATGACATCCGTGCAATTTTCTCGCCACTACTCTTCTCCACCTCCCCAGGTATGTCCTGAAAGTGCTTAGCATGATACAGTTCTTATATCGACTCATTGACATTCTATTGTTTTGATGCAGGTTAAGTCACCTTGTGAGCACAGTATCATGTGCTACCGTATGCCAGTGTTTGTTGGAGGCCGATATTTGAAGGTACGTCTTAAGATTCTGATGTTCTTTGCTTGATCAAGCTCAGGTTATGGCTTTTAGCTGAGAGCTTTAGTTTGACATGTCAGTTTTCAAGAAACGTAAGCCAAAGTCGCTGGCTGATTGATGATGAACGCATGGGAGAAGGATCTGTTCAGGTTCTTTTCCTCAACCTTGTGATCCGGTTACTTCTTTATTTCTCGACAAAGTATATATGAATCTCTTGTTAAATAAACCTTCGTAGTTGTATTTTGCAAGCAAAAACCTGCTTTACTAAGGGAAAGATGTCGTTGTTTAATTAAAGACTTCTACTCTCTGAAAATATCTTACAACTCTGGGACTAGCGCGTTTTCTTACTAACTTTTTTGGCTACTGATTGCAGGAGGTCATTGGGAATGTGGTGTTTCCGCACTACAAGGGTGATAGCTATAAGTTTCACGCGGCAGGTCGAGAAGATATAGACGTAAGCTATTTCTTCGATCTTCGATCAGACATGGGGACAGAATATCGTATTTATATTTATCTGGGTAGCCGCAACACTGACTCAGGTTTTGGGTGATTGGTTTGCAGGTTCGAATGCTGGGGCCTGGCCGGCCGTTCATAGTGGAAATTTCAAATGCTCGCACTATTCCTCCTGCGTCAGAGATGGCTAAACTAGAAACAGAGATCAATAGTTTGAAAGAAGGCTGGGTGAGTGTGTCTTCTTATCTCTCAGCCATCTTCGCTTGAATCTCGGAGCACGGCTTGTCACGTCTTAATCATCATTTGTCATCTTTTCGAATGCAACTAGAGCTGTTGCACTAGCACTTCATAGCTTTTAAAACAGATTCCTACCTTGTGAACATCTATAGCATGTTCCCACAAAGGGTATTAAGCTTCCAATGAATTTCAGAACCTCACTGATGATGCGGGTGATGATACGGGTGAGGGCAGAGCAGGTCAAAGTCAGGGAGCTTCGACAGGTTGGCGTTGAGTCATGTGCTATCATGCGCGAAGGGGAGTCTGAAAAGCAGGTATTGTTTATTTTCTAGTGACTGCTCGTTCTTTAATCGTTTGCGATGATTTCTTTTTTGAAAGAGTATGAGATCAATCTCGTGGAGCAATTTTTGCAATTTTTGCTGATAGCCGTGCTGCTCTTAATATGCACAGAAAGAGTATGCCGCAGTTGTTTGGCTTTCCAGACCCGTTACACAGGCAGACTTTGAAGCTCTGTCAAGCCTGAAAGAATTGGTAATCATCAATCATATTTAGAAGGAAGTGCTCTTGCTTGATTCGGTTGCTAGGCTTACTCACGGCACCTGGCCAGCTCATTTGGAAAGAAGCGATAGTTGCTATAAGTGTTGGGGGCTTGTTAATTTTCAGTACTACATGCAGTCGAGATGACAATGCTTCATGTCTTTGGATGTCGACCTGATATGTTGGGGTGAAATGATAGGAACTGCAACAAAAGACACCAGTAAGGGTGCTGCACCGGCGAAGTCCCCTCATTCGGCCACGCGTTATCCACTGGTTCTCAATCTTTCCTCTTGGCGACTACATTGGCTTCTGCTATATTGCTGCATCTTAGTTCAGCTTAAAATTGTATATCGATTTGGTGAATCATTGTTTCTCTATTCTTCTGTTGCTCAACTACATTGTAAGGAAAGGTTCTGAACATGTCGAAGAGGGTTAATGTCCCTTTAGGTGGTAGCTGCAACTATGAACACTTGCTGCTATGGTGTTTGTGTTAACATCACCACGTCCTGTGCAGGATGAGGTGCGAAGAGATTAAAGACAGTCCAAATTACTTCATCCTGTATCTTTGTACTCAGGTATTTCACCTTGTCATGTAATTGTACACTGCTGATTACTAAAGTTACTCTTATACGTACATGGCCTGATATATCAAAGAGTGGTATACTTGAATATGCAAGCTAAATGGCTATATTCAACGAAGCATATGTTGCCATCAACATCCTTGAACATAGTGGTCTTCACAGTAGCTTGGGATTGTTCCAGAGTCAGTATGTAAGTGTAGTTGTTACCGTTTTCACTTGCACATTTGTTTACAATCTCTATGTCGATTTCTCACCAGGCAGGCACTTACATCAAGGAGTTCGTTCATGGAGATCTTGGTCGCACGTACCCTAAGTAAGTGAATACCTGCTTTTCGTCCTCAAATTTTCAAATAATTCGTCAACATCGAGTTCTTGGTGTGAGATTTTTGTACTTCTCCTTTCTCTGCATATTATGAATTGCTGTGTTTGGTATGATCAGAAAGCGTAGTACCAAGTGCTAACTATACGCTTTTGTTTCATGCAGTGTTGGGTCAATCTTAGATTGTGAAGCTGATATACTACAACTAGATGTCATGGACGTCAAGATGGACTTTCTTTAAGAGTTATGGAGCATCTCCCAACAATTGGAGTTTTGTACACGGAGCAGATAGTCATGTAATCTGTAGGATTCTATGTAGACTTTAGTCCATATAATTCTGCGTTCTAGAGCGCAAAGATGTATCGATCTGCATACCGGGACCCTTGGAAATACAGTTGATGACCTTCCCAAACAAAATACCTTCGTTCTTATCTTATATTTCCTGAATTCAATGGAAATGCGGCTGTGTGTGAGTTTCTTCCGAATCTGAAGGGCACAATGATATCTCGAAATTTTAACTGGAGGTATGAAGTTCAGTCTCCATTCTGCAGGCTTGTGAAGCTGCTGTCGCCATGGCGCTGATGTCAACGCCGGCGTTGCATATGTTGGCGAATGCTCGCATATGCTTCATCCCATACTGGGTTAATGGGCCGCAGCTTGCTTCGAAGGTGCGCACCTGTATTCCGAATTTTTCATTAGTAAGATGGACAAAGATAAAATACTGAATAATGTTAAGTTCGCGCATATAAACAAGGCAGCATAAACAGATTAACGGAACCGTTCCCAATATTGACTTACATCATCTTATTGAATTCACTTCATGCTGATATGGTGTCCTATTAACATACGGATATTCACATTGATCTGCGTATCTACTCATTCTTAATCCATGTTCAAAATGATTGAGATTTTGTAGTGAGCTTCAAAAATTATGAAAATTTTGTATGATACTAAATATGTTTACTACAGACGATGGAAGCAGTATCTTTTCTTGGTGCATGGAGCACTTTTCACTTTGTGTAGATGTAAGGATATTTCAATGAGACTCAATAACTCACCATGGATTTTAGGCAGGTCCAGTCGTCCACAAGCACTTGTCCAGGAGGACGCACAGCTTGAAGTGTTCTCAGACTATTTTTATGCCCAAACAGAAGCTTGCCGATGAGTTGAACACTGTTGTCCAGGTGCGTGCGTTGATTGATTACGCGTGTTAGTTCCATCCCTGCCTGTGCTTTCTTCGCTGAACCCTCAGCTTCATTGTAATACTGCACATTTCAGGATCAGGATTAGTTGCCATAAAATCCTTTAACACAGTGATCGTGTTGAAAGAATTTACACAGTACGTACCTTGTGCCATAGATGGAGGAGGTCGGCTTCACGTTGTGGAACGTGCATGTTCGTGCCACGCACTGCAGCTTTTGGAAGCTCTGGTTTTGTCACATTTTCATTTGCAGGATCAAATCCAAGGTATGTTTCCATTACTTCTGCTTCTATTTTGACATCACCATATTGCATCACATGCGAACCAACGAAGTATGTTTCGTTGTCTGAGGTTCTTTTCGCAACCTGCATATCCAAAATCTCCGAAATCAGTCTCTTAATGAACCTCCGAAGTCACTGTCGAAAAATGAATAAAAATAGCCTGAAAAACTCACGATTTTGTATTGGTCGTGGAGTGTTTCCTTTTTGAGATTCTCGATCTCCCTGCCATTATATTCAACATCAGTTTCTCGTGTTAGTCTTATTGGTTATTAGCGTTGCTTAATATTCATAGCTACCTGCAGGTTCCCGAAGGTGAAAAAAGGCACCAAGTTGCGACTACTTACGCATCTTCCATCCACGCAATACTGTAAAGATCTCCAAGGCAGGTATCAAATTCTGGAGGAGGTGGATGCTCCATACCAGGGCAGTAGGTACCCCAGCTGTTCTCGTCCGGGTTTGAGGCAGTGGTTACGTAGATGTTCAAGCCCTTAGGCAACAGTCCGTCAAAGATACTGCCACTCTCACAAGCCTCCAGATATATCACCTACATTCACGAGGTAAAG
The DNA here is from genome assembly GCA_037043015.1 of Bryum argenteum. Classification (NCBI taxonomy): domain Eukaryota; kingdom Viridiplantae; phylum Streptophyta; class Bryopsida; order Bryales; family Bryaceae; genus Bryum; species Bryum argenteum. The sequence goes on from CM073330.1 coordinate 9,893,308, forward strand.
TGTGAATATATTCTGTCAAGAATTGACTCAATATGACAACAAAAGCGAAGTTCTGCACTAACCATCTTCTTGAAGGTTCCTGCTGCTGCCTTCTTCTTGAGCGTGTCCACAAAATCATCAGCATATAATATTGGGTCATTCGGCATGCCTGTGACAAGCAACTAATCAATAAGCTCAACCTCGTTTGCTGTGTTTGCAGACGGATACTTTGATCAAGATACCATGGAAGGAAGACTCACCAAGGACGCCTGGCCCGCCGTGGTCGGTATAGTAGATGAAAATATGGTCATTTGGTCCGCTGGCAACGACCTTACCACTGCCTCCTTTGATGGCATCTCTGTCACCCAGAATTGCAGCATAGAAATTGCTTACCGACACATTCTCTCCCGTGTAATCCTGAACACCACGTCATACATTGAGGTAAAGCTCTCGAAAAGCTTCCTTCTAAAAGCAATGGAGTCGTTTCTGGTGCTCATTGTTCAATCAGCTTTTAAGGGCCACAGGGAAAGTGTCACTTTACCTTGGGAACGCCTTGATAAACTTCGGGACCGTGAGGCTTGTTGAATAGCTTTCCGGGGTAAGGATTGCTTTCATCGCCGGCTATGTCATCGTACATGAAGACCACTATGTTCTCATCCTTCAAACCCCCACGCTTCAGGATTTGGTACGCATGACAAACATCAGCCTGTCATCAGAAGAAACACGATATATCAGCATACTTTTACATCAAGACGAGGGGATGTCAATAACATCACAGCTAAGGATGGCGCATCCAACATTGAAAGTCGAAGGTACATCAGGGGTGTGAAGAATTGAGTGTCACCTGATGGCGATAATTGCCCCAACCCGCCGATCCGGCAATGAGAACAGCCCAACGAGTGCCCTTCGCTGCTTCATCTTCCTCACCATCGGATTTTACTGTCAAATTGCCATTAGAAGGCGTTTTCATCCGGCAGAAGACATTCACGACACACAGCAACAGAAGCAGAATGTGTAGCATGCCTCGAACTCGTTCCATGTTGACCTCCTCTGTTCCTGCAAACTCAGCTCATCTTTCAGTCCCTGGTAAGCTAAACTATCACTCATTCTCTACTTTCCTAACATACTAGTCATCTACTCAACAAGATCATGCCATATGACTGGTTCAGAAGGCTATTATGTCAGCACCTTCTAGAGAGACTGTGTCCAAGCTGGGGTGCACAAGAGAGATTAGCTGCTGAGAGTGCAAGCATGAGAGCGAGTATTTAACTTCGTTCTGAAGGTCTGATGAATCCTCTTACGTTACCAGATTCTCAGCTTTGCACGCTATGCTTTTTGAATTACACTCGAGTTTGTTTGTTCCAGACAGGCGATTCGCAAAACGCTCATGTTGCAAGCACAGAATCCATGAGACAATATACTGATGTACGAATGAAATTAGAGCCCATGTAGTCACGTCGACCGTGGTTGCAACCAAGGTCTCTCCACATGCTGCTGATGAGCCATATTTTGCACTCAATCTAAGATGGTGGGCCTCAATTGAGAGTGTAAAGAAAGATATCAATAGGGCGCCACGTCAAGTTTGCCTGACCTCACATATTCCGTCCTCTTGCGTAAGTTACCTGCCTCATTATGTGTTTCGAAGTCTTTCTTGCTGGACTGGCTCCAGTTGCTCCAAAACTGTACTAATCGAACGCTCCATGAGCAGCATAAAGTGCATGAGAAGCTTTGCTCGTATGAAGCTTTGCTTCATGGAAAGAGATCAAAGTGACCTTTTGGATCGCATCCGAGGTAGCTGAAAGCGTACTACAGCGACTTCAATAAATGAGTCTACGAGGGTATCTGATTCAGAAAAGTAACAATGTAGAGAGAATGAAGGATCAAAGCAATAAATTTTGGCAATGAAAGTTTGAGAGCACGAAGTAAGTGACAACCTCAAGAAAATTGAAAAGAAATAGCCATTAGATTGAAAAATTACATAGTGCCAGAGTTGACTATGTATATAGACTCATGTTTTGAGGGGCTACGTAGAGAGTGGTTAATATCTTGTCCACTTTCCGCAAGCAGCCAAGCCAAAACAACTGCAATTCAATATGGCATGCTAGCACACAATCTCTCACATTGCTCTATAGTGATCATCTTATAACTCTCCTCCACACACTAGGATGATTGTAAAAGACCTACAGGAGGAGTTGGATAGGAATTCAAACAATGTTTGAGAACCGCCCAACCACATCCTATGGATATAGGACTAGGAATTGAGCTCGCCGCTCTAAACCAGTGAATGCCTGCTCTAAGAAACATTTCTAAACAATCTTTGTTGTATGTATGGGAGAATTATCATGCTCAAAAATGACTTTATGAAGTATCCTAATCTCTCAAAAATCAAGTAGAAACTTCCACGCAAGATTGAAATATAGTATTCTTATTCTAACGCCCATGGGATATAAACTCCGACCCTCTTCGAGGTCGGCGTGAATAAAGTGTCTGTTCGTCATGACAATGAGCCAATGTCCACCGGGCAAAGGGCCATTGCTACAAGACTACTCACCCCTTTTGGGAATAGTCACTCTAGTTATCCTAATAAGCTTTGTGGTTGCTTATATTTGGAGTTCACATGGTAATGGAGAATATAGATGTAGTTTTTGTTCTTTGGTGAACGCCAAGTCAAGGAATGAGATTGATTGGAAAGGATGTATGTATTACGGTGAAAGGGTCCGGGTTCGATTCCCAAAAGACCCTTGTGAGCGTTGGTTGTCGTCTCCATGGCTTGGTGCTGCTAGTGATATTATCATATGCAGGAAAATTGTACCAATCAATCAATTGGCCCCATCCCATCTATCTAAGACAAGTGTGACGAATCACCTACACCTCTTGCTCTCATACAACTCTATAGCATCAAAGACCTTTCACCATGCTTCATTGTTTGCTTCACCGCACAATTAGGCAAGCTCGTTTTGTCATTAACCCAACACCAAGTCCTCCCATCTAAATTGAAACAATTTATCTCCGTTTCATTACTAAATACTTCTCTCTTCCAATTCTTTGGTGTATGAGTTGGCCCTTACCAATGCTCCTTGACAGGGGCATAGACTCATTTGTTGAGGTCGCTGTACATTCCAGGATGTCATTTTGCTCAACGGAATATTTGCATTATTGCTACCTTAAACTGAATATTCTCAGAAAGAAGCAACACGTCCAGCATGCAGACTTGCAGTAAAGCAAATGTACGAATGAATTTCTAACTGAAGAGCCATTTTCAAGGCACGCCGCATACAACAATCGAATCTTTTGCCAGGAATTCCGTTCGAATGCTACCTTGACTTTTAGAATTGGGTGGTTCAAGAAAGATAAAAACATACATGAGCCAAAAGCTATTCACTCTCCTTGCTTTTTGGATGGCATCTACGCCACCCATGCTAGTCTACTGCAAACCAGGGTTCAAGGAAGCGATCGGCAATCGCATCCTGCTTGAAAAGTGATCCTCCAAGACCTCCTCTCAGCTGGTCAATTACGATGAGCCTTGAATAATCAACCGTGCACTTCAAAACTCGTTCCAAAAATGCATCTGAGACTGCGAAACTCGTTCCAGAATTGCATAGGAGGCATCAGAATTGCACGTTTTGTTGAAGGACGCTATTTTTTGAATCTTGTTTGAGCTAGGATGTCGGAGAAGGCGAAGGAGGTGTCGAAGTCGATAGCGTTGTTCTTGGCGGCAGGGCTTTGCGAAATAGGAGGGGGGTGGTTGGTGTGGAAGTGGAGGAAAGCAGATTGGCACTGGGGATACTTCATTTTGGGCAGCGCAGTTCTAGTATTGTATGGGATCATCCCGACGTTGCAAGATCAAGTGTTTGGACGTGTTTACGCGGCTTACGGTGGCTTCTTCATCCTGCTCTCGTTTGCTTGGGCGTGGGCGTTCGACGGCGAGCGGCCTGATCGGTGGGATCTCATCGGTTCCGCCATCGCCATCGCTGGCGTTTGCCTCATCATGTTCATGCCTCGAAAACATGGTGACCTTGTCGCTCCCGCTCCATCTCCCTCCCCGAGCTAGCAATTTCCATAGTACTCGATAGATATTCACATTTTTACACAGAATTCGTGCATATTGACAGGAATCTGAGCGGTTCATGTTGCCATTTTCGGGTTTATCACTACGTAGTGTAGGTAGAGAGCATTAGGGTTTATCCTTGTGGCGTTCAGAGCATGTTCAGTACAAAGGGTATGTTTGAGAGTACTTCCACCCATCTCCCAATCTTTTGAATCTTTACAAGATTTCGCACACAATTCGGTGCATTCGAACGAAGCATCTGTTCAGGATTTTCTCATGTCAGATTCTCAGAATGAACCAGGTCTCACGAGAGAGTCCCAAGGTTTATCAAATGTGTGGATTTCAGAACACTTTGAGCTCACAAAGATGGCTATTATTAGGGTACATCACCATCGATGTCGCACAAATTTTTGGAGAAATTCATGAACATGATCAGAGACGGACATTTTTGAGGATTTTCGCGTCTCTGAATGTCGATGGGAGCTTGGTTTCGTGCACTTGGGTTGGATGCACGGTATTGTAAGGATACCTGAGGCAGTATGGATGTATTGTGCAGCATGAGAGATGGGAACGACATATATCCCATAGCTTTCGGCGGCCTATGGGTTTCGTCAGGCATACAAGTAGAGGAGAGTCCGACGCTCTCCTCACTTACCTGGGCGGGGTCAATCCATGATCCGGAAGGTGGATGGCCTAGGGAAGCCTGCCCCATTGCACTTCGGGCCGGGCGACTCTAGTGTCTTCCTACGGGAGGCACACACGTCATAATTTGTGGCAGCGGGGCTCGCGTTCGCGCGGCCCTCACCAACTCCAAAACCCTAAATCGGAATACGTCACCCACAAATCACAGATCTGTCTCACCAACTCCAAAACCCTACATTGGAATTCCTTACTCGCAAATCACAGATCGGTGATTCGAATCCGATCATCGACGATCTATCTGTTTCCTGTGATGTTACCGGTGCGATTGGAAGAATGTTACACTGCCGCGGCATTGGATCATGAAATTTTCATATCTGTGATGTAAAACTTTGTATCAGGATCCGAACAGGACTTATTTCAAAGCTGACATTCCCCACAAATATTCGCAGATTGAATACCTGTTCGGTGACTGCTGAAGCAGTGACTGTTTTCTTTTCTTTTCTTTTCTGCAACTGAGAGATTGCTTCATTACCACGAAAACAGGGACGACGAAAAATGCAAGACAATAGTGAATGTTGCAGATCATGCATGGGGAGGTTGATGGATTAATTTTTTTGCGTCGGCCAGGAAGCGATAACACCATCGGAGGGCATTGGAGCCTTAAGATTTTCAAATCTATCATTGAGATGTGTATATGACTAGTTTACCCCATAACAGTTGCAGCAGGCACTCACACTGAGCGTGTATATAAGCTGACTCTCGAGACTTTCCCTGACACGGAGCCGGGTGCTCAGCACAGAGCGAGCTATTCTTTCGCCTTTTACTAAAGAATACCGTGCGCTGGGTACACTGACCGGCATACCCCTTTTTTTGGACTGCCCCCTTACCGGGGCCCATCAATAAAACCGAAATTGTAAGACCCAGGAGGTCTCGTCTTAGTACCCGATTCACACACTGAAATCTGCACAACCCTTCTTCCGACTGACCTTGTTCGAGCCTAGTCGCTTCTCTCTCAAGTGCTCTCTTTGACAGTTGATTGTCTGTAGTAAAGCAGGTGAAGCCTCACATTGTATAACAAATTAAATCCGCTTACTGAACTCCATCTACGTTTCTTTGTAGACGATATCATGGAAAGTGAGTGAATGTGTGTGGTAACGTGTCACAAGTGAAAAGAGGGCAGAGGATCCTTTCCTGAATTAGGCAAAATGTTCGTTATGGCTCAGTATGATTGTGTTTTGAGGGTTGAACTGCTCATTCTTGAGATGCTGAAAGTACCGGTGATTCTTATGTTTGCTTTCAAGCAAGGTAATGAGACTGGGTCATTATGCTGTGTTCTATCCTTGAGCTTTAAGGGAGCTTTAAGGGAGAGTGCTTAGAAATGTCTCACATTTCAGATTTCCCAATCTGTGATGAAGATAATATTGGAAGTAATTTTCAGGCATGTGGAATGACAGTCATAGTGGATTCATGATTTTTGGACTCTTCTACAATTTGCTATGAATTTTTGAAGGCGGTCTCATAGATGTTACCAAAATGGTGCCCTAAATTTGCACCCTACAATGTTTGCCATGAGTACATGCTACTCATGAGTGAAGAAGCTATTATGTACCTCTGGATCAAGAAGCCTAGTGCTCCATTATTGGTACCACTCCAATTTTGAATACTCCTCCTTCTTACTTGACTAGGTTGCCTGACTCTCCGGTTCTGCTTCATGTTTGGCTCTACAAGAATACCTTGTGACTGGCGGAGAATCTGCTCCCAGCCCCTTAGGTGCTATCCCGATGTCTTCGCTTTTCAGAAAGTTTAGCTCAGATAAGTCCCTTTCCGAATTCGGTTCCTCTCTTTCTCGGATGGCATTTATTGGAGCCTGGCTCTGAGATTGTTGGGTGGAAAGTTGGAGAGAATCCTTCTGTAACTTGGCTTGCTGCTCCCTTCTCTTCAAATTTCTCCCCTCCTTTTCTAGCAAAGCATGCACATCGAAGCCATACTTCTCTTCCATCTCTCGGATCCTGTCTTGTTGGTTTACTCTACCCTCGTGTGTACTTTGCTTCCTCCGAGTGCTGGTGTTGTACCCTTCTTCTTGATCTTTTTGAGAAACACACCTTCCTCTTTGCACCCGTTACACTCGTGGTTGGACCAGCTTCACCCTTTTCCAGGGTTGCTGTTGAGCTCCTTCTCCAAGTAGCTAACGAACTTCTTTTTCTAGGTTGTTGTTGACCTCCTTCCCATGTTTCTCTCAGCGGGTCAAGGTGTCGTACTACGGAAAGAACTAGCTTCTCTGGTTGGAAGAGTCACTTCGTGAATTTCATCGCTATCCAATTCTAACTTCTAAGTCGTTATCTGAGTAGGTGGAGAGGGTACCCAATCCCTCCTTTAGCTTTTTGAAGTGACAAGTAATCAGGTGACATGATTTAGCTCTGCCTAACTTGGCCATTTCTCAAATAAACATGTCTTCGAGGATGAGGCTCCATCCGCAATCCCGTCTTCCGGCATGAGCTTCCAATATTGCCTTTTGCCACCTTGATCGTACGCGTATTTGGATTATTCGGGCTGAGGATGGGCGTGAGGAAGCAAAGCACCTACCGCTCTCTGTGGTCGAGGCAGTCAGCTATCCAATGGTCGTTCTTCTCACTTGAGGGAGTGGCAAACTTCCCCCTAAGCTCTTTGTCCCCCTAGGATAAGCGAGTGAAGCTAGGTCATGAGCCATGAGCCATGAGCATTGAGCGGTTAGCAGAAACTCTTGAGCGGTGAGCTTGGTATAAGACAAAATTTACGAAATATTCGGAAATGAAATAGGTTTTATGGCTACTTTCCAAAATATCATGTGTGGTTGTTAGCCTATTACCGTGGGAATAGTAGCCTAAAACCGTGAACCAATGCATCATGTACAAGTCATGCCACGGGTTTAGGTGCCATATTATAGAGGTGCCATATTATAGAGGTGCCATATTATAGAGGTGCCATATTATAGAGATTCAACATAAAGAGCCTCAAGAAAAAAAAACCCGTGTAAAGAAATTGTAGATTCAAAGTCAATAAAAGAGGACCTTAAGATACGACTATACATATATGTTTCATTTCTTGAAACATGAGTAAGTAGTATAGACTATTATTTATGAAGCAAAGGAGTCCTAAAACATGTCTCTCAATCAAATAGAATACTGTAGTTGACAAAAACATGTGATAATTGAATATTTGTATTCTATAAAAAATACATATATTAAAGTAACACTATGTATGAAAATAAAATCAATTGGTAGAATCAACTATCTGAGCTGATTGTAGAAGGTGGATGACCTCCCGATAGCTCCAAGTTGGTGCATGCATGAAGATATCCTTTGTGTAGTCGAGTTTGCAGTAATACCTAAGAAGATAATATAAATGCTTGCAATTCACCCATTTCCCTTTCTTTCCGAGAGAAGTTGTACTCATTCTAGTGAAGTCAGGACAAGTACAATATGGAAAATTGCTGATGGAGACACGGTAGACATTATCCATTTGGAGCCGCAAGAGAAATAACCGCTCCATATCCAGGGTGAGGGACAATTGTGACTCCAACAATGCTATATCCATCCATGAGAGCCGAACTCTCCCACTTGTTTCTGTGATCAGCATCAGGAGCCTGAGAACTTCGACGAACAAGTTTTCCATACCTAGTTGGCGCATGACTATCAAGATTCTCGGGAATATGAATCCCAGAGAGAGGAATCGGAAGATTAGGAATGGTTTTGAAAAGATTCCTTGGTGAGAAGGCTTTTCGCTGCTCTAGTTGGAATCCAGCATCCTCTAGTGCAAGAAGTTCCTCCCGGGATAAGTTAGTACCAATCTGGATAGGCCACACCATAGGTAGTCTTGCGCCGGCCCTTTTACAAAAACTTCTTTTTCCCATAACGCATCGCTTGATATCATCGGAGACAGAACCAAAACTCCGTAAGCTCCAAGGTGTCTTTTCCGTAAGCTTTCTTCGAGCCACGATAAGTTGGAGCGCAAGTTGCTTGGCGGCCCTTGTTGATTTGTGCCTCACATGCCTTTCGTATGCGGCTGCATAGCGCTTGACATTTCACCCGGGATTTTGGATTGGTGCGAGCTATGTGCCATTGGTTAGGATCACAGTCACTCTCATGGACACCCGTCACATGGGTCACCTCATATAACGGTGTATTCAGAGACTCTTCAATACGTGCTCGTGTTGCCCGTGAAGAAGGACGAGGTACCGAGTAATTTACCTTATCCGGACGATGAGAGTCAAACTCTGATCCAGGAGGTAAGTCAGATTTCCTCTTTGTAGAGCCAAAAATCTCTGCTCCCTCCAAGCCAGAGTTTGTAAGGGGCAAGTCTTCGGCACCTGGAATAGTCTTCATTACTTCAGCCAAAAGATTGGGATCACCACTTCGCATTGCTGCCTTCAACTTTAGGACTGTGTCGCTTGGTCCAGTCCCTCCTTTTCCACCCTTCACCCACGATCTGTAGTTTGTTATCTGCATGAAAGCACGAATCATATCGTGTATGGTGGCCTCATAAGGACAAGTCATCTTGTTTCCTGATGCCCTCTTCATTGTACTATGGACAGTCTCTGCAAGGTTGCATGTAGGAACCTTTGCTATCTCTTCCAAAGTTAGGTCCCGCAAAAAAAAAAGTGTTTTGTAAATCAAATGAGTACACTTCATTCAAGAAAAAATAATATAGTTGTATGAATCAAGAGCTATAATTTCATTACCATCTGATATACTAAACTCACCATTTGAAATTCGCCACCCCACTGCTTGTATCGAAAGTGCCAGAATCCAAACCATTCTTGTAAGTGTGCCACACCATCTTCAGTAGCTGCACCAGATGATAACCACCAATTTTTGATGACGTGGAATTGAGTTTCAGCTTCCTCAAAACTCTTTGCATTCTTATAGGCTTGACATAGTTGCTTATGATGAGCTTGCATGGATGGTTTGATATATTACTGCGTATACTTATCCAAGTTGGCAGACCAATGATAAAGACAGGTTCGCTCCTTGTCTTTCATAGGAGTATTGCCGTCCCCTCCTCCATAAACCTTCCTCACTGCAATCCAATTAGCTTGAGCACTATCTGCCATGAAGCCTTTGAAGTTGATACTCGAAACACCGTGCTCATGCATCACAGAGTTTAAATTCTGCCAAAATAGAATTTGAGCACTAGCATCTTCTGATTGCATGTCACAACATGCAATTGTCATGACCTTGCAATATTTGTTGTCATAGACATGGCAACCCATAGTCGTCCAATCATTTAGTCGCTTAACATGATCAAACATGACCCACGAATCTTGTAAGTCTCCTCCATGTTGCATGCGCTTCACAAGGTCAAAACCACTACCTTCAAGTTGAACTGACATCTTAAAGATGAAAACTTTGTCTTTTGTTTGGCCAGGGAATCTATTCTCGTGAACAAAAATGAAAGGATTATTCACCTTCAAAGCTTGTATGCTATCAATAGGCCCACGATCACTTCGAACGAGTCTCTTTGCACCTACAATATAATTTCTGCAATTGGGAGAGGCTAGTGTTTCATACTTATCCATAACACTTTCTAAAGATGGTCGCTTTTCTCCAGGTGTGGGGCTTTTGAAAAGAAAGTTTTCTAAAAACGCTCGACTTGCACCAATCATTATAGCAGAGTTCGTAGCGTTGGGCGTTCTAGAGACCTCTTTTGCCACGCACTGATATACTAAATCTATTGTCTCCCTACAAATTCCATCAGCCACAGGGTGCTTATGCTCGCCTAAGTGGATACATGCGCGACTCTCTATTGTAGGTGATGTTACATAGAAGATTACAGCGTTGCATGTCTGAAGGCAAACAGGGAGGAGTAGTATGGCGGACCTTGCATTGCAACGTTGACTTTGGAGGCGGATTTCGTCCAACTTCAAATCGTGTTGGTGTCTGGCCGGTCCATTGCGTAGTATTGCATTGCCCTGAGTTCCGCATCATGTACTCACAAGCTTCATTAGAGCACTGTAGCTCACCAACGCAGGAGGATCGACGAAAAGGATATGTTGTAATCATTCTCAATGTGAGTTATCCTCCTTGTGTGCACACCATGCATGTCCGTCGTGTTTGCTTGTCCATCCCATCTAAACCTTTACCATATGTTTGAGGAACTCCTTGAGGCAATGAGGGTAGGATAAAGACTACATTCCCATCATAACGTTGTGGCAAATAACTAACTTCTTCGACTCGAATGTTATTGAAATCTACACCACTAAGTTGATTTGGATCGTCTCCTTTTGGAGGTTAGAACCAACGCTTCCATCATAGTGATTGCACTTGAGGAGAGAACAGGGATGTAAGGGTGGACGCCCACTAGACAAAGAAGAAGGATGAGAAGAAGTAGGCTTCGATGGAAGTTGTATTGTAGGAATTCTCTCTTGGAAGAAGGATTGTTAGTAGGTGCGGAAGAATGTATGTACCGTAGGAAATGATTCGTCATCGGAGTCGCTGAGCAAAGTGATGATATTGTCCGAAGGCTCTATCTTCACAGAAACCGAAGTGGGTAAGTGGACGAGAGGAAGTTGTTGAATGTAACATTTGAGACTCAAACTCCCTACCGAATACGAGTCGTGCGATGAAACAATCCAAAACCCTCCAAAGGAATTAGTAGTTTTGTTTTTCGAGCAAAGTCCCTATCGAAACACCGGACTCATTAAACAAAATCTTTTCTACGAACAAAGATCCAGGAAGCAAATTAAATTTTGCCTCAAGCATGTGTTCATGAACAATAACCTTTCCATCTACACCTAAAGGGACTGTAAAAGGTAGTCCTACACCACGAAGACAGAAGGAAGCCATTTTGAGAAGACCATGGAAGTGTTAGAAGAGAATGATGAGAGAAGGTAGATTGAGTATTAATAGATTGTCTACCACTCGGAGTTCGCATGAGTACATAGAATTCAAAAAGATTAAGAAAAATCTTAACGTACTTAAAGTAGGTGAGTTTTTAAAAATAACGTAGTGGACATTATATTTCAGTCGTTTTTAGAGTCGCCAAGAATTAATGTTACATATCATGGTAGTTGTATTGACTAACGACGGACTGAGTATTTGAATTATAATCATGTAACAAGAAAATCAAATAAAAAATATTTGGTTTTATGACAAAAGGGTATGTACTATACAGAATGGAAGATATGGTTTCGTAAATGCAATTAAGGCGTTTATGGTTGTTTGAAATTAGAAGGGTAGAGGTGGCGTGCGCATTGATGAAAATGTTGTGGCAATGAAAACCATTTAAGTTTTTGTATGAGAAGAGAAGCTCGAATGAATATGTCTGGAAGTTTAAACTAATCGCCAACCAGTCCAAATGCTAGACATTCGAACACCTCTATTGGCGGCGAGAGAGAGAGTAGGAAAAAAAAGCGGAGTGTATTCCGCTTTAGTAGTAGAAGAGAGCTTTTGAAATCACGGCTAAGAAGGGTTAGAAGTCGTATAGATGAGAATGTAGTAGATAGTGTTCGTGCTTTAACATTTGAAGATTGCGGTGTGGAGCTTTTTAAAGAAACCCAAGTTCTATCGATTCTTTGCATTTGTTGTTCTTCATGTCGACTTGTTGGAATGCGGAGTTTAGATCATCAACCGTCACTTGGTGAGAGCGATGGCGAGAGCGAATCAAAGGTATTAGCGACTTGAATCCGAATTATTTTGAAGAGATAGGAAAGTAGAGAATTTCAGGAGTTAGTAAAGTAAATAACATTTAGGGTTGAAAGGGGTAGTAGCCGTCATGGCATTAGGGTTTGAGGTTTTTGTGCAAGGAAGTTGTTAGTTTTGTTTGGGGCTCTTTTTTTTTTTGGTGTACGTGTGTTGAGCTCTCTTTTTCTTTGGTTTGCATTTGTTGTAGATGGAGAACAACCCGGAGATGGCGATTGAAGCATTGAGTGGAGGAGTTCTTGTGATGGCGGCGAAGGACTTTAGAGGACGAGGTGGCCGTGGAAGGGTCACGCGAGGTAGTCGAGGACGAGGAGGTCGAGGAGGTCGAGGAGCTCATGATGGAGTAGAAGAAACGGTCCAAGAAAGTAATGACGACACGGAGATCATCTCTCCAACACCTCAAGCGGTGAGATTTACGGATTACGATTTGTTTAGCAATTGGACTTAGTAGAATGGGGAATTTAGAAATCGATTTCTTGTCCGCGTGTCTTGTGACACATGAGGTCGGCTTCCTCCAGTCCTCACGATTTTGGGGATTTAGTGTAATTCTGCTTTTTGAGTGATGTTTGTTTTGCACCGCAAAATGTTGTTTAGTGAAGAAAGTTAGAGTTTTGGTCTTTGGAATTGATGCTTGAAACGAATGTGGTTGTTGTCGCGTCGCGCGCGGACCGCCGAAATGCGAATAATATCTTTGTTTGCATCGACGCGTAGGAAGAGTCCGCGTGCACGCGGCTCGTCCAAATGATAAAATGCGAATGTTTTGGTCTGTGAGATCGACGTCGAGATGGTCCGCGTGCACGCGGACTGTCGAAATCGCGAACAATCTGGTTTTTGAGACGGATGTCGGGACGGTTCGCGTGCACGCGGACTGCGCGAAATTGCGAAATTTTAGTTTCTCAGATCGACGTCGGGACGGTCCGCGTGCACGCGGACTGTCCAAATTGCGATCATTTTGGTTTTTGAGACGGGCGTTGAGACGGTCCGCGTGCACGCGGCCTGTCGACGTAATAGGGTTTCAAACCTTTTTGTAACGGAGTAATGTTGTTTTGCAGAATTAGTTCTTGGTCCGCTTGTAAGCGGCCCTCAACTAACGGCCGCAAGCAGAGCTTGCTTCGGGTAGCAAGCTTCTCTTGCTGCACCCTATAAGTGCAAAAAAACTTCTGTTAGTTGAGGGGTCAATTGTCGTGCGCTATGTATGTTTCCTCTTTGATATGTTAATATCATTTATATAATTAATTTTTTGCAAGTAGGACTTTCAATATGTGAACAATTTTTGACTGTAGTTTATATTTGCAGGTGAGTTCAACTCATAGGCCATTGTCAACACTTGAGGCCATTCCCCCCGCCGAATCTGTTGTACCTACGGAGGTCCTCCCTCAACCAGAACTTCCCGATGGAATCAACAACGTACTTGAGGAGAGTTACTTCTCAAAAACACAAAAGAAGGACACCCGTGCTTTTCTTTCTTTCGAGCTTGACTTTAGCTCGAATTCGGTACCTCTCTCTGTCGCATGATCTCCATGCCAAAAGTACGCCCGATTAGTGAGGTCGAGATTCGAAAATTGGAGAATGAGTTTGTGCATGGTTATCGTGAGGGCGACCGTGTTCTCTATGTTTACGCGTATGATTACAGAGGTAGATCAAAGGCCATTTCGGAGGAGGAAATGGAGGCATGGGATCCATATTGGATCGAGGCAAATGAGAGGTTTGAAGAGCTCCTCTGCAGGCAAGTGCATCTACAAGATCTCCACAAGATGTTGTATGTGTGGGATGGCAATCACCGCCACAAAGCTTGGTGGAGGCACATCAACATGCACCATGCGGATGAACAAGATTGGCACTATTCTCATTGATACGTTTATTATCGATCCAAGGAGAATCTTTGGAGATGTTTTGAATGCAATGAATGACATCAATTGGTAAGTTTATTTCTACTTTGCAATTGTTTTTTTCTTACAATTATTTTGTATCTTTCACTTCATCAATTATCATTCTATTTGTGCGCAGTCCACCGAAAATGACCATGTAAAGACGAGCCTTCCAAAGAAGACTTCAACGGATCCGATCTTTTGGAGGACTCAAGCTCACCGACTTCAAAAATCTACTTACAGAAGACGAATATAAATCCTGTGAGAAATCAAAAAACAGAAATGTCACGATCCCGACTTGGTATCCATTGACTCAGAAAGTCTTCATCGCTTTTCTTTATCGTGTAAGTTTCTACCTTTCTTCTATTTCATTTAATCTATTTAAATTCTTAAGTTCAAGTTTTTATTTCATGACTAGTTACTTGTACTATACGCAGAGAGAGAGATTGCAAACAGATCGGATGCGAACTTCGTGAATATTACGAGAAGACTCCCAAGGATCAACAAAATCCTCAGGGAGTTTGGGACATGATGACAAAAGCTGCAACCGACCTTGTTGATTCCATTCAAAACAAGGACTTTGATAAGTACCTTGCAGTAGCTAATCCAAATAATGGAGAAGCTTTCTTCACACAGGTTTGTTTCCCACGTTTTTTTTTTAAGAACTTCTATCAACTTCATTTCCTAATATAAATCTGATATATTTTTCTTACTTTTGCAGATAAACGAACATTACAGTTTGTATTCTAAGCCAGAAATGACTATTGACAAACTGCGATTAATCGCAACAACTCCTGTCCAACCACAATTCAAAGCACTCTGGTTGACATGGTGGAATGCTTTCCCAATGCGTGCGTGCGTCACAAAATTTCCTACACCGGATTCTAAGATTCCACTTGCAACATGGATAATCAAGGCATCTTTTTGGGCTGAGGTAATTTTTATATTCAAATTTCATTCTTTATAGTTTTATTGTCTTACTCTTATACTGAAACATGTACTTTGATATTTGCAGCTTGAAGACCAACTTGTTCGAGAATTTGAAAAAATTCGCGAGAAGTTGGAACCGATTGACTGGAAAGCCTCTGGTGGAATCAAGACTCCATCTCAATATGTTGAGACCTACCGGATCCTACTATGGGATAAGGCATTCTTGCCTTTTTTTAATCCAAGAGCAGAACCTGTGTACAAGAAAGAAACCAAGTTTACAAAGTATCAAGCACACGACTTCCGTTGTTCAAATGAGTTTTATACAGGTAAGATTAATTCTATTATTCTATACTATCTTTTCTATCTTTTTCAAAATTAATAATGTTACTATTTCTCTAAGTACATTGACTTCAGTATTTTCTTTAATTTCTTCAGATACATCAAAAGGGAGCTCATTGGAAAGAAAGCCATTGGCGAGAATTCCATGCCTGCGTATTTCTCATCATTTCTAGATAAGACCTCCTCCATTTGCTTCTACACACTTTCCAATGAAGAAGTTCAACGACAATCACCTTTACCGCCGGTTGTTGTTGGTACGCGAATGTCCTCCTACATTTACACCTCTTGAGGAGGTTAATGAGAGGACAAACATCAATGGTGGAGTTCCCATGCCTCTTACGGAAGAAGAAACCGAAGAGGAAGATACGGATCTACTTGCTCAAGGACCATCAAAGGAGAGAAAGACACGACCTACCGCGGAAGAAAGCTTCCTCCGCAAATGTCCTACTCTTGTCTTCTATTCCTCGTCCAACACCATCTGAGGTGTCTGGTCCTGCTACACACGATTTTGATGGCACGCAAGACAGTGCTCATACTTTGACACAGGCGACTCAGCTGCATCTGCAAAAGATGAAGAAACACTTGCAGCCTCATGGTGCAAGTGCTTCCACAAATACTTCATCTACTTCCGTATACAACTTCATTCAGAATGTGTCTATGTTAGATCTCACTTTGCAGGGAGCTAACGGAGATGAAGGGAGAGATCCTCGTTGGATAGCACTTCATAGATTTATAGATGTGGTAAGCTTCTATCTTGTGCTTGTTCTACTTCATTTATTTTTCAGTATTTCTCCTGCTTTGTAGAAATATATGACTTTATTGTTTTGAATAATAGGTTGGAGCGGCCGCACACGTCGTCGAGTGAGCTCAAATTTGCCTCATAAGGGAATTGACTTACTCATAGCGAGACATACCGAAGGCTTACCACCCCTTCTATCTCTTCACCGCCCTCAATTATCCCCTCTTGGAACAACATAGACAAAAATTGTGTAGAGTCAATTTTTGCATTTGCGATCGCATTTCTTCACGATGATGATGCCCTACTTCTATTTCATTTCGCTTTGATTCCACCATTTCTCACGATATTGTTGAGTGGGCCTCGGAGTTCAACTTTGTTTTGAAAAAAGAATGGTGGGGTGTCCAAGATCTTCGCCTTACTTCTCCAACGGACAAGACAAGTGAGGTATTATATTGTATATCTTTCACGATACTTTTTTTTCCAATCTTCTTCTACTTAGGACTAATGCTCTATTCAACTTTCATTTTTTTTGTAGACCAATCGATTTTGCATCAAACTATACATCCGTGGAGGACCGATTGTATCACGGTTTTCATTCCGAGAGAGTTCTGATTTCTCTGCAACTGTTACAAGGCTTGAGAAATGTGATTGCATTCTCAACTTCACATCTGAAGAATCTCAGCTTATGAATGGATCAGTTCCATGGAGAGGTCCTCGGGAGAAAGACTTATCATTCATGCAAGGCTTGATTGAAGTACTTTCAAAGCCTGGAGATATTATTTTAGATTGGTTTGCATCTACAGGTGATACTTTATTTTATCTTCAGTTTTTATTAACTTATGGTGAACCAGTTTCTTTATCTTCTTATACATGTTTTTGGTTTTTGTTTTCAGGAGCCTCGGTACGTGCTTGTTACAATATTAGACGTCACATTGCAGCCTTTGAAGGTGACGCCAACATATTCGAGGCTCTCCTTGCACCATTAAGCAACCCTCCTCCACCACAACAGAAAGTCCAGGGGACTTCGTGTATCGACACAAACCTGAAGAGCCTCCTCAAAAGCGACAGCGTTCCATTCGCTTTTGTGCGTAAGTTGTATACTTGTAAATTTATGCATTTATGTATATGCTGTCATTTTTATTTTATTTTTCTTTGTTTTTCATTTGTATATAACTAACTTTATACTACATTGTGTTTCAGAGCTTCATCGGAGGCCCTCTCGGAGGCCCTCTTAACCAGTCCCCATGATACTTTTACTTTACCTTGTTATGCACAAGATATGGCTATGGCTTTAGCAGAAGCCCCCTCACCTCCTTTAGTTTGGAAGCGACGTACTTATAATCCTAAAGTGCATAGTTACATAGACATACAGGCTGAGGAGGACAATACCTTCACTACCTCTTCAGTTGAGGGTAGTTCTGACTCCAACATATCTATGTAGTATTACATATGTGCACATTTTGCTTTGATTTCTTATTAATTTCAGTATATGTTTATGTTTATCACGATTTTCATAGATATATGATTGCGTATATACACAATGATACTAATGGATGTGAATTCTAATTTTGATCAATCTTTTAATTCAAAAATTGAACCCATATACCAAACCACGGTTATAGGCTACCTTCTCAAATAATTACTGTCTTGAATGTATTTCTATATGAAATTTTTGGCTCTTACACTTGAACATCATTTTGTAATATAATCATTTTACACGGTCATAGGTCCATAGTTGGTTACAATACTATGCATTACTGCTCAAGAGTTTATTGCTCATTGCTTATGGCTTAAGACTTAGCACCCCTCTAGGATAAGCCAAAGCCTTGGTTGGAGATGGTGGTAGAGGCCGTAAACCCCGCTTCACATCTGTAGTCTCCAACTCCTATGTTTTACAAAGATAGGATGATGAGGGAAAGCGGCGCTAACTCTTCCACCGGCCATTGTCTCCAACTCGCGTAGCAGGCTGTCGTTGAAAATGTCCCACGCCATTGTGGTGAACTCGACGCATCCCACCCGTTCCCAGTCCTCAATCAACTCAACATACTTCACTTGATTCCAGCACCTCACGTAACACCTTCTTAGTCATCATAGGCATTCTTGGTAGCCAGAGCGGGTTCGTCTTTACCAGAGACACGGGTATCGAAGCCTGCTTCTTCGCTCTCGTTATCTTCCTCGTGTGGCTGACGTCTCTCGTGCGGAATTCGCTCATGTCTAACTCTGTAATGAATTGAAGAATTCAAGTTTCTGCATTCAGAGGGGGGGCAAACGACAAAAGGGAGTGGGAAAGAGTGTAGAGAATGGAGGTAAGCGTCTATACATGTAGTCTGTTCAAGGCCGTATGCGGACTCGTCATAATGGCCGGGGTTCGAGTCCGGTTCTTTATCCAAGTGCTGCCCCAAGCTAGTAGCCAACCTATCGGCTTTCTCTCTCTCACAATCCTAAAACTAAAAGGAGCCAATCTAGTTCCTAGTCAATCTTGTGAACACATACCATCTTATTAAGCATTTGCTATTCGATCTCTCCGTCTAGCCATTAGCTTTGGAGTTGTAAGCAGTAGCCTTCCAATCTGATCGGATACTTGGTGATAATATTTTCAATGATGTCATTTAATAAGTGCTTTCCTTGGTCGCTTACCAACTTCAAGGGATGGCCAAACCGCATCATGATTTTTTCAAATACAAAGCACGGTGCTGTCCGAGTGTCATTCCCTCTCCTTGTCCCCGCTTCCATCCATTTAGTGGGGTAATCCGTAGCAATAATGATGTATCTTTCCGATTCCTGCTGATGGGGGTAATTAGAGCTACAAAATCAATGCCCCACTTCACAAATGGTACAAGAGAAAAGATTGAGTTACTTCTAATGATTTTTAAAACCGGATTGACGTGTCCTCTAACACTGGTCACAACTCTAAATGTAGCTCCTTACATCCTAGATTACGAATGGCTACTAGTACCCTGCACTCTTAACCCCTAAAAATCCAGGAAAACCGATTCGGTTTTCTGAGATTTCGGGCAGCTCATTTTAAGCATTTAAATTAATATTTTTGCCTAAGATTTTTATTGGGTGCTCCCCATACAGTAATGTGTATGTGGTAAAATTTTCAAAGTCAAATTTTAGTTTTATAACCTTCACCTAGAAATTTTAGGTTTCAAGTCCAAAATGGGCGAGTTTAAAATATATATATATATATATATATATATATATATATATTTTTTTTTTTAGAAATATGTTCATTACCAAATTACTATTCAAATTCCAAAGTATCCGAAGTCAAAAAGTTTACCAATTTTACAAGGGCAGCCTCCAAAACTTTCAAAAACAATCTTCACAATTTCTAGTAATTTTACAATTTTTTCTTTCAAATATTGCCAAAATTCGAGATTTTGGATTTTTTCCAAGATTTTTTTTTTCAAAATTCACATTATCATAAATGCACCTTCTCACCGTCGAGATTTTTCTCAAACTAAATATATCATACGTGGTGCTTGTTTTACTATATGGTTGTTTTTAGACCTTCGTTCACAAAATATTTTACATTAAGGTCAAAAAGTGGAATTGGTCTCTAAAATTTTGCATGAGCATACCCAACTTGATTACCTACATGAAAAAAAATGAGGGAAAAATATTTGGAATAACAATCATCAAGTTGCCCTTGGCACCATTTAGACAATGCCTCTCACGCAGCGGCAAAAAAAAGTGTTGGTCAAACTTTGATTGTTATGATCTCACAAATGACAGACATCCAACGGTTGAAATTTTGACCAGTACTTTTTATACAAGTGAGGTACAAGATCTTACGGTTCAAAGTCTAAAACCAGAAAAAAAAGTTTCTCCATTTCCCCATTTTCCAACGAAGGTGAAAAATGGCAGTTTTTGGTTCTGGACGTCGAGGAAACCCCTGGATTTTTAGGGGTTAATCTGGTTGACCGTGCTCGTCGTGGCAGAGTGTCCTCCAAAATCCCCATCATATAAGGCCTCCATTACATTCTTCCTCTTTCTAGGCTCCAAGCAATGTCGCAGTTGGTCATCTGCTTACCCCGGAATAGAATTCTAGCTATCGACATATAAGGTGCTACTCGATGTTGGAATACACTCTTCTCCTCTCGGATCATGCCAACCGGGTAACGTTGGATACTGGATAAAAAAGGTAACCTCAAATCTCCTGAAACTCTGAGGGAGGTTCGTCTACTACTCCACTTGGAGCACATGCACCTCCTTACTTGCCTCTCTTCTCCAAATTCATTTAGAAACATGGAGGATACGTCGACCGCTGATTCTCCTTCATTCGGGATAGGTAATCTGTGTTGACGTTGGTCTTCTGCATTTCACCACCACCTCATAGTCGTACTCCTGTAGTAGTAAAATCCATCATGTTATCCGCCCGAACGAATCCGGTTTTTTTACAAGGTACTTCAACAAGTCATGGTCCGCATGAAAAATCACCTTGTAACCCAGCAAGTAATGCCTGAACTTCTTGCACGCGTAAACAATAGCCAAAGCTTTGGCTTTGGTAGTGGTGTAGTTTACTCCGCGGAACTCATCTGACGGCTGGTGTAGTAAACTAGATTCTCCCCTCTTCTGGTTGTCTAGCTGCCACAAGTTTGCTCCTAGGCACTGACCTGATATATCGATTGTGATGTGAAACTCCTTGGTCCAGTTGGCTAGAGGGAAATAGGGGCTTGGATCAGATGTTATTTTAGACCTTCAGAGGCGGATTGCCTCTCTCTTTTCCTCAAAATTGGAGTGGTACCAATAATGGAGCACTAGGCTTCTTGATCCAGAGGTACATAATAGCTTCTTCACTCATGAGTAGCATGTACTCATGGCAAACATTGTAGGGTGCAAATTTAGGGCACCATTTTGGTAACATCTATGAGACCGCCTTCAAAAATTCATAGCAAATTGTAGAAGAGTCCAAAAATCATGAATCCACTATGACTGTCATTCCACATGCCTGAAAATTACTTCCAATATTATCTTCATCACAGATTGGGAAATCTGAAATGTGAGACATTTCTAAGCACTCTCCCTTAAAGCTCCCTTAAAGCTCAAGGATAGAACACAGCATAATGACCCAGTCTCATTACCTTGCTTGAAAGCAAACATAAGAATCACCGGTACTTTCAGCATCTCAAGAATGAGCAGTTCAACCCTCAAAACACAATCATACTGAGCCATAACGAACATTTTGCCTAATTCAGGAAAGGATCCTCTGCCCTCTTTTCACTTGTGACACGTTACCACACACATTCACTCACTTTCCATGATATCGTCTACAAAGAAACGTAGATGGAGTTCAGTAAGCGGATTTAATTTGTTATACAATGTGAGGCTTCACCTGCTTTACTACAGACAATCAACTGTCAAAGAGAGCACTTGAGAGAGAAGCGACTAGGCTCGAACAAGGTCAGTCGGAAGAAGGGTTGTGCAGATTTCAGTGTGTGAATCGGGTACTAAGACGAGACCTCCTGGGTCTTACAATTTCGGTTTTATTGATGGGCCCCGGTAAGGGGGCAGTCCAAAAAAAGGGGTATGCCGGTCAGTGTACCCAGCGCACGGTATTCTTTAGTAAAAGGCGAAAGAATAGCTCGCTCTGTGCTGAGCACCCGGCTCCGTGTCAGGGAAAGTCTCGAGAGTCAGCTTATATACACGCTCAGTGTGAGTGCCTGCTGCAACTGTTATGGGGTAAACTAGTCATATACACATCTCAATGATAGATTTGAAAATCTTAAGGCTCCAATGCCCTCCGATGGTGTTATCGCTTCCTGGCCGACGCAAAAAAATTAATCCATCAACCTCCCCATGCATGATCTGCAACATTCACTATTGTCTTGCATTTTTCGTCGTCCCTGTTTTCGTGGTAATGAAGCAATCTCTCAGTTGCAGAAAAGAAAAGAAAAGAAAACAGTCACTGCTTCAGCAGTCACCGAACAGGTATTCAATCTGCGAATATTTGTGGGGAATGTCAGCTTTGAAATAAGTCCTGTTCGGATCCTGATACAAAGTTTTACATCACAGATATGAAAATTTCATGATCCAATGCCGCGGCAGTGTAACATTCTTCCAATCGCACCGGTAACATCACAGGAAACAGATAGATCGTCGATGATCGGATTCGAATCACCGATCTGTGATTTGCGAGTAAGGAATTCCAATGTAGGGTTTTGGAGTTGGTGAGACAGATCTGTGATTTGTGGGTGACGTATTCCGATTTAGGGTTTTGGAGTTGGTGAGGGCCGCGCGAACGCGAGCCCCCGCTGCCACAAATTATGACGTGTGTGCCTCCCGTAGGAAGACACTAGAGTCGCCCGGCCCGAAGTGCAATGGGGCAGGCTTCCCTAGGCCATCCACCTTCCGGATCATGGATTGACCCCGCCCAGGTAAGTGAGGAGAGCGTCGGACTCTCCTCTACTTGTATGCCTGACGAAACCCATAGGCCGCCGAAAGCTATGGGATATATGTCGTTCCCATCTCTCATGCTGCACAATACATCCATACTGCCTCAGGTATCCTTACAATACCGTGCATCCAACCCAAGTGCACGAAACCAAGCTCCCATCGACATTCAGAGACGCGAAAATCCTCAAAAATGTCCGTCTCTGATCATGTTCATGAATTTCTCCAAAAATTTGTGCGACATCGATGGTGATGTACCCTAATAATAGCCATCTTTGTGAGCTCAAAGTGTTCTGAAATCCACACATTTGATAAACCTTGGGACTCTCTCGTGAGACCTGGTTCATTCTGAGAATCTGACATGAGAAAATCCTGAACAGATGCTTCGTTCGAATGCACCGAATTGTGTGCGAAATCTTGTAAAGATTCAAAAGATTGGGAGATGGGTGGAAGTACTCTCAAACATACCCTTTGTACTGAACATGCTCTGAACGCCACAAGGATAAACCCTAATGCTCTCTACCTACACTACGTAGTGATAAACCCGAAAATGGCAACATGAACCGCTCAGATTCCTGTCAATATGCACGAATTCTGTGTAAAAATGTGAATATCTATCGAGTACTATGGAAATCGCTAGCTCGGGGAGGGAGATGGAGCGGGAGCGACAAGGTCACCACTGCAGCAAGATTGATGCTCACATCAAGGTCGAATCTCTCAGTCGATGCAACATCGATCAGAGATCAGTGAATCAACCCCTGTATACTCACAGTCGATGCTCACATTTGATTCTCAACTCAATAGGCCATGACACTAGGCTATTGAGACACTCTTGCTGATTTCACTATGAATTTGGAGATTCAGATCATGAATTGCAAATGATTTGCCAATTGTGGGGACACATGTAGAATCGGCAACCTCACCTCGGCAAATGTACCTGCCTGCTACATTCTGCAGGAAATAATACATGGAAGTTCGCCGATACTACATCTTAGCCCCAAGTGTGTGTGAAATAGGAGCTTGTGTTGTAATATAGAAAGTAGTGAATTGCATGTTGAGAAGTTTTGAGAGCACATCAAAGTCAGTTGTGAACTTTTGAATTCAAATGAGGCAGCCGCCAACAGTGGTCATGAAATTTGTCTGATTTTGCATTTTGTGTGGAAATATGGGCCAAACTGTTTGTGCAATTAAGGTAGAGTGTCCTAAAAGCGCCACCTTAAGAGATCTGACCTATTTTTAGCACTAGTAAATTCAAAATAAAATTATGACCACATTTGAAACAGGTTTTCGGGAGGATTGCAAAAATTTGCAACATGTAATTCGCATTTGCGAATTTTATACAAAATTCCAAAGTGGTAAGTAAGATTTGACCCAAATGCGTTACATACAAATGAGGTACATCTGTATCTTCACAATCTACAAATGAGGACAGATCGCTTTTGGGTCCTGTGGCGCTTTTAGGACTGCCTACCATAGTGGAGTTGATGACAAGCCCCTATTTTTGTATCATGGGTCTCTCTTTAAACACTAGACTGCATGCCTCTCTCAAACTGTGGGCACTTATCCAAGCTGCCCCCATTCTTTGACATCGCCCGGGGTTGGCTTAGAGCATTGCACAACATGCCCTACTAAGGCCCGAAATTTACAAAATGCCAGAAAATTAGGAATTTTTTTTCCGAAGTTTACTGAGCCTATATGATAGAATCACCCACCTCTTGTAAAAAAATTATCAAAAAATACTAATTTTTTCCCAGAAACTGACCAGAACTTCAAATACCCAATTCAGGTTTTAAGGATATTTAGGGGTTAAGCTTAGAAACCACTCGACTTATCAATCCACTTTTTTGTAATAGGTTGAGTATGGCTTGAAACTTTAGTACCACTGAATCTTTCATGAAATAGTAAAGTTTGATAGGAAATAACTTAATACAAATGAGAATATTCAAAATTAATTACCGAGAGTTAGTGTCTGAAAGACTATTTATAAATAACAACTTTTGGAGTGAAAGCCCTCTCTAGGATGAATATGATACAAACAAGAATACAAAACCAAAGGCAAACCAAAAGCCTAGAGTTCAAAAAGGTACCTAGAGCAAGAAGAGAGTTACATTTAAGTCTACTCAGATGAGCTTAATGTAATACCAAGCCAAGCCCTTATGGCTATAATAAAATACTACATAAATTAAAGTTCCCGACCATCACTCCAAAAATTTACTTGCTCCATCAAAATATTTTTAGAAGCCCAAAATTATATAATGTAGCCGCTTCGTCTATTACTCTTATGACTAGTTGCTCAAAAATTGCCTCCGCAATTTGGTGGCTTTAACTTTGTTTTTTTGTGAAAATTGCAAAGACTCTTGTTTCAAACCTCAATTCCGTTAATTTGGCAATATTCTGGTAAAATGGCACGATTTAAGGTGGATAAAATGAAAAAAACAACACTCCTTTTTGTCATTTTTTGACATAATAGAGCAAATTTTTCTGAGCGGCCGCTCAAAACCAGAGATATTTCTGAGCGGCCGCTCAAAACCAGAGATATTTCTGAGCGGCCGCTCAAAACCAGAGATATTTCTGAGCGGCCGTTGAGAAAAAACTGCCCTTCAACAGAATTTGAAGGTCAAAATTCATCAAATAGTGTGATATTATGGAATTTTTGATGATATTACAGAAATTTGTTGATATAATGGAAGATGTGGGTGATATAAAAAAACGTGCCATTTTGCAAGCATAAATCTTTGAGATTTTGAGTTCAAAAATATGCCGGTAAAATGGCACGTTTCAGAAACGCGACCAAATTGGCACAACATGGCTTTGGCAATATGGCACAAGGAATTGTGCCATTTTAACAGAATTGAGGTTTTCATGATCCATGAGTGGTGCCTTTATAACCTAGATTTAGATCATCAGTAAAAAAGTGTCCTCCCTAAACCAAGAATTACACTTATGAGTACGCGAAGGACGCTTAGTACACCCCTAAGTATACTTGTGAGAGTAAAACACCATTTCCCAAAAATCCATCGAAGCGGAGCACAATCGCATATTCAGATGAAGAATTAGAGTGTCATCGTGAATCACGAAGCATAGTATCTGCGGAGCATGTGAACGAGCATGTAGACAGATGAGTCGCAAAAAAATGATGAATCTTAGTAGTACGTCAAGCGAACAATCACTGGGCTAGCTTCTCTAGCCTTACGTTTAGATGTGCACGTTGGAAGATCCTAAGGTTTTTACCACTATTGATGAACCATGGAATAGAATGAGAATTTGGGGCATGGTTGCTGACGTGACGCGAAGTTGATGTGCTATTGCATATGGGCAATCATTGATTTGGTGAAATAGATAATGTAACCTCTGAACATCCTTGCCTATTTTTAGCCAAAAAACACATCTTCAAAAAAATTGTCATAGATGAAAATGAAGGCAACTTATTCACATTTCAACCAGACAAACTCATGGTAAACTTATTGTAAATCATGTGAACCAAATTTTTAAGTCATGAACCCTCATAAATGAAGTATAGTCCAAACACCATTCTTGTAGTGGTTTTTGAAAAGCACAAAGTAGCTTGTTCGAGTGCATCAAGCATAAATATCGTCATAAGTCCTAGGCGGTATGTATGGAGTTCTTTTGATGGCTACATAATCTTTAGTATATTTGACTTTCTTAAAGTCGGTATATACTTTGAAGGCTTCAAATCCAAGATCTTTGAAGTCAAATGCATCAACAGATTTAAACAATTCTTCCAATTCTTCAAAGAAATTGTCATCTAGAATTATAACTTGTTTCAAATCTCCGAAAGGGATTTTAATGTTTTCTTCATGTTCACTAGTCCTAAATCCAAGCATAAACCTTCTAATTGATTTATTTTCAGTTGTTGCACAAATCTTCTCCCAGAAATTCATTTTCTTCTTAGGCTCAGACATGGTCAATATTTGATATCACAAATTTCATTCGAACATAAAAAAGAAGTTTCTTTGTATTTTTACAATACAAAGATAGCACTCTAGTCAATAAGATATATAAAAAATGTATGAAGGTTATGAAATATGGCTTATACATCACAATCAATAGTAAAAGCAATGAAAAAGTAAGATAATTATACCATAAAGTAAAAATAACTGAAATAAAGTTGACATTGAAGTAATAACTTTTTATAAATGTTTTGGATGAAAAGTTAGGATGAGTGCAAGAAAAGTAAAATCCAACACTTATTTACGAAATTAAGAATTGTATATAGAAAAGAAAAAGAAACTCAAAATATGTTCCTCCAATCTCAATATCTTATTCTATTTTAACGATTGTACTCATTGTAGTGATGGAATTTTACTCTATTGAAGCAAATTTGAAGCAAATAATCATGACTAAATTCATTTTGGCATGGTACCACCTAATCAATAAAGAAAGAATCATAGGGTAAAAACTTAGCAAGGTAATAATTATGGTACCTCATATCTCCTTTACCAACCTAGTCTTTCTTTTTTTGAGAGAATTCTATCTATTAGAGTATCTTTTTTTGAAGCCATGTCAAGACAAATCTCACCAATTCACAATCCAAGCACGTATAACAGTACAAGGTATATACGATGCTCAAAAACTACATAGGATCAAAAACTACACACTTGAGGCATTCAACAAGGAAGTACATTATAGCTTCCAACTTCAACTTCTGATGTTTCCATGGTGTACATTTTGGAGTGTATTGTTCTAGGAACACCAACTCTTGGCACTTCCAAAAATTATAAATAGTCGAAAATATACCCAAAAATTAATAATTTCAATTCATACATACTTTGCATATTTTCAAAACCTCATAGAAGAAGAAGAGAAACTCCAACCTATGTAGAGGCCAGCATGAATAGAGTGTTCCTTCGACCTATCCTTGGATGTATGCGCGGAGGTCATCACACCAATGGCAGGACTACTAACCCTTCTCGGGGTGAAGACTCAAAAACTGATATTGCATAACAAGTTTGCCTATCTGAACATCTATAATTTGCGCAGTTTTTGAACATGTTACTTTAGAATTAGTCATCTAACATAACAAAAAGCAATGGATTCTCAAATGGTTTGTTTTTAAGTTATCATACAATCCAATATTCTCCCATTATGTTCGGACAAAGCAAGGCATTGTCCACCTTAGTACGTACTCAATTGTCAAAGGCGAGGACGCTAAAGCATGAGGAGCTCTGCCACCAAAGAAGTCGTATTCACACTCGAACACCCGCACATGCCATAATTTATCACATTATTTTCCATGACGCAAAAATTGCGAATTTAACTTCCACCTTTCAATTTCTATATCGAATGAGGTTTGTGTGGAGGCTCTCTCACGTGAGAGGCTTTTGTTATGACCATGCCATGAGCATGTCAACCTAACCCAAGATGCTTAACTCTTAGCCCTAACTTCGGTCCTTTTCACACCAAATCGAGATCTTGTTCCTATAAAAAATGTCGTCCTTCCCAATAAACACATCTCAAAGTTAGTACTGTCAAATTGTACAAAACTTGGTAATTAAGGTAATTCGCCAATTTTAAACAAAATCTTTTCGTTGAAGATTCGCACGTGGATCATTTGGAGGCCATTTTCCTTTTTAGCCACTCAAATGTGGATGCTAAAAAGGAAAATTAGAATGATAAGAAAAAAAGGCCGAGCTTCAACAACTTATCGGCATGCATGTTCCACAATCTCGGAAGATGCGGACTGCTGACTTAACGGACAATGACCCATAATTTTGAAAATGGACGTTCAACCCACTAACCAAGAATTGGTTTTCAAGATGGTACTACTAACCGTAGTGGTAAGGGATCGACATCCATTTGGTACAGTCGGTTGAGAACATGGGGTCCCAGAAATTTATGGACTTTGAGCATCAGCATCAATAATACCGCTAATAGTGCAATCGACAACCAAAATAAGTTATCGTATTATGACGTAATGTACTATAGCGATACTATTTTGTTGTACGCTTGTTCAAGAGATTCATATATTCGGTCGGATATTGTTAAAACAATGAGGCACAAACAAATTGTTGAAATGTACGTTCTAGGTTGATAATAAATACTTCTTAAAGTCGAAGCAAAAAAATTTGGGGATTTTGTTGGATTCTACTTAGAGGAAAAAAATTCAAATTTACGAAAGTTCAAAATTGGGATTTTGACAATCAAATAATTGATTGGTCAAATATAGCCAAACTATGGCTATCAATCTAAGGTACACATGTTGATGATATTTCAACGTGTTTACACCAATGAGGAGACTCATAGTATCCTTCTTATTGATTTTGTATACCATGAGCATAGAAGAGAGTTAGTAGAAAGTTCGTGAGAAACTTATTTGAAGATTAACCCTTAAACGCCCCCAAGGTGACCCGAGGGGTCACCTTCCAACAGAATCTTCTTTGTAGCTCTCACTGTACTCAACTTTTCACTTATATTTTGATGTCAAACTGGTCACCTTCTTGTGATGCATTCAAAAAGTGAAATTTTACAATTCAAATCACAATTTGTATGAGTGATTTTGTGCTTTGAAAGGATTGTGGTAGCGAGGTTGGGGTTGTACATAACCTTGTAGGAGGTTGCAAGCTCATCATTGATTGGTGCATTCATGATGCCCTTGTTCAAAAAGTGCACTATTCATGATGCCCAAGTCCAAAAGATGTTGTGATCCAATTTTGGGCTGCCCGTTTCACACCCCATGGGCGTTTAAGGGTTAATCTTATGTATGCTTAGAAAAAGAAGATGGGAAATTTTTTCTCTGAAAGTACTAAGAACTCTAATTAGTGTAGAGCTCTAATTACTCATCCAACATCAGTGTGCCGACACCGGTGTATATGTGGTTTGAGTATACAAGTCCAATTGCTATATATGTAGACCAGGGTCTGGGAAATAATTTCATCCATACTGGCTAATATCCTACATTTCCCTTGTCCAACCAGTTGTAGGTGAAACTATCCCGGCAATTGTCTCATTTTATACTGAGAATAGAAAATTTCTTGTAATTTTCATCGGTTTTAACTGTTGTTTTCAAGAACCAACCGGCTAATAGGATATTTCCATCGGCTGATAATGAACTAGTAGTCGGTTTTTGATGTGGACCACCATGTAGCAAGTTTGGGTGTAAATTGCAAGTTTGCCGCAAGGGGACTCAGACCACATGTGCACTAGACAGTACTACTATCCTTATCCCTTCTCATTGAAGGGGGTATTTGGAGAAAGAGAGGACAATGTAACCAATTTTTCATTATCATTATTATTTGATATCCATAAGAGCTAAAAACATGGACAGGAGTAGAATGGAGGTGCTTGGCATGACTGAGCAAGCAAATGATTCCCAAATGATGATTGAGGATGCGCAAATGGCCATAAGAGAATGAATGAGCATATCAGATCGTAACTTCCAACCTAACTCATCACTACTAACAACAACTGCCTCTCAGGCTCCGAAATTTATGGTACCGTAATAAGGGCCTATTGGATAGAACCACTGAGAGCCCCCACTGCAGATATATCGACCTTTCTGTTTCCAGCCTCCCTTCCAATGACAAATTTTAACGAAGTATGATATAGCCTAAGTTTTAACCCCTAAAGGTCCTTGATACAAAATTGTTTTAATTATCAAAAAGAACCTTCTTCTATTTCAGGTGCAAAGAAACTCAATCTAAGCATTGATTAGAGGATCCAACCGTAGGATCTTGAAGTTAACTTGACCCTTTTCTTGAATGTCAAATTTGAACCGTTAATTTTTCTCCAATTTTGAGATTATAATGGTCAAAGTTAGCTGAATTTTCTCCCTGCGGAAATTCCAAAAAGCGATTTCCGCTTTCTTGGACCTTTAGGGGTTAATGAGCCTGCTATTGCTCGCATGCTCTTCAAACTGCCAAAAGAGCATCTTAACCGGTCCTAAAGGAGAAGCTCAACAATGATCTCCAATAGTCATATCTGAAATCTGTGAGCAAAGTTCTGACTTTGAGAATTTCTATTGCATGATCGATCTTGTTCAGAACTGTCCAATTAGTTTACCCACCAAATTTTTATCAAATTTCACCAACGAATCTTGAGGTGCCTTGTCAAAGTCAAAGTCAATGAGTCAAAGTTTGACTTTTTGTACTCTTTTCTATGCAGATCGACCCAATTCGGGCCTCTCTCTCTCTCTCTCCTTGATTGATCATGGCCTTTTGTGCCCGTTGCGTAGCTAGCCATGATAATTGACGCTTTGGATGTCGGGAGGAGGGAGGT
The DNA here is from genome assembly GCA_037043015.1 of Bryum argenteum. NCBI lineage: Eukaryota > Viridiplantae > Streptophyta > Bryopsida > Bryales > Bryaceae > Bryum > Bryum argenteum. The sequence goes on from CM073330.1 coordinate 9,924,163, forward strand.
GGGGCCAATGGAGTTAGGAGAAAGACTCCCACTCATAAGCTTACTAGGAGGGTTGTCTTATGCGACACTGTTGAACGTCAGACAAACACGACAATTAGATAGACATTCACCCTCGGAGGAGGTAGACAACATCGAAAATTTTCTATTGAACATTCCGTTGAACTTGACGTCAGACGGACATGTCAAATACGACAATTTAAACAAACAAGACTGAAAGTATGTCATATAAGACAACCCTCTTTACTCGGGCAATGTGCACAATGTATAACAACTCTACAAAGACTACGCTCTCCTTTTTCGTACCCATATACACCTTGATCACCTTTGACTAGGTACACAAAGAGCTTCACTACTCCCAAATCGAGACACACACTAGCACAACTCTCCGGTTGATGAATCAATGGCATTTTAATTTATTTTTTTTAACTTTTAAAAATAAAATAAAAATAATTCTGAAATACGATTAAACAAAAAGAGAAGTGCAGGGATTGATTTGCTGATTTCCTTGTCGTAAAATTGTAGTTGCAAGATCAGGACATGATTGTGAGTTGTACTGTACCAAGACGTGTTGCGCTCATAAGTCCGGGGCTCCAGCACCATTGCAGGCGGACGGAAGTACGAGCAAGAGAGCAACATTCAACAAATGTGAGAGTGAGTAACACCAACCGGCCAACCGGCAGGGCTAATCATGCTGCTTCCCTTCTTCTTTGCATTTTTATCCGTCTCTCTAACACAATCAAGCTTTCTTCTTGATATACCGTATTCTTCTCTGCCACTTTGAGATCATATGCATATGAATTCGACAACATCATTAATCATTTCATGTTGTACATAGATGTTTCAAGGCTCTACATACTTCTCCCGTGCATATGACTATCCTCAAAACCTCAATTTGATTAACCCCTAACGGCCCAAGGGGTTTGAAGAGGAACACTTTGTGTATTCCCTAATTCTTATGGATATTTGTGCTTAAAATACTATATGAAGATCTGAACTCCTGAAGGTCCAAAAAAGTCAAAATGGTTTTTTTGCAATTTTGGGGAGCCTGGATGAAGGGGTTAAAAGTAATGTTTTTGCCAAAGATTTTTACTCGGTGCTCCCTACATTGCAAAGTGTATGTGGTAATTTTTGCAATGCCGAAGTCTAGTTTTAGGATCTTCATCTATAAATTTTAGGTTTCAAGTCAAGATAGGGCAGTTTAAATTTTGATTTTATTATTTTTTATTATTTTATTTTAGAAATATTTTCAATACCAAACTATTACTCAAGTTCTAAAGTGATATAATTCAAAACGTTCTTTCTGTTTCACAAGAGTAGCCCCCAAATTTTTTGAAAACTATCTTCATAATTTTAGTAAATTTTGAATTACTTCTTACAAAATTTTATTGAAACTCGAGATTTTGGAATTTTTTCAATTTTTTTTTCTTGACATTTCACGAATTCACAAAGGCACCTACTCGCCGTTTAGATCTTTAATAGAACCAAATATATTAATGAAATGCATATTTTACTATGCTATTGTTTTTAGACCTTCTTCTAGAAAAAAATTGCATGAAGGTTAAAGAAGCATAATGAGTCTCTAAAATTTTGCATGAAGGTTAAAGAAGCATAATGAGTCTCTAAAATTTTGCATGAGCGTACCCAACTTGATTACCTACTTGGAAAAAAATTATGAAAAATGTTTGGAGCAACAATCTTCAAGTCTCCCTTGGCACTATTTAGACTATGTCTTTCAAGCAAATCCCAAAATAAACCTCTCCAGTCAACTTTGAACATTACAATCTTAGAGTTGGTAAAGATCAAAAGGTTGGAATTTTACTTGGAATTAGTGCAGGTAGTAAGGTTCAAGCTCTTATGATTGACGATACAGAAATGTAAATTAAAGTGAAAGCATGCCTCAACTTGTACAAGGTGGTCAAAAATCGCAATTTTTGGTTTTGGAGGTCCAAGAAGCGCACGGGCCTTCAGGGGTTAATTATTAGATTAGATTGGTACAGTTAAATTTCTCAAAATAGTAACTATCTAATTAGTAATGAATTAATGAGACTAAAGCTTTGAAAATGATAAAAATCACACTTTCTATTTTTAGTATTTAAAATTTGATATGATTGGCTAAAACTTAATAATATGTGATAAAATGGAAAGAGGCCACGAATAACCTAACCAACATACCATTAGTTTCTAATAATAGTAATTTTACAACACTATGAAAACCTTGCCTTGTTTGAGCTTGAAGGCTTGGTGTTAAACAATCTATAACTCCAAACGAAGTTTTGTAAATTGGATGTAGTTCTCAACTTACCAAACTTCTAGAAAACAACTTTTTCTTGAAGTCAACAGCTCCTCAAAAGTTTTTCTTTTTCTTGGAGTCAACAGCTCCTCAAAAGTCAGAATGGACCATACAATGGTTGATTGGCTCTTAGGGGTTAAAATCACGCTATTCCATGTGCTATTTCATCACACCAGATTTTACATATGTGCATACAAATTGATATATTCTGTAATACCACATTTTTTTAATAATATCACTCATTTTTCATAACAGCACATTCAAATTCTGTTATATCACATGGTTTTTGAGCTTCACTTGAAAAAGTGAATGTGTGCCATTTTGACGGCATAACGCCATTTATATGAAATTGAGGTTCTACACTAATAATGTTCCTTTGTGTAATACTACGATTAGTGTTCCGTTGAAGATTTATCTCTACCACTATTTGTAAATATAAACTTGATCTTTCACATAGAGGTATACTCAAATTGAGATTTAAAGGCTCATTTTCAACAATTAAAAAGGCACGTAAAGAATCATTGGATTGAAGATCCAAACAGTGAGATCATGCCTTACTACCGTGCTACATAAACAAAAAACAAAACTTGAAAAAAAAGTAAAACTCAAGTTTTTGTGTATTTTTCACGTTTCTGCATTTTAATCAATTTTGGGCTAGTATTGAGAATAAATGAACATATCCTACAGTTTGGGCAATTTTCAACAAATTTCAAACAATGTTTTCAAACTTTGACTGTGAAGTTCTCCTGAACTAGAAGGAGTTTAAAAGCATGATATGACTTTTCGGGAAGGTATGAAAAAAATCTACCACCTACCAAAGGTTCCAGCTTCATAAGATTCATATTCAGTTAAGCACAAGCTGTCAAGAAGCCAATCGACCCAAATCGCGTGGGCCTTGACTTTAGGGGTTAATCTCGATTAGGTCTCAAATTGTTGATTATATGTTAATCACATATGGTCATCAAATATATGGTTATAATAGTGATTATTTGGCTACAAGATTACCAATAGTCATATTTTCAATCATTTACTTCTAGTCGCTCCGACACGACTACTCCCATAGTCATAGACTCAGACTCATAGTGACTCTTTCCTTGAAATCTCTTGCAAGTACAATTTATTAATATTCCGAGCTGAAATTGTAAATCCATAATCACGTACTCTTCACTCTAACTTGATTTCTGTCATTCGAACCGCTTAAGAAGCACGGAATGCAGCACCTGATTTGACCAAATCTGCACACCCATGCTCAACTGTTTAATCAGATTCACAGTACTTATCAGATGCAACTCTGATATGCAAAAAATCAAAGTTAGGGTACCCCACTGGCAGTACAGTAATCCGTGTGAACAAGCATCTCCAGTGATGTGAAATGGCTGCCATTCCTAAAGCAGCCTGATCATGCTAACTCCAACTTCTCACTCCCACATTACTAGAATCACTTAGCTTACTACAAACTGTAAACAAGAACAAACATATGGCTCAAAATAATAATAAAACCGGCTATATAGTGCGTGGATTTCTAGTAGTGCCAGTCCCTCAAAATTTCTCGAGCTCCGATCAGAAATGGCGTTTTAAATAGTTCTGTGCATGCAGCTCCTTGCTCAAGTCCAAGCTTTGCATGCTAGCTAGTATTGATCCTGCGAGCCGATGATCAGTCTATATCCCCCTGCAACCACCACTCTAGTCGATGATTGATTGAATCGAGCTGGTGGAGATTTAAGTGTTGCCACCAGTCGGGTGAGTGACGACAGTTTTGTTTTTGGCGATGGCGATTCGACTGTGCGTGCTCGTGGTGGTGGTGATGGTGCTGATACGGGACGGGGCGGCGATGGAGTATGCCTGCAATTTCGATAAGGATGCCAGCTTGAAAGGAATGCCGTTTTGTGATGTGTCCTTACCGGATGAGGTCCGAGTGAAGGACTTGGTGTCGAGATTAACATTGGGTGAGAAAGTGTCCCAGCTCGTGAACACCGCGGAGGCCATTCCTCGTCTCGGCATTCCTGCGTACCAGTGGTGGCAAGAAGGCTTGCATGGTGTCGCTCATGTGCCTTTCGGCGGCACCTTGCCTACCGCCACCAGCTTCCCGCTCCCCATCCTCACTACCGCTTCTTTCAACAAAGATCTCTGGCACCAAATCGGCCAGGCAAGCAAGCGTCCACTCATCCCATGCACCAGCAATTAAGAGAGGCAAAGATTGATGGGAGTTGCATTGGTGTGCAGGTGGTGTCGACGGAAGCGAGAGCGTTTTACAATGAAGGCGTGGCGGGGTTGACGTACTGGTCGCCGGTGATCAATATAGTGCGTGACCCGCGGTGGGGTAGGATTCAAGAGACTTCTGGTGAGGACCCGACGACTACGAGTGCATACGCTGCGGCGTTCGTGCGCGGAATGCAAGAGGGAAGCTCAACGAAGCGGTTGAAGCTGTCGGCGTGTTGCAAGCATTTCACTGCTTACGATGTTGATAACTGGGAAGGCGTCGATCGCTACCACTTCGATGCCAAGGTGACCCAGTGGCTCCAAGTGCACATCACAGCACATCAAATGCAATGCCCATTGTAATCAGTCCACTAAATTATAGTATCTCGACAAATCAAACAACAGTACAGCAGCTCTCCTAGTGGGTTGGGATATCAAAATCTCTGCTTAAAAATGCTCATAAATTTATGCGCAATGGCTATTAGAAAGCTGTTTCGAAAGCTAGAAGTCAATTCGTAAAAATGGAGGACCATAGAAACACTGTTTGCAATCAAGCCACTAAATTGGTCACGGTGCAGTTTCGCGAAACAGTAGCGTCTCTCCATTAGACTGGAGAACAAAATGATCTGCTCAAATTTAAGCGCAATGGCCAATACGATGCTGTTTTGAGAGCTAGCAGATTGATCACACTGCGGTATCACAAATCGAATGACGGTGGCGGTTCTCGTAATGCTCATTGTGGGAAATCGCAGGCTGTTTGAGTTACAAACATCTTCTAGTGGTACCGCTTAAAATGTGACCGTGCGGTAATATTTCGCTGTGATTCATAGTATGGCAGTGGAATTGGAGCTGCAATTGTGATGGAACAGAGGAGGTGGTGGTGCAGGTGACAGAGCAGGACTTGGCGGACACTTACAACCCGCCGTTCAGGAGCTGCGTGCAGGAGGGGCAATCGACGAGCCTCATGTGTTCTTACAACAAGGTGAACGGCGTGCCCACATGCGCCAACCACGACTTCCTCGTCAACACCGTGCGCAACACTTGGGGACTCAACAGGTAACTAAGCCATCCAATCCCAAAATAGTACAAATAATGAAACACTACTAGTCACAATTGCTTATACTCACGGATCATGTGGCAGGTACATCGTCTCGGACTGCGACTCTGTCATGGTGATGCACGAATCGACAAATTACTCGCCCACCACTGAGGACGCAGCCGCCGATGCTCTCAATGCAGGTCAGTCAATCTTGCTCTAGCCCCGTTGGTTTCGATTGTGGGAGCAACAGTGACGGAGTGTTGAGCATGGCTTGCAGGATTGGATCTCAACTGCGGGGACTATCTGGCATCGTACACGGAGGGCGCGGTGCAAATGGGCAAAGTGAAGCAAGAGCGAGTAGACAGCGCAATCTTAAACCTCCTCGCAGTCCGGATGCGTCTCGGAATGTTCGACGGACACCCGTCCTCCCAAGAGTTCGGCAACTTAGGCCCAGCCGACGTCTGCACATCATCCCATCAGGAGCTCGCGCTGGAGGCAGCTCGACAAGGAATCGTCCTCCTGAAAAACGACGGCAACACACTCCCACTCTCACGAAGCCTCAAGTTGGCAGTGATCGGTCCAAACGCGAACGCATCGCATACCATGCTGGGCAACTACGAAGGTATCCCCTGCAAGTACATCACGCCCCTGCAAGCCCTCGGAAATGCCCATTTCGCACAGGGGTGCATTTCGACCGCGTGCCAACACGACGACCTCATCGAACCCGCCGTTCAAACCGCTGCTCAGTCGGACGCCGTGGTGCTCGTCATGGGATTATCCCAAGTGCACGAATCCGAGGCTCTCGATCGAACGAGCTTGCGCTTGCCCGGAAACCAGGAGCGGCTGATCAATGAGATTGCCGCGCTCGGGAAGCCGGTGGTGCTCGTGCTGATGTGCGCGGGGCCAGTGGATGTCAGCTTTGCGAAGTATGATAAGCGGATTCAAAGTATTCTGTGGGTGGGGTATCCGGGTCAATCTGGAGGGCAAGCGATTGCCGAAGTGATATTTGGGGATCATAATCCTGGTGGGAAGCTTCCGGTCTCGTGGTACCCCGAGGAGTACACGAAGATTAGTATGACGAACATGGCGATGCGCCCCTGTGGAGATTACCCTGGACGCACGTACCGATTCTACAGGGGTGAGACGATCTGGAGCTTTGGCTATGGCTTGAGCTTCACGAGTTTTAAGCATTCGTTCGCCATGGCGCCTAGCTCTGTCACTCACCCTCTGCTCTGCGATTCGCATCAATCCTCCTCGCAAACAACAGTTTGCCCTCAAGCAAATCAAGGTGCGCTACAAATCCATCGATCCCGCGTTTCATCCGAACTCAGAAACTGGAACCAATGCCATTCTAACACAAAGTCATTGCAGGATGTAACCAACTCAACGTTTTTTTACCACATCTCAATCCACATCCAGGAGATTCCTAACCACTTAGAAGGTCACTACCCACTCCAAAATCCACCGTTCATCTTTCCTTTCTTTTTAACAACAAAACAAGGTGCACTAAAGATCCATCGGAATCCCATCCTTCATATTAACTCAGAAACTAGAACCTCAATCTGGTACCATTTCGACATGCAGGGTGCTTCTCCGTGCTAAAATTCAATCATTCAATTGCTTAATCTTGCTACAAAATACATAATACACAGCAGTTCCTTTTCCGAAGCTTTCTTCCTACTTCACATTCCACCATCTTTCCTTCCTTTTCAGAATCCACCATCTTTCCTTCCTTTTCAGAATCCACCATCTTTCCTTCCTTTTCAGAATTCACCATCTTTTCCTCAACATATTTCTGGCATAAACTGCAAGTGAGGGCTGGGTGGGTGGAAATGCTTGATTTGGGTGTGCTGTGAGTGAGCAGGGGAATGTGCAACGCCCTCCAATTTCGAGGTGCACGTAAGCGTGGAGAATGCGGGAAGCCGAGGAGGCCACCACGCGCTGCTTGTATTCTGGACGCCTCCATCAGCAGGCACGAACGGCGTGCCATTGAAGGAGCTGGCGGCGTTCGAGGCCGTGTATGTGGAGGCGGGCGAGACGAGCAACGTGGTGCTCAACCTGAATCCGTGTCGCCATTTGGGCACCGTGACTGAAGATGGCACTCGCGTTGTGGAAGCTGGCGCTCACATTCTCAGCGCTGGCGACGCCACTCACTCGTTGAGCGTTGCTCATGATACTGATATCGAAACCTGATGATTCTTTCATTCTTTATTACATTGATTTCATTATTTTATTTTATTTTCGTTCTCTCTGACTGATAGGATTACAATCTGATTCAAGAGAATTTTGTATCATAGTCATGTACTAACCTATGAGTAATAGATCCAGAAATGAGAATGGATTTGAATGAATTTGTGTTGATGAGAGTCATGTGATATGATTTTTGCAATAAAAGTTGTGAAGCAGACAAACACTCCACCGAGGTGGGTGAAATTTTGTCTAACTTGAATGTACAATCATAGTAACTGCCGTTGTGTATACACACCTTTTGCTTGATAAATATTTGCAACTCACTCACGCATAGACATGATTAATTTCCTTACTGTATCAACCTCATTGCTATACCAAACTTCTTGCAAATTTCTCTCAGAAGTCCTTGTTAGTGGGTTTCTTCTCCGACATTCTCATACAACAATCTACTTCATTCCAAACTCCAAAGGTATTCTATAGGATTCAAGTGAAGAGATTAAGTCGGATGTCAAATTAGTTGAAACTTTTGTGCTAACAACCAATCTGTAACATGCTTAGAAGTATGTTTGGGATTGTTGTTGTGCTGAAAAAAAACATTCTCCTCCCGGTGAATCATGCATGTGTATAGTATTCATGAGTTTTATCTCCAAAATTTCATGATACACAGACTTATCTATGTTCCCTTCTATAAGAGTATAAGACAAAGGTTGCCAACTCCCTCTCAAATCATACATCCCCAAACCTTAATATTTCCACCTTCAAATCCAATATTTGGTTGTACATGGTGATGTGAAAGATCTTGTCTTCTCTTCTTTTGACAATATTACCTCTCATCTAAGCCAAATAAATTGAAGATTGCTTCATCTAAAAAAATACCACATAACTCCAATCCATCCAACTTGCGTGCCTATACTTCTTTGTCCATATGTGTATTAACATGTTTTGTACTTCCTTGACAAAAATGGCGTTTTAGTGTTCACTCTTGCTCTGAATCCTTGCCTCTGAAGACATTTTCTAATTGTATTGTCACTCAAATCCAATCCTTAATATTGCGTTCTCTACCCATTATTGCAGTTGTACCATTAGATGGTGCATTCAACACCCTTACAAGAACCATACGATCATCACATCCATCAAAAATTAGAGATCTCCCTTGTAAAAAAGCATTTCTCAAATGACCTCTCATTGTACACCTCAATACAATAGCATGGCAAGTGCTTTGAGAGATGCCTAAAACTGCTAAAATTTCGGACTATGTAGCTCCTCTCTCATTCATTTAAAGAACTATCTCACGTTTAACAAGAGACCTTCTAAGAGCCATAGCTAATTAAGAGCGATCTTACTCAATCACAATGAAATTTAAAATGCAAGAGGTCTCCATAAATACATGTTGGTTGTCAAAAACTTTAGATGCACAACTTGTGTGCATAATGAATTGAACACCTATGATTGACACATCATGAACACTTGCCCTTGCAAGTGACTCAATGTCAAATTTTTACACTCTTTCTAATTTACAAATGGCTCTTTAGTTATTATTAGTTAAGAAAAAATCAGCACCTACCCACCAAAGTTGTCAAGATGTAACCTCTTTCCAAGAGTTCATCAATCTGCCTTTTGAATCAAGAGGTACACCAAACCAAATCAGCACCTACCCTAAATCAAGATTGTCATTCCTGTCCGGACCACTGTATAACTCGGTCCCTTGGTGTTGGCTACTTCAAATTAGTGTCTTCAACTTTTACTAAGAAAGTAACCTGTCATACAATAATGTCACACACCTTGCAATGCCGAAATAGTGCCGAAACAGTTGAATGCAAATAGTGTGAATAAAAGCTACAACTAAGATGTAACTGATCACAGATTCGCTACCGGCATTGCAGTGGCCTTGTCAAGAATTCCAAAACCTTGGCATTGTAGTTGCGATACTGTTCTGCTTGCGGCACATGAGCAGCATCTTTCAATATCACCAATTCTGCTTTGTCGCCAATCCATCTGTCAAAGCAAGCAACGAGTGATACTTCTAAGAGCATAAAATCTCACAGCCGAAATTTCAAATCGGCCGTTTCAGAAAATACCATGGATTCTAGAGTGAGAAGGAAAAAGAAATACAACTTCGGTAAGCAATGATAAGAGTACGCATCTCAACGGCTACACAGAATAACACAATATTGCAAGTTTGATGAAATTGAGGTTATCGAGAATTGGGATTGTAAGAACTCCCTGTGCTGTTGAGATCCTCAGAGATTGATAGCATGATGTGGCTAGAAAGATGAAGACTTACTCTTGTAGTCGGCGTGCATAAGTGATGTCGAACACAGGATCATGCTCGCCCCATATCAAAAGAGCTTCCTGCAAATTTCAAGCGAAACAAATCAGATACCATACATCTGCAAAGACCTGAAACAATCGCTTAAAAACAAGGGATCAGTGACCACCTGAGTGACTTTCGGAAGAGGCACATCTGCTCTATTCAGCTGCAAATTCTTCAACAACTCCAGCTTCTCCTTCCTGTTCACATTAAAAAGAACCTGCCATACTAACAACAATCGATCAATTATCCGCCATTGCCACAAACACAATCAAGCATCCGCCATAGCCACAAAAAACACAAACAAGACGAAGTATTGAAAGCACTTACATCGAGAATGTCGTTGCAGAGGAACGCCGGAATAGTGAACGGCGGTTGCCAATGAAAAGCCAAAACACTCGTTCGTCTCACACCTTCAACATCAGAAGGCTGCAAAATCTCCGCCACATCCTTCGTTTTGAACCTCCGGACCATGGCAGCATCAGCTTCCCGGGTCATGTTGACCGCAGAGCTTGAAAGCACAAGCTTGTTGACAGAGTTCGGGTACATATGAGCCATTCGGTAGGCGACAAAGCCGCCATAGCTGGTACCCACAACGCTAAACTCGTGAACATCGAGTGACTGCAAGAGCTTGAACACGCACTCGGCTTGGAAAATCTCGGACCGGCCAGTGTCGGTGGTGAATGACTTCCCGCTGAAGAGGAGGTCCGGAATGAAGAGATCGAATGCGGTGGTAAAACCGGCGACTTGGTGCGCCCATGTGAGTGAGTTGAGTCCAAACGCGTGCAGGAGGACCAGCGATGGCTTGTGAGTTCGCTTCTTGGGTGCCCAGGTTGCCATTGTGGTGCCATTGCCGAGCTCCAGAAGCGAGTAGCGCAGGCCTCGCCATTGCAGGTACTGTTCCACGCAGAAGTTGAACATCCGGGTGGGGCTGATGCCAAATGGAAGCCCCATGGCTCCTCTCGATTGGCGAGTCCGAAGATCGAGGTTCAATCCTCAACGGGAGGAAGATGGTGGTCTCTTGATTGTATGGGATTTTGTGCAGCATTAACTTAACGCCATAGCCTCTCTTGGCGTTACCTACAGTCACCAGGCAGAGAACATGCTTTGCACTCATAACTCAAGAACTTCTGCATTAATATGTACTATGATTACTTGATGGGCTGAAAGGGATATACCTAAAGTTCTAAAACGGACTTTTGAATGTATCTGGTAACCTGCTCTGGCATGGCAGATCTGTCGTGAAGTTGCAATCTGTGTCTGCATCATCGTAAGTTACGGACCCATTTACAGAGTGACCCTTTTAAGTTGGACTTTTAGGGGAGTGTCTAAATATCCTCTACGAGCGTGGCTTGGATGCCAGGCTCGGGTGGGGGTGGGGAGGGTGGGGTAAAATCTGCCCCTATTTTTTAATTTGTTTAGGCCCCATTTGAACACAAAGGGGGCTTCCAAGGGTAATGTGGGGCCTCAGGCCCCAAATTTTGCAAAAAAAATTCAAAAAATGGCCCCAAATGGGGGAAACGGGAAGGGCCAGAAAATTGATCCCCACCGAGCCTGGCATCCGAGCCACGCTCGTAGGGGAGAAATAAAGAGACCCGACTTTTAGGTGTTCTTAAGATGGCACATTCTAAAATGTTCATGGTGAATAAACTGAAAATCAGCATTGTACCTCCTGCAAAGTTCACCCTAGTGAATCATTTTTAAAAAGTGAGGTTTTCTTGCGAAAAAGTTAGTTGTATAGTAAAAGTAAGCAAAGACGGTGAGTGGAACGAGGAGATCAAGTGTAAATTTCTTCATTCTTTGGCTTGGCTGAGTTCAATCATACTAAGCCAACTACAGTACAATTGTTTCATTCTGGATGTTACCAATACAATCATAGACCACTTTCCTTTAAAAACAGCCTCATTCTATCACTATCAACCTCAATGAACACTATACTCGTGGTACTCAAACTCCCATCATTTCAAAAGAAACCTGATATCATTGTCTGAAGCACATAAAAGCCTCAACTGAACACAAAGAACCTTCCTGAAGCTTATTTCAGACTTTGATGGTAATGGAAAGACTCAAGACAGAGGCCTTGATTTCTCAGACAATTACCAAACATCAAGGACTGTCAACATGATTCAAAATGACAGTAATCACAACATGTAAAAGTCAAGTTACACTGATATTAACCCCTATCTTTCCTTAATACCCGAAACGGGTTCTGGACATTCCCGCAGGAGAAAAACTCAGCCAACTTTGACCATTATAGTCTCACAAATGAGGAAGAATGAACGGTTCAAATTTGGTTTGTGAGAAAGATGTCAAGCAAACTTTGAAATCTTACGATTGAATCTTTTAAATAATGCTTAGATTTAGATTTTTGAGCTTAATCTAAAGGAAGGTCAAATTCTGTGACTTAGACGATTTTGCAGCAAGGAAATTTAGGGGTTAAGTGATAAAATACGTAATGTACAACTCGATAATACTCAATTGTAAGAAGTATCAAAGAGGCTTCAGTGTGAAAGAATGAAAGGTAGGTCTAACGGCAATTTGAAACATGCACAGAGTGCCGCCGGTGGCACAATGTGTGCTTCCTTCGTGATTGTAGGGACACTGTCAATTGTGGGTACACCTAATATCTGTGCAAACATGAAGATGACAAGGAAGATATAAGAGGTTAGGTTTTCACTTTTTACATCTTTCTACAGTATGTGATTGTTTTCATTAGATTTCTTACATCAAGGGTCCAAGCATTGCAGGGACTGTCCAATGAAATTTAGTAAAAAATCTCCCATGAAATATTTCTGGACTCTTAGGTGTTCAACCCCTAAAGGTTCTTGATGCAAAATTGTAAAAATGGACATTCCCTTACTTCAGGCCTAGAAACTCTCAATCTAAGAATTACTTGGAAGATACAACCGTAGGATCTTGAAGTTAACTTAACCTTCCACTCACTTGCCAAAATTGAACCGTTGATTCTTCTTCATTTGTGAGATTATAATGGTCAAAGTTGGCTGAAATTTGGACTCCAAAAAACAGTTTTCGCTTTCCTGGACCTTTAGGAGTTAAGCATACTTATGTTTTGAATGAGGTTATTTAGATACTGGTGTGTGGATCCTCATGTAATTCTGCATACATACAGAAATAATTCGATCAATATGTTTACTTTCTCGAACCCTAGATCTCCTTGTTTGGTGTTGGCTTTTTGTTTGGAACTTTAAAGCTCTGATTTTCTGCCTCTATATATTCTTGGGGATGTCAATTGAATATTTTTTTTAAAAATTTAGACTTTCAATTGTACGATCTCATGGTTAAGCCTATTTTTACTCATTGTTAGAAAAATTTACAGTTGGATGATTATCATTTGCCAGATCATAACATCCAAAGTTTGTGAAAAAGTTTTTACTAGAATTTCTAAAAACTTTAAAGGCCCGGGGAGATCACTATCGTTTTTTAGAAATATACGTGAGTTAAAATATAGGGTCTATTTAATTCAAAGGGGAGAATTTTTATAAAATGTGTAGGACAACTATAGGGTCCATAAAGTGCTACATACTCCATTATATATAAATTAGGCTATGTAAAAACAATGTGTAGTATGACATTTTATTTATAAGTTAGCCTTCACAAATAGGAGCCTTGATTTTTTTTTATAGTAGGACTAGTATGTCCTCATGTCCTTTGGACACACGGAGAAAAACATAAAAGATAGTAATTATCAATGTGAATTAACAATAGTTATATATGCTATAAATTGAAGCCAATATGAATTGCAGCCAATATAAATCTTATCAAACTCTAACCCTAAGTTCCATGTTTTTGTAGTGTACAATGTCACTTATCATTGAAAGATCATATTCATTAAATTGGGACTTTTGCAAATCTCATTTTAGTTTGGAGTTGTTGCAAGCATAAAAGGAGTGAAGGCAAAATACAACAAAGCGTTATATGCACTAAGTAGCATTTTAAGTCCCAAAAACCTTATTTTGTGTTGATTTAACGAAATATGACCTTTTGTGCTATGTTTAAGTTTTGGTATGTTGCAATAATCAAAGTAAGACAAAATCTTTGGCCTTGAGAGCAAATTTTTGTACAAGTGTGGAAAAAATGCACCCATACTGTTTATATGTAACATAGCCTCAAGTAATTCAACACATGTATAAATTTATAAAACACCATAGGGTACCGAGAATAAGCCCCGAGTAGCTTTTTATGTAAATATACGGTCATCTAAAACACAAAAACAAATGTAAATAGCCCCACATCAAATATCCTCTTAACTCAAGTGTATACCTTAAATTACAAGGAGTGATCTCCCCGGGCTTAAAGGTTGGTCTTTCTGAATTTTGGAGGATGCCCTTGTAGGTTTGGTAAACTCTTTGAGTTGGGACCTTTGGAACTTATTAAAGTGGTGATTTGGTTATGAACATATTTTCAATAAATCTTTAAATTGAAGAGTTTTTTCTTTACAAACATTTGGTGTGAAAACTAAAATTCGCGTATAAAGACTCTTATATTGGAAATTGACTTTGCAATCTGTTGCGCATACAGCTTGGAGTATAGGGAACAATCAATAAAATATCTCAATCAAGAATATTAATTTCAAACCAAAAATCGAGGCTGCTCGAAATCGAACAAGAACGTTTTGGTTTGCGCAATGATAGTTAGGCATTAACTCATGTGTTTATTACTTGAAAATACACTTCAAATAAGAATCTACCTTTGTCAAGCATCCAATTTAAAACTCTTGATTCCAATGAATACCTTCTACATAATATCGTAATTGATATATGTATATTTTAAGGTACCGTAAATTTTGAAGAGTTGCTATGAGGGACCCTTCATTGAAGTTTTAGGTTGCGTTTGGCAAGCTATTAAGAAAATATTGTAATAATTACAAAACCTCCACTATCACTCGTTATTGTAATTTAAACATCTCATGGTAATGACGTTATGAAGGGTCGTTTGTTTCGCAAATAGATTTGAATAGACGTTTGGCTAAAATATATATATGAAAGGTCGTTTGGTGAATGACAAACAATGAGAGGGAGGGGTTGAGATATTGAAGTTGAGACCTCTATTTTTTATATCTATGTAAAATCATAATCTTGATCATCATGATAATTATGGCTTGCCAAACGGGTGATTACCAAGGAATCTTGTGATTTCTTGTATATCTTCATTTTTAGTATAAGTTTTAAAAAAAAAAAAAAAAAAAAAAAAAAAAAAAAAAAAAAAAAAAAAAAAAAAAAAAAAAAAAAAAAAAAAAAAAAAAAAAAAAAAAAAAAAAAAAAAAAAAAAAAAAAAAAAAAAAAAAAAAAAAAAAAAAAAAAAAAAAAAAAAAAAAACAAAAAAACAAAATGTCAAAATAACAAAATAACAAAATAACAAAATAACAAAATAAAATAAAATAACAAAATAACAAAATAACAAAATAAATAAAAATAACAAAATAACAAAAATAACAAAATAACAAAATAACAAAATAACAAAATAACAAAATAACAAAATAACAAAATAACAAAATAACAAAATAACAAAATAACAAAATAACAAAATAACAAAATAACAAAATAACAAAATAACAAAATAACAAAATAACAAAATAACAAAATAATAAATAAATAAAAACAAAAAAACAAAAAAAAACAAAAAAAAAACAAAAAAAAAAAATCAACATATGTAAATGTGAAGAAAAGCATATTGAATCTTAACCTTTAAGATCCCAAATTATAAGGATTCTCTTGTGGACACCACTTAAATTTTTTGCTTCTTTTATAGATAAGTTGATATCACACCATCAAGCTTATCCCTCTAACTAATAATAATACTTCATGAGTATGGTAATTTCCATTTTGGAGCCTTTATAGGCCATTTATTATTGAGATTCCACATGATGCCAAAGGTGGTGGTTTCTTTATCTCTTGAGTCTCTCATTGGAATTTTAAAGCTCGACACATATATTAAATAGGGGCACCATCTATTGTTTCTTTGCGACTTTGTTGGCTTCACATCTAAGCCATCATTTCTACATCTTTTTGTCTCCCCCTTTCTTCTACATGTTTGCTTTGTTCTTCGTCTACCTTGCTCTCGACTGGAACGGACTGGGCTGATCAAATCAAGCTTAGCGGACGAGCGACAGTAGGCGAAGCATCCCCAAGGTAGCTCGGATTCTCGGATTGGCGGATTCATTGCACCAGTAAGTTGTGAATTCTCCTTTGAATGAATAGACCATGTTGTTGTCCACCGACGTTGAGCCCTTGTTAGCATACTTGAGCGTGCCTTTGACTATGCCACGGTATTCATGTCACCGATCCGAGTACAAACCAACTTTGCCATTCACTTACAATATACATGCATGATATAGTCGATCACCTATTAGTGTTCAACTTAGAGTTGTTTACATTACCTTGTCCAAAATATTTAAATAGTGGCCTAAGATCTTCATGTTTTTAGTAGATCTTCCTATTACAAACTTATAGATCATTAATAAGCACTAGAGTTTGGACTTGGCCAAACACCTAGAGATCATTTAGAATCTGTCACGACATTGGTTTTCTCTTTTGTTGAGTCTACAAGAAAAAGTACGGTGTCTCAATGCACATATTTTCCGAAAACACATGAACTTGAGATAATTATGTCTCGGTGATTGTTGCTCTCTTTTTCCATCATTCTTCATCTTGCTTAATTTTTTCCTCATTTCGCTCATTTATCATCATTTTTGCTAATTTTCTACTATCTTTGCATACTTCATCGTCTCACTTTTTATAACTCTACCTTTCCTTTTTGGTTGCGAATTCGAATTTAGTCACTGACATAATTATAAATCAATCTCACTCTATTGCATTATTCCAATAACTTGCTTGTAGAACTAGAATAACTTTGTCACATCAATTGTTGGATGCACACGCTTTAGATAATATTGTATCAAAGAAGTGTTTGGGGGTTTAAACACATGGAGTATGCTTCTCAAGATGGCTTTCATCTCCTTACGGTGGAGCACCAAAGAAAGGTAAAAAAATCAACAACGCTTTTGCAAACCAATACTTACATTACCATGTTTTAGCTGCTAAATTACTCTTCTTTCTATGATTATACTAATCTTACCAACTATTGATCATATGAATGTTCAGATGCAAGCAATAAAAGTGGAGTATGAAAAAGCCCAAGAAAATCTCTATCAAGAGATAAATGTTCTCCACAAAATTGCCCAAGAAAATCTCTATCAAGGTTTTTTCTTCTTATTGCTTACATTGAGGTGTTTGGTCTTGTTTGGTGGTTCAAAAGTTCTTATCTATGTTTTAGGTTTTTATTTCAGAACTTAATCAGCTGGTGTTGATTCATTGCAGAGTTGAACGCACTAACAGACATGGAAACACTACTTGAAGAAACCCCAACACTTTTTCTACAAGCTTACTCACGAACTTTGGCAAATCTAATCAGGCCCTAGGCTTCCACAACATGATAGATGCTCATATCCTAACTTGCTTTTTCCATTTAGGTTGTATCTTGTCTTCGCTTTACGAAGTTGCAAGATTACAAATATGATCGTAAACTTGCACAATCCATGCATGCTACTTGCTTTCGCGTTCTATTTGTGAGTGTGATCAAAAAATACATTTTGAAACTGAATTTTTGGCTTTACTCTTTTCATTATCAACAAAAAATCCTCATAGAATTGGCTTGTCTTGAAGTCAGAGGGACATATCATAGAACGATGCGATGTAATCTATTTGTGTGATAGATATAGAATACAATTAAACCGTCTATATGTAGCGCCATTGACATAAGTTAGGAGTCATTTTTCTTCTCAACTCACCCTTGTCTTAGTACTATTATACATTTTGGCCCTTCATATTTGAATCTGCAAATTGCATATAATTTTTAGCTTCAAACACCCAAGCGTTCATTCTTCAAACATGTGAAGCAACTTTTGATGAATCCTAGAGTATTCCATTTACCAAAAATAATCTTGAGAAATCCCTTTGAGTCTTCTACGAAGAGAAAGAAGTTGCATGGAAATTAAATATCTACTTACGAACTGAAATTTTTATGGATCAAAATCAATGTTTATAAGCTCTCCAAGGTTGTTATTTGGATTTAATTGCCAAAAGCTTTAGTCCTTATCATTATTTGTGACTCAATTAGTAATTGTAATTACACAATGTACATTTATTGTTCATGTATTTTTCTTCTTAAGACTAGTTTAACCCCTAAGTGTTTTTGACCCATTCTCAAGTACAAAAGAACACATTTTAAAATTCAATGTTATAAATGAAAATAAAGGTAACTTATTCAAACCTCAACCATACAATCTTATATATATTGTACATGATGTAGGGTCAAATATTGAGTCATGAGGCTTCAAAGATTGCAGGATTATAATGTATTAGTACTCAAAAAACATCACAAAAATCTCAACTTTTTCACTTCGAAGTGAAAATGCTACCACTAGACTCATTGCAATAACAAAAAACACCAACTATAGGGATGTTTACCTTCATCTCAGTTACACCCCAAAACTAAAAACACCATGAGAAAAATTTCTTTGCGTAGATATAGCTTTGTAATAAACATACATCAAATTAGAAAGTGATCATTCATAACTACCAATCCCATTTTCAACTCTCTCTAGAACATCAGTGTAGTTAGAGTATTCTTTTACATTCAAATAGTAGGAATTGATTAAACAAATTACGCGTGACTCTCACACTATCCTTGCCCGTCGAATAAAAAATTCAATGTTGAGCATTTAGAGTTACTACCCACCTCATACCAAAACTTGTGTAATTGGTTTACTTTTGGTCTCCAAACTTCACATGAATAAATCTTACCTTTTGGTATTTGAAGACTTATAAAAGATAATTCACACCTTCACATGAAGATTCAT
This sequence comes from Bryum argenteum, assembly GCA_037043015.1. Lineage (NCBI taxonomy): Eukaryota > Viridiplantae > Streptophyta > Bryopsida > Bryales > Bryaceae > Bryum > Bryum argenteum. Next base: position 9,943,070 of record CM073330.1, read on the forward strand.
AAATTGCATATGAAACTAGATTGAGAAAATTTCTACTCTACATATTGAAAAACCTTCTTAGAGATATTCTAATTTTAAGCTTGAAAACTCTTTAAAATTCACAAAATTTTTCATTACCACAATTTAGTGCATTAGAATATATGCAAAATCAACACTATATCTTTGCGATTTCACACTTCACTCTTGTTGCCCCAACAAGAGCATTCTGCATTTGGAGGTAAATTAAATTGAATAATCCAACCTTACTTCCAATTTTGCAGAATGCAACCAACTGAGCAGTTTAACCCCTAAAGGCTGAGGGGTTTGAAGAAAAACTTAGATGCGTTATAAAATATGGTTTCTGTAACTTTTATGGTGTAGTGCTCTAAAAATAATATAAAGATCTTAAACTCTAAATGAGATCCATACCATTGAATTTCTTAAAATAGGATAAATTTGCTTTACGATTGATTTAAAAGAATAAAACTTTGAAAATTGTTGTAAATAGAAAGTTCTACTCCTACTGTTTAAGTTATTGTACTATTAGTTAGTTAGTGCATGTAAATTAGCACCAACCACTAACCGTGAGTTGGTGCATGAGATTAGCCCCATCCTTTAACAAGGAGTTATAATAGAAGGATGCATGGGCAAATCATGGGTAAAACCCAAGTTAAACTTTAGTTCTACCTTTTATATAAAGTTACAGGAGAGCTAGCCTCTCCTCACTTCTTTCTTGTCAATCTCTTGCTCACAACACGTTATCAGCACGACTATACTTGAACATGATCTGTTCTATAGTGCGTACATCTGATCTCTGTTTCATACGTAGACAAGAAACCCCCAGTTGCTCTAGCCTGCCAGCACCTGCTGCCTTGAGGCCTCCGTTACCAACCCAGTTACCAGTCGCTGCTATTGCATGCTTGTGCATGCTATCATCCCAGCCAACTGCTGCAGCTCGAAGCCGACTCTCTGTGGCCAACACTCTATGAACTCTGCTTGCATTTTCATTTCCTCATTATTTAATTTTCATTTTTACTTTCATTTACTCTTAGTTACTTGATAAGATATTATCTTGTCCTTTAAGTTTTGCTAGCATGGCTGCTTCTGAGCCTATAGTAGAAAATAAAATAGCTAAGAGTATCCCGCCCCTAATATTTCTTAAGTTAGAAGCTGATGGTAGAAATTATTTGCGATGGTGCGTTGATTTCAAAGGATACTTTGTATTTAACGAGTTAGAAGATATTCTAACTTACCCGGTACCCGCAGATTTCACGGCCGCACAGAGGCGCTGCACCATCGTTTTTATGCGAAAGCATATTGACGATTCTCTTCAACAACAATACTTACAAGTTGATGACCCAGCAGATCTTTGGAGGCAACTGGAGGCGAGGTTTCGACATGAGAAGACCATCTCTTTGCTCAAGGCCCGCAGTGACTGGGCAAATCTAAGGGTGTATGATTTTGCAGACTACTCATCATACAACACCCAACTCTTCACAATTATATCTCAACTACATATGTGTGGAGAACTCAAAAGCGATGAGGAGATGATTGACAAGACTTTGTCAACCTTCCCAAGTTGCAACTGCGTCTGCATTGCTGGCCCAGATGTACCGGACTATGAATTTCAAGACTTATAGCGAGCTCACACAGTTCCTCCTCTCTGAACGACAACAACAACTGGTGCTGAAGAATAACGACGCCAAACCGCCACGTCAGGCCAACGCAGCAGAGATACCAACACGGAAGGCCAAAAGAAACGGGAAGTCCAATCAACAGAAGCAGAAACAAACTCCGTACACCAGGCCTCAAAATAAGTCCTCTAACTCAAACTCTCGCTCTTCTAGTAAGTCTGTTTCCCGCAAATGTTTTAAGTGTGGTAGAGACGGTCACTTACAAAAGGATTGCCGAACGGGCAAGTGTAAACAATGTGGTGGCCCGGGACATCTAATTCGAGATTGTAAGTCCAATATGTGTCAAAGATGTGGCAGAGTTGGACATAAGACTTCTGATTGTCGGACCGGAGCGTACACGGAGAAGTTGTACAAAGAACTCCAAGAGCTCCGGAAGGGTCAGAGAGAGTCACACTCTCTAGATGCACCATCTCTTGATGGCATTGACCCTGAGAACTACACCGCCATAGTTGAGTCTTTGAGCACTCACATCCACTCAGAGACGTCCGATGGACACATGGCTTTGCTGGACAGTGGATCCACGCATACAATCTTACGTAGCGCACGCTACTTTGATTTCTCGAGACATGATTCCGAGACGTGGAGGCATGACCCCACCGCTTTGAGACATGATTCCGAAGCATGGCGCACTTGTGAGCTCAGCACAGTCGCCGGAAAACGGAAAATGAGGGCCGGGCAAGAGTCAAGCTCTCCGGAGGCGCCACCCTCATCTGCTCCAATGCCATGTTCGCCCCGGAGGCACACCGGAGTCTGATCAGCTTTCTCGACCTCCGAGCACATGGAATTCACGTCCTGACTGCAATCAGGAACGGTGAGAAGATTCTAAACCTGATGCAAGGAGACAAGTGCCTAACTACTGCACACTGCGGAGCTAACGGCCTCTATGAGATTCCGATCTCTTGTCTTAGTAGTGGTCAACACGACCATTCAACATACTCAGTTGCCAGACCTGACAAGGTTGAACTTTGGCACTCGAGGATGGGCCACCTAGGAGTGGCCATGCTTAGACGGATGATACGTGTTTTAACGGGTCATGAAGTCTGTCTAAGTGATGCCGACAAGCTTAGAGTGTGCAAGGCGTGTGCTCAAGGAAAGCTTATCCTTCAGCCCTCGGAGTGGAAACTTCTACAAGAGCTCCCTCCACCACTTTACAGACTTCAAGGGGACGCCTGTGGCCCCATCAATCCTCCATCCGGACCTATCAAGTACTTCCTCGTTCTTGTTGATGCTGTTGGGGTCCATTTTGAAGTCTCTTTACAAAGCACCCGAAACATTGTCTTTTCTAAGATCCTAGCATCCTTGATAAGGTTCAAAACCCATTTCTCAGAGTATCCAGTAGAATTCTTGCGCATGGATAATGCACAAGAATTTAAGTCTCATATTTTTGAAGATTACCGTAAAGCCATCGGGATTACTCTAACTTACAATGTCCCATATGAGCATTCTCAAAATGGGCTGGCTGAGGCTTTTAAAAAGAAATTCAATTCATAAGCCGGCCTCTTTTGATCCATGCTCATCTACCTTCATCGTTTTGGTCACATGCTGTATTGCATGCTACTGCCTTGCTTAGGTATGGACCTACCCTACTTCTTCAACATTCTCCCCTTGGGAATTTAACTGGTCAACCTCCTAGCGTTGCCCACTTCCAGGCACTGGTTTGTATTCCATCAAACTTTTAGCTAACCAAGATATTGCTCAGTCTTTACCGCCTAAAGCTAAGAAACCTAGGTTGACAAGTCAGCCCCCAGTCTCTTCTTCTTTTGTATCTAGCTTAGAAGAAGCTACTGACCCCCTTACACTAGAAGAAGCAAAGGCCAGACCTGACTGGCCCCGCTGGCTTGAAGCCCTTTAGCATGAGTATGCTTCTTTGCGAAAACATCAGGTCTTTGGACCGCTTGTGACCAACTTGGACACCAAGCCAGTTGGCCACAAATTAATTTTCACAAAAAAATAAAATAAAAAATGCTTAAGGGCAAATTCTCCGCTGCAAAGTCCGATTAGTAGCCCAAGGTTTTGCTCAACGCCCAGGTATTGATTACACCTCTACTTACTCTCATGTCATGGATTCTTCTACGTTTCGATATCTGTTAGGAATGGCTGCCCAATACACGTTAGAAACCCAACTACTAGATGTAGTAACAGCCTACCTATATGGTCATTTGGACATCAAGCTTTATATCAAGCCACCTCCTGATTTTCTCTTTCAATCTATCCCGACTGGCATACCTAAGTCCTACTCCGGTCTCAGACTTCAAAGTGCTTTGTACGGCTTGAAGCAAGTTGGTCGAATGTGGTACTCTCATCTACATTCTTTCTTGATACAGCATAAATTCCAACATGACCAGATTTTGCCTTGTATCTTCATTCTTCAAGAGTCATCTGACTTTGCCATACTTGCCATTTATGTTGATGACATCAACCTAATGGGTACCCCGGCAGCATGCAAGAAAGTTGTAAGTCTAGTACTAACATCCCGCTTCGAAATGAAGTTGTTAGGGAAAACCTCCTATTGCCTTGGGTTGCAAATTGTTCATCTTCCTGATGGCAGTATTTTTCTTTATCAAAGGAGTTATACTCAGAAGATGTTGAAGAGATTCAATATGGACAACACCAGCCCTTTGTCAGCTCCAATGATTGGTAGGAGTAGCACCAAGGATGATCCCTATCATCCATGCCAAGACAAGGAGGAGGAGTTCACAGATAGGAGGCACTATCTTTCAGCTATCGACGCCGTATTGTATCTAGCAACCTTTACAAGACCTGACATATCTTTCACTGTGAGTGTCTTGGCAAGGCACAATCAGAATCCCTCAATCAGGCATTGGCGCGCTGTCAAGCATATCTTCAGATATTTGCGTGGCACTGAAGATTTGGAACTTCACTATACCAGGAGTAAAACATCCGACATCATTGGCTATGCAGATGCTGGTTACAAATCTTATGTCACCACATGCAAGTCCCAAACTGGCTATATTTTTCTATATAGTAACGCATCTATCTCTTGGGAAAGTGTGAAACAGACGGTGACAGCAAGCTCTACCAACCACTCGGAGCTGATTGCTTTTCATGAAGCAACCCGAGAAGCTGTCTGGCTTCGCAATCTCCACATATTGTTGATAACCTACTCGGGCCTGAAGACTCCTATCAGCCCAACTATCCTATATGAGGATAATGCAGCCTGTGTAGCACAAGTCGGTGCTGGATTTGTCAAGAGCGATCGTGTGAAGCACATTGATCCGCAGATCTTCAGCTACACTCAAGATTTGGTGACGAGTGGACAAATCCAAGTGCAGAAGATCGAATCCACTCACAATGTTGCTGATCTTCTTACGAAGGCCCTTCCAGCCCACACTCTTCGTCGACTTGTACAAGCCGCTGGAATGTGGCTCCTACATGAGTTAAGCTAGATACACTCTTTTCTACACTTTGAGTTTTTCATATGGGATAGGTTTTTACTCAAAGGTAGTTTTTAACGAGGTATTTAGTGTTTGAAGAGGAGTATATAGACACAAACACTAGTATAGTTGACTTCAGTATTCGAGGAGGAGTGTTGTAAATAAAATGCTCTACTCCTATTGTAAGTTACTGTACTATTAGTTAGTTACTGCATGTAAATTAGCACCAACCACTAACCGTTAGTTGGTGCATGAGGTTAGCCCCATCCTTTAACAAGGAGTTATAATAGAAGGATGCATGGGCAAATCATGGGTAAAACCCAAGTTAAACTTTAGTTCTACCTTCTATATAAAGTTACAGGAGAGCTAGCCTCTCCTCACTTCTTTCTTGTCAATCTCTTGCTCACAACAAAAATCAATACAAAATGTAATTCTATATTTAGTAGTTGGAAATTGATATAATTGGCTAAAATCACATATTTAATGATAAAATGGAGGGATGCCACCGGCAATCTATGAGGAACCTCATTAGTTTCCCAAATTTGTAAGTTTTATTACCCTACGAAAACCTTATCCAATTTGTGTTTGAAGGCTTATTGTGAACAATGTAAGAATCCAAACGAGGTTTTATAAATTGGATGTGGTTCCTGACTCACCAAACTTCTAGAGAGTACTAAAAAAGAATCCAAAAAAATTCTTTGTATATCCGGGTACAGCTCCTCAACATGCGGGATCGACCATAAAATGGTTGATTGAGCTCTTAGGGTTAGATAAGGGGCCACTCCTGGCACATCGTCCACCGTTCACGGTCATAGGTCTCGCCTCTCGTGCACCGTTCATGGTCGTTGGTCTCGCCTCCTGGGCGAACCCCAAGACTGCGTACGGTGCACATGCCGGGAGGCCCGTTCTCTAGTACGACTGCGTCTAGCAATGGGGCATCAATCGCGATAGCTCAGAGACCTCCAGACTCGAAGCGGCGATGGAGGAACTGGAAGTGGCCGGCTGAAGGAGGGGCGGGCTCCGATCTCTTGCAGCGGAGATGGAAAACGCAGGCGCGCGGTGGTACAAGTCGAGTTGGTGGTGGTGGAGGACCATGGCACATGATCAGATTCTTGGGCTTTGAGATACTTCTCACACACGAAACTGCGGAGTCGTCGTCTTCGTCTAGGCCATACTCTGAAGACCACACTTATCGGCCCCATCGGAGAACTGATGTCGGTAAGTGCCGGCGCAGTGCATGCTGTGATAGGGTTAGTGTATGGTCGGTATCTTCGATATTCCGGAGTTTTAGACATAACGACTTGTGGCAGTGCCAGTTGTTGCAGAGTGTGGGTTTTTTCTTGAGTTTATCGTAGAAACTATATCAGAAACGATAACTATCAGGGTTTGATAAATGAAGAGCTTACTTTGAGACCCGTGCTTGTTTCTGCAGGTTGCTGATGTGAAGTGAACACAGGCCAAGCCTAATAGCTTCTACACGTGCTCCGAAGACAGAGGTTTGCATGGATCTGAAATAAGGAAGGAGGTAGTACGATGCCCACTGACCAAAGAGGTTGGTGGATCTTTCATTTGGCTGATCGGTTTATGATCACAGTGAAACGAGGGACTTTGGAGGCTTTGGAAGTGATCTATTCAACAGATGATTTGTCGATGCAGTATGTGAAATGGTGCCAGTGTGGGTTCGGAATCGTTAGATCGTTGTTCGCTTCAGCCAAAGTCAATTGGAGAAAATATCAAGATCGAGAATAGTTCACCTTGCTCATGTTCACCTTTGTATACAGCTATCGCCACATCCAATCGCAGCCAGATCGATCCAGTCAGTGGCTGGCATTGGAAGTGGCGATAGCTGTATACGAAGGCAAACATGCAAAGAGAGAGCTGAAATCAGAAGCAAGAGTCCTGGCGAGCGTTCAGCACCCCAATGTCGTCACCGTGTAAGGGTGTGCACGCGAGGAAGGAAACGGAAAATCTCTCGAGGAGATGGTGAGATGCCGTTCTCCCTTTCATGTTGCAAATTGTTGAAGCCATGATGCACTTGCAGTAGTGCAGACTGTAGCACTAGGATTTGAAACCTGCAAATTGTCTTGTAAGTGACTAAACGACAAGGGGTAATACGCGGTGAAGCTGATCGACTTTGGATCAGCGCAAGTGTGAGGTCCAGATGCGTCCACTTGCCCCACGGGACGACGGCTTACATGGCCCATGAGCTTCATGCTATGCCTGACGGATGTGTATAGTTTGCGGATGTGTATAGTATGGGGATGACGGGGTATGAGATCTTGTGCGGCGGTATATATTCGAAGGGATATGCACAGGAGGGGAACCTGTAAGAAAAGTCCGTGCAGGAGATGCGGCCATTGTTTGCAGAGTTCATTTCTTTTATGTGGAGGGAGCTGATCGAGAATTGTTGGCATCGTGACCTCAATCATCATATGAACTCATCATGATGAAAACCCTGAAATGCATTAGATGTTAGAACTATCATGCTCTCAATAACCATCTTGTAATACTGACAAGGTGATCCAAATATCTCATCAGCAAAGCCGTGGTGATCTGATGTTTACATTCACAACACATGAATTCCTGACTACAGTTGGAACACCAGCTTTTCTCATTCCAGTCTTTTCAGCGGCTGAGATTGGTATCACTCTATGAATGCAGCCTCATGAGCATGAGGTACTCATCACTATACAATGGGTTTGATTTGAACAGGTAACGTGATTCTGCATAAGGCATATCCTCGTCAATTTAAGTTCTTTGTTTAAGTAAGCATCAGGGATGCTAGAATAGAAACCTGAAGAATGTACAGTACACGTTGCTCTCATTTTGAGTGAGGATGTCTTATAGATAGGAAAAAGGAGTGATGCACAGCAGACAAAACATGAGAGTGTGCTGGCTCGGAGCATGAAATCAAATCCCATCAGCACCAGTAATTTCTGAATCCTCACATTCCAACACTTATTTACAGTTCCCCATGCTCCAACTCCTGCACCCGCTCGAAGCTTTCCAGCTGCTTCAATGGAGCTCCACTCTTGCCACTCGTCGGGGGCCTCGAAAATAGGACTGCTAATGGAATGGATAGGACTAAATGATAGAGGCAAAAAGTAGAGCAGATCCTTGAAGCTCTTGTAATCTTCACTCAAGAGGTATATCATATGTCCATACTGCAGTACCATGTACAGTCCCCTCCAGATGATTTACGAATTCAGCATTCAAGGACAATTTTCCTATCAACTTTGAACATTGCTTGTGCACTCAAAAATGATCCGATTTCAAAACCGTAAAGTGGGTTGCAACCGCAATGAAGACTACTACCTCTCCAATACTATTGTACACATCCATCAATGAAAGGAATATAAATGATCAGAAATACTTCACACACTATCGACAAATAAGAGTTACCATTCTTTGCTTCAATTTGAATGTTCATTCAAGCTTTCAAATTTGAAATGAGCTTGCAAGTTTGTTCTTTAGATAGTGTAGCTCATTCATAATGCATAATTAGTATCTCTTCCTCTTGTGTTGTGGTGTGGAGCAATTTTTGTAAAGGTAGTACATAGTATTTATAGGAGATTGATAAGTCATTCCTTGAAATCGGCAAGAATAACAAACATATCTGAGCTTAGTAATCAATTAATGAGAGATATCACTCAATGTCTCATGCACCACCCTTTACTTTCTAGTGCAACATTGTTGAGGAGTGGGAAGGGCTTTTACAAGCTTTGTCAGAAATTCTTAAAATATGAAGAATATTTAAGACTCCGCTCTAGATTGTAGCATGAAGTACAAGTGATACAAATCATGCATTAGAATGATCTACAATATCTAAAGAACAAACTTGCAAGCTTATTTCAAATTTGCAAGCTTGAATGAACATTCAAATTGAAGCAAAGAATGGTAACTCTTATTTGTCGATAGTGTGTGAAGTATTTCTGATCGTTTATATTCCTTTCATTGATGGATGTGTACAATAGTATTGGAGAGGTAGTAGTCTTCATTGCGGTTGCAACCCACTTTACGGTTTTGAAATCGGATCATTTTTGAGTGCACAAGCAATGTTCAAAGTTGATAGGAAAATTGTCCTTGAATGCTGAATTCGTAAATCATCTGGAGGGGACTGTACAGTACACACCGCAAACGATTTAGGGTGTCACTTTATAATCACTCATGTATCCAATTTCAGAAATCCATAACTCATTATAGAAGAATAAAAAGGCGATGTCTCCACTTGTTCAATCTTTCTACTGAATTTTCCATGCACAAATATTCCTTGCACTAGTAACATCCTTGTAGATTGTATATGTTCTGTGCTGAAAATTGATCCATTTTTGAGCACCTTACTGTAAATCATGGTACTACGAAGGTTGTGGAAAAGTAGGAGTGTTTTGTAACAGCTCAGGAGAAGGTGCATACTATTATGAAAAATAACCCTAATTTGGTAAATTATGAAGAATGACATACAGGTTGTGTACCCTTATGTCAAGAGCTAACAATCGAATGACCAAGACGTTAAGGTCAGGGGCAGGGGTATTCTGCCAAATTTTGGCACGATCTGCTGGCAGAATCGGCCTTACGAGGCAACTGCCGATTTTGCCAGCGGAATCTTCCCTTTTTGCCGATTCTTACTATGAGCAGTGTCAATGATCGACAACGCATGAATCTCAGACACTGCAAACACATCGCTCCGAGGCTCAGCATCAATTATGATGATCATGACAAACACTGCAAACATCGTGAATTGTGATGAAGACGATTATAAGGAGATTGTGAGATAAAGTCGATTATCATGAAGTTGAATTATATGATCACTACAAACACCGTGATTTCATAGTTGCGAGCATCAACAAGTTCAGCTGATTCAGGGCGCTTAATCCCCGTGGCATCTTGATATCGACGACACTCAAAATCCAATGCTGCCTGCCAAGAAATGTCTCCGCCCGTTCCGGGAACGGCACTGGCAACATTCTGCATAGCTCTCATTTTGATGCCTTCTTCATGTATATTATAGCGCATGTAACCTTCAACAGATGTATGCCCTGTTAGTTTCATCCCGATGCCTGCAGGAACTTCCATGGCATTGAGCCGGGAGACAGTAGTGACTCTAGCACTCTTGTTCGTTATAGATCGAATATCAACACGACGAATATCCTGAACCATTTGTAGGAGCCATTTTGCGATGCTCTTCACACCTACTTTCGATTTTGAGTACGACTACAACACATCAAGCACTATAGTTAGCTGAAAACAAGCACCAGATCTACATCTTGAAATTGCAAAATCTGCCGATGAAGCGGATCTGAAACTTCATGAAACTCATCTGAAACTTACGAGAGCCGATTCCGCCTAATCAATCAAATGAAATTGAGAGAATAGAAACCAAATCGTACTAAACACTTATAATGCCGGGATTGCGTAGAATGCCATCTATCGCCCGTAAGAATAGAGGATGAGGACCTTTCTCTTCAACAGTCCACTTAGGAAGATGAGCAAAATATGTCTCAAAAGTATCAACAACATCAACATGATAGCAAAATACTGGACGCCGCATCTTCTCAGGTTGGCAGTGGTATAAGTTGATCTTGTGGTTTTTGGAGGATCTTTCATCAAATCTAAGATAACGCCCTAGTTTATCTTCCGCAATTTGAAAATCACAATCACAAAGATTGTACATCTCTTGTTGAGCTCGTACACAAAAATTATGAGTAACATAAAAAGCTAGCCTCAATTGGCAGCCTCGCCGATCGAAGCGGCTCATGAAAGCCTGGGCAAGAATCGCTGCATCCTGCTCAGGTGTAAGAGCTGGAGTCACTCGTCGCTTCCGGCCAATGCCAGCCTTGCCAGAGTATACAAGAGCGGAGACAATACAAGACACGCAAGTTTTCTTATACCGCGGATCTTCCAAAATATAGAACTGATCGGTGTTAACGGAATATTCGTAGTATATTTGTTAGGCTATTATTTGTCTAGTCTATACCCGACATGTATAGACCCGGCAGGCGATACCCGGTAGGGTTAGCAGGTCGGATCTCTAGTTGTTGTTTTTAGAGTCTTAGACTCATTTTGGACACCCGACCTTTCTGGCCGACCTGGCAGACTGGTCGGCTGACCTGTTGTTCTCAGCTGGATCTGACAGTCAGTCAGACCCAGCCGACTATATGTACTACTCCTCACTATGTGAGGAGTGTTACTAGTTTATACACATTGTTGCTAGTATCCTCATCTTCCTATCTCGTCTTTCTCTGCTGTTCACTTTGTATGCTTGTGTGTTACCAGACCCGACCTTGACCTGTAGGATTTTGATTGTTGTTAGAACTGCGTTATTCTCTACTCTTGTCTGTTTGGAAGATCCGACCTTAGTGCCTACAGATACACTAAGTCGTCTCACAGACGGTAGAGCGAACGCCGATCTCTTGCTGTTTAGACTGCTTTTGATGTTCCGATCAAGCTTAGCATGTCTGGTAGCTAGAGATCAGATTAGACTCGTTTAAGGTTGTTTACAGCAAAAACCCCGTTAACATTTGGCGACCTATGCTTGAGTTCGATTCCATTGTTTCCAGATCGCGCAGATCTGAAGTAGAGCAGGTAGATCTCCCTCAACATTGGGCTACCGTGCGATTGTCCAGTCCAAAGATTTTGGATCCGTAAACGAGTAGAAATCGTAGAGAGCATGCCGACCCGGATGTCGACCTTGCACAAATCTGCTCTGAAAGTGTCTCGCTATAGAGGTTTAGGAGCATGCAACCCTCTTTGGTCGGTTGGCACAAAAGTTGTTGGTATCAAGGTTTCGATGAAAAATCATCTCCTACACTCAACAAAGATTTGACCCACTCGGTAGAGAGTATGGCAACATAGCTAAAACGCGCCTCGGAGATCATAGTCGCTACGTGTCTATCCAAAGAAAAGTAGAGTCGTCTAAAAGTGCTAAGAAATCAGAGCGGTGTGTGGAAGAAGCTCACGGTGCCAAAAGAGCAACTAAGTGAACTCACACAAAACACCAACCAAGCGCATCGCGACCCTAGACTCTACCGCGATCCATAGATTGATTCGATCTAGATGCGGATCGAGATCCGAAAAACCGGATCTCGATCGAAAAGTGACACGTCACCATTATGACGGGTCCACGCACGCTGTCTTTGCCGGCTCTCCCGAGCCGGGTCGACTTACCACCCGACCACCGAAAAATTCCAGCATCAGATCGGGAATGGCGCAGTTGCGATCCGGATAAATCCAACTCTAGACACCCGACAGTCGACCCCAAGGGCCGACCCCCTCCCGACACATAGTGTTAGAAGACAAGTCTCAGCATCCACGTCGGATGAAGCGTCCCTGCACCACCTGGTCAAATACACCCAAGGCATGACGGACGTCCCGGAAGGTACAGTCTTTCATGAAACGTCTTTCCCAATGAATCGTGGCGGGTATACCGACCCGACCCGACCGGTGGTCGATTTGCCACTAACATCGTCAACAGCGGATCGGTACACCCGACCGAGTGTGGCGACACATACGATTTCGAACCCATCAACGCCCCGACAGAACCGGGACGACCAATCACCACTTCCTGACCGACCGTCTAGTGCCAACCAGCCGCTTGTCAGGTACAATCCTGACCCTTCCATCATTATGCAAGAGCGTCAGCACGAAATTGATTTACTACGTAGTAGTCGGGCCGAACTCGACCTCCGTCTGGCCACTCTGATGTCTAACCCGGGCCAGGCAGAGTACCCGCCCCTACCAGGTCGGACCTCCCAGTCCGCATCATATTACGAGGAACCTAGTTCTCCTGGCCCAATGATGAGCCGACCGGGTACACCCCTAGAAGAAAGTCCTTCCCCGACTGCTAGACAGGAGTTCGACCCCCATACGATCCATCAGATCCAGACTATATATAATCAAGGAGGCGACCCGCTAGCAGTCAGACCCGCCCTACCTAACATTCGCACGCACCCACCGGACGTATTAACATTAGATCCGCCCGTAAACCTTCCACGCGACCATAGAATGTCGACCCCACAAGCTTTCACCCAATACAGTCATCAAGCACAGCCGGCACAACGGGTCTTAGTTACCCAGCCGACCGCCACACCTGTATCATCCTCAACTTTTTCCTAGCCATTCTCAGCCAGCACTTATGGTCGACCGGTAGACCCACATTCACTACCTATGCAGGCTGTGAGTCTACCGACTGCACCTATACAAACGGTCACCCGACCAACCACCCTACCCCATCCGTCGGTGTGTACATACTGTCACACCCCGGGCCATACTATTGAATATTGCCCCTATTTAGTGGCACCCAGACCAACAGCACCAGGTCCGGTACCACCTGTCTACCCGGCAGCTGTAGGACCGAGTTACTCACTCGTTCCGACAGCACCTGGTCCAGTACCGCCTGTCTACCCGACAGCGGTAGGACCGACCTACCCAATCGTTCCGACAACATCTACACCTGTACCGCCCGTCTATCCGACAGGTACGGTACCACCATATCCTGCCCACCCGAACGGACCGGTACTACCATACCCTGCTTACCTGACCGGAGCAGTCCCACCACACCCTGTCTATCCGACAGCAACGTATCCAGCCCGCACGACTGCCAGGAAACCAGTGGTCATGCCGACCTATAAAGAAGGTAAGTGTGCCATGACCGATGTCAACCGTTTTGTCAATGCGTTGATGCTAAACGGAGAAACAGATCCGAATATATGCATTGCCCTGTTTGGTAATTCCTTAGTCGATGCAAATAATTATAATTGGTTCACCAACCAACGGTCGACCCTACCCTACCACGACCTGCAGGGTCTAGTGGAGGCCTTTAAATACCGGTATCAGGATATTGACAATGATGACCAAGCCTACCTCGTATTCCGTAGTCTCAAACAGGACACTAAGGAGTCGGTGGATGACTATTACGAGCGTATGATGAAATTGGCCGGTCAGTTCAAAGTATCTCCAGCCGACAATTTCCTACTAAGCAACTTTCGAGCTGGCTTGTTGAAGTATTTGCAGGTAGCGACAGTTGGACTACCTAGATCGACCCTGGCACAGGCAAAGCAGTCGGCCAAGCTCGCTGAGAGCGGACTACCGAAGGAACCCGACCCAACCCCTGCTGCCACCCGACTAGATCAGATCGATCGGACAAAACGAGTTGTATGCAACTTGTGCAAAAAATCGGGACATGGAGAGAGCGACTGCTGGCGGAATCCGGAGAGCGACTTCGCAAAACAACGAGCAGCAGCAACACCGACCGTACCAGTAGCAGTCGCCACACCAACACCGTCGACATCCGGATCCAAGAGTCGACCCCCTCGGGACACAACTCCAAAGCGCATATTTCCGTGCTCACTTTGCAAGCAGTTGGATCATCCGACCCACTTGTGTCCACTGTTGATGGACCCACGGGTGGTCCAGTTTCTGAATCAGCACACGAAAGAAAACAATCCTAGTATTTCGACATTGGTGATCGAGGATCTGCCGACAGCTACAGTAGGCGTGGTGACAGTCGCAGCTATCACTCGGAGTCAGTCGACACTCGACCAGTCGACACCCGCTCAGTCGACACTCGACCAGTCGACACCCGACCCTTCGACACCCGACCAGTCGACACCCGACCAGCAGGCACCGAAACCGACCGACTGGACAGTACAGGAGGCCCTGCGTGATAAAATGGTGCAGGAAGTCCGCCAGCTCCAACTCGAGTTGGAGTCCCCGACCTTCAACAATGACACGCAGTCAGCAGAGGACACCACGACAACGGAATGGGTCCCGGATGCGTTACCCCAGCCACCAACCCCACCTCACCAGGAGCGGACAGAGCCGACCCGACCAGTCGACCCAACCTCCACGGTGGTAGGGGACATACACCAACAGATTCTGACCAAGTTTCACGACTGCAAGTTACAGGTGTCGCTGACGGACTTGTTCCAACTTTCACCGACTCTCACGAGTATGGTGCGAGATAGGCTGTCCCGACCCACCTCACCTGACCCGACAGTCCGGGACCAGTCGACCACAGAGGACGTATTAATTGCAGCGGCCGAGGTGATCGACCGGCAAATGCCGGTCATTTCCGTGTCGGTCGGCAAGAACCTAGTCAAAGACGTTCTGATCGACGGAGGTTCCGGGGTCAACGTCGTCACAGAAGAAGAACGACGCCGCCTGGGCCTACCGAAGCCTTCTCCAGCACCCTTCAACCTGAAGATGGCTAACGGTACACTCGCCCGACCTAAGGGTCTCCTCCGGGATGTCAAGATTCACATCCATAGCATCCCGTACATCGTAACCATGGTGGTACTCGACTGCTCAACAGTCCAGTCGGACTACCGGATGTTACTCGGTCGACCCTGGCTCCGACACGCCAAAGTCATACACGACTGGGGCAACAATGAGGTACAGATCATGGGCAATGGAACCGTCAGGACAGTTAAGATCAACCGACAGTTAGGATACGAGGCAGTCACACCACATGCCCTTGTTTGCTACAACTTTGTCGAAGGCATCACCGATGAGGAAGAAACCATACTCCTGGCATCCGACCCGGAGCTGCATCCACTTGGCACGATTGACTGGAACCAGATATCTTCTGTTGACCCGACAGTCGACCCGCCAGTCAACCCGACAGTCCACACACCAGTATTGCCAGCGGTCCAAACCGTCTGTGAAACGACCCGACCCTGTACCGGACAGGCAGTCCAACTCAGCGGTGCAGAATCGACACGTGCCCAACATCCGACCGCTAGTCAACGGCACGTTGACCAGCCACTGACTGGCAGACACCTGGCAGCTGACAAACAGTCAACGGCCAGTCCAACGTATTTAAAGACTGAACTCGAAGTTGTCACTTCGAGTTCCAACTTTCACTTACTGTATGGGCAATTATTTAGCCTCATGGCAACGCCCATCTCTTCTCCTCATTTTTTCTCTTCTCACGAACACCACGCCGCCTTTGCCTTGTGCGTTGGAAGAGGAAAACACCATAGCCACGCCGCGGAGTTTCAGACCAAGCCGCTACACATCGGATCACGACGGCAGCAGATTACGAGCGCAGGAGGAGCAGGCGAGCAGGCCGACCTCGACCCTACATAAGTCGGCCGGCACCCCAAACTAGGGTTTCAGAACGACGCAGCAGGAGTTTTTGTCCACCCGACCTTGAGCAGCCGCCGCCATCGCCGTTGGAGTTTTTTTTGCATACGCACAGCCAGCGCAAGGGTTTCCGGAGCCGACGTCTTACACCCGACTTGCTCAAGCCGCTATCGCCAGTCGCATGCGGAGTGGACGCAGGCCGTGAGCGCAAGAGGTTTAGGCGAGCCGTCGATCGACAGTCGCCACCATCAGCAGCTTGCGTAGAGCAGCGGCGGAGCAGCCGCGAGGGTTTCCAGCGTACCGACAACCCGAAGCCGTCACCACAAATCGATTTCCTAGCAGCCGCCGCACTCCGAAACCAGGGTTTCTGCACTGTTCCAAACTCCGACCTCACACAGTCGGCAGCTTGTGCGAAGGAGACAGCACCACCAGACGAGGGTTTCAGCACACCCTACTTACGGCCGACATCCGCAAAGTCGGGCGGAGGCACAAGCACACCAGCGCCACAGTTGGAGCAGTTTGGAGCAGCCGACTCTCAGAACGTTTCCGTGTTCAGGTCGCCTCTTTCTTTTTCCTTTTCTTTCCCCGTTGTCCAGAGATTTTCACCCCACCACATGGGGCCGAAGAACAAGTCGACCCCAGGAGGTCGGCAGCAGCGACAGCGGCGTGATGATCAGCCGGAGCCGATTCGATGCGTAGACGGCAACTACAAGGTTTTGGAATTCTTAGTGTTCAAACCCTTGGCCGACTGGCTCGCTTACGCACGCGCACATCCAGAGGAGATGGCGTTCGTTGAGCGTTTGCGCCTCCGACCGTATCTGGAGGACAACAACTGGGCCGACCCTTTTCGCGCACCACGCATGCAGCTCGTGGAGGAGTTCGTGAACGCAGCCGACATCATGAAGGAGACGTTGGCGACCGCACGAGTTCGAGGTCGGATCATCACAATTGACGTGGAGCTCCTTCGCCGCGTTGTGAAGCTACCGGCCGGTACGACCGTCACGGCTTTTGTAGCTGCCGACCAGACACCGGACTACAAGGAGCTGGTCGCATCATACCGACCAGCCGCGGCGAAACACTCGGAAGGCTTCACCATCTTGTACTGCCATGCTCACCACCAACCACGTCTACGAGGTATGGTACTTGGACTTGCTTTTAAGCGCAAGCTATCGTATGTCAGCAAAGAGAGTTCCGACATCCTGGCCACTGCCGAGACGCTGGCATGGTCGGGTGAAGGAATATGGGACTGGTCGCAGTTTGTCCTGGAGTCGCTTCTGATCGACATCGAATTCATCCAGAAGAACATCACCAGCAAGTGCCCCTCGGCGGAACTGCTAGACCGATTGCTAGGTGCCTTTTTTGACCCGACCCAGGAACCCTTCATCCCGATACCGGTGGCGGACGCGAACGTATTGGAACGGAAACACCGCGATGAGAACATACGCAACAACTTCCAAGGACCCGACTACCTCCTCATGAATAGCGGACTTGGGGTTGACCCTTCTCTCCCACGTCCCGACACCAGTACAACAGATCCGAGCACCCAGTCCCTACCTGCTGACACTGGGAAACGACCCTCCGAGGTCGCATCCAGCAGCCGATCGATAGCCGAGGCATCCAGCAGCCGACCTGCAGCAGTCGACTCCGGCATCCGACCAGAGGAGGTCGACCCTCCATCGCAGCAGGACGCCGCCAGCCAGCAGATTGTCGACCTCGACAATCTTCCATCACCCGACCCCGCCCAACCGACAGCGACATTTTCACCACGACGGAGCGAGCGTCTTCAAAAGACTCCCACAAAGCCGATGTCTCCATACGAACCGTCGAAGCGCCCGACCCAAAGCAAGAAACGACCAAGGGATACATTCGACCAAACCCGGCGGTACAGACGGTTGATGACAGGCCCGTACGATGACGAGGAGGACAAGGATCGCAGCGAGGTGCCGTCTACAACAACCGACAGCGACACCCAGCCTAACATCGTGAGGTCGTCTCCGACCCGACCCAGCAGCCCAACTCTAAGCCTCGACGTTACCGACTTCGAAGCGATAGAGTTCCATCCGGCACCGGTTGAGTCCCAGCCAGCAGGTTTTCGAACGCCCCCAACCGTGCCTTCGGAAAAGCGCCCTTCCGCCACTCGGGAGCCGACACCCGACTCTCCACAAGTTCGAGCAGCAGCGCTGTCCGCGACCTTTAGTCGTGGTCTTGCAGACATCCGACATCACCTAGACGAAACGGAGGAGCAGGCAATCAACCTCAGCCTTCAGCTCCAACACTCGTTGCAAGCCCATGCCGAACTGCAGGGTCAACTCGACAATGCTGGGTTGGAGCGAAACCGTCTCACCGGCGACTTAACCAGGCTGCGACAGGAGAACAACCAGACCGTGAAGGAGTTGCGGGAGACCCAACAACGCATGGAGGCCTTGCAACTGGAGTTGCAGACTGCTCACGACACCAACCAGCAGATGGCGGACGTACAGGCCCACAACGACCGACTGCAGGACACCAATCTGACGCTCACGCATACAAAAACGACGTTGGAGACCCGGTTGGCGAGTACCGACCAGCAGCTAGTTACGACCCGACAGGAGCTGCAGGCGGTCCAATCACTGCACTCAAAAGCAGACACCACAGCCCGACAGCTCCAACTGCAACTCAACCAGGTTTACGAAAGCAACAAGCAGTGGCAGCTAGAGTCCGACCAGCGCGACCGGCAGTTAGCCCGACTTCAAAGATCGAAGTACCGCCTTCGTCTGGAGATGCGGGCTAAGATCCGACTCCTCACCTCATCACTCAATGCCCTCAACAGTCAGTCGACTCGTTATCGCCGTCAGCTCGACGCCATCCAGCAGACCCATCCAGAGATCGACCTTCCTACATTGGAGGACGAGGAGGAGGAATTGGAGATGACACCGGACCCGACATCCCTAGAGAACCAGTCCACCGACGACGACGAGCGCGTACCACCAGGCGAGGAGACACCACCCGACAGCCCCCAGTCGGAGGACCAAGACCAGGATGACAACAGCCAGCGCGAGGATGACGACCGCTCACGAGGACCCGACAGCAGAACGGGTCGAGATGGACAGAATGACCCACCAGGCGACGGAAGAACTCAACCCGACCAGGAGCCCGACCAGTCCGGCACAAGAGACCACCAGCCCAGCCAGCACGACCCGACCAGACAACAGGAGCAGCCGATCGTACCATCACAGCAGTCCCTTCCAACCGCAACAGCCCAGCAATCTGCACCCGACCCGACACCGTCGGACAACTCACCAGTCGATATTCAAGCGCCTTCTCCGAAGCCTCACCGTTGACTGGCTCGATCTCTGTACGATCCGACCACCCTCGATCGCCTTCCGTGTTAGGCTACAAGTCACGGGAGTGACTTGCTCTAAAGGGGGGGCAATGTTAACGGAATATTCGTAGTATATTCGTTAGGCTATTATTTGTCTAGTCTATACCCGACATGTATAGACCCGGCAGGCGATACCCGGTAGGGTTAGCAGGTCGGATCTCTAGTTGTTGTTTTTAGAGTCTTAGACTCATTTTGGACACCCGACCTTTCTGGCCGACCTGGCAGACTGGTCGGCTGACCTGTTGTTCTCAGCTGGATCTGACAGTCAGTCAGACCCAGCCGACTATATGTACTACTCCTCACTATGTGAGGAGTGTTACTAGTTTATACACATTGTTGCTAGTATCCTCATCTTCCTATCTCGTCTTTCTCTGCTGTTCACTTTGTATGCTTGTGTGTTACCAGACCCGACCTTGACCTGTAGGATTTTGATTGTTGTTAGAACTGCGTTATTCTCTACTCTTGTCTGTTTGGAAGATCCGACCTTAGTGCCTACAGATACACTAAGTCGTCTCACAGACGGTAGAGCGAACGCCGATCTCTTGCTGTTTAGACTGCTTTTGATGTTCCGATCAAGCTTAGCATGTCTGGTAGCTCGAGATCAGATTAGACTCGTTTAAGGTTGTTTACAGCAAAAACCCCCTTAACAATCGGAGTGAGAAGAGGTCTGAAGGCCACGAAGCTCTATTCTAGCACGGATGATGCGACCGATAGCACGCAGAAGATTCACTAAGGTCTCGCCATGATACAATCTACCATCTCTACGCTGCACTTGAAGAAAGAAATTTGACAAAAGCTCATTTAACGTAGAAACACTCCTCTCAAACATGTCCTCGATACTTTCTTCCTGATCTATGCCAGACACCTTACGCCAATCATTGAACCTATTCCGAGCCCATCTGTCCATGTAGACAGACTTCCGGGGGCCACCTTTAGCGGCAAGTTCAACTTCCTCTCTCTCCAATTGTCTGAAACCTCTCTGAAGATACTCCTCAACATGAAAACGTTGAAATTTTCAGTTGATTCGGACACGTTGATTCGGTCAAGCATAATTCATTTTTTTTACTAGATTAAAATTAATTTTAAAACAACCAATGGAGCCCACCTTAAGCCAGACCATCGCACCAGTGGGGCCCACCTCAAACCCCTTCGAGGCCCTAAGTGCCAGGGGCCAGGACCGAACCCACGACCTCCCGGCTCCCGACTCACGTCCTTCGCCACTACAGCACCTAAGTCCATGTATGCACATGGTAGTTTTAATTTTGTACTTATAGGGAAACTGCCCCATTGGCTATTAATTTGCCTTGTATTTTTATTTATTTTTTCAATTTTTTTTTTGCACTATTTCATGCAGGTATTTTTCTACATATAGAAAAAATTTCGAAATTTTTTGTTTTTTTTTTTTTTTTTTTTTTCAATTTTTTTTTTTTTTTTTTTTTTTTTTTTTTCAAAATTTTTTTATGCTCTATTCCATGCAGGTATTTTTCAACACGTAGAAAAAGTTTCGAAATTTTTGAATTTTGTTTTTCTTTTGAGGCTGAGGCGTCTTTTTAATGCCCAGCAGACTTTGAATTTTTTTCACGATGTAATTTTTTTTTTTTTCAAAATTCTTTTATGCTTGATTCCATGCAGATATTTTTCTACATATGGAAAAAATTTCAAATTTTTTTGATTATTATTTTATTTTATTTTATTTTATTTTTTTTGAGGCTGGGGCGTCTTTTTACTGCCTAGCAGACTTTGAATTTTTTTCACGATGTAAATTTATTTTTTTTTCAAAATTTTTTTATGCTCGATTCCATGCAGATATTTTCCTACATATAGAAAAAATTTCAAAATTTTTTGATTTTTTTTTTTTTTTTTTTTTTTTTTTTTTTTTTTTTTTTGAGGCTGGGGCCTGGGGCCATGGTTGTCATATTAGACAAGTTACTATTCATTTCATGTCCTATAGGACGAGTTACCATTTATCAAATGTACCTTTCAAGTGCATGTGCTGAATAATAACTCGTCCTGTAGGACATGAAATGAATAGTAATTTGTCTGATATGACAACCATGCCTGGGGCGTCTTTTTACTGCCCAACAGACTTTGAATATTTTTCACGATGTAAAAAATTATTTTTTTTCAAAATCTTTTTATGCTCTATTTCGTGCAGGTATTTTTCTACGTGTAGGAAAATTATCAAAAAGTTTTGAGTTTTTTTCTTTTGAAGAAGTGAGGATGCCCCAAAGCATCTTCGTTTTTCATTTTGCATTTTAATCAATGTCAGAAAAAGATTAAAAAGATTCCCAAAGATTCCCAAGATTTTGGAAGATTCCAAAAATATTCCTGGATTATTTCATAAGATTCCAAAAAGATTCAAAAAAGATTCCATATTCGATGAAATTTTGTTGATTCGGTCATTACACTACTCAAATCAACAAAATATATTTAGCAAACTGTTGATTTTTACAAAAAGCTCAAAAATCAGTGAATACGGTCAATGCAGTGCCCCAAACAACAAAAATCTGTTGATTTTATGTTGATTCGGTCACAGTTTTCTAGTAGTGTCATTTGACACTTGAAACACATCTTCGTCATTAGCATGTAAATCAGAAGCGTCCTCCCCATCAATCAACCACTCTGGATCCTCAAGACCAACAATACCAAGATCCCATGCATCAGACTCCAAAACAGGCAAGCCAGAGACAATGTTCAAGTCTGGAACATTGGAACTACAAGCAGATTCAACAACAGAAAGCTCTCCAGAAAGAGATCTAGAAACATCAGAATCAGGAACGATAAATGAGAACTCCAGCGCAGGTTTTTTAGCCTCTTTCGAAGAGATAGCAAGTTTCTTCAAGTCGGAAACAGAGACTGGTTGGACAAAATTCACACCTATAGTATTTGTAAGATCAGAGAGTGGAGCGCACTCCATGATCATGCAACGACACAACAGCTGTCACGGAGACGGCGCGGCACAAGAATTGGAAGAAAGGAAGAACAAAGACAGATCAAGAACGTAAAAGCAATTACACCTGTTTATACGGTCTACATATACATTATCTTGACTGCCCCCATTACCCTTGCCCTTAACGCCAGAGAGCGGGCTGTAATGGCAGATTCCGCCATTACCGCTTGGCCCCAAGCTCGCCCTCCGGGCTCGCCCGTGCCCTCGCGGTAATGGCGGAATCTGCCATTACAGCCCGCTCTCTAGTACAAACAAGTGCATTCAATCTCATTGCGCATGGCTCCTTGTCAAATTGGCAAATTGAGATGAACGATGGAGAAGATTTGGTCGGAATTGTCAACATGGGAATCTTGTAATTGGCACACATGGGAATACCATTTTAGGAAGTGAGATACATGATAATCACATTTTATTATATTGGTTCTTAACATGGGTGTTATTCAAGGGAACATACTTAGAAATTGTTAACCAAAAATGAGTTGATCATTCATTAACCCTTAAAAGTCCCTTGGAGATAGTATGTACGCTGTCGTATAATTAGGATTTGCTACCAACAAGAAACTCTAAATTGGAATCGTAATAGCACACTAGAACCGCATTAATTCAAATGTCAACTTCTTCTTTGAACTCAAACCCATTAAAGGTGTGCATTCACTCCAAATACAACCAAAATATACCATATTCTACTGGTCGCCACGGCACGCTCAGACCTTTAGGGGTTAACCCCTATATGTCCTTAGTGTTGAAAAACGTCATTTTGGATCAAAGGTATGAACTTCGAAGAGCCAAGAGCCAAACGTTTTTGTCTGGACTTTGTTTTGGACGAAATCTTTTGCATTGGGTCACAAATCAAGTCTTTTTTGTGAGATAGAAATTAAAGACCCATATAGTAAAGTATGAATAATTGGCATGTATTTTAGTGAAGGTAGCTTCTGTTTTTGCGTTATTTAACATTTGGTATGTTTTACCATTCCAAGCCAATTATGTGAGATCAATAATAGTTTTTTCATGAATTATCTTTACATAAGTGTGATCTTTAGTTGCATTCCAAAAACTAAGTGGTTGGAAGATTTAAAATCCTAATAAATTTGGTATTGGATTTGTAGTGATGTGTCTACAATGAAACAAGTGAAAAATGGATGATTTTTCAGGAGCTATATCTCTTTCATCCAGCCATAATTTTGGCTCTATTTTTTTAGGATGGATTCAAATTATAGTCTGGTTTTATTGGTAGAAATCTAGACGCGATCGAAGATGTATTGAAGATAAGGCATAGATTTGAATTTGGGTTTGGTCCACATTTTGAATTTAAAAATTATGAACGGTGCGAGCTATTGTAAATAGAATGTTCTACTCCTACTGTAAGTTACTATACTATTAGTTAGTTAGTGCATGTAATTAGCACCAACCACTAACTGTGAGTTGGTGCATGAGATTAGCCCCATCCTTTAACAAGGAGTTATAATAGAAGGATGCATGGGCAAATCATGGGTAAAACCCTAGTTAAACTTTAATTCTACCTTCTATATAAAGTAACAGGAGAGCTAGCCTCTCCTCACTTCTTTATTGTCAATCTCTTGCTCACAACACGTTATCAGCACGAGTTTGTACTCATGCTTTGGAGCCATTTTTATTTTTATTTGAGAGCTAGAGCTTAGCCAACACGAGAGCCAGCCGCTAGCCACAACAGCCTCCCTGCAGGCCTCAGCAGCCGTCCAACAGACCAGAGACATGCCCTTTGCTTGAACAGGATCTGTTCTATAGTGCGTACATTTGATCTGTGTATTTATATATAGACAAGAATCCCAATCCTTTGCTGTCCTGAGGCAGACCCCTTCCGGCTGTTCGTGGAGCCAGCCTCCGCCCATGCTGCAGGCCCTTGTGCCGCACCACCGCTGCGCTGCAACCTCAGGCTACTATCGTCACGTTCACCGCTCCCACTTCGGCCGCTGGCTCTGCAATCCTGCCGCTTCCAGCTAATCTGAAGTTTTACTATCTCAGTTTTTACGCTATCAATTTACGTTTTGTTTTTTTTTTTTTTTTTTTTTTTTTTTTTTTTCTAATTTTAAAAAACTTTATTTCCTTTAATTTACTCTTGCATGATAAGATAGTATCTTGTCTTCTAAGTTTTGCTATCATGGCAACTTCTAAGCCCATAGTACAAAATAAAATAGCTAAGAATATCCAACACTTTACATTTCCTGAGTTAGAAGGTGATGGTAGAAATTATTTGCGATGGTGCGTTGATTTCAAAGGATACTTTGTATCTAACGAGTTAGAAGATATTCTAACTTACCCGGTACCCGCAAATTTTACGGCCGCACAGAAGAGCCGGACCATCGTTTTTATGCGAAAGCATATTGACGATTCTCTTCAACAACAATACTTACAAGTTGATGACCCAGCAGATCTTTGGAGGCAACTGGAGGCGAGGTTTTGACATGAGAAGACCATCATTTTGCCCAAGGCCCGCAGTGACTGGGCAAATCTAAGGGTGCATGATTTTGCAGACTTCTCATCATACAACACCCAACTCTTCACAATTATATCTCAACTACATATGTGTGGAAAACCCAAGAGCGATGAGGAGATGATTGACAAGACTTTGTCAACCTTCCCAAGTTGCAACTGCGTCTGCATTGCTGGCCCAGATGTATCGGACTATGAAGTTCAAGACTTATAGCGAGCTCACACAGTTCCTCCTCCTCTCTGAACAACAACAACAACTAGTGCTGAAGAATAACGACGCCAAACCGCCACGTGAGACCAACACAGTGGAAATACCAACACGGAAGGCCAAAGGAGGCCGGAAGTCCAATCACTACAAGGATATATGTGACCTGATTGACAAAACATTGACATAATTCAGTCAACTGTCCCGTCAATTAGGAGACCCTGATTTGGTCACTAATTAACAAAAACATGTCGATTCGGCTGTCAAATCGGACAAGACTACACGTCAGCAAGTTCTTATGGTGAGAGGAAAAAAAGAAAAAAAAAAAGAAAAACATTTTTTCCGCTGCCCGAATTTTTCGGGCAATAGTTACTTTCAAAAAGCTCTCCAGCGATTCCAGGCCTATAACTTCCAGAGTTCCAAGTCTAGCCGGAATCGAACTGGGGATCTCGTGCTTCCAATCTACTACCTAACCAACCCGCCCTCCATTCAACTCGATGACTACTAAGGAATTTGTTTTTAATATATAGACTTGTTGTTTTCAAACTCAGCAGACTTTGGCGGCCATTTTGACATAGTAAAACAACTTTTTTCAAAAACCTTTAGACTAAGAAAAGCTGGTAAATCAAGTTACGTTTCATCTCCAAAAATCCTTTTGTCATTTAAATCCTCCATTCAAAATTCATAGACAAAATTCAAAGAGGGTGTTTGAAAATATCAAAAAAGAAAATTCCTTGCTACCTGTCTTTGAATTTTGTCTATAACTTTTGATTGGAGGCTTTAAATGACAAACGAATTTTTGGAGATGAAACTTTACTTGGTTTACTAGCTTTTTTTATCCTAACAATTTTTGAAAAAAACTATTCTACTATGACAAAATTCTTGCTAAAGTCTGCTGATTTTTTTTAAATCCCTAAATGACCTTCACGCCCCCATGCGGCTTCTAGAAGTTGAAAGTGAGAAAATTATGGTTCTTAGGCTGTGAATTATAGGATGACATATAAATGTTGGGTAATTTTCAAGTTTTGTTAACCCAAAACCGTCCGTGTGTGTTTTTGGGAGCTCAAAACCTTGAAACTGCAATTTTCTACCTCTATGCATTCCCAAGGCTGTAAACCAAAGTTATTTCTTTTTTTGAAACTTCCAACCGTAAGATCTTGTACTTAAGACTATTTTTAGTTACTGTTCAAAAAATGAACAGTTGGATGTTTACCATTTGCGAGATCATAACATCCAAAGTTTGTCTCCCAAGCTTTTTTGGGCATTGTCAAGATTGGTTTGGAAACTTTGGAGGCTGCCCTTGTAAAATTGGTAAACTTTTTGACCAAGAGCCCTTAGGAACTTAAGTAGTACTTTGGTTATGAACATAATTCCAATTCTTTTTTGAAAACCTAAATTCAAACTGCCTGATCTTGGCTCGCACATCGAGAATTGCCCTAGAAGATTCAAAAATTGAAATTCCACTTTGCAAATTTTACCACACCCACTTTGCAGTATAAGGAGCGCTAAGTAAAAATATCAGACATAAAATATTACCTTCAACACCTTTATCTAGGTTGCCCGAAATTGCAAAAACCCATTTTGGGCTTCAAGGACAGTTAGGGGTTAAGTGCCCCCGTTTTAGCAATTCCACGCTGGTCAAAAATAAAAAAGTTGACAAGAAGTTGACAAGGAGTTGACAGAAACATTTATAATTTCCAAAGTGACAGAAGTTGGGCTACAAACTCCGTACATCAGGCCTCAAAATAAGTCTTCTAACTCAAACTCTCGCTCTTTTACTAAGTCCGTTTCCCGCAAATGTTTCAAGTGTGGTAGAGATGGTCACTTACAAAAGGATTGCCGAAAGAGCGAGTGTGGTGGCCCGGGACATCTAACTCGGGATTGTAAATCGAATATGTGTAAAAGATGTGGCAGAGTTGGACATAAGACTTCTGATTGCCGGGCCGGAGTGTACACGGAGAAGTTGTACAAAGAACTCCAAGAGCTCCGGAAGGGTCAGAGAGAGTCACACTCTCTAGATGCACCATCTCTTGATGGCACTGACCCTGAGAACTACACTGCCATAGTTGAGTCTTTGAGCACTCACATCCACTCGGAGACGTCCGATGGAGACATGGCTTTGCTGGACAGTGGATCCACTCATACAATCTTACGTAGCGCACGCTACTTTGATTTCTCGAGACATGATTCCGAGACGTGGAGGCATGACCCCACCGCTTCGTGACATGATTCCGAAGCATGGCGCACTTGTCAGCTCAGCACAGTCGCCGGAAAACGGAAGATGATCTTCCGTGAGGGCCGGGCAAGAGTGAAGCTCTCCGGAGGCGCCACCCTCATCTGCTTCCATGCCATGTTCGCCCCGGAGGCACACCGGAGTCTGATCAGCTTTCGCGACCTCCGGGCACATGGAATTCACGTCCTGACTGCGATCAAGAACGGTGAGGAGATTCTAAACATGATGCAAGGAGACAAGTGCCTAGCTACCACTAGTAGAAAACAGCGTTTCATCAAGCGTTTTCAGGCGTTATCAGTGACGTATACCCACACTATACCGATTTAGTGTAGTAATCTCATCGAATTAAACGTGACGTAGCGTTAAATTGTTTAACGTAAATCCGTCAAAAATGACGTTGTGAAAACGCTCCGCGTCAAAGAAGATTTTGGTGAAACGCGGATTAACGTGCGTACGTCAAAAATAACGGCGTGGCGTTAGATTAAACGCTAGCGCCCTTGATGGACGGTAACTTTTTGTACTCCTTTTTTACCAGAAGGTAGAAAAGTTTTGGCTAAAAGTAGAAAGGCTCCACGTCAGCGCGTTTTTTTTTAACCTGGTTGGCGTTTCTTTTAACGTGTACCACATTTAATTGTGTTAAAAGAAACGTCAGAATATTGATGACATAAAATATGTGCGCTGATGTGGATTTCATCGTGTCTTCCTTTGCTGACGTGGAGTTTAGGATTTGACCGGTCAAACCAAATTTGAGAGACTAGGGGGGCTGTCAACATTGACGCACACGTTCCGGTTGACGGGTAATGCGTAGCTTGTCACAGGTAATGCGTTAAAATAAACGTAAGACAGAAGATGACGTGGAATATGTGCGCTGACGTGGAATGCCTTGTAGATTAAATGGCTGACGTGGATCCTAGTATTTGACCGGTCAACCCATCTTTGAAAGTATAGGGGTGCTGTCAACATTGACGCATGTATTTCTTGTGACGGGTAGTGCGTTTCAGATGACACTACATCACGTTTCAGATGACGCTACATCACGTTTCAGATGACGGCTAGGGTTTGTTGTCGTGGCGGCTAGAGTTTGCTGTTGAGGCGGCTAGGGTTTGCTGTCGTCTTTAGGTCATTGTACTTTTAGGGAAGTTATAACACCAGAGGCTCATTCTTGCTTCCATTTCTACACATTTTGTGTTAGATTTCTTGAGTTTTAGAGATTAGTATGTTAGATTGTTAGAGAATGAGGTGTGGAGGTGTTGAGATTTGTTGTTATTCTCTTCTTTCTTTGCTATTCTTAAGTTGTTGAAGGCTTTGAAGTGTTACATTTTCTTGATTTAGTTGGATTTTGAATGATTCTTGCATTTGATTCTTGTTGATTTGTTGTTTTTATCTCATTGTTGCCTTCATCATGTGGGTTGCGCAGCTTAAAAAGAATCCAGCGTGATTTGGACGGGATGTTTGCACCACGTGCCTCCTCTACACAACTAGCTTATTTCCAATGAGTGAACAAACATAATTTTTCTAGATTGTAATACCAGTAGTCTTTTAGTATTTTATTTTCTTGCCACTGAACATTGTATTAGCATTATTTCCTTTGCAATTTTTTAATTTATATGTTCTAGCATACCTCTTCATGTGCAAAGTGAAGTGCTGTTTATCATGTGTGTTTTTCTGAACGTTTAATCTCGTTTTATCGCGTTTCATTTGACGCTTCAGCTGCGTTTTGCATGACGTTAGCTCATGTTAATATGTATGTTTTAATGCGTTTAATTAAACGTTGCATAAACGTTAAACCATATTCAATCGTTTGAACATTGACTCTATATTGTGCTAAACTGAATGTTACATTTTGTTTCATTGAACGTTGCATAACGTCAAACCGCACTTTTCATCATGTTTCAAGTAACGCTTCTTCCGCATTTTACATGACGCTATAACATGTTTCAGATAACGCGTGCATGTCATATGCACTGTCATAGCTACATCTAAATTTTGTCTCCAAAAACGCACTGAAATACACTGCACGTTAAAATAAACGTCTAAACACGTTACAATCAACGTCCAAGTACGTTACAATAAACGTTCACACACGTTACAATAAACGTGTTAAACGCATTTCCAAAACACGTCACACTGCGTTTATTTAAACGTTGGATCCAAGAGCATGCCACGTGTCACCATCTCAATCATTGAAAATCCAAATGCCATGTCAGAATCACATGCCAAATAAGCAAATTTTTCATCCATCCAAAGGACGGAGACTTGTCCACGTATTATCTGATGTGGAATTGGAAATATCCACCTAAGCACTTACGTGGAATTAAAATAAGCAGGAAATTCCCACGTGGCAGAAAAGTTACTCCCCCAATTTACACACCCTAGGTAACTTCATTCTGTCACTTTTGACGTCGTAAAAACACATGCGTTAAACCGTTTAACGTAATTTAACGCGTTGCGTTAAATTGAAAAGTAGTTGGTGACAGAAGCATCATTTTTCAGCATAAAAAAAATTCGCGTTAAACAGCGTTAAAAACCGCGTTAAACCGAGTCATATTAGACGCTGCTCTGTACTAGTGTACTGCACACTGCGGAGCTAACGGCCTCTATGAGATTCCGATCTCTTGTCTCAGTACTGGTCAACACGACCATTCAACATACTCAGTTGCCAGACCTGACAAGGTTGAACTTTGGCACTCGAGGATGAGCCACCCAGGAGTGACTATGCTTAGACGAATGATGCCTGTTTTAACGGGTCATGAAGTCTGTCTAAGTGATGCCCACAAGCGTAGAGTGTGCGAGGCGTGTGCTCAAGGAAAGCTTATCCTTAAGCCCTCGGAGTGGAAACTTTCACAAGAGCTCCCTCCACCACTTCACAGACTTCAAGGGGACGTCTGTGGCCCCATCAATCCTCCATCCGGACCTTTCAGGTACTTCCTCGTTCTTGTTGATGCTGTTGGGATCCATTTTGAAGTCTCTTTACGAAGCACCCGAAACATTGTCTTTTCTAAGATCCTAGCATCCTTGATAAGGTTCAAAACCCATTTTCCAGAGTATCCAGTAAACTTCTTACGCATGGATGATGCACAAGAATTTAAGTCTCATATTTTTGAAGATTACTGTAAAGCCACTGAAATTACTCTAGCTTACAATGTCCCATATGAGCATTCTCAAAATGGGCTGGCTGAGGCTTTTAAAAAAAAATTCAATTCATAAGCCGGCCTCTTTTGATCCATGCTCATCTACCTTCATCGTTTTGGTCACATGTTGTATTGCATGCTACTGCCTTGCTTAGGTATAGACCTACCATACTTCTTCAACATTCTCCCCTTGAGAATTTAACTCGTCAACCTCCTAGCGTTGCCCACTTCATAGTCTTCGGATGTCGTGTGTGGGTCTCTGTTCCAGAGCCTCAACGTAAGATTATAGGGTCCCATCGCCAAGAGGGCATCTATATAGGATTTGACTCCCCAAGTATAATCCGTTATGTGTCCCCTCAGATAGGCGTCCTACATAAGGCTCGGTTCCAAAATTGTCAATTTGAAGAAAATGTCTTCCCTTCTCTTATCTCTCCGGGTTCTTCTCAACCCCTTGTTTTCTCTGCTCCTCAAACCTTCACAATGAATCTAGATCCTATTACTAACCTTACAAACTTAGAAGTTAGGAAACTCCTAGATTTCCAAGCCTTAGCTGAAAAGCTTCCAGATGGTTTTAATGATTCTTCTCGAATCACTCGAAACCCTCTTCCAGACACTGGTTTGTATTCCATCAAACTTTTACCTAACCAAGATATTGCTCAGTCTTTACCGCCGAAAGCTAAGAAACCTAGGTTGACAAGTCAGCCCCTAGTGTCTTCTTCTTTTGTATCTAGCTTAGAAGAAGCTACTGACCTCCTTACACTAGAAGAAGCAAAGGCCAGACCTGACTGGCCCCGCTGGCTTGAAGCCCTTCAGCATGAGTATGCTTCTTTGCAAAAACATCAGGTCTTTGGACCGCTTGTGGCCAACTTAGACACCAAGCCAATTGGCCACAAATTGATTTTCACAAAGAAAAGAAATGCTCAAGGGCAAATTCTCCGCTACAAAGTCCAATTAGTAGCCCAAGGTTTTGCTCAACGCCTAGGTATCGATTACACCTCTATTTACTCTCCTGTTATGGATTCTTCTACGTTTCGATATCTGTTAGGAATGGCTGCCCAATACACGTTGGAAACCCAACTACTAGATGTAGTAACAGCCAACCTATATGGTCATTTGGACATCAAGCTTTATATCAAGCCACCTCCTGATTTTCTCTCTCAATCTATCCCGACTAACACACCTAAGTCCTACTCCGGTCTCAGACTTCAACGTGCTTTGTACGGCTTGAAGCAAGTTGGTCGAATGTGGTACTCTCATCTACATTCTTTCTTGATACAACATAAATTCCAACATGACCAAAGTTTGCTTTGTATCTTCATTCTTCAAGAGTCATCTGACTTTGCCATACTTGCCATTTATGTTGATGACATCAACCTAATGGGTACCCCGGCAACATGCAAGAAAGTTGTAAGTCTAGTACTAACATCCCGCTTCGAAATGAAGTTGTTAGGGAAAACCTCCTATTGACTTGGCTTGCAAATTGGTCATCTTCCTGATGGCAGTATCTTTCTCCATTAAAGGAGTTATACTCAGAAGATCTTGAAGAGATTCAATATGGACAACACCAGCCCTTCGTCAGCTCCGATGATTGGCAGGAGTAGCACCAAGGATGATCCCTATCATCCATGCCAAGACAAGGAGGAGGAGTTCACAGATAGGACGCACTATCTTTTAGCTATCGACGCCCTATTGTATCTAGCAACCTTTACAAGACCTGGCATATCTTTCACTATGAGTGTCTTGGCAAGGCACAGTCAGAATCCCTCAATCAGGCATTAGCGCGCTGTCAAGCATATCTTCGATATTTGCGTGGCACTGAAGATTCGGGACTTCACTATACCAAGAGTAAAACATCCGACATCATTGGCTACGCAGATGCTGGTTACAAATCTGATGTCACCAGATGCAAGTCCCAAACTGGCTATATTTTTCTATATAGTAACGCATCTATCTCTTGGAAAAGTGTGAAACAGACGGTGACAGCAACCTCTACCAACCACTCGGAGCTGATTGCTTTTCATGAAGCAACTCGAGAAGCTGTCTGGCTTCGCAATCTCCACATATTGTTGATAACCAACTCGGGCCTGAAGACTCTTATTAGCCCAACTATCCTATATGAGGATAATGCAGCCTGTGTAGCACAAGTCGGTGCTGGATTTATCAAGAGCGATCGTGTGAAGCACATTGATCCGCAGATCTTCAGCTACACTCAAGATTTGGTGACGAGTGGACAAATCCAAGTGCAGAAGATCGAATCCACTCACAATGTTGCTGATCTTCTTACAAAGGCCGTTCTAGCCCACACTCATCGTCAACTTCTACAAGCCGCTGGAATGCTGCTCCTACATGAGTTAAGCTACATACACTCTTTTCTACACTTTGAGTTTTTCATATGAGATAGGTTTTTACTCAAAGGTAGTTTTAAACGAGGTATCTTGTGTTTGAGGAGGAGTATATAGACACAAACACTAGTATAGTTAACTTGAGTATTCGAAGAGGAGTGTTGTAAATAGAATGTTCCACTCCTACTGTAAGTTACTATACTATTAGTTAGTTAGTGCATGTAATTAGCACCAACCACTAACTGTGAGTTGGTGCATGAGGTTAGCCCCATCCTTTAACAAGAAGTTATAATAGAAGGATACATGGGCAAATTATAGGTAAAACCCAAGTTAAACTTTAGTTATACTTTCTATATAAAGTAACAGGAGAGCTAGCCTCTCCTCACTTCTTTATTGTCAATCTCTTGGTCACAACATGGGCGTTGCCCCATGCAACTCCAAAGTTTTAGTGAAATGATTTCATCAAAACTGTTCGAGTGTCAAATACTTGTGAGTTTCACGAGGAACATATGGAGAAGTGAGTAAAAACTCTGAAAGGTAATCGTGGAAATTGAGTTATCTTTGTGACAAACGTGTGACAAATCATGCAATTATATTAAGGCCCTTGACTTATTCTTTCGCAAGCCAAGAGTAATCAATTTCTAAAAAAATTGCCGATTGAATGATGAAATTGCATATTTATTGGCATGGAGATTGTGGAGGCCAACTCCCCAAGCCCTAATCGATGGAAGTTTCATATATATAGAATTGTAACAAAAAATACAAAGTAAAAGTTCACTAAAAATGTACAACATCCAAAGATAAAAATTAAAAGTATGTAAATTTAAAATTCTAAAATTAAAAGTATAACTTAAAAGTATAGGTTGGTGCTTGGAAGCCACGGAGGTAGTGCTTGGGGCCCGGGATATTGTGGAGTGAAGCTAGATCATAAGCCATGAGCATAGATGAATGAGTGGTTAGGAGAAACTATTCAGTACACTAAATTTGATAATTAGTGTTAGATTATTATAAGATTTGAAAATGCTATAAGTTTTTACTTTTGTTTAAAAAAATTTACCAAGAGCATTGATTCTGATACTATATAAGGACCTCCATCTTGGCCAATATAGTGGGTAAAATTATTGAACAACAGTAAAAACTTATAACATGTTTATGTAAATTAGTGTATCTAACACTAATTATCAAATTTAGTGTAGTGAGCTTACGATGATGGAGACATTTACAAACTATTAAGAATTGAGATCAATTTTATGAAAACATAGCTACTTCCCAAAAGCAGGCATGTGGTTGTGAGAGTGTACTTATAAAGAGGTCCCAGGACATGTGCTTTGAGGATCGCTAACTGCCCTGTCACTAAGAGCATTGGAATTATGGGCAGTTCCTAATCTGATTGTTAACCCCTAAAGATCCAAGAGGACCAAATCGCTCTTTTGCTATTTTGGGAAGCCTAGATGAATAGGTTAAAAGTAATATTTTTGTCTAATTTTTTTGATGGATGCTCCCTATATTGCAAAGTGTATGTGGTAAAATTTGCAAAGTCAAATTCCAGTTTTTGAGTCTTCTACGACAATTCTTGGTTTGCGAGCCGAACTGGGGCAGTTTAAATTTAGCACTTTTTTGAGATTTTTTTTTGGAAATATGTCCATGACCAAATCACTACTTAAGTTCCAAAGGGCCCTAAGTCACAAAGAGTACCAATTTTACAAGGGCAGCCTCCAAAAGTGTCAAAAATAATCTCAACGATGCCCAAAAAAACTTCGTAGACAAACTTTGGATGTTACGATCTCTTAAATGGTAAGCATCCAACGGTCAATTTTTAAATCAGATACTAAAAATTGGCTTAGGTACAAGATCTTACGGTAAGAAGTTTAAAAAAGACAAAAAAATAGTTTCTCACCCCTTGAAGTGCATAGAGGTAGAGAATTGGAGTTTTGAGGTTTCAAGCTCCCAAAAACACACAAGGATCTTCAGGGGCTAATAGAATGTTTGTAGTATATTCTCTAGACTTGACAACAAATATTCCTGGCATGTATAGACCCGGCATGCAATACCTCGAAGGGTCATCATGTCGGTTTTCTATCGGACATAGTTAGAGTCTTAGACTTCTTTTAAACACCTGACTTTGTCGCCGACTTAGTAGTCAGGTAAGCTCATTTTTGTCATCAACTGGATTTAACAGCCAGTGAGACCTAAGTGACTATATGTATCCATCTCTACTATGTGAGAGTTGTTGCTTGCTAATCCATTCTCCCTTTGCTAGTGACCTCACTATCCTGGCTCGCCTGATTGGGCTCTCGCTTGCTCGATTTAGTCAAAAGGCTGTTGACTTTTAGTTGAGGTAAAAAAACGACGTGGCACGGCTTTAGGTGAAAACTAAGCGACATAAGCGCCACGTAGAAGTACATAACAATGCGGGTACCAATGGAAAGGGCGGGTAACCAAAGAATCTGCCTTGCCATCAAGTCACCCGCCCTGCCCCTATGACAATCCGCCCTCCCATCAAGTCACCTGCCCTGCCTATCTAAGAACCCGCCTTGCTGATAAGGAATCCGCTTTGCCCCAAAGGTAAATCCACCGCATTTTTGGCACTTGCGCAGATACCACCTGTACCCGCCCTGCACCCGCCCTACCCCTCTGAAAACCCACCCTGCCATCAAGTCACCCCCCCTGCCCCTCTGAGAACCCGCCCTGCCATCAAGTCACCCCATTGTCCTTTTAAGAACCCGCCTTGGTGAGAAAGAATCCGCTCTGCCTCAAATGTAAACCCCTTGCATTCTTGGCACCTACCTAGATAACACTTGCACCCGCCCTTCTGATCGACACCCACCCAAACGCCACGGTGGACTGACACGCCACATCATACTTGATTTTTTACTGCAAGATTTTTTACCCATGAAAAATTATACGCCCCCTAGAATCAAGGGAGGCAGGCACGCCTCCTTGCCCAGAACAACTTGTCCACCCGGTATGCCCCCTCCGATCACCTCGACATGCCTGACGTGATAACCCTTGTTGATATTCAATATACATACTAATCACTTCACGAGTTCACGAAACCAAAAATTTCAACAAAATTCCTAAATGAGTCCAGATTTAGTTGAATGACATTAAATAAATTTTTCTTTATTTAAAAAACCGTTCTCTTTCATCACTTTTGTAAGATTTTGATGAAGTTGTGGACTAAAACTATTAATAAACTTATTGAACATATCTACAAAATGGATTAATTTGATCACTTCTTAAAAATTATGTGGAAAAGATTCGGGGATTTTTATGTCATCATACTCACTAAACAATTCTTGAAGATTTACCATGTCACCCCATTGACTTCCTAATGCATTCAATAATTTCAATTTGAGAATGTTTTGTTGCAACTCGAGCAAATTTTTGTCATCCAACTCTTCTTTACGAATGTTCATATTATACTCGTCTATATCCTCGTCGAACTCTTTTTTACACGTTTTCGTATCATGTTGGTCCATATTCATTCTTGGTAAATTTGTACCATAATCGAATTGCGACGCATAGCATAGATTGGGATTCTTATTTTGATCTAGATCTTGTTCGGAACTTAAACTCGAACTAGAATCAACATGAGGTAACTCGTACGGATTATAATTTCCAAGTTTTTCGTAAAATATTTCTTCCATGGTATCAAAATACTTCCAAGTTGATTGCATCCCCGAACTTCTTTCCATAAGTTGTTCTTTTCTATGGGTTTTTATTAACGAGTCAATCTTGTTTTTGATTTGTTTTTTCTCCTTCTTTCTTTCAAAAGTAGAAAAATTGTTCCACTCATTCACCTTGTCGCATATGCACATCCAATCCTCACTTGTAAGGAACTTAGACTTTTTTGTCTTGTGAACATAAGCATAAGCTTGCACAAGAGTGTCAACCTCGATATTTAGCCATAATTGATTTTGTCCCATAGCTTATTTCTGCATGTTTTTTTATTATATTAGATATCTCTTAACAACTCTATGTTTATTTGAGTTCATAATTCTAAGGAACTAGGAAAAAAAAAAGTAAAAAGTAAAAAAAATCTAAATCATATAGAACATATCATATCTAAATTACATATTTGATGTCGAAATTAAGTATCAAGATGTATTATACAATAATTTGGTAGAAGAATTTGATTACTCCCGCTCTCCTATAATGTCTGGTTGGTAGGTGCTCTCAAATGTATTTGAGAATTCCAGTTTCCCCTTGTCCGGTGGCCATCGGGATATTAACATTACGAACGGACACTTCGTTCACGCAAGCCCCTTAGAAAGAAACCAGAGTTTCTATCTATCTAGATTTGAGAGAACCTACCAAACAGACTTTACAAGACAACGGGAGTACAAGGTTAAGTTAGTGAGATTTAACTTACTTTTTTTGTTAATTCCTTTTATGAGCTTGTAAATTGATGACCTTTAAGTTTTGATATAGACTTCTTTCCAATAGAGATAATTAACTAGAATATATTTATTAAAAATACATGTATCTAACGTTATAAGGTAAAATATGAATGTATGTATATATGTATGTGTTGGTATGTTTGTGAATATATATACGTAGATAGGTTCTTGAATTATTTATATGTGTATACTTTATTTACATATATTACAAAAAGTATATCAAAGTTTGAACAAATACTAAGTCAAAGTTAAAGTTAAAGTTAAAATTAATGTTAAATTGTAGTAAAATTTACGTTAAATAAAAGTAAAATCATTATTTGAAGCTAATGAAAAACTTCTACTTTAGTTAATCATCAAAATTGCAAACATAAAAGTTACAAGCTTACCTTGTAGTTGAAGTAAATTTTATGAGATTTGTAATTTAAAAACTTACATTATGTTGAGTTATATTTTTAGCATGAGTGATGAGATTCATGTTTCAAGGTTTGTGAAAATCTTGGGTGGAAAATCAATCTTGAGCTTCATAGATAAAAATCATACAAAATGATAAGAGAAAAACAAATTGGGAATCGTTCAAACAATTCGCATTAGAATAGGGTATGTAGTCATGGAAGAAGAATCCATTTAGTATCAAAGAATAGAATGTAGCAAGGTTGTCATTAAAGGGATAATAAAGCTACTAGAAAGCAAGGACTAGGTGGCACGAAGTAAAGAAGAAGGGAAACTCCAACCTATTTAGAGGTCGGCGTGAATAGACTGTTCGTTCGACCTATCCTTAGATGTATGCCCGGAGGTCATCACGTCACTCGTGGGACTACCAACCCCTCTCTGGGTGAACATTATGGTAGTTCCTACCTAGCCACTACTGCCTTAGAGAGTTAGAGATACCCGACATGGTATCTCCCAAAGGGCTTTAAGGCACCCATACAAGTATACAACAAGGTCCAAGAACCCCCCACTATAGTTGGGTGGACTATGGTGGTGAGTACTAGGCCGGCATGGGGAATAGAACTCACCACCTCCTCATGGCACGAAGTACACTAGGGTGGAACAAATAGTATGTTACGTAATTTTTTTGTGACAAAAACTCTCATTTAGTGTTGTGTTTAGGAGGGCTCGTAATGGTAAAGTATTAAATTTCTTGAAGTTTACGGTGAGGGATATAGGAAACTTTGATAACCTTGTTGATCTTTTGTTCCAATATCTTAGGGACATATATGTTAAAGGATTTTTTCTCCTTATAAAACCCTGTCACAATCTCGTTACACTTTGCCAAAAATCCACATAAGTACAAAAATCATGTCATGTAAAGAAAGATAGTACCAACCAAACATCTAAGTGCTTGAGAGCATCTTATATACCTTTAGATTGTAGGTTGTTACATTGAAAAATGGAAATTTATTATATTATTTTTGCTGTCAAAGTGCTAAAGTTTTGACATACCATAAGGTAGCCCAAGAAACGTTTTTTTCCAACTTCATTCAGTTATTCTAGTTTATCAAGGACTAACTTATAAGGGCCAAATGTTCAACCCCTACGACCCCAAGGGGTTTAAAGAAGAACTTAGATGTGTTACAGAACATGCTTTCTATGGCTCTTATAAAGTTTTTTTTCAAAAGTTGATAGGAATGCTTAAAATAGATCGATACGGTTAAACTTCTTAAAATAGATACTATACAATTTACAATGAACTTTAGAAATCACTAGAAAGTATTTTTATTATTAGTAGATGGCAATTGACGTGATTGGCTAAAATCACATATTTTATGATAATATTAAGAAAGGGGTTAAGTTGCACTTCCTTTTTCCCATTGTATGGTAAGTTACCTCAAATCTACCTGTCAAGGTAGATTTTAGAGAACCTACTAGACAATTATGATGGAATAGATGGAGTATAATAAGTTGATTTGGATTGTCTTTTTCCAAGTAATGGTTTGAAATCTTGAAAAACTTTACTTTTTTAGTACTTTTTAGTGGTTGTAAGTGTGCCACCCTAGTGTGCTTCCACCCAGGTGTCCAAACTATATGTCACCATCCAACGAATAAGATAACATTGATTTGTTTACTAAAAGGTTGTTTAGCCTCTCAACTAGAATTTGGATTCCTATAGTTTTTGAAACCAAACCCTTGATTAGAGGCCAAAACCCCAAACACCAAAAACCTCAAAAAGGGATGCCCTATAGGTACTTTGGGATCATCATCATTAAGATTTTGGCTCTTAGTGTGAAAAGAGAAAAATGGCCTCTCGGGTTTGATCCAATCGAATTGCTAATAATACTTGTTCTCCCGTGTGAAA
The DNA here is from genome assembly GCA_037043015.1 of Bryum argenteum. Lineage (NCBI taxonomy): Eukaryota > Viridiplantae > Streptophyta > Bryopsida > Bryales > Bryaceae > Bryum > Bryum argenteum. The sequence goes on from CM073330.1 coordinate 9,982,610, forward strand.
CGACTTTTAGATGAGAAGCCATGTATGCTCTTAACAAAAGCATATACCTGAGATAGGACCTTACTCTTTGAAAGTATAAGGTAGAATGCCCTTAAACCGCTCAAATAAGAGATTCAGCATGGTTGTGGACATCGTGTGTATTGTTTATAATTTTTCTTCGATGGAGAAACAAGAGGGAGAGTGAATGCAAAAATTTCCAGAATTAAATAGCAAAAGATGAATTTACCACAAATTTTTGAAGTCAAAAGTGTACATGACCTTAAACCGCTCAGTAGACTCTCCTTTGTGGCGGGTCACGCATGTAGCAAAAACCGTGCAAAAAGATTCCAGATCAAGTCACTATGAACCCTCAGATTTCAGAATATTCTTTTTTGCCGTGGGTGCAAAAAGGTCCAGGCCATGGGCGGTTTAACAGGCAGTCTAGCATGCGCTTCAGGGGGGCCGAACGGTTTAAGGGCATTCTACCTTAACCCTCAATTAGCTAATTACAGTGTAAACAGAAGCAGATTATGCAGTGTGAACCGAGCAATGTTCCATCTGAAAACAGTCGGAAAAGTAAAGGACGGAATATTCGGAGAATCTTACGTATAAAATTCAGTACACGAAAGTCAACATCGAACCAAGCACGTGGAGGTGCCGAAATCCTTGACCTCGCAAGCTAGTGAGTCGGGATTGTATCACTGGACGTATAAATCAAGCACACTACCATCAGTTTCTTCATCGAACAATCTCCATTCTAGCTAACATCCATTGATCACCACCAGTCCTGCAGGTGAGCTTGCAACTCTTCCGATCGATCGAACCGGCCATGGCATGCATGGTTGCTGGTATAGATATTTGTCGTTCGGGCAAGAATCAGTTGGGTCTGAGTGAGTTTAGAGCTTTTGGGACTTGCATGGCTTTCAGTGGTGGTTTGGACTGAGATTTGGGTTCTGGCTGGCTGGCTGGGGTGGTTTTGCATAGTAGCTAGCGATGGCAGGAACTTTTGAGTCCGAGTACGTTCAGAAGGACTGCGACGTAAAACGGTGCATGAGAGTGGGCAGACAATGCGACACAGTCATCGCCAGTCTGTTGCCGCAGTACTTTTCCAAAGTGGACCGACTGGAGGGCGATGGCGATGTCGGCACTGTCAGACTCACTTACCTCAACCCCGGTATGTATGTCCATCAAATCACTGCAGTTGCATTCTGCTGCTACACTATCTCGATCGGATTCCTGCTTGTATGTGTCATGAATCACTGAGCTGGAACGATCGCTGAGTTGGTTACTTCCAACTGAGTGAGCTTGTTGAAGCCCCTCCGAAGTAATGCACCGACATGGTAGCTATCACTCAAGCCTCAAGGTCCGATGAACCCTGCAGGGCTCGAATATGTCGATGCAGAGCTCTGTTTCTACCGACTGCTGATACACAAAAGCGGAATGTCCCGTCTCATGTGTAATCTCTACTGTGTAACCTACCTTGTTTTTAAGTCTCCATCAATCGACCCCCGGCGTACGTGAGCACTGCAGGGATCGGAGCGTCTTGGAGAGAGCCATTCATAACTCTTTCTAAATAATCGTAACATATTACGATTACAATCCTTCAAAGGACTTCTCGGATGTTTGCAACGATCGAGTGCCTGATGATTGTGGGCTGCATGCATGCAGAGTCGACAGGGGGAGAGAACAAAACCCTGAAGGAGAAGGTACTGGTATACGACGAGGAGAACGGCGACTTAGTGTGGGAGGTAGTGGAAGATCCCAGGTTGAAGAAGATGATAAACACCATGAAGATCACGCCTTCGCCCGATAACCCTGCCGACTCCAAAATTGCATGGAAGTGCGAGTACGAGCTTGCCGATCCCTCCGCCCCGCCACCGAAAGAGGTGGAGGTCATTCACCATGCCGTCATGAAGGCTGTCATGAACTATGTTGACACCCATCCCAACTGGCCTTGAAACCATTCATCAATGCAAAGCAAAGCACAGTAATGTATGTACAGCAGTGAGCTAAGTGAGTGATGTCTTCGTGAGTTGTGGCTGTGAATCGATCGATAATCTGAGCATCATAGCATAGCCTTGTGGATTTTGATCAATAAGCAGGGAGCCTTGACTCTTCCTGCCTACTCTTGATATTGATATTATGCTCAAGTTTGTAAAATTTGACTTTAATGGTGTTTGGGGGTCAGAGCACTGAATGGTGCGATGAATTAATTTGTTGTCATGGCACGTTTCTAAGCACATTCATGAGTTGCAGTTACTGTGGAGAATTTTTATTATATCGATGTACGTAGTGACATTCTTGACATTCCGGTGCAAAGAAATAAAATAAAAATTACGGTGTAAGATTGGTGCTATTGATTTCCTCCTGTCAGCAATTTCACTGATACTCTGTTTCATAGGAATCTTCTTCTGTCACTAGAGAATGGTTGGCGAATCAGTGTGTATGCTATAGTTGAGGAATAAAACGGATGGACCCTTTTCGGACAGGGAATTTGTTACTGCAATCTCTGAATGCGGATACTGCTTAATGACCGCATAAGAATGTGGATTTCTTCTGAAGTTGTTTAGTGTACTATTTGGTTATCAACATTCTTCTTCCGCACAATCATCATCTTGTGATTCAACTTCCCATTTTTTTGGTTTTCCGGAAGATTGAGAAGCAAACAGATCACGTTTCAAAACAAGTCCATGAAGACCTATGCAAGAAAAACATCTCCCTAGTAGAATTGTGTTCCATTCAGATGAATAAGTGACCTTTATTCCGACCGGTTGGGACATGCTTGTACAGTATGCTATATCGAAAATTACTGTGGAAAATCAAAATCCAAACTTCAAAGAAAGTGTCAAGGTTTGTCTAAACTGAAGATTGACACCGACAATGCCTTTTGAAGCTGAAAGTACAGATGTTTACATCCGTAAGTGTACCGACATCAGCACTCACCTGCTTCGAATTCAAAACTAAGGAAGATTGATATGGATTGGTTTTCATCAACATCCGGTTCATTTGCCTTGCAGAAGTGGGAGGCATATTCATGTCAAAAATAGTTACCGACAGCACGCGGCAAGTAGGTAAGGAAACCCATGTGGGTTGTTGTCAATCACCATGAAAACGGTGGCGGTTTTCATGAAGAATTTTCGGGCGAGATTCCGACAATACCAAAAATTGGATGTCGTTCACTATTCCGGATAACCTTAGCCATTGTAACTTGTAAGTTACTTGTGATCAATAAATTAGGTCTGAAAACTTGAAATAATCAGTTGTACTCCCTTTGTCCTAAAATGTCTGATCTAAACGCCATTTCTATTTTGTATAAACAAGTACAAAATTGAGTACTTTGATCACCAAACTGTAATTTTATTGAGTCTTTTGATCCCACCTTGTGGTACTACTTTACTTGTTCTATGATTGTGCATTATGTATTATGAGCTCACAATTGGAAGAAACAAAAGTGAACTTGCGTTACCAACTAGCAACATACATAACATGAACGTGGTTGAAGGAGTTTTGCCCGACTTTTGGAAAGCCAAATCTTTATGATTACTAGAGGAAATGTTATGAAATCTAGTATTGCTACGAAGCTCTTGGTGAGAGCTATTTACTCACTGTCATTGCACCTCTCATTATCATCAATTGAGTTGAAGGTGTGTGATTTTATGTAGGTTAAGTTGTGCACTTTGGCATGCCAAAAACTTTCTAGTTATTGAAGCAAATGTTATGAAATCATATATTATTACAAAATTGTGAATATTAATTATCATTGCACCTCTCATTATCATCAACTGAGATCAAGTGGGTCATTTTTGACTCATCGTATTTTGCCCAATCTTTGGCGAGCCAAAACTCTATGATTACTTAAGTAAATGTTATCAAATTATTTATTACTACGATTATATCCAAGAGCTTCCCATCCAAATACATTTTATTTTATTTTATTAATAAAAATTGAGCTTAATTTCAAGAGGTTTGCAATATCAATCGGACATTATGGGAGAGAGGGAGTAATAAATTGGGCTTAGACCTCTTTTCTTTTTAAGAGGAGTAAGGTCGAGACACCCATACCCAACCATGCACATATAACCACCTAGTAGAGTATTCCAAATCCGCTCACATAAAATCTTTCTTGTCAAGTAGCCATGCTACTAAGGTCCATGATTGTATTATCCTCAATTGATATAATATATTAGTTGAATTATTACAAAAAAAAAAAATTAAATTTTGTCTAGAATGTTAGTTTCTTTATTATCGGACCAAAAAAAAAGGACCATCTTATTGTCACTTATTGAATTGTGACAAGGTAAAAAAGTTAAATTGAGTTAAAAAGTTTTAAATATGAAAAGTTTTAAAACTTGTTAAAGAAGAAAATCTTGTGTAACACACTAACACCACCACAAAATAGCTAAATGGACAAAGTAGTACTAGATAAAATTAGAATTTGACTCACAAGTTACGAGAGGTCATGCAATGTGACCTTTGAATGTATATTCACAATTTTTCAACCTATTTGAGTATATACACTTTTTGGAATATTTACAATATTTTTGGAAAGTATTTATTGACCTTCGAATCATACGTTTTAAAAATTCAAGTCTCAAACATGATTCTATTTAAGAAAAAACTAAATGACTTACTTTTGACAAAAAAATTGCTAAATCATGTCAAACTCAAGAATAATTTCTTGTTAGTACAAAAAGTAGTAGCTCTTTATCTCCATGTGGAAATGTGCTATGTTCATGCCACATAAACTAGCCGTAATAGTGGCTTCTACTACCTACATTGAAGAATCCATATCTTATTGACTTAGTCCTTGATTGATTTAAATGAATTAATCCAGTCACAAGAAAATGTGAAAAGTATTGACTTCGTACACTTCTAGTACTTCCTCAAAACACAAATTCTTTGTAAGGCGTAGTGGGCAATCACCCTACTGTAGTTAGCTAACTGCTAAAGGAGAAATTTCTATAGTGCACCTCCAATAGCCATATCTAAAATCCGTGCACAAATTGTTTTGAGTTTGATTTTTATAAATCCAATTATAGGACCTTGTTTATGAACGCCTAATTAGTCTACACACCAATTTTATAAAAATTCACCATACGGTCTTGAAATATCTGGAGTCTAAATTTTAGGTTTTCCAAAAATAGCAAAAATTGAGCAAATCGACCACAATATGGTCGATTTCGGCTGAAAGGGCTAAGCAAGCATGGGCAAAGTAGAAAATTGGACCAATAAAATCATCACTTTTGGATCTTCTAATTTTTTTGTAAATATATGAAGTTAGATTAGTAGGTGTTCCTAACATGTTACTTCCTTTGTTTCAGAAAAATACCTTGATTTGCTAAGAGAGTCTGCCTTAATTTAGTTTGAGGGCTTCATTGAGTATGATAGAGTTGTGTTTTACTCCAATTCATCAATAGAATTCATTTCTTGCAAGCAAATTCATTTCATTTCATCAAGACTCACGTGACTGGACTTCACTACACATCTACAAAGTGTCTCAACGGCATAATTGGAATTGACCTTAAAACTGTCAAATTAAGCAAATTACGGTATTTTTCTAAAACGGAGGGAGTACAATTCAGGATGTTCATAAAAATTATATTGAAAATCACCCTTCAAAGCTATTATGTACCTCTTGCAAAGTTAATACTAGTAGGTGGTTTTCAACATCGCGCCATTATTGAGTAGGCTACCTTATTCTTGTTACTTTTGTGGTGTATTTTCTTAACAAGACAGTAAAGTTACACATAAAGTAAACTAGAGTTTATAGGACTTAGGGTTGTTTTACACTATGGAGCGTGAGAGTGACCTTGACCTTCTAAAATCTATGATTGGAGAGTAAAGTGCTCTAAAATCTATGATTGGAGAGTAAAGTGCTCTTGGTCCGGTTTGACTTTGAACTACCTTGGAAAATTACGACTAATTTTGAGGTCCCCAAAGTATTTACATAGTCTCGGGACAATGTTTTCATGATGTACTTGATTGTAGTTGAGTCGAAGCAAATGCTTCAACTCAACTACTATCAAGGTGACCATGAGGCTTAAAAATCATCGATTGGCTAGTGTTCAATCATTTACTAACAAAGGAGGAAAAAGGGGAGGGTAATGGAGAGAATGATGAGGATTTATATTAGAAAATTGAACTTAAACTTGTTCTGGTCCAAATTCACTTTACACTACACGAGTGACCAAACTCCTTAATAAACCATTTTTATCATCGTCACGGCTACGAACCAAGAGCCATGACCATGAAAATGATTTTAACTTTCTTGGTCATGGCTCTTAGTCCATAGTCTAAAGGGACCCTTAGATCCTCACCTTCATAACCTCAATTACCAAGTCCGACACACATTAATCATCTTCAAACCCCACAATAGCCGACCCTATGTATAAAAAAAGGTTTGTAAAGAGACTTCAAACGTGAGTAAATAATAGTAAATACCTTTTCTGGATGTACAATGGTCATTGACTATTTGTCTAATATATACTGAGGCCCGAATTTATTTTCTTTTATTGTCTCTATCTTTTTAGGCAAAGACTATGCATGGACTCTCATCAACATATCCAAAAGTCCAATGACGTATCATTAAGCCTTTTTACACTATCACAAAGTATATGAGAAGCGGATGAGATTTGCAAATGGCAGTTGTGCCGACAATAACGAAGAACCTTTTATGCAAATGGAGAAATTATGACGTCCTCCGTGAGGGATTCCCTATCACCATAGAATGTCCCTATGACCCCATGTGAGGCCCGCCTTTCACCGCCCTAGCCCTAGGCTTTCTTTTACCTTGAGCTCTGTCAATTGTACCCACGCTCACGTGAGGAACCCCTATCACCTTAGAATTACTCTATGAGGCTATGTGAGGCCCCATATCACACTCCTATCACCATAGGCCCTATAAGCCTCCTAGCCTCCCTCATAAAGCCCCCTATTACCTTGAGCCTTATGATCCTACAAGTTGTATGATACATGAGGCTCGTTAAAGCTTTATCACCGAAGCTTACCCCATGAGTCTTATAATTTGAGTCGTCAAGTATTTGGCACCTATTAGAACAATACTTTTTAAGATACTAGATTGGATCAAATTTAAACGAAGGATGTGATAAAATTGAGTTTAAAATGTGCTAAAATTAAAATTGGGTTTAAAATATGCTAAAATTAAAATTGGGTTCAAAATATGCTTAAATTGAACTAGGTTAAAAGTACGTTAAAATTAAAATTAAGTTAAAAGTAGTTTTAGAATGCGGCGCATTTGGTAATGGTCTCATTCTCTGATTTTCTCACTTCTCTCATTTCTCGCACTCTCATTTTCATTTTTGAGTGTTTTTTAATTATCAATCTTCTTGTTACCAAGTCTAGAGTGGTTGTTTCATCAGGCGATTTAAGTGAGAATGTTAAAGATGTAGCATTTTAGAGGAAAATCTTGTATAGATATGGAAACTCATTTTCGAATAACAAAGTGAAACATCTTTAGATTCATTGTGATTTACTCGATAGAGCATAGCATAATACTACTATCATTATGGGTGTGGTGCACCGTCAGATTCAACAACATGAAAGAAAGTTAATAAGTGGCTCATTTATTCGCATAAACAACTTTGGTGTAATCTAAAAGTCTATTAAGGCTTTCGAGAAGGGTGACATACATGTTGTGTTGAATGTTCAAACTACAACATTCGTGACCACCATATCTAATGGTAGTGAAAATGACTTCATCCCTAAGAGCGATAGCATAGCTAAAGTTTGCAAACGCTCACATGAACTATGCTAACAATAACTATTGTTGTTTATGTCATTGATATTAGAGAACAATTCACTCGCTATTATCAGTTGGTTATAGCTGATGGATACACCGAAAATGACAAGGACATTTTGACACTCGGTCCACAATTTTGAAAGAATTCAACCAGATTATTAGAGTTTTCAATTGTGGTCAGTATGTCATAGTGTTGTTCAAAAACATTAGTGTTTCGCAATATGAAGAGCATTATGTACGTATTGAAGTAAGTACGATTATAACCTCGGTTGTTGACAACTTAGCGCAAATACAATTACAATCTATCCACAATAAGTTGTGTTGAACAACTCCAGATTCAACAAAAAAAGTATTTCATTATGCCAAAATCATTTTCAATTGGTTTCGTTTGGTAGACTTATATGAAACCTAGAAATTGTATTTACTTTTTCATTCTTTTTGTAATTCATCGAACATTCATCATTGCTAATCCAATAGTAGCCCCATAAGTCTAACCTTCCGTAAGTCTAACCTCTCTAACCTTATCGTTATTGAAAACAATTTCTACTACAACGTCTATTACACCTCTAAACCACTTACAAAGAAAGCACATCTTTGCCGGAAAATTTCAACAACTATCTAAGTAATTACTTCTCATATATCTTGTAGCCCGGTGGTTAGAAACGCTAATAAGAATGACAGAGGAGCAGTTTTTGAAGCTTTCAAGAGGCGACCAGATCAAGATGTTTACTTCATTTCCAACCGAAGGAATTTTTGGCTGACTCTCCATTAAACACCAAATGTACTATTGGAAAATGTTGAAGTGTCTAAAATTTACTATAGAGCTAATATGGTGTAACAATTCTTATTTACACTGACTGAGTGACCTTCAAAACTGTGCCAATGTTTCTAATATAGAAGTGTAGTGAGTTGTCAAATAGTGATTGGATGCTAGATTGACATGGCATCAATTTAGCTACATTCTATTATGTGTAAGGTATTCAAGGAGCAAGTCTTACCACTTGTGTGCACATGCATGTGCATGAAGTGAAGCTCTAAATATTTCCTCTTTATTGGGACAATTTTGAAAGTATATATGAGTGAATCTTGTGTGCATAGCAATTGAAGTATGCATGCATTGTAAATTGCTTAGTTTGTATTCATGTTGTGTGTATCTATTCTTCTTGCTTCATATATTTGTTCTTTTTGGATTTAGCTTCATGCGTGAAAATGGTGAAATCATCCTTCCAGAGAAAGCAACAAGATATACTTCTTTTGCTTCAAAAAGGTTGTAGCGTAGAGAGATAGTGTTGCGGACAGCAACTCAAAGAGATTATCTAAGATAAGAATGAGGAGAGACCTCGAAAGGACATCAAGATAGCCCAAAAGTGAGGGAATTTCTTAGACAAGACTCATAATGATATTCAAAGTAAGACAATAGAAAGTATTATTGATAAGTGGGAGAGTAGGTACAACTCGTGTTGAAGGGAGTGAGGAACAACATCCTCCAGCTCTCTCTATATATACGACGCTAGAGGAAGCTTCTGGGGTAAGATTTTGGAAGCAGCCATAGGATCTTCCGGTGGCTTAAGCGGCTTCCGGAATCTCGAAAAGTAAAGCGAAAGTTTTCTAAATTTAAGAAGTTTCTGGGGTAAGACCCAGGAAGCAACCGTAGCATCTTCCAGAAGCTTAAGGGGCTTCCGGAATTTAAGATGGTGAGGCGAAAGCTTTCTACATTTAATAGGAGCCTCTAGGAACTAATAGAAGGTTATATAATCTTTCATAAACTTAAACTCACAAACTATACTAACCCCTAAAGATTCAACAGGACCAAATCGGGCTTTTGCTATTTTGGGCAGCCTAGATAAATAGGTTAAAAGTAATACTTTTGCCTAAATTTTTTAATGGATGCTCCCTATACTGCAAAGTGTATGTGGTAAAATTTGCGAAGCCAAATTCCAATTTTTGAGTCTTCTATGACAATTCTTGGTTTGCGAGCCGAACTAGGCAGTTTAAATTTAGATTTTTTTGAGATTTTTTTTTTGGAAATATGTTCATGACCAAATCACTACTTAAGTTCCAAAGGGCTCCAAGTCACAAAGAGTACCAATTTTACAAGGGCAGCCTCCAAAAGTGTCAAAAATGATCTCAACAGTGCCCAAAAAAACTTCGTAGACAAACTTTGGATGTTATGATCTCTCAAATGGTAAACATCCAATTGTCAATTTTTAAAACAGATATTGAAAATTGGCTTAGGTACAAGATCTTACGATTGGAAGTTTAAAAAAGAATAAAAAAAATTGTTTCGCACCCCTTGAAGTGCATAGAGGTAGAGAATTGGAGTTTTGAGGTTTCAAGCTCCCAAAAACACACAAGGATCTTTAGGGGCTAAATAAAAATCATCTAGAAAGTTCTTGCAAGACAAATGGATCACGGTAAACTCATGGGTGCGAATGACACCCGGTATGGCACGTTCGTGACAGATAGCAAGGTATGCATGTTGGTAAATCAAGTGTATAGAAGCTTTGTAAGAAGCATTTTCCAAATGCAAAGCTTTTGATTGGAGGTAGAGCACGCAAGTTGACAAGAATAATGGAGTAGTATTGTATAACCAATAGTAGAGGGAAAGTGTCTAGTGCAAGAGAAGCTACTAAACCAGCTCAAGAAGTTAGTGAAAGTTGGAGTGAAGTTACTATGCGCTGTAGACTTTGCAATTGTATGTGAAAGAAAAGAAATGACACTTGTCAAGCTGTAATATTAGGGGTTGCTTAGAATTTGCTAGAAAGTATCAGCAATACACTATTAATAATTAGGGTCAAGTGATATTCTTAGACGAGAATAAAATTAAAAAATTTCTTCATTTGAGAGAGTCTGGTGTTGGGTTTCTGATTCACACAAACTTTCAGAACGGACTGTTATTCTGATTATTAAGCATCAGTAATGATATGGGAATGTATGTGTGTACATAGACCTCGCATGATATTTAGGATTGAAGGTCGCCTCAATCTGCATGGTTACCAAAAAAAATCTTGGAGGAGCATATCTATAGTACAATTTAAAAATATAATCTTGATGCATCAAAGTCATATTTCAACACGATAACACACTTGTCCATAGCAGTAATAGTATGAAATAATGTTACTCGGGCAATCTTTTGGTATCTTACCTTGGCATACTCATTCTCCAAGATTTGAATCCTACTAAAAATGTATGGGCAATTTTGAAAAGGTGATTGAACCAATATAACACACAACCAAAAGGGATACTTGAATTATGGTCTCGTGTAGAATTAACCTTCCCTTCGTTGATAATTGCAAGAGACTTACAGAATCAAAGCCCAAACAAATAGCTATACTAAAATCCAAGAAAAAAGAACAAAGTGGTGAGGAATTTCCATGTTGGACTTTCAAAAGTGTATCAATATACACAGTAGCTTTAGTTGTTTTTTCCTTTCTCATTAAGTGTTTCTATTTGGTGGAATTTTTGTAAACAATTAGTACAGTGTATGTACTAATTCAATAAATTTACTACATTCCATTCCATGAATTTCTCTTACCTTGGAACAGTTCTACAGGTAACTGTACTAATCTAACATGCACACTGTAACCACCAGCATGCATGTGCTAAAATCTGACATGCATGTATCAAAAGGTATGTTGCAAGCATTGAAGGCCCTTTTCGGGGAAATTAAAAGAAACACAATATACAAAGGAGTTAAACATAGGGACTGCCTAACTAGAGGTGGCCCAGATTGCTGCATGGTATGTTGCAAGCATGGAGACATGTTTCAAGCAATTTCACTGTTCTATGCTTGCTACACACCTTTCTGAAAATCCAAAATTTACATGTTAATTCTTAACATATAAAAGGAACATATATTGGTCGAACACCAAAATTAAGAAAATAGAAAATAAGGGCCAATCATCATTGTACCGTAGCTGCTGTACTGTACAGTAGGGTACATAAATAACTTTGAAATGCACATGTGTACTCAAAAATGATCAGAATTGCAATCCGTAAAAGGCGTTGGAACCACATCAGAGCGGGTTATAGTATCATATACAAAGAAAAACTGATCTTTTATCATGACATCCTAGAACACTTCAACGTGATTCCGAAACATTTTAAATCCGATTCTTTATGAGATCACAATGAAATTTTTTTGGGAAAAAAAAAAATTGTCTAAAAGAGGAAATTCGTTATCGGCTGGTACCCGACTGTACAAGAGAAGAAGACAAAAAAAACAAAAAAAATAAAAAGGCTGATTGGTTAAATGGGTGCTGACAATGTTTACGCTGGGTACAGTACGTCTGGCATGCTTGGACTTTCCCATATTACATATAGAGAGATATCATACCAGAGTTAGAACATCGGCATGGTCTGGACTCCCACTCTTCAGGGCCTTACGGCGTCCGTGCCAAGCCATTTGTATGATCGGCATTTTTTGGGGGATGAAAAAAGAGTGGATTCTAGTATGTAACGAACCCAATGTGATCATATGGGGCAGGCTTTTATTGTCTGGCATGGCCACGGTACAAAGGATTGCTTTAATTTTTATTTTAATTTTTATTTTTTGGGCAGGCAATGTAGATTGCATGAATTCTGATGCAACTAACTCTGTCAAGTTTGCTCTTGTAAACATGTGGACACATGCAACATGCAATATATCTCTTGATTCAGATTTTTGGGCAGTATATTCTTACTAAAATGCTCTGCTCATAAAAAAGGAGTTGCTTTTTTTTTTGTTAACCCCTACAGTGGACTGAGGCCATATTGTGGTTGTTTGGTCAGCTTCTGACTTAGATATTTCTAGTTTGCATGTTGTAGAGTTTTTCCATATCTTTCTAAAAAGTTATTTCATGCTTCGAAACTCCTCAGGTTAGGAGATAATCACTGTCAAAGTTTGGAAACACTATTTGAAATTTGCCCCCAAACTATTGTATATGCTCATTTAATCTCAACATCTGCCCTAAATTGCAGAAAACTTCAAAAATTCATCAAGAATTGAGATTTTTACTTTTTCCAGTTTTTGTTTTTTGTACATGTGAATAAGGTTTTAAGGCATGAGCTCACCGTTCGGTTGTTCAGTCCAATTATTTTACGCTTGCCTCTTTTATTGTGAAAGATTGGTCTTTAGTGTTGTGTTTCAGCACACCTTCATGTGAATGATCAAGCATTGCTTTAGGTTTCACACGTTGTATGAAGGTAGAAATTGCATAGACATGTTCCTAAATCACCTAGGAACAAGAATGTGAAGAGCCTCATGTCAAAGTTTCTACCACAAATGGTTTCTTTGCTTGTCAAAAAACTAGTTACCCTTTTTACAACAAGGGAAAAACAACTTTTTTCTCCAAATTAGAACCAATCAAAGTCTTCATACGTGAAATCATATGGTAAAGTTTGGCTAAATGTTCTCCTGCGGGAACCTCCCAAACTCAATTTGGGTCTTAAGAAAAGTTAGGGGTTAAAAAGATGATGTGAAGTGTTGTAAATAGAAAGTTCTACTCCTACTATAAGTTACTAATACTATTAGTTAGTGCATGTAATTAGCACCAACCACTAACTGTGAGTTAGCGCATGTAATTAGCACCAAGTAATCACTAGGAGTTAGTCCATGAGATTACCCCATCCTTTAACAAGGAGTTACTATAGAAGGATGCATGGGCAAATCATGGGTAAAACTCAAGTTAAACTATAGTTCTACCTTCTATATAAAGTCAGAGGAGAGCTAGCCTCCCCTCACTTCTTTCTTGTCAATCTCTTGCTCACAACATGAAGCATTTTGAACATGTAATGATTCTCACTTCTACATTGCTTGTCTTACTTCGGTATGAAGGAAAAATATGTGCTTGACTCTTGATCAAAATGCAAAGAAGTTTTGGAATTACAAAAAGCACGAAGATAAGTAGTTGGTGATAGTAAAATAAGATATGTTCTTAATTTGATGCACTACTCTATTGAGAAATAGATTACAATTTTTTCCTATTACAATTAATTACAATTTGATGTTTGAATGTAAATAACTTTGCTTCTAGAGTTTTGGGCATAGATTCCAATCTAGGTGTAGCACAAAAATTTTATATTACATGTTTATTGTCATGTCTATGTAACCCTTCTACTCATATTGATTTTTGACTTGGTATTGTAGTGCATTAACCAACTTCAACATTGTATAACTATAGTTAATAGTTGCTCAGTAAACCCTTTACACGCTTTTACCATGAATCTATATGATGGTATATGCAAGCACACAGGCTCTCAACAAGTTCTTCATAGTTATGCATGTATACACACATCTAGTCATGAATATATATAATGCCGATAAAGCTCATAGTTCCCGAGAAATTTGGTTGAAATACTTCTATAAGCTTGCTCGTGATGCATAAACAATTCTGCTTGTAATAAGATATGAAAATGTATGTGATAAAGGTATTTTGTGTAGTGCTTTACACGAGGAAAATTAGAAAGAAAATAGACCATTTATAACCATTGAAACCTTCCCCACATATTTAATTCCAATTCTTGCATGCTTAGTATCTAGCTAATCTTTAAATCTCTAAAAAAAACTTATATATTGATGTGAAGGAACACTTAAATTGAGGAATACATTTCTTCATCAAAGACTACACCTAATATTCTTGTACTTGATCATATATAGGAAATACTCAACAAAATATCCTTATTTCTCTTTACTTTTAGATAAATGTATGAAAGTATATTTGCCTCTTATTTTACAAAAAAAATCTATGTATAGTTAAAATTAAATCTACGATGTTTGAGAAACATATAGTATTATCTTGTTAAATGTTGTTGCATTCTTTTGTCTAAATTTGATGTACAAAACTTGAACTTGTGCAAATTCAATATTTTTGGGAAGAAAATTGAGCACTTTATTAGATGTGTATAATGCTTTACAACAAAAGAAATTCTAATAAAAAAATAAAAGTAAAAAACTCTTGAGGTTAGTTGATGCTTATTACAACACCAATTACAAATTAAAAGTATGTATGCTTTTTGAGAACTTTTTGGGAAGAACTTAGAAATTTTTTTAAGATGATTTAACGTGGACCTAGTAAGCATGGATTTTTAATAGTAAATTCTTTGAAACTCTTGTTGTTTCTAATCATTTTAGATTATAAATCAAAACTTCGAGGAGACTTATCTTCTTCGTCGACCTTTTTGACAACTTTTTTGAGTTAAAATAAATATCAATTCTAGTTTTGAGATTTATGAATTTATGACATGCATTCTCCTCATGGTTTTAATGATCTGTTCTTTGTTAAAGAGGGGGCATAATTCACTATTATTGCAAATACATAATTTAAATTAGAATTTATTATTTTTCATGAAGATTTTTCTACATTGATATTAGAATAAAGTTTAACAAACTCTTAGTTGGAAGTTCACATTTTGAGTTGAATATTTTTGTTACTAGGTTTGCAAAAATGTCTTCAAAGTGAATAATGTATAAAAACACATGATCCTTGGAATCCTAAACAACTCTAGTTTTCGTAACTGAAATTCAATCTTATTCCAAGGTTCATGAAGACATGGCATGCATTGTAGTGGAAGGGTCTAGGTTTGGATACTACTCTAGTAGTATTTGAGACATTTTCATTATACTTGGGCCATAATTCAAGCCAACGAATACTTATATATTTTTCTTGGCGAAAGTGTTCAACTAAAATGAAAATATAGAACTATGGAGTTGGAGGTTTTATATGCAAATGATATGTCTCAAAAATTTCATCTTCAAGGTAAACCAATGGTTATCTACGAGTTTAAATGCACTATGATCTTGCAATCTACGCAGCCTTATGACTCCAAATTTTAACCCAAATAATATGTACTATAATAAGTCTATTATAAAATTGTACAACTAAGATTCAAAAGTCTTACTTTTAATTAAACCAATGACACTCTAACTTTTTATAAGTAAATTCTTACAAAAATATATCTAAGAAAAGGACGATTACTCATCCATCCGCACGATTACTCATCCATCACGGTAAATGCGGAAGTGACGGACGATTACTCATCCATTGGCACGGTTACTCATCCATCACGGTAAATGCGGAACTGACAGACGATTACTCATCCATCGGCACAATTAGTCATCCATCTCCGTTATGCGGAAGTGACGGAAATTATTATAAGTTGCTTCCTTTCATAAGCATATGTCAAGTGTTTTTCCATGTTAATCTTACTCCATAATGTTGTCAATCATAAAAAAATACACAAGTATAGTTAGAAGTTCCCTTTCATGGATTTATGTAGAAAATATATTTCTAGTGTATCCTTTTCAATGTATCGTAGGAGCTATTGTATCCGAAGAATAAAGTCTCAAGAATTCCTCGTTCCAATACTTAATTTTTTATATATAATTCTTGTCCTTTCAAAGTATTTTAGTAGTGAAGGGTGATATATTCTAACTTAAACTATTTAACATGATTTATTCCAAAAACATGCATGGTGTACAATAATGATTAAGAACATCTATATTCCAAGGCATACCTATACTTGAGTTCTTGCAATTTTGTAACATAGAATTTAGAAAAGGATTAATAGATATCTGAGTAGAAATTATCCCTTTAGCAAGCTATAATACCCAAGCTTCCTACACATTAGTAACATGTCTTTTACTTTTACAATGATGGTACATGGATGAGGCTCCTTCCTTAAGAAGCTACTTTCAACAACTCTTAGTACGAGCGTCGAAGCTTTAAATACAAGACAACAACCAACTCAACAGCTCAGAGTCGATATTTAGAGTGTGAGTGCTTTGAATGCATGATATGGCTCCTAACCAGTCGAGCTAAACTTTTGGCGGCCTTCTCAGTTTATTTGAATATCCAATAATCACAAGGATCTTACAATTCGTGTAGAGATTTGAGTTATAATTATAAGATGGCGTAAGTGCTAAAAAAAGCTCTTGGCCAATCAACAAAGTCTACAAACTTAAGTTCACCATTATTATAAAAATTTGAAACTTTGAATGCTAACAAGGCTTTAAGTAATAAAGTATGGAACGTTCAATAAGCTTGCCATACCTATCACTTATTGCGCCCATTTCAAGTTAGTCAGTCATTACTCAACCCGTGACATTTTGAGTTTTGAGTACCACATTTTTTTTACACAAGTTGCAAACAATTTCAAACTTTTGAAGTCAACAAGTAAAGAGAAATAGTTAAATTTTGTCCAACAAAACCTCACATCAAAACTTTAAAATTCCTTAAAATTTCTGACTTTTTGAGTTTTTTTTTTTTTCTTTTAATCAAATCATCTCATAATTGAAGATTGACCGTTCATATTTTCGGTTGATTACTTCATAGGACTTCTTAATTTTGTTGTGAATGCAAAAGACAACTTCTTCAAAAGTTGAAAATTTTACATTCTATGCATTGTAATTCTCATTTTAAATTTCTTTGATGATTTCAAATGTATATATGTCACAAAAATAATGACATGTCGATATACTTAAGTCTACACAATATACATGCCTTCCTCACAAAAGCATCACTCAAAGTCCTAAATTCCCTCCTTGTGAAACAAAATAAGATAAAGTTGACTTTCATTCATACAAAAAAACCATATTGACATGTTAAGTTTTTAAGATTGTGTAAATCCACAAGCAAGAATTTGCCCCAAAAAGTATATAGCAAAATGTATATGTATGGAATGGTATAGAAGGGTCACATGGAGGATGAAATGGAAGGGTTATTTAATACATTGTTAAGAAATACTCAAGTAAATAATCCCTCTTATATTAAAGTTTCATCTCTAAATTGCCTTTCATACATGATAAGAATTTGTATATACCTTATGATATCACTAATTTTAACTTCAATTTAAATGTTAACCACAAAAGTGAACCCTCAATTAAGTTTTAAGCACAAGAGTGAAATCTCAATTGTAAAAAAAGGACATAAAAAGGGGATTAGAAATAGATATGGTTTATTATGGGATCCATATGAAGCGACCAATTCTATTCCTATATAATGAATGGATTGAGATTTCATAGTAGAACGTTTCACTCTGTACATAACCAAGTCACTACTCAAATTCCAAAGTGACCCAAATCAAAAAGTTCACCGGTTCTACAAGGGCAACCTCCAAAACTTACAAAAACAATCTTCATAGTTTTTAATAATTCAAAATTTGAGATTCAGGGAGTTTTTAAAATAAAATCACTCAAACATCACAAATTCAAAAAGGCACCTTATCATCATTCACTTTTTCTTAAATTCAAGATTGTCATTCGAGAATATTTAGTTTGCTAAATTTGCACATTTTGACCTCCTTGTAAGATACAATCCTAGTTTTTGCCTTCAAAACATGGGGGACCCTAAGTTTTTGCATGCGCATAATCAACTTAGTTACCTACATGGAAAAAAATAAAAGCAAAATGTTTGGGATAACAATCATTGACTTACCTTTTGCACCATTGAGAACACACATCTCGTGCAATGCACAAAAAAACTTTTGCTGCAACTTTGAACTTGATCTGACAAATGATAAACATCCGGCAGTCAATTTTGAAAAAATACCTAGAAATAGGGTCAAGTACAAGATCTTACTGTTGGAAGTTTGAAAATAGTAAAAAAATTGTTAGTGACCCTTGGGAGTCTATGGAGGTCAAAATTTGCGGTTTCG
This sequence comes from Bryum argenteum, assembly GCA_037043015.1. NCBI lineage: Eukaryota > Viridiplantae > Streptophyta > Bryopsida > Bryales > Bryaceae > Bryum > Bryum argenteum. Next base: position 10,000,980 of record CM073330.1, read on the forward strand.
AGGTTTCAAGCTCCTGATAACACACGAAAATTCAAGGGTTAACCAACTAGAAGGGACGTGCTATTTCTTGGTCACCTTGCTTTTGAAAGAATTTCTTAGATTTTTCTTCACCAATTTGACGTTATGTATTTCATGATAATAAAAATTAGGTTGATATATTAGTTGTGAAGATTAAGTTTATCTTTCCAATAAGCTCTCACTTAATCAAGGCAAGTTCATGATTAAACATTTATGTTGTTTTGACAAACTCCACCAACTTTTAGGCAACAAGCTCAAAATGATGTACTTTATGGTTTATTCCATTGTAATCTTTTCATGTATCCTCAATCAAGTTCGTGAATTCATAACCAATTGATTATTATGGAAGGTGTGCATTTCATCTATTTCAAAATTGCCATTCCAAATATGAATTTTTACTATTTAAAGGTCAACAAAACTTCATCTTGAGATCTTTGGAAACATTTGAGGTGAGATTTGACGTGAGACATCTCATATAAGGCACTCCTTGATAGCTTATGTGAGTTGGTTGCTGTATATAAAAACTTCACAAAGTAAATTAATTACAATATGCTTATGTAGTAGATTTTGAAGTTACTCTGAAATAAACATAAGTTGGTATGAAGTTGACTTGAAAGTCATTAGAGCAAAATCAAGTCAAAGTTAATTAATAGGCAAACCAACATTAATAAAACCAAAATTGATTAGGAGCAAGAAATTTCAAATCTAGGAGTTCAAAAGAGTGACTAAAACACAAACAAACAAAGTTAGTTACACTATGTATCAAATCATAAAGTATTGTTGATGTATAGAAACCAAATCTTTAAAATATAGTAAATTAATAGATACAAAAGAAGCAAAAACTACATGCTCGCTATTGGACTAAGTAGACCTAGGTATCTTGGGTTTGGGCATTAAAAATTGATAAGTATCTGGATTTGGCAAGACTTTGAGGGCAGACAGAGTAGTACTTGTCAGTGGGTTTCAAGTGAGTTGCGTAGAGTCATTGGAACGGCCTGGAAGCTTTTCAGCGAAGGCTTAGAGATATAGTAGTTTCCTAACTTCTGAGTATCTGAGGTTGGTTCCAGGGTTTGGACTATTGTGAAGGTTTGAGGATCAAAAAAATTAGAGGTTGAGAAAAGCCCGGTGAGGTTAGAGAAGGGAAGACCTTTTCCTCAAATTGAAAATTCTAGTAACGAGTCTTGTGTAAGACTTTTATCTGGGGAGAGACGTAACGGGTTATACTTGGGGAGTTAAATCTTATGTAGATGCCTTTATGGCGATGGGACCTGGGGAGTCAAATTTTACGTTGTGGCTTTAGAACAAGGATCTAGACACGACATTTGAAATGGGCAATGCTAGGAGGTTGACCGTTTAAAGTTTTAAGAGGAGAATACTTAAGAAACTGAGTAGGTCAATATTTAAGCAATATTCATGCATGAAATACATCATCCAAACAAAAGGATGAAGATAAATGAAAGCCTCAGCAAGACCATTTTGAGAATGCTCATATGAGACATTATTTATAGGTTAAGAAAATTCTAGTGGAATGTGGCTTTACAATAGTCTTCAATAGAATATAACTTAAATTCTTCTGCATCGTCCATGCGCAAGAATTTGACTAGATATTCCCAATAGTAGGTTATGAAATAGAAGACTCCTAAATAGAACCGAGTAGCATCAACGAGAACAAGGAAGTACCTGAAAGGTCCGGATGGAGGATTAATGGGACCTTAGATGTTACCTTGAAGCGTGCTGAGTGGTGGAGAGAGAGCTCTTAGCTTGCGGCACTTACTACTTTAAAAGCTTAAAGATAGGTTTTCCTTAAGCACATGCATTGCACCCTCCGAGCTTGTTGGAATCACTTGGACAGACCTCGTAACATGTTAGAACATGTATCATTCGTCTGAACATAGCAACTTCTGGATGTTCTATTTTCCAATGGCAAAGTTGGCCCTTGTCAAGTATGGCGAGTGAATATGTTGAATGGTCTTCGTGACCTCTATTGAAGCAAGAGATTGGAATCTCATAGAGACCGTTAGCTTCGCACCGTGCAGTAGCTAGGCGCTTATCTCTTTGCCTCACTTTTAGAATCTCCTTACCGTCCTGATCATAGTCAATGCGTGAAGCTTGTATGCTCGAAGGTAGCAAAAGCTTTTCAGACTTCAATGTGCTCTCAAGGCAAATACGACATTAGAGCAGATGAGGGTGGAGCCTCTGTAGAGCTTCACTCTTGTCTTGCTCTTGTCTTGCTCGTAGAAAAGCTCATTTTCCGTATTTTGGTGACTGTGCTGAGCTCACAAGTGGGCCATGCTTCGGAATCAGGTCCCAAAGTAGTGCGGTCATACTTCTAAATTCCGGAATCATGTCTTGAGAATTCAAAGTAGCATGAATTACACGGGATTGTCTCTGTCAATCAACTATTTAACAAAGTTATGTCTCCACTGGATGTCTCCAATCATATATGAGTACCCAAAGACTCTACTATAGTTGATAGTTTTCAGGGTCATAGTCATCAAGAAATGGGGCATCTAATTAAGAAGAGTGACTTCCTCTAATCCTTCTGAAGGTCTTGGAGTTATTCATACAACTCCGTATATACCCCGTCCGGCAGTCATGAGTCTTATGTCTTACCCTGCCACATCTTTAACATAAATTGGATTTACAGTATGGAGTTAGATGCTTTAGGCGACTACACTCTTTGCACTCCCTTCTTCGGCAATCCTTTTTTAAGTGACCGTCTCCACTATACTTGAAACGTTTGGGAGATACGGACTTAATAGAAGAGCAATGGTCACAGTTATAAGACTTATTGTTTGGTCTTATGTAAGGAGTTTGATTATCCTTCTGTTAATTAGACTTCCTCCCTCCTTTAGGCCTCCTTGTAGATATTCCCACGCAGTTGGTTTCTTGGGGCGGATTTGCTTTATTATTTTTAAGCGGCAATTGCTATTACTGTTCAAAGAGTAGGAGAAACTCTATGAACTTGTGGTAAATCTTAACTTTCATAGTTTGGTATATTTGGGCCAGGAATGCAGACATTGTAAGTTGGCAAAGTTGAGAGATTCTTGTTAATCACCTCTTCCTTGATCTTAGATTTTCCACATAGATGTAGCTCAGATACAATCGTGAACAACAGGTTGTTGTAGGATGAGAAATATGCAAACTCATAAATTCTGAGATTTGGCCAATTATTGCAAGCCTTGGGCAAAAAGATAGTCTTGTGATGTTGAAACCTTGCCTCTAGTTGCCTTCATAATTCCGTTGGGTCATCAACTTGTAAATAACACAGCTTAAGTGAATCATCAATATGCTTCCGCATAAAAATAAATTCCGGGCTCTTCTATGTAGTCGTAAAATTTGGTGATATCTGAATTTAGAAAAGTCTATTGAATTTGTGAGAGACACAATATGCTTTGAATTCAACACACCACCTAAGGAAAATTCTGCTATTGGCCTCTAACTATGGAAAAGTTTGAGGTTGTATGGTCTTGGCTACCTCATTCTCCAACAAGAATTTAGAAGTCGAAGAAGTCATCCTAGTTTTACAACAAAGTCAATAAGAAGATGCTATACTATCAATCAAGAGTAAAACCATGACCGAAGAAATATGACACCAAAAATATAAACTTCTTACAGACCATGTAAGGTGGACATGCAATTAATTAAAATAAGCCCTATTGCCAACCTTTGTTGACCAGTAGAAAAGAAAACTTCCTACCAATTAGTAGAAAATCAGATAAGGTAGAAGTACCTAAAACCACCAGCACCCCCAATATCAACCTATAGGTCTCCCCAAAACCGCACCTAGCCTGAACTAGCATTGTCAGAACACTCAATTCAAACTCACCAATCAAAACAATAAAAAAGCTGGTGGTTTTGGGTCGAATCATGAATGGAAGTTTGTACCAGCTAAGGTGGTTTTTGCATACCCTATAGGTTGATTACGGGTCCTGCAGTACTTCAATGTTTGAAAATTTGTATTAATTCATGGGTTTTACAAAAAAATATAAAAAAATTACAAACCTTCCTAAAAACTATCCTGCCACCCCCAAAAATTTACCCACTATAAATAGACCAGCTACAAATGGGCAAATTTTCTTATGTTGGTGGTTATGGGTACTTCGACCGTAGTCACTCAAGATAGCAAACAAGGCTATCATTGGATTGAATTATCTAGATGAAGAGTATCCATGCAGGCTTGGGATCAGTGTTTTTTTTTTGGACGAGTGTCACCCTTGTTGGCTTAAAGGCAGTAGCCAGTTTTTGGAGGGAGGAAGTCAGATAGGTCAGATTTCTGACAATCTGGCGAAATTTCGCCAGAAAAAAAACCACTGCTTGGGATGCTCTGAAATTGGCTATATTGATGAGCAGGGTGCAATTAGACAGCATCATAATAATGGGCAGGATGCTATCAAGAAGGATACATGCCTGGACTTGACTGAGTGTGTAACTACCCATACAAGATTGGAATCAATAATCAAGCTCTCAATGGAGGTAGAAACTGACTAATGGATAGACAATTAAAATCCCTCATAAACAACTAAAATCCGAGCACAACAAACATGTCGCAGTGATAATGTGATAAAGAAAGACCAAAAACAAGAGAAACTATGAAAATAAGTAGGAAGGAATGAGAGACATCCCATGACTTAAAGTTTATATAGGAAGTAGGAACAATTGGTTAGCTTGGGATTTACTCATGACCAAATTTATGGACTACTCAACTTTTTATCCTCCTAATTAAGATATATAAAATCTATATATATATATATATATATATATATATATATATATATATATATATATATATATATATATATATATATATATATATATATATATATAACAAAATACTTTGTTCGGCGATCCTTTCTACCCACCAACTTACCAACCTACCTGCCTTCTTTTATGGTTTTTTCGATTATGTTAAAAATAATAATAATAATAATACGGTCTGATAACTGGTATACACGGAATACTTTTTTGAAAGTACCATGTAAAGATTTTCCCCATCGGGAAGATGAGGACCTTACTAGTTCTCTATATAAGTAAATAGTTACATGACATAAAGATACGATCCCCTTTGAAGCCCGGTTGCAAGTGGTTAGAGCATCTCCACCCTTGCTCCAAGTGAGGGGCCGCGGAGCGCTGTTGCGGGCCCGGACAGCTTGCACGCCCCCACCGAGACTCGCGTAACGGCTCTATTCGTTGCGGGCTCCTCAAAACAGTTGCTGCACTCGCTAGTTTGTTGTACTCGTTGAGATTATTGTGAGCCCCATTTTTGGAGGCGATTTGGCCGATTTTATGCTATTTTTGACGATTTAGGATCAGGTGGATATGGCTGGTCGTGGCCGCGGTGTGTCGGTGGGGCGAATTCGGATGGCAATGAGCTGTCTTCCGAAACTGCAGGAACGCCTTTCTATTTTGTCAGACCACAAGTCGCGTGGGGGTGGGGCACAAGTGTTTAACCGCGTCGTAGGATTGTGATGGAGCCGTGGAAACCCAGTATCTGCAGTCTCGCACCTTGCGTAGGGGTGGAGATGCTCTTAGTGTAGTGAATACTGCCACTAACGAGTAGTTCACATGTCCGTAAAACTCTTGCGCCGAGTAGGACACTACTTCGATTCATATATGTATTTCTCTCAATTGATTATGTACAATAATTAGTTGTTTTTTTTGTTTTTTTTTTCCTCTCTCTTAAATCACTATTTTAGGTCCCTCTACCTTGTGCCTATCCAAGTACAAAAAACAGTAACATGAAAAAAAACATCAGCATAAAAGGAAAAAACAACAGAGAGAAAAATGATCCAAATAAGAAGGTACATGAACAGTTGTGTTCTGAGAAAAGAGGGGGTATCCCTCTAGAAATAGAATATTTCACATGCCCAACATAGGCTGCTGCTGCTGCTGCAAAGGAGTGAGAGGTGCACAGTCCAGTCAGTCCTGTTGACTTAACCCTTAAACGCCTAGCTATACGGATTTGGGCAGCCCAGTATTGGATCAGAGCATCTTTTGCACTTGGGCATCATGAATAGTGCACTTTTTGAACTTGGGCATCATGAATGATCCAATCAATGATGAGCTTGCAACCTCCTACAAGTATTGTACAACCCCAACCTACCTACCACAATCCTTTCAAAGCACAAAATCACTCATACAAATTGTGATTTGAATTCTAAAATTTCACTTTTTGAATGCATCACAAGAAGGTGACCAGTTTGACATTAAAATATAAGTGAAAAGTTGAGTACATTGAGAGGTACAGAGGAGATTCTGTTGGAACATGACCCCTCGGGTCACCTTCGGCGTTTAAGGGTTAAGTTAACCCTTAAACGCCCTTGGGGTCTAAAACGGGCAGCCCAAAATTGGATCACAGCATCTTTTGGACTTGGGCATCATGAATAGTGCACTTTTTGAACTTGGGCATCATGAATGGACCAATCAATGATGAGCTTGCAACCTCCTACAAGGTTATGTACCACCCCAACCTACCTACCACAATCCTTTCAAAGCACATAATCATTCATACAAATTGTGATTTGAATTGTGAAAATTCACTTTTTGAATGCATCAGAAGAAGGTGACCAGTTTGACATCAAAATATAAGTGAAACGTTGAGTACAATGAGAGCTACAGGGAAGATTCTGTTGGAATCAAGCCCCTCGGGCTTGCTCGGGCGTTTAAGGGTTAACGCCTACACTAATTAGTCCGGTAGAGGGGCAGGGCAGGGCAGTGGGTACTTTGTCCCATACTACTACTACTAGTGCTCCATCATGTCAAATGCACTGATTATTTTTTCCACAATAAAGAAATCTTCATCATGCACACATTTCGATCCGCATGGAAACGTGGCAACATGCACAGACATGCAACTAACCGCTTTACAAGATCGTACCCTCCTACAACCCTCCCCTGCCTGCCTGCCTGCCTTTGTACCCCCCCCCCTCCCCATCTTCCGCTACTGCTCTTACCCCCCCCCCTTTCCACCTTTTTGATGTGCTCCTCAGCAAAAGTACCATTCTACAATGAAAAACTATGTTTTTTTTTTTTTTGTTTGGGTGCTGCCCGTAAGGATAGCACTGTTCTCCTCATCCACCATTCAGGAAATTCAATCCAGGTTCTCCCCTTGAATTTCCAAATATGGAAGGGGCTTATAAAAGGGTGTCTGGTAAATTTTTTTGCGTATAAGCCGGTTTGTAGATGTGTTATAAAATATGGATTCCATACCTCTTTGTGATGTACAGCGCAGAGCTTCAAAGAGTATGAAGACCTTAAACCCTTGAATTGGATCTATTCGGTTAAATTTTTCTAGAATGGGTAATATAATTCATTTTAAAAGAGTAAAACTTTGAGAATCAATATAACATGTACTTGAAATTGGAAATTGATATGATGAAATGGAGAGAGGCCAAATGAGGAACCTTATTAGTTTCCCAAAATAGTCAGTTTTCTTATATACACTAGGAAAACCTTACCCTGTTTGTGGTTGAAGGCTTATTGTGAACAACATATGGATCCAAACGAGGTTCTGTAAATTAGATGTCGTTCCCAACACAACAAACTTCTCGAATGTTACAAAAAATTCCTCTTTTATGGGGAGAATTAAGATCTCAAAATTCGGTATCGACCATAAAATGGTTGATTGGGCTCCTAGGGGTTAAACTTCCATGGAGAGGCCTCCCTAGGACATGATGGGGGCGTAGACCCTAAATTTCTTTATAATAAATTAACCTTGAGGGGGTCAATGAAAAAAATAAAAACTTGGGGGCCCCTTGCCCCTGGGGAACCCTGGATTGGAGTTAGTGAGCGGCCACCATTCAGGTGGGGGCATTTGATCCAGTGTGAAGATTGATTGCTTTGTTACTTTTGGGTGTCTCTTTTAACTTACCCTTGGGTCTCTAGTGTGCTACTTTGGGGCCCTTTTAGGCCAATGCTGATCTGGATGGACCAGTTCTAACTCGAATGAGATTATAGCAACATATTTGGCTTCCACTTGCCCAGATCTGCATGAGGGCCCTCTCTTCTTTTATGGTAGGACCAACGGAATCTGTTTCTTTTCTTTTTTCTGCTCCGTCTGCCCAGCTGCCCCCACCCCCCCCCCCCTTCCTTCTCTGCGCTTCTGACATGTAGCTCCAGTTCTTTTAGGAAGCTTGGATGTGGCCCTGGATGGGAAAAGGAAAAAAAGGGACCTGGATGGAATGTGGGTTCTTTTCTCATTTGCAGTGAGTAGCTTAATGTTAACTTGTAATTCAAGTAATTTGTGAGGTGATGGAATGTGGAGATTCGTATGATGTAATGGGGAATGTAAAATTTAGTTGTCTTTGTCGTAGTGGAAGATTTCATTAGTGTCTCTTTTATCATTAGTTTATCTTGGTATGTGATAAGAAGTACAAAGTAAGTGATGGTGATTGATAGGAGGCGGTGGTTGAAGTATATTTATTCTTAAGAAATATGGAGATTTTGAGAAATGAGATTGTGATTCAAGATCTAAGTTACATGTGACTATGAAGGAATGGTTAGTCAAGTAAATGATTTCAACAATGAGGTTGTTTCTTATTTTTGGATATCAATATGAAGGACTCCAAAGTTACATGTGAATATGGAGGGATGGCTACTTTTGAGGCACCTTGACATAGTTTGCTTGTGCATCAAGGATGTAAGATATACCCTTTGCATCAAATTAGAACGAAACATTTAACGATGTGTCAAATAGGTGTATTGTTGATGAGATAACACCCACTAAATATACACAATTTTTATTATTCACTACATGATCATTCAACCTTTGAAGAACCATCGTGACGAATTGAGCTTCACTTAACACTTCAAAGTTGAGATGGCCAAAACTTGGGTTATCAATTGGTGGTGTAGTATCTCCCATTCTTGCAACCATTGGCATTGAAGAGTTATCAAAGAGTATTTAACATTTGAATATTGTAGAATTTGTACATAGTTCACATTTATGGTTTTGAACATGTAGTGCTTGAAATAATGTGAAAGAATTCCAAATAAGTTGGCAAACTTTTATCCACTTTATTGATGGTGGTAGTTCTTGAACAAAACACCTCTAAAAATATGTAAGTTGACCCTTTAAGCCAAGGCGACCACATTTGGTCACCTCGCCATGTAGGCAAGGGAAGGATTTTTATATTCAAATCTTCTGTTGCATAAATGAAGAGATGGGCAGGGACAACCAAATATGGTCGCCTCGACGTTTAAGGGTCAAAAGGAAATCCTTAATTTGTGTCACAAGCTAATTGTAATAAAATTTAACCACACTAGCTGTACATAAGAAGACCTTCCTTGGTAAGAGCTTGAAAATGAATGCCTTACCTCCGTACAACATTTCTACCTTTCTCACCACGGTACGAAGAGATATTAATTAGTGTTACATGGAGATTAGTGTAACGGGTAACTTGTGGTACATGACACTATTTCTCAACTCTAAATATTAGTGTTCACTTTGGCCACCCATTGCAATCAATGTCCCTGGTCTTTTTTTCAAGCCGCCAATTGCGTCACTTCCAAGTGAATTCTTTTACTTGCAAGAAAGAATACACGCTCTCACATTTAGTGTTATGGTTTGACTATTAGTGTTGTAACACTACATGTGACATTTTAGTGTAACGCTTCGCAATTAACATCTATAACACTAATTATCAACTCTTGTGTAGCAAAAAAGTGGCTTGAGAACACTAGGCACTATACCAATGAGTACATCACACAAGCCCAAGGTGAGCAGTGTGAAACGCCTCATTTGCATTAAATTCGATTCATTGATATAGTACCTGGTGTTCTCAATCCACTTTTCTACTAGTGTTATATCCTCCATGTCTGCCAAAGGAAACATGATGAAAACGAAGGTACCAAGAGGGGGGAGCAGAAGTAGCCAAAGCATCTGAGATCTACAGGTGGCCCACATTCAAGCTAGCAGAAGTAGCCAAAGCATCTGAGATCTACAGGTGGCCCACATTCAAGCTAGTCCGAACACTCGTAATGTCGTCATTCCACAGATCTCCAGAATTTTCTTCTGCAATATCACAGGCCCAGGACTGCTCATGCAAGACTTGGACACAGCATAAATATATTACATATATATCTAATATCAAAGCCAAGAGTATAAAGACATGGTCATGGCCATGAGCACCATTGCCTTGTTTTCGTTACTTTTGACTAATAAGTCCAACCCCACCCCCTCCCTTCAATCGATGATGCAAGTGCATCCATGCTCATATGCAACCACCATGCAAACTGACAGCAAGTCACTTGGTGTTTCAGTTTTTTGATCCTCGCGAAAGATCATGATTCATGTGCAACTGCCCTAAAACACAATTAGTAAGAGCACGGAATATTAATAATAATAGTAATATATAATGTTTTTGTGGCCATGATACAAAGTAGACATTGTCCAAAAACGACACCCCCACAAGTTGGGATGATAAAGTACACCATACTCTATTTAGAGTAGGTAGGTAATGTAAAAACGATGGCATGGCTAACCATCAGCGTTCGGGAGCTCCAATATTAACACATAGTTTAATTATTTTTATAACTCTTCCTATAATGAAGCTATAATAATAATAATAAAGCGGCCAGACTAGGAAAAAGTCAGTCATACTTGGGAGCCGAGTGAACATTCCATTCTTTCCCAACAGGCAAAAGGCGCTGTTAGAGAAAGAGATTGGTGGTTTTGGGATTCTCCATGGTGATTCTTCGGAAGATGGAATATTGTGGCAATAACCATCTGCATGGTCACATCCGGTCACTACGAAAGTCATTATTGATGAAGTAGTAGCATGCTACGAGGAAGCCAGTGAAAAGAAGGTCAGGTCAAGGATAAGCAGATACCTTTGCAAAACTACAAAGTTCACGCATCCTGTTGGTTTTTTCTGTTTCTTCTTCGTCATCTGTTTCCAGCAGCAAGCATTCATGCATGGCACCTCGCACCATCATCAAAGAGCGGGTGATCGATTTTTGAGGGCGCTCGGTGATAGTGAGATATGGAGGTCTCACTTGATGGACTTCAGCGAGCGGGCTTTCACCAGCCTTCGTCGCTGATTATGTATTAGATCTTCAATGCCATAAGGTGCCACCACTGTCAGCTGCTCCTTGTTGTTCATGTTGATGTTGTTGCTGCTGTCGTTGTGGTGGCTGGTGGGGGTAGTGGTTGCCGCACTCGAGCCGCCACCACCAGCACCACCATTCTCGTGTGTTGATGTTGTAGTAGCAGCGGGAGCAGCAGCATTGGCGTGTTGTTCGACACCCACTTGGTCTGGGTTTGTTGCTCGTCTCTTCTTGGCTAGATTGAGACGGAGCGTCCGTTTGTTCATGAGAGCTTGATGATGCTCACAGAACGAGAAACCTTCTTCCGTTTCCCGAGTGCATTGCCAGCCGCGGCCATCGTAACGCTTGCATTGACGCGGCCCGATGGCGAGCTCGTGCTGGGAAGACGGTGGTCGTCTCCTTCGTTTCTTGAGCTCGATCTTCTCCTCGGGCACTTTGTCCGAAAGCTCACTGGTCTCCGAGTGGGAAGCTGCTGCGACTGTTGAAGTTAAGGTTGTGATCTTCACAGGAGCTCGCTTCCGTCTGTGGCTGAGATTCGGCACCGTGTTGAGGTTCAGGTTGATGTCCAGTCGCGGCTGGAGCACTGGTTGCTGAGAGGGTTCCGACTGGGTTGATGACTCGGCCACCACGGCGTGTGGCGTGCTGGGGTATATGAAGTACTTGCCATCCTCGAGATGCACGAAATCCGGGGTGCGTAACACCTTGGCTACTTGTACACTGGATCTCTCACCCTCTTGCAGGCCTGGAAGCTCGTACTCCACAAGCTTCGCCACAGCCTCCCGTGCTGTCAGCCCTCGGGTGCCTGCTCTCTCGAATACCACAAGCAAGGACTTCATTAGCAAGTCTGTAGTACCATCTCCATCGCCAGGCTCCTCCTCTTCCGTCGTCGTCGTCGTCGTCGTCGTCTTCCCATTCTGGAGCACCTCGTTTTCTGCCAAAAGAATCGTAACCATCAGTTGGGATTTGAGTATTATAGAGCGTTGCTGCTGCAAGGAAGGGAGTTTAGATAAAATGCCAACACGTTCTTTTGTTGGTGAGCGCGTACTTTCAGAAACAACAACTGCAGAGGGCTCCACGCTACCACCGTCATTTCTGGCCACAATAAAAACTCCCACCATTTACAAGTTCTGTCTGACGCTTTGCATTAATATAATCAAACTGTGTGACCAGTGTCATCAAAACAACAGATATTTGGATCTTCAGTCTCTCTTGGGACCCACTTAACTTACTTACTGCAGGAAAACGGAAAATATGTAGGGTTGTACCTTCCAGAGCGATGAGTGATCTGCACTTCGGCATGCAAAGATTTGGGAGCGTTTTCGGGCTTGTTTTCGAGCACTGGAGCCGCCCTAGCCACCTGCTTTTTTTTCAAACCCACTGCAAGTGAGACAGACAGCTTTTTCCTCCTTTTTCTATTTACAATTCAATAGTCACTACACTCAGAAATCTCTCAGTACTACCACCGTACGCCGATCGCGCAGAATAACCATGTTTACACTTTCGGACATGTGTTTGAGAAAGCCCTAAGAGGGAGCCTCCGCCAAGTTCATCCGTCGGTGTAGTTGCCAGTCTCGACAAAGCGAACCGTCCCTCTCCGCTCCAAGTGCTCGAAACTCCCTCCGGAACAGTCCCACGAAAACACTAACTATCGGCGTTCTCTTCAGAGAGTTCAACACTACCCTAACCTCACAACTCGCACCTGCCCAAATGCCTGCGCTGTTATATTTCGGCCAATTATAAACCAAAATTCTCATGAATTAGACGAGGGATCAAGGCCGGCAGGAGTTCGGTCGTCCGGGACCACTTGAGTGTGCAACTTTTAGCGTCCAAGGCGCAAAAATCAGTGTAAAAAAGCTACCCCGTGTTTTTTTCCATTTGGAGAATACTAACTTGTTTGCAACGGCAACGTGAGTGGCGTGGGTCGCTCACGGAGCGGTAGTAAGTAGAAGTAGAAGGTCTTTTGTCTCTTACCTCAACCGCAGCAGGCCGGGGTCGCTTCCGAATGCGCATGCTGGCGCCTTCCTCAACGGCCGCGAGAGGAACGCGGCAGGTAGAATCAAGGCCTGCAAGAGTGAGGACGACGGACAACAACACCGACACCAACTTGTGCTACTACTACTCCTGCTGCAGCGCCTCCGCAACGCACACGATGCTGCATCTCACAGCGCCGCAAATCACAACCTTTTTTTGCGTTTATTGCACTTTTTCTAAGCAACCACGACCGCGACCACCTTGGCTTTGAGTGTCTGTTTCCTTCTCAGCTGAGTGTGGGTATCTATCTCTCTCGCTCTCTCGCTACGGGGCCCCGGGCGTTAACCCTCGCGCGAATCAGTCAGCTAGCTGAGTCACCCATGGCCATTGCTGGCGGCCGTCTGCATCGCTACTGCCATCGCCAGGCGCATGCTTGGAAGCTGGGAAAGCATCTAGAACCAACAACACTACTACGTTGCTACTACTACTCGCCCCTCGTCTCGCATCTCAGCCTTCCGGCCCTTCCATAACTTATTAGTGGCCTGTGTGTCTGCTGCTGTCTCTAACTAAGCTTACTGATGATCAGGAGGCCAGGCCAGGAGGGGTGCTCACTGGGGGTGGGCGAAGGGCTAGTAGGAGGCTCTCCTCTCTTTTGGCTGGGCAGCAAGCAGATCGACGGAAGTGTTTGTTGTCCATCACAAAGACAACGCAGCTTCTCATCCAAAAAGCGCATCAGGCAGGCTGACGTTCGCAGGCTGCCGGAAGAAAAGCGCAAAAGGTTACAAACGTCTCTTCCTTCTTTCTTCTCTCCTCCTTCCGGCCTCTCCAAAAATCACTGCAACCGCCTCGAATACCATTTCAGCATCTCCAGCCGCCCCTACTACTTCCCTTCCCTTGCCTTCCTTTCATCACATCATTTTTGTTGTTGTTGAATCTAGTCATCTTCACCTCATTCCTAACACACACACATTCCCCTATCATTTATAAACTCTTGCAACGTGTTAAAAAAACACAACACCTCTTTCCTATACCAAAAAAGAATAAAAACTCAATGAATCTCTATCAAGAATATTTGAAAAATTAGTATTTTCTCTAAAGAAACCCACATTCATACATACACCCAACTCAAAAATACACATACTCTAAAATGTGTGTTCTCGATCGACTAATATAAATGTGGATACTACGAAAACATATAATATATGTTAAACCATTATGATGAAACTTTCATAGCTAAGTTTTAATCGTATACCCAATTAACTTATAAAGAGGCAAATATGAAGGTAGAACAATCCTATAGAAATCAATCGTTGATCATAGATTAACTTGGGAAAAAAAATCTCACAAACCATAATTTAGGAATTGTAGATAATGGAAGTGATAAGCATATTTAGATTTTGGAAGTTTCCACGAAAGGAACATGATGTTGTTATTTATATATTTTTGGATACAAGAGACAGTTTCCATTTTTCTTTACTGAAAATACAAGTGATGAAGCACGGGAGAGGCGGGGGCAGCGGGCAGGCTGCGGCGGGTGGGGTGGGTCAGGGGGGTGGACAAAGGCAGGCTAGGCGGGGGGGGGGGTCAGGTCAGGGGGGCGAGGCCCGGGGAAATGCTGGGGATGCATGCTGGAGCGGGCCCCGTGATACGTTGCAATGCTGCTTCATGATAGGATCTCAGGTGGCCAAGTCCCATGCAAACCCCCCAGGCCCCAGCTAGCTATGCATTGCATTGCATTCAGTATCCATGCCATGCCATGCCCCACCATTTCTTCTCCCCTTCCTAGATTCTCCTATTGCCACCTTACCTTACCCTTTCTTTTCTTTTCTTTACCCCCCCCCCCTCCTAAAAACAAGCTTCTCATTTTCAGGCCCCTCTTTAGGGGCATCCCCACCCACACACTTCCGTTGAGTTTGTCGGGTCACTTTTTTTTAACATGCTTTAGCTTGTGCAAGAAGGGTAAGCGTTCGTAGCAGCTACCAAGGAGGATGGAGGAGGGGTAATGAGCCCCCTTAATTTTTTGATGTATAGACATTAAATGCCAAGGAGTAGGCTTCCGAGTGTAACTTGGGTTTGCAGACCTCAAATTTGAATTCAAAATTATCAAAAACGGCCTTGGGAGGTCCCCACGGATTCTAGGGTGCCTCCTTGGTAGCTGCCACAAACCATACCCCGTGCAATAGAGTGCTTCTTATTTTATTTTTTACTAGTAAGGTCCCCGTAGTCTCGACGGAGAAGCTAAAAATGTATCCCGTGTATACCATTTTATTGAACAGTATTATGTTTATTATTTTTATGTGTGCTCGATTTTTTTTAATTATTTTATTGTTTTATTTTCTTACACGTTATCCAAAAAACAGAAAAGAAGGTAGGTAGGTTTGCATGTTAGTAGGTTTGTATGATGATAGGTTGGTACGTAGGTGGGTCGGCAGGATCACTGGATCCATAACCCAATTATGTTATATATATGTTTTTTTTTTTTTTTTTTTTTTTTTTTTTTTTTTTTTTTTTTTTTTAAAGAAACTCTGGTCTTTTTCTAAGGGGCCGGCGTGAATGAAGTGTTCTTTCGTAATGCTAATATCCCGATGCCCATCGGACAAGGGGAAATTGGAACAATACTACTTCCTCCTTTCGAGGGTGGACATTGTAACTACACTAGTGAGTGCCTCTTATATGTGTTGTCACCTTATTTTCTTGGAGTGCTTAACCTCTAAAGTCAAAATCGACGACATTGTGGTCAATCTGCATTTTTTTTTTAATTAATTATTTATTTATTTATTTATATATTTAAAAAATAAGAAAAAGAAAAAAAAAGTTGTTTTTTTACAAAGATTAAAAATTTGACTAGATAAACTCAAGATTGGTGTGGTGAAATCTTTATAAAAACATTGGTCTGTAGACTTATTAGAATGGTTGTAAAAAAGATTCTACGGTTGGATTTTTAAAAAATTATTCAGAAAAAAGAAAAAAGAAAAAAAACATATTTTGGTCGTCTTGGAGGTGAATATAGAGCTTCTCCTTTAGGGGTTGTCATTTTAGAAGTTAGCTATATGCAAGTAGTTTGTGTAAATGGGCAAAGTAAGTAGAAAATCGGGGTTACTCAAATTCCAATTTTTGTTTTATAGGATTAGAAACTATGAATTTTTGAAGCTAAAATCGTACGTTCATGTAGAATGCAGTGTGAACTGTTCACGATGAGTACATTAAAAAATAATCTCTAGAGCTATTATGTACCTCCTCCAAAGATGATTTAGGTCATTTGCAATAGTGAGGCAGGGTACCTTAGATGTTAAGAGTATGTAACGAGGAGGTAACAACAATGTATTTATTTTAAGGTGTATAAAAGATTATAAAGACTATGTGAATTTGGAACGGTTCCTAATTTTGAATGGTTTTATTGCTTTGATCAAACAAGTAGTACCGTAGATTGCTTGAATTTCATGATCGGCACGAATGAAGGCATGAGTTCCATGGTCTCATGTTTCATCTAAGTACTCTATAAATTCATAATCATGGCTCTTATCTCATTTACAAAGGAGGAGTAATGACAAAGTAAATAACTTCTAAGTTGAGGTATATTTATTATAATTAAAAGCAAATAAAGAATCTATGATTTTTACGTTAAAGAGTTTAATTTTTTGTATATTTTTGTGTATCTTTTTTAGTCCGTGAATAAAATATAGAGAATTCTATACTTATAAATAATGATGACAAGAAACTTCCAATCACGGCTTTTTGAAATGGATTGAAGAATAACACCATATAATTTGTTTGAAAAAATTGTAAAATATCCAAGGGATTGATAGAATGCATAAGCAAACGGAACCCTTGTTAAAAATAGAGATATATATATATATATATATATATATATATATATATATATATATATATATATATATATATATATATATATATATATATATATATTGATTTGAAACGTTCTAATAGGGTGATATTTTAGCTCTATCAAATATAGAGTGTGGAGGTCCACATCTCTTCATGGTTTTGTAATAGTGAATCTTAAGAGGATTTAACTAAAAGCACAACAAATATATGTAGAAGGCACCAATGGACATCTAAGCTAATCATTACCGGTTTTTCTTTGTATCCTTTTGTAAACCCGGATCGGTAAACAATGCTCACCAGGTGAATTCAAATGAATGGCAAGGCACGATAGACACCTAAGCAACACGCAAAGACAAATGCATGGGGAGGCACGCATAGGACACCTAAGGAAATGATTACTACTTACTCCAATATCGTATATCGGATTTCCAAATATTACTCAACATACAAAAATAAGTGCATGGCGAGGCACGATAGGGCACCTAAGCAAATGATTACTACTTACTTCAGTATCGTATATCGGATTTCCAAATATTGCTCAGCACACAAAAGTAAATGCATGGCGAGGCACGATAGGACACCTAAGCAACCGTTATCGCTAATCACGGTATCCTTCTGTCAACTCTAAATATTGGTCAACACGCAATGACAAATGTATAGCGAAGGCACCTTTGGACATCTAAGCAAACCACTGCCATCTATAGTAGTATCTTCTTAAGGTCTCTGAATATAACTCAATATAAAAAGACAAATGCATGGTAAAGGTATCATTAGACATTGAGGCATATCAATATTTCTAATTTTAGCATCATCTTATTAATTTAAGACGCTAAAATAATGCATCGCAAAGATATTGATGGACATATAACAAACTTGCACAACTAATATTGATATCCCTCTACTTATTCAAGTTAATTGTTAAATACTCCTATACACATTTTTGTAGTAAGTGTTGAGGATTCTACCTCCTTGGGCTTTATATCATCTATTTGGTATTAATACTAGTTATTACAATAGTTATTTATGCTAGTCTAAGCATGATTTAGACTCAGTATAGTAAGAGATTATAGCAACAATATGTAATTTATAATATTTTGGATATTTTTAGTTTTCTCATATTATGTAATATACTATAAGTAGTCATTTGAGTTCACTTTCTCCAAAAAACATGATACTATATACAAAACTAACACTATATTACATTGAACAAACGTCATATTATTAATAATATTTAAAAAACAATTGATACTCAATATCAAATGGGTTAGGGGGTCTTCTTTGTAGATCATATGAATCAAATTTTGAGTCTTGGGGCCTCATAGATTGCAAGATCATATTGTATTATTTAGTCAAAAAGTCACAAGATTCTACTATTTTCACTTTGTATTGAAAATGCCACTAAAAAATCTACTGCAATAGAAAAGTTTCAAAGTAGAAAGTCTTCACCTTCATCTTATGAGGACCCTTGTGCCAAAAAAGAATATGATCAAAAGTATAATTTTTTGGTTATGAAAATAGACTTTGAAGGTGCCCAATCACCGTCATGTTTTTTATATTTATGACATAGTATTGTATTTTGTGGTACCCTTGCTCATTGTAAGGCTCACCAATAAAGTTATAAACCTCCAACCATTATAAGATTTTAGGACATGGTTGGTGACTCTATGTACATTGTAGCATTTTTGCAATGGAGGTTTATTTTTCAAGATGGAATGAAGTTGTAGTGCTGCCTCAAATCTAAGTGCCCGCAAAAATTCCAAGTACCCAATTATCATCAAATGCTCAAATCTTCCAATCTATGCGGTCAAAAACAATATTTTTTTAGCAAAGTTGTTCATTAGAGTACCCTATAATAAAGGGAATAAAAGTCTTGAAAAACCTTACTTTTTTTTATAGACGTACATATTTAACCTTGGGTATTTTTAGCCAAAAACCAATTTTTGTAAATATTGTAATAGATGAAAATTAAGATAAGCTATTTAGATCTCAAACCTATAATATACTTGTTGTAAATCATGTGGACCAAAACATGACTCATAGGACCTCCTAGATTGCAAGAACATAGCGTATTATTGTGCAAAACACTTTACAAAATACTATCACTTTTACTTTGGAGTGAAAACTCTATCAACATTGAATTTGAAATTTTAAAAATCACCAACTAGAAAGTTGTTCATCTTTATCTCAAAGAAAATTTTGTACCAAAAAATTCATCAAACAATATCTTGGCTCAAATAGTAGCCTTGCAATGGTGAAAATTGCCAAAACTTGTACAAAGCAAAAATAGACCAAAACTAGACCCCTTGAACTCAAATCTATGCATAATCTTTAATATTTTCTTGATTGGGTCAAGATTTCTACCACTCATATAAGACTAGTATTGGAATCTATCCCAAAAAATAAAGTTAAAATCTAACAGTGGATGAAGGAGATCCAACTATTCAAAAATCATTCATTTTTCACATTTTTCACATTTTTCATCATAGAGACATCATTGCAAAGCAAATACCAAAGTTATTTGGATCAAAAAGCTTCCAACTACAAAGTTGTCAGAATGCACCTAAAATTACACCTATGAAGAAAAAAAAAAAAAAAAAAAAAAAAAAAGAAGAAGTAAACTGTCTTTGATTTGATTTAGGATTCATATCACAAGGATATTTAAAAATGGGAATCTTTATTGAATATTGAGAACATTGCAAACTTCAAGAGTACTTTGAGGTTGAAGATATACAAATATTTTGGAGTAGGGTCCTACACCTTATTTACCAAAACAAATTTAAGTACTATGGGTATCGTTTAACCATAATTTTTTTGAATTTTTTAGTCCAAAAAAAGTGGTGGAGGTGGTAAAAGTGAGAGCAAATAGTATATGAAAGTCATTCTCAACTCTTGGTCAAAAAAGTCATGGACCAACTTATTAGTTTTTGAACCAAGGAATTTAAAAGCTATAAGCATTATATCACTCTAGAGGTGATGAAAAGCATTTTTTATGAAACCATAGTACGCTTGGAAAATTCTTGATTAGATTGCACCATGGTATCCCAAATCAAGTTGGTCGCCTCTTTACTTTCAATAAGAGTATTCTACCTAAGAGTCCAAGGTACTTACCCTAAAATTCAAACTGGTCAAAGGATAAACCCACTTTGGAATTCTAAAGAATCTTGGGAATAAGATGATCTCCTTGTTGATGACGATATCATCTACACCAACACAAAAAGAATTCTAAAATGATCACAAGAGGATGTGTACCATATCTTTTACAAACATAAAAATCCTAAAGAAGTTCCACAATCCCTTGTACAAAAACACATTCAAACACTAACAACAAAAATTAAAAAATTAAAAAAATCCACTAATAATTCTACAACAACCCAAAAATGGTGAGTAAGTTGTAACTTCTATATCTCTTTTATAATACACACTAGTATGCCCTTGTGGCGTTGCCACACCCACTTGATTTATTTTTTTTATCATACCCCTCTTGTTTTTTCTGCTAGATCTATAATTAGGTCATTTTTTGTAATTCTCAGTGATGTTGGGGCTTAAAGTAATTAAAAACTCAATATCTCGGGATCCGTCGACTTGTTTCGCGATCCGACCAATTGTTACAGCTCTACACTGCCATTCCACTTACTTTCCAAAATTACTTCCATTCATTAAAGATTGGGAAATCTGAAATTTGAGCCATTTTTTAGCACTCTCCCTTACGTTGTGTTGGAATCTTTCACATACACACGTTTTTTCAAAGTACAAAAAATGAAGTTCTAAGTGCGTATAATAAGTACGTATTCAAAACTTGAAAGTACAAGAATATTTTGGTACACCAATAACCACGACTACGACTCAAGGCAGCAGTTGTTGTTGATGGCAGGAGGGGTCCGACACACACTTTACTGCAGTCAAAGAAACGGATGAAAATCATCCATACCAAGGCGATTGCAGGGGCAGGGGAGATCAACGAAGGGGGAGCGGAACTGAACTCTGGGGCCAGTGAGGGCACAGAAAGAAATTCAGTCAGAGTGTCAGATTGTGTCATGCACATGCCTGCCATCAAATGGATGCCTGCCATCCTCTATAAGCAATTTTGAGGTGTGCTATTTGGGGGTTGTTTATTACCCTAAAAACCCATTTAGATTTTCATTTTTTCAATTTTAGGGTCACCTGCCAATAAGCCCCAAAAAAGCTGCTTCTCAACCCACCGAACTGATAAAGCTAACCCACTTCCCCCCCCCCCCTCGGATGAAAAATAAGAAAAGAGGCCCGAGGTGAGTGAGTGAGTGCCCTTTAGTCATCCATATCTTGTTGATGTTTGGGTGTTGTTGGACCCCTTCCCCACGTGAATAGCATCATCATCCCCAGCCATAATAGAAAGAGAACATTCTTTAATCTTCTTTTTTAGTTCCCAAAAAAAGGAGCAGGATAAGCCATACTTGAACTCAAATGAGAGTGTTCTCTTTTTCGCCCATCCTATGTTCCAATAACGCATGGTTCCTCTTTTTGTTGTTTGCCTTTTTGTTGCAAGTGTGTGGTCTTACCAAGTTTTCAAAAGTAGGAACTTTCAAAAGATTGTGGAGGAGAGATATATAATGATGGGCAAAAAAAAATAAAATGATGTATAATGGAATCATAATGGATGTTAGTAAGATTTGTGTAATATTTTCTACTATGAGTTGAGACTACTAGGAAAGAGAGTGTAAATATGACTGGCATTTTGAAGTGAAAAAATATCATATGATTATAGCCTGACTGCTGCTACCAATATTAGTCATTTTTGTAGTTAGAATGGACAAGTGAGATGGAATGTACGGACCACTTGTGGAATCATTTTAATGGATGTTAGTAAGTGTTGTGCAATATTTTCTACTATGAGTTGACAATACTAGGAAAAACTGTGTAAATATGAGTAGCATTTGGAACCCAAAAATAGCATGGGTGCAGCTACCAATATTAGTCAATTTTGTAGTAAAACGGACAAGTGAGATGGAACAGTTAGATGTGCGCGTGCAGATGTTCCCATCGGCGTGTTCCCAAAGAAATTTTGGAACCTCGATTCTCGGCAGCCTGAAGAGTGGGACTATTTTTATTCATGTTAATGAGTCGATACTAATGAGTCATGAATGATTTGAAAGTGAGAAACTAAGGGTTCCATTTGGTGCGTCATAAATGGAGCGCCGAATTTGGAGACTATCAATGTAGTTATGTTATTGAAGTTTGTCTATATGTCTAAAATGAATAAAATAAAATAAAAAATGATTGTTTTGTTTCGTGTGTCATAAGTGAAGCGCCGAATTGCGAACGGTCATTCTTCTAGTCTTGCGAAGTTATTGAAGTTTGGCCGTATGTTTAGAATCCGATATTGGATACGGGCAGTGATGAAGATTTGTAGGGATGTGCTATTAAAATTTGAAGTGGTGTATATCAAGACTGTACGTAGAAGACATCTACTTGTTACTGATCAAGTACAAGGGTTGTTATGTAAGGTGAGCATTAAACTCTTGAAACTTAATACTTCTCTTCTCAAAAATAATCATGAATATACTCTAGTCTTTACTTGTCTCAAACAACAAGTGAGTATTAGAATGCATTGTTTACAGTGTTAAGATTATAGAGTTCTACAATAACACCTTTCAAGTCTAATTTCTACTTTCACACAAATTGTAATTTTATTTTTTTAACATTCCTTGTCTTATAAATGTCAAGGATAGAAGATACATCATTTTTTGTCCCATTTATATCTTAGGAAAAAAACTCAGGCTCTTAGTTATTCAAACATTAATTTTGAGATAAAAAGAGTTGGAGAGTTATAAAAGGTGGGTATCTCAGATCCTTAGATGATGAAGTTTGTACATCTGGGTCCAAGGAAGATATATTCAAAACGAGGATTCTAGTGCTTAAAATAAATTGACGTCAACTCCTAAAGGTCTTTAATTTATCTGAAGTATCAAGAAATATAATTCATGTATTAGAATCCCTCAAAGTTCACTCTACAAAGCCTAAGATGTGGGAGCTCAAAGTTGATGACCCAAGAGAGGTGGGCATGCGTTTCTGTTAAGCATTAAGATTTCTAGATTTGATGACTTTAAAGCCTTGTTGATTATTTAGAGCTTTACACTTGAAGTGGCAACAAGCCTCATGAACCAAGTAGCACTTTGAACTTGCTTGGCCAAAGCTTGTCACAACTGTAGATTTTTGTATCATGTTGAGTAGTAAATTGAATATGGGATATTTTGCACTTGTGAGTTATGATGACAAAGACATATTTAATCATGCCTTATTAGATTGGACCAAAAAATGTTCTAAGATATTTCTTTCAAGGAAATATGTAGGATATTCAAGAAATTGATAACAATCTATAAGCTAAACTTATCAAAATGTAGATTAGATCAAACAGTTCTATAATAACTAGCATTGTAGCTTATAAACCTTCACTCCATATATATCCAAGAGACAACAACATCATGCATTTTTAAAGTGTAGATGTAATTGATTATATTGCTATCCACGGCAAAGTGTAAATTTCCTATGTCTTTTTATAAATGTATGGTAGATTCTCTCAAATCTACTTCCAGAGGTATATCAGGACAAATATTGGGAGTATAATTCACATTTTTGTTGATGAAAAGAATCAACAAACTAGTGATACAGAGTCTATTTTAGAGCAATACCTTGTATCTTGATTTCTTGATTCAATTTGGCAAATTTTACAACATTCAAGTCATAAGGTTTTCACTTCTAAAGTAGCACTCAAGTACAATATTTGATGCAATCGAGATGCTCAAGCATATATAGGACCTGCATGTTAGTGAAAGACCTATGCATATGACTAAGTACTACTTTTTTCCCCACATCCGTGCCCCAAGGTTTTTGTTGAGGCTTCGCCGCTCATTTGAATCTCATGAGTTGAGATACCCCTAAGAATTTCCACAAAGCTTGATTCCCTTGAACAACTTGATTCCTCGGGAAGATGATGAATTTGGGAAAGTTTGTGCCAACACCGCATTCCTCAAGGTACAATTATATTTTGTTTTCTTTGTGGGATCCAAAAGGGTCTCAGATGCATTTTGAGCCTTTATAAAATTATGAGCCTCATGGTGGCAAATGGTTTCATATGCATTCTTTTCCTCTACAAACTTATCAATCTCATGGTAGTGGTCTGCCATATACCTATATGCGTACTTCATGTTAGCCGACCTCCCATCCTCATTCACACCCAACACATCGTATAAGGTTCCTATGGCCGATACTTCGCACGAGATGCTTTTGGTTTTCTTGGGAATGTTACTCTTGTCACATGTTTACCAACTACTTGTGCAAACTCATCCTAATACTTGTGCATAATTACTCCAACCAAGTAGATGCCTACAAAAGAACCAAATACTTCAAAAATTGACAAATTTGCATAGGACATTATGATGTAGTTTGAATTTACGGAGGTTCTGTGTTATATGTGTAAATTATAAGCCATTGGTGTGATGACCTTCGGGCATACATCCAAGGACATGTCGAACGAACACTCTACTCACGCCAACCTCTAAAGAGGTTGGAGTTTCTCTTCTTCTTGTACACTATGATCTATTGATGTAGCTACCTTCGACGTATAGAGAATAAATAAATAAATCAAAATATCATGACGTATCAAAGCTTGATAACACACTACCAAAAATCTCTCTCAACATAAGACTCTTGAATTCATAGAGGATCATAATGCATATGAGACCCTTCCGTCACCATGACACTCATAAGTTTTTAGAGGCTCAAAATGCATATGAGATACTTCTAGATCCCACAAAGAAAACAATATATAACTATACCTTGAGGAATGGGGTGTTGGCACAAACTTCCCCAAATTCATCATCGGCCCGAGAACTCTAGATGTTCAAGGGAACCAAGAATTGTGGAAATTCTTAGCGAAAGCTCAACTCATGAGATTGAAATGAGGAGCAATGCCTCAACACAAACGTAGGGGCACGGATGCAGCATTACTTAGTCATATGCATAGGCACTTCACTAATATGCAAGATATATATATATATATATATATATATATATATATATATATATATATATATATATATATATATATATATATATATATATATATATATATATATATATATATATATATATATATATATTCTTGGGCATCTCGATTGCATCAAATATTGTATCTGTGTATTACTCTAGAACTGAAAATCTTACCAATCAAATGTTGTAAGATTTTGCCAAAATGAATCAAGTTTGTTTCTCTTCTGACAAAAAAAAATAATGTAAATCACATACACTTCTCGCCTTAGGAAACCCCTTGTACTCCTCAATAACACAACAAGTTCAAATCTTAAGTATTCTTGCTTCAAAAATCAAATTCTTACAGCTATAAATTCCAATTCAAACATACTTTTATCACTTTAAGTTCCTTCCTTTTAAACAATATTCCTTGGATCCAAATTCATAATTCACCCTTTCAATGCTACTCTACGATCGTACAAAGAGTCTCAATCTGATATTGTACTCACTTATGTAAGATATTATACCAAAACATTCTGATAGAACAATGTGAACATGTACCTCACTGACCCTTCAAACATATCCAATTGTCATGTATGATACAATCTGGTATAATATCTAGTGGTTTAAAGAGCATTTACACGAATCAGATGAAATTGTACCTAGTGTACTATTTATCCTGTTCCAATAATAATAATACAAGCTTCGAAATAATAATAATAATAATAACTGTATGAAAAAGAATATAATCATTTGACTTGATCAGCTACCATCAATCTGGAAACAAAAAGTAGCTTGTACTTTCTAATTTTATTTAGGCTTTATCTTGCACCAAATAAAAGAAAACTACACCTCCTTTCATGGATAATTTTCTTTCCTAATAAAAACATACTTATTTGGTCAAAAACATACTCGTACGGAACCTATGGTATGGCGCTCTATAATGGCTTAATTTTTAGCACGAGAAATCTACATGGATGTCACAAGTACAAGCAATTTTTGTGCATGGGGAAAACTAGTAGAAGAATAGAGCAAGTGGAATCATCATTTTTGGACTCTTCTACAATGAGTTACGAATTTTTGAAGTTGAAAGTATAGGTGTTCATGAAATGGTGCCCTAAAAAGATACCCTATAATGTTTGCGGTGAGTACATGATACTATTGCGTGGGGAATCTATTATGTACCTCTGACTCAAGATTACTAGGGCTCCATTTTCGGCACTGCGCCATTGTCGGCACTGCGCCATTTTTGGCACTGCTACCATAAAATAAATTCACACTTAGGAAAGGAAGAATGTGCAAGTTGGGTTACCTCCAAGTTTTGTCCTATTGTGTTTAGAAACATTATCCACATTGTCATGTGTCATCCCCCACTTGACCTTATTATCGTGTGCTACCATCAAAAGAATCAATAAGTGGGGAAGGTGTTATTTTGTTATCCACAAATAAAAGCACTAGGTAGTACTCCATGTGTTAATCATTAAAGTATATCAACATTCTTGAGCTGCGTGAAGGAGAGCCACAGGTTGATTAATTATTACTCCCTCTGTCCCATTATGATCTTCCGGTAGGTTCTCTCAAATCTACCTTTGGAGGTAGATTTGAGAGAACCTACCGGAAGATCATAATGGGACAGAGGGAGTATTTTTTATTTTAAAAAGAAGAAAAAACAAGGGAATGGCAAAAGAAAGTTTGAGGCCAGGAACAAACCAGATGTCTCCATGTGATCAGATTCGAACACTAGGAAGACATGGGCTTCAAGACACGTTGCTTTAATATCTAACTTACAGTGGTTAAAAAGCTTACAGTATTCTATTGTAAAAAAGATCTGTCGTTGAATGGAATCTGATATAATCGAAGTATCATCTGAAGTATCCTTGAAGCTTCAAACACATCCATTTGATTGTTATTTGATTATGTTGGGTTTTTTGAACTCCTTTTTGGATGATTTTGGATTGAGATTCACACAATCTTGCTCGGCTCTTTTTGGGATCCTTGGAAGTCGAAAAGATTTCATGAGAAGAATCTCTCGTAGTAATTCTCAATGGAATTGAGGCATCAACAACCATTGTAGAGAGAAACTCCAACCTATTTAGAGACTGGTGTGAATAGAGTGTTCATTCGACATATCCTTGGATGTATGCGCGGAGGTTATCATGTGTTTGGGTTTTCTCACCATTTTCAGTGAAATAAGGGATCCTTCATGAGAAACACCGTTGTAAAGAGAGAAACTTCAACTTGTTTATTTGCCTGGCATGAATAGAGTGTTCGATTGACCTATTCTTGGATGTATGCCCGGAGGTCATCACGGCACTGGCGGAACTTACTAACCTCTCTCGGAGTGAACACTATGCTAGTTCCTACCTAGTTTACTAGTGCATTAGAGATGCCCAACATGGTATCCCCCCAAAGGCCTTCGAGGTACCCATAGAACGAGGTCCAAGAACCCCACACCATAGTTGGGTGGACTGTGGTGGTGAGCACCACACGGGCATGGGGAGCAGAATCCACGACCTCCTCATCTACTGTTCAGGTTCACAATTAACGTTTGTAACACTAATTAACAACTCTTGTGTAGTGTAATTTCAATACAGTTTTTAATGAGTTATGTCTGAAACTGCCCTTGATCCCATGAAGTTCCCTCTCTCGCAGGGGCAGCTCACTGAATTGGGATCTCAATTTCTTCTCTAGATGAATTTCCTTTCTCTAAATGAATCTCCTTTTCCAAATTCAAGAATCATAAGCTCAAATATACTTGGCTACCATGAAGGTCAGAATCAAGAGCTCAAATACTTGGCTACCATGAATGTCAGAATCAAGGGCTCAATTATACTTGGCTACCATGAAGAGGAATGAGAGAATCAAAAGCTCAAAATATATACTTGGCCACCATGAAGGCGGAATGCAAGAATAAAAAGCTGAAATATACTTGGCTACCATGAAGGTCAGAATCAAGAGCTCAATTATACTTGGCTACCATGAAGAGGAATGGGAGAATCAAAAGATCAAAATATATACTTGGCCACCATGAAGGCGGAATGCAAGAATCAAAAGCTGAAATATACTTGGCTACCATGAAGGCCGAATGCTAAGAATCAAAAAAGGCTCAAACATACTTGGCTTCCAAACACGTCAGAATGTAAGGGCCCGCAATAGAATGCATGCTCGATGATGGAGCTTTCAGAGCCATGCAAACTTGAATAAGAGGAAAGAGCTCTTACATGCATGCAACAGTACATCTGTACAAAAGTACAAAACAGGGTCTAAGGTAACTTGCTTAATAATGGCAAGTCCTCCGCAGTGAAGTTAAATCGTGTTGACAAAATTTGTGTGCGTGGGCAAAGGCAAACGAAGCTGACTGGAATCATCCTTCTGATTTTATTATTATTATTATTATTATAACTTTTTATATTTTAATGAAACTAAGGGCCTGTTCACACTACGGTGAAGAAATCTGACAGTCAAGGAGAAATCTTAAATGTGATTGGTTGAAATTGATGCTCTTCAAATGTGACTGATTGAAATTAATTATTTGATGGAAGAGTGGTCTTCTTTACCGTGGTGTAAACCAACCAATGGGTTTCTAAGTTGGCGCACTCCGAGATGTTCATGGAGAGTACATTAGAAATTAGCCTTTGAAAGTATTATGTTCCATGAAGTACCTCTTGCAAAGTTCATCCTAGCATTACTAGGAAAACGAACACTGCAAACATGATCACTGCTATGTGACTACCAGCCATTTTCGGTGGGAAAGCAGTCATTTATAATCGCTTTAATGACTAAAATGATTGTGGTCATGTCTTGGGAGAAAATGTGACATATTCTAGTCATATTTTTATTTTTATGGGAACTTTGTAGGGAACGTACTTGGTGTGAATTTTTCGCTCGCGCAGCCGTATGACTATATGAGCGGGTGATCTAAGTCTAGTTTCAGGCAACCTATATGACTCAAATTAGTTGTTTTTTTTTTTTTTTTTTTTTTGTGTTTTTGGTGGCCAATTTTAAAAGGGGGTCATGGTTTTAATTTCTAATTTTACCCCTTTTCCTTTAAGTTTTATTTTTTTTGGGTTTCTTTCTACAGTTCACATTATTTTAATTTGCGTAGGTTTTTATACGGTTGTATATGCTTTTTAATTCGTATTTTTATGTATTCTTTTGTATATATTTGGTTCCATCTTAGAATTTGATTGTTCTTCCTTTACATTCTTAGAGTCTAACCGGTATTTAGTCCAGTTGACCCATATGCTTACATTGCCCTTCTTCCCCTCATGTATTCTTCCCACTTTTGTTCACAACACATCTCTATGTTTTCAATCAAATTGTCCCAATGTTACGTTTCTACTCTATCTTTTGTGTAAAATTGGAGTATGTTTGATTTAAGGGTATTCAAGAATTAAAACTTCAATATGAATCAATTATGAATGAGATTATTATGATGCAATGGCTTTAGTCATGGATTTTAGCGTGTCCAATGCTAGTGTCTACCATTTTCCAAGTTGCTATACTAATATGTAGGACTATGCTATCAATGATGGGTGATGGTCTCGTTGGGGTACCCAAAAAGGTTGTCCCATAAACAATTGCACTCTATGCTGGTGTGTCAAACATATCCATTTTTAAACTGTAATACAATAAGACTTCATTAGATGTGGTTTTAGTTGTCTATACTTATAATGTATCAAGAAAAAAAATTAAAAATTAAAAAAAATATTTTGAAGTAATTTTATTTGATTTTTTAGTTGAAAAAGTAAGTCATGTCCCAATAACCTAAAATCCATAGAATCAAGCAAATGGAATATCAACCATTTTTATTTTAATATGATTTTTGAATATGACCTACATCTTCTTGTATAGAATACAAAATAATTTATTTAATTATAAAAAAATTAATTCATTGTGCACTATAATGCCTGCAAATCCCCAAATTCAACACTTTTTCCCTCATCTATGAATGGATCCAAAAAAAATAAAAAATCTAAAAAAAAATCTATAGGCATATATACTTTGATTTCAGTGAGGTGCATGATATTTTATTTTCTATTTTAGGGTCTTTTTACTTGATTAAAATGAATAAATTAGACAAACTTTGGAGGCTTTCAATAATAATAACCTAATTAGTGTGTCCAAAAAGTGATACCCCAAGCTTACCATTGCCCTGATGTATCGGTTTCTATCGTTATAGGACGTTATGCACCTACTCTACATCTTCTTGGGTCAAAGCCAAAGACTAGTTCACACCTTCTGTGCTTAGTCAAATACCTAATCTCAATTCGAATCTTTCCTTTTGGGTTTCTACTATAGTATATTGAGGTCGTAATCCTGCATATTCCTCCTTCCTACCTATTTGCACGCTATGCAGTTCATGTCCCTTGCCATCACTTCACTCGACTCTTGCACCATGCGGTTGTCGCCGTAAAACAATTTTCCATCTACAATTGTCTTAGTCATCTGCAAAGAACACATGTTGCATATGAAGTGGAAATGCAAAGGAGTCCGTTGAATCCGGAATCAATCGATCAAATCTGAAACATGTGAATCCATATTCATCACATTTCATTGTAGCCCGAGCTCCCTTCTTGTTTGCTTGTGCCCATGTGCAATACAACGCCACTACTTCAAAAATCCCGTAGTCTACGCTGATAATTTTGTCCACCCACCCAACGTATTCTAGATTTAGTATCTTCACGTTCATGTCAGCAGTACTAGCGCGAGAAGATTGGTGAACGTAGCCGCTATTCCACCGTCACATGTGAACATATATGCCTCTGCTCATGCTCATCGTACTCGTATGTGATTGTCATACGCATACATCACCTTGTATCCCTTTGCTTCTCGTGACAGAGGCATTAGTAGTGCCTCCATATCGAGTGAGATACTATCCTCCTTGCAATGTGTCTAGTGACATAGGGAACCACATGTGGAAGGATTCATGTTGTAGATCAATGAGATACTCGTTGAGTCTTTGCCTCCTTCGTCTTCATAATTCTTTTCTAGCATCTTCTCTACAATTCATTTCACTCGCATGCCTCTTGTAGTATAACCACCACCTCTAGTTAGTGACTGTGCTTCGTTTTTTAGAATATAACCTACAGCCGGCGTTCGATAGTCATTGTTTTCAGATTGGTAACCAAAATTAGTTATTTCATTAGATGACTACGACGTTTGTCTAGTGGGACTACGTTATCTTTTATTTGAAAATGATGACCATGCATAGAACTTTGTTAACCTTCTATTAGTGAGTGAAAGGGAGATTGCTAGAGTGCTTACGTACACTCTGTAGTCTTGAAGGATTTTGGCGTTGTTAACCACGAAGTCATGGATCGACTGTTGCAGTTCCATTAACAATATACGTTGTCTCCCCTTTCCTTTGCAGGACCTTATCATACATGCAAGGCTTGTCTTTCTCGTCCCATATACGTCGTGTTATAAAGGTACAGTTTTGCATGTACTCGGTACAAAATCCAAGCGCCTCTTCCATGACGTACCCTCTTGTCGTGGACCCCTCCGGCTGTGCTCGTTGCCGTACGTAACCCTTCAACGTTTTTATATACGGTTCCATAGAGTACATCCAACGAGTGTCGACGAGACCACAAATCCTTGACTGTTGCACTAAGCAAATGGGCAATGGTAAGCTTGGGGTATCACTTTTTGGACACACTAATTAGGTTATTTTTATTGAAAGCCTCCAAAGTTTGTCTAATTTAGTCATTTTAATCAAGTAAAAAGACCCTAAAATAGAAAATAAAATATCATGCACCTCACTGAAATCAAAGTATATATGCCTATAGATTTTCTTTTAGATTTTTTATTTTTTTTGGATCCATTCATAGATGAGGGAAAAAGTGTTGAATTTGGGGATTTGCAGGCATTATAGTGCACAATGAATTAATTTTTTTATAATTAAATAAATTATTTTGTATTCTATACAAGAAGATGTAGGTCATATTCAAAAATCATATTAAAATAAAAATGGTTGATATTCCATTTGCTTGATTCTATGGATTTTAGGTTATTGGGACATGACTTACTTTTTCAACTAAAAAATCAAATAAAATTACTTCAAAATATTTTTTTTAATTTTTAATTTTTTTTCTTGATACATTATAAGTATAGACAACTAAAACCACATCTAATGAAGTCTTATTGTATTACAGTTTAAAAATGGATATGCTTGTCACACCAGCATAGAGTGCAATTGTTCATAGGACAACCTTTTTGGGTACCCCAACCAGACTATCACCCAAATAGGGAGATTGGAAGATGCGTTATGAAATCAAAAAACGAAGGTGGAAATATCTTCTCCATCCTACACATTGTCACTGCCGTTTCGTTCATCAAGTCCTCCATTGTCGATGGATCAATGGACTTTAGACATAAACACTCAAACACTCTGCTCATTCGGATGATTGCTGCTCAACCTCCTTTTGGTAGAAGTGTTCGCACATATTAAGGTGCTCTATTATGATGTGGTAGTCATAACCCCAATTCCGTTAAAATGGCATTATTCCAGTAAAATGGCACACCTCAACTTTCTGAACTATAGCTCAAAAACCATGTGATATAACAGAAATTTAAGGTGATATTAGGGAAAATGAGTGACAATGTATATAAAGAAGTGATATTACAAAAAAAATTGTGATATTACAGAATATACCATTTTGTATGAGCACAAATGTAAGGTCTAGTGTGACAAAATGGCACATGGCATAGTGCCATTTTAACGGAATTGGGGTTTCATGTAACTTAAGACCTTGGAGGTCTCAATCTAGCGTAATCCGCTTCAACAATTGTCCCACATAATGACTCGGAGTCTTAAGGTTGCAGATAATAGTGATGAACTTCGTTTTCTCCACCTTTGAAAGCACGTAAGGAACAATATGATGGTGTCCTTTCCAACATGTTGAAGACGTAGTTTGGGACGTATCTTTCCCTCCTTCAGGACAAGTCGGACTCTAGTATATCCTTGAATCCCCTATTGTCTTCATGATATTTCGCACGTATTCTTACTACAAGAAAACCAACCCAATGTGACGGAATGTGACTAGTCACCTTAGTCATTGGTCTAGTCTAAAATCAGTCCTAAAAAGGTACAGTCATGTACTAGTTATATATGTAGTCATATTTTTTTAGGACCTCGGTGAGAAAGGCTATGGGAACATGACATATGTTCTTATGTCCGGTTCCCAAAGTCATGTTCTGAGTGCTTATTATGTGTAGTCACAGTAATGTGGTCATATCGTAAAGGTATTTGGTTTATGTATGACTTATTGTAGTAATACAGTCATACATAATATTGGGTGACTACATACAATCACGAAGTAAATAACTTGACTAATAGTAGTCATATATGTCAATTAGATGATTTTGAAGTCCTCTACTTCTTGGCTCAATGGGTGAGTGATGTTAAATTGGAGTTTCGATGGACTTCATTACAAATCTGCCACTATCAGCAACATTTGACAGCATTTGTGTTGTCGTGGACCCGTTCACAAAGATGATGCACTTATTCCATGTAGGAAATCTATCTGTGGCGAAGCGACAACAAAACTCTTTCTAGACAATATATATTGTTATCATGGCTTGCTGGATGATATTATTTCTAACCAAAGACCCCAATTTATATCAAGATTTTGGAGATCGCCAATTGGGATATTGAAGGTCGACATTGAGGTCTCTTTTGCTTTTCACCCTCAAACTGATGGCAAGACATAACGAGTTAATCAAGTGTTGAAGTAGTATCTAGGATGTACAATGAATTATCAACAGGACAACTGGACATCGTATATACCATTGGCGGAAATTGCTTACAACAATTTTATTCACGCGTCAACTTAGCAAACCCCTTTTATGCCAATTATGAATACCATCCCAAACTTGATATCTTGGCATCAACTGATGATAAGAATCCAACATGTGAAGATCTTGTCAAGCACTTATCATAAATCCAAACTATTTTGAAGATGTAGTTACAACAAACTCAAAATTTGTATAAGATTTCTACAGACCGGCTTTGAAAGGAATCTCTTGCTTTCCATGATGGTGATAAAGTGTGGCTTCTTTGGCGATACATCAAGACCAATCGGCCTCGCAACAAATTAGACAATAGGCGACTTGGCCCATTCCGTATTACGACTATATGTAGTCATAGTTTTGAATGCAATGACTATTTGTAGTCAAATGATGAACATTTTTATACAAATTTCATGCTTTTAATCAGTAATACCTTCAACATTTTGGTTCTCACGACTACTTGTAGTCATTATCTCAAGACTATTTGTAGTCATAGCTTTGAATGCAAAAACTTTTCGCAGTCACCCATGAGCAAAATACAAATGTAGTTAGATGCTTCTAAACAACATCGACACATTCATATGACCAAAAATGGTCACATTCTTTGGGCTGCCCAGAATCGAGGTTCTAATTTTTTTTGGAAATGCGCCTATGGAAATGTCTGCACACAACTCTGGCTATTCCATTTGACTTGTCCGTTCGGACTACAAAAATGACTTATATTAGTATCGGTCAGGTACCAGTTATATGCCATTTTAAAGTCAATAACGCTAGTGAAATGGTCAACCACACATAGAAAACCGTCACGACTTCAATACTAACACATATGCATAATTGATTGCATTAGCCATACTCCATTGAAATCTAATGAACTTTGCGTCTTAAATACCCAGCTCCCCCAACCAAACCAAATTTGCAAAAACCTAGGTATTCAAAATTGAACAAGGAACACAAAATGGCCACAACCAAAAATCAACAACACAAATCTTTCACTATAGAAGAACTCCGGTATTTCCACTCCGCTCTACACCAAGATGAGACATTGTTGGTAGAAATACTAGTGTAAAGCTTGGTGGAAATACCAAGCTTGGTGGAAATACCACCCCTTTCCACTAGTGACTTGTCTCACATCACAAGGCTAGTATCTAAAACACAACACATTGTTTTCTCTATACATGAAGTTGATATAAATAAACTCCAAGTAGATTAAGTAGATGTTGAGGACATCATATGTATGCAAATAGTAAATCATTCCAAAATTGTCCATAAGAAGCTCAATGACAAGCTTGCCCAGATCCAGTGATGATAGAGTCCTGATGTGATACACATTCTCTATGCCTTGTCAAAGACATGTGTATAATCTTGTCATAGCATACTAAACTATCTGGTAGCAGCCTTATTTTCACACATACACTCAACATAGTACAGTATACAGCAAGTATACAGTAGCAGCCTCATTCTAGGAGACGAGGAAGAAGTAAAGCAAGCTTTCATAACAAAATGACCAATAATACAACATCTCCCAAAGAGAGTAAATTAAAATGACAAAGTTTCACACAATAATGTTACAAGCTACACACTTCTCCCTACAAAAAAAATAAACTGGTGGTAGGTGCCCTCAACAACATTCTAAGCTGCCTGCAAAAATGAGGTTAGAGAAGCAGCAACATCCTTGGGAAACTCCTCCTGAGGCAACAAAGCTCCAGAAACTTTCTGAAACTCAGTCACGCCCTTGGCACCCTCGAGAGCCTCCATCTCGGCGCGTGACCTGCGGGGCGCTTTGAGCGTGGACAGCACGAGGACGGGGAGCTTACCCTCCAGCTTGGCGAACATGGACAGAAACTCCTCCCGTGTCAAGGCGGGGTCTAATTGACCAGTCAGAAACGCGGCAGGTGCGAACCGAGCGCCGTCTCTTTGAGTGAGCGCTGTTCGACTCTCTACCACTGCGGGTGTCACGTTGTCTGCGTCGGAGTAGACGTGCGTCAAGTATTGCATTCGGATGTTCTTGGGACTGGAGACTAAGTACTTGTACATTGCCCACCCTACTCCTGCTGATCTTAGCGTGCCGCGCAGAAGCCCGTACCTGCCCACAACAATACGATGTTATGCTATCAGTTTCTTTGAGTGTTAGCTCAAATAAGAGACTTTGCAATGGTGATGCAAGATGCTAATCCAAAACTCCAGTTTCTGATCCAGATTCTGATCCAGAACTCCAGTGATCCAGATTCTGATCCAGAACTCCAGATTTTGTGATACAGTGATTGGTGATTCAGTTTCTGATCCATTTTGCAATGGTGATGCAAGATGTGCGATACAGTGATTTCTGATCCAGTTTCTGATCCAGAACTCCAGTTTGTTTCGATCACACTAGTGCTATCGGTTTCCTTGAGGGTAGCTCAAATAAGAGATGCGAGATGTATAGATACCGTGATTTTCATTCCACTACATAGCATTTTTTAGTAATGCTAAAAAGTCCTTCTAGGATTACTCAAAAAAGAGACTTTGAGGATTAGAGTGATGATGCAAGGTGTGTGATCCCATTTCAAAACTCCATTTTGTCTACGATCAAACAAGTGCTATCGATTCCTTTAAGATTATACAGTGGGGCTTTCCAGATTGGACTGGTGACGAGAGATGTACAGGTGACGTGATTCTTCTCCTCCCCTCACCCGATCAATATAGTGCTATTAAATTCTTCAAACAAATAGCTCAAAGAGAGATTTTTCAGCTGATTCCATTCCAAGACACCTCTGTCCCATTATAATTGTCCAGTAGATTCTCTCATATCTACCTCTCAAGGACAATTATAATGGGACAGAGGGAGTAGCACTTTGGTTACGATTGAACCGGTGCTTTATTTCTGCAGATAGCATAAGTGAGATATTGCAGGTGATGAGAGATGTGTGCATACCGTGATTCCATTGTTGGACTACGTCCGAACACGATTGGCAAGGGTCCACTCCAAGTGGGCGCAACGGCAGCCAAGGCTTTGGCGTTGATAAGACCTTGGCTCACTGCACGTACTGCAATGCTGGCAGCGTGACCTCCTCCGATCACCACCAATGACTCACCTGTGCCAAATAAACAATTCTATCTGTCAGCAGATTCTAAAAGGAATGTAGACTATCCACAATTCCACGTACACAGCTCTAATCATTTCAAAAAACCTCAACTCCGTTCAATTGGTAGTTTGATACAGATGATAGCACTATGAAAGGAAGAAGAAGGAAGGGTAACTACGATAGATAAGGTATTGTAGCTTATAGCAAGAGTGAGTAGCTATATGGCTAAAAATGGACATATAAAAGCGCAACAATCTCATTGACTCGTCAAAAAGGCACAGGCATTTGATGAGATTAAGGTTACGGTTTCAGTGCCTAACATGGTACCTAACCAGGAACTTGAGAAGAGTTGCTCTTGAGTGCTCTCAAATAA
Source organism: Bryum argenteum (assembly GCA_037043015.1). NCBI lineage: Eukaryota > Viridiplantae > Streptophyta > Bryopsida > Bryales > Bryaceae > Bryum > Bryum argenteum. The sequence goes on from CM073330.1 coordinate 10,038,090, forward strand.
TGGTTCGATAGAGCTCTCAAAGTATGTGAGGAAAGAGAAAGGCAACAGACCTTGGATGCCAGCAAGAGGTCCATTAGAAGAAGTAACGAAATCCACCAGAAACTTCTCAAGCACATCGACGGTGTACTCTAACGCAGGTCGATCTGACAGACCCAATCCAGGCCAATCCACAATCACTGCTCGTCTCTTGCCATTCGAAACAAGCTCCTCGGCCACGGCGTGCCACTCCTCCGTTGTGCTCACATCCGAAAGCGTGGGTAGCAGTAGAAGCGTCTCTTGCGCTTCCCCTGCTGCTTGTGACCCCATCTCCACGTAATGAATGTTCAAGTCGTTGCCCTCGTGTCGCCATGTCCATGTTCCAGATTGCAGCTGAAAAGAGCATGATTGCACCGCTGTTAGCTTCGTCTTGATCAAAGGTATCTGAACTGGCATGGTTGATTTGGTTTCTAACAACCAAGAATCTGAAGTGACCAGATCTTTATAAATCGGCGACTGTTCGCTCAGAATCTCAGGGTTCATACTTGATAAACCCCAATAGCCAATTTGACATGGATGCAAGTGGGGGGGGATTGATTGCAATTTTACGGGTCAAATCTCATCTATCCAGCTGGTATAAGCTTCATAGTAGTTTCCTTTCCTGCACTCACTTTCTACCACAAAAAGCTCACTCTTGATATGAGCTACAGAATAGTTTCCAATAGTAGTTTCCGTTTTCTGCACTCACTTTCTACTGCAAACCCTCCGATGCACCGTTTCGTTTGATAAAACGCCAATCTAACAAAATTGAGGTTGAAGTCAAGATTGAGGTTTAACACTGAAACTCATGATTTCGTACTGGAACGATTCGAGATGAGGCTATCAGCAAATAGCATTACCAAGAATACGGAACTGATCAACAAATTGGTAAGAAAAAAACACCACAAGACTTGCTACGAAGTACTTTCCGAAACATTACGCAAGAAAACAAGGACTCGGGCAAAAACTTCAGCGAAAGAACATCGTCTAATGAATGATCCAATTCTACAAAAATTTAGCCCTAATTGCTACTGTAGAAGGAAAAGATGACTAACCTTGGGAGATTCAGCGGTCTCAATAGCAGAAGCAGCAGCAGAAGCGTGCATTCGCATAGACCGACACCGGTGCTCCAGATTGACCGCTCGCTGGTTCAAACGAGGACTAGCGGAAGAGGAAGGTGAGGAAGAAGAAAAAGTATGGCTCATACTACTACTACTCCTGGGTGCTGCAATTCCCACTTCTGTAAGTCTCTTGGTGGTTGAGCCTTGAATGGCATTCTGTAATGCGCACGCCATGGACGAGGCCGGTCTCACGTGCAACGCAGACAGCGCCATTGCCACCTCCAATTCCTGCCCCCACAATTTCTAAGTCACTCACAGAATTGGCCTCCTAACAAATGTGAAGAATGCTGTGAATTCGCGCTTTGAGGAAACCGAGGGTTGATGTTATGGGGGAATTGGGGAGTGCAATGGCGGTGGTGATGTGTAGAATGAAGGCGGTTGGGGGTGGTGTTGGTGGTGTTGGTGTTGTCGATGCCGAAGTGACTTGTGTGAAGGCGATGCGGCCAGCGGTAAGTGAGTGATGGACTTTTTGGGGCCTTTGCTTTTGGACGGAATTGCACTGCTCTAGGAAGCTTTCTTCTCTAATTGTACTAAATTTAGGTCAACTGCATAGTATGTAGAAGATTAGACCTGATGGAATCATCATATTTAGCCCTAAAGATCCTTAAATCCTGAAATGGATTTTGAGGGTTCTGGCATAAACAAAATTTAGTCAACTTGGACAGTTATAGTTTCCCAAGTGGAGAAGAATCAACGGTTCAAATTTAACACGGAAGTAGAATGTCAAGTTAACCCTTAAACGTCATACCCAACCCTGAAATGTCAATTTTGAGGGGTTGGGTTTTAATTTGAGAGAATCTTGCTGATAACTTACACTCCATTATATCAAATGGAATTTTTGAATTCCAAATTGAGCACCTTAAAGAGATCTATACTTTCTTAGAATAGAGCTCAAGCAAATTAAAAATAGAATGATGCTAAAAATGGAGTTTAAAAGAGATTTTGGGTGTGGTATCAGGAAAGCATATGACGTTTAAGGGTTAACTTTAAGACCCTATGGTTGGATTTTCAAAATAATGCTCAAATTGAGGAATTTTGCTGTTAAAGTCGAAGGAGGTCATTTTTTGTAATTTAGGCAATTTCGCACCAAGGATGTTTAGGGGTTAAAGCCTTCTAAGATATATTATGAGTTTTGAAGGTGGACTTGTTGGTGTTTTTAAAATGGTGCAGACTAGAATGTTTGGAATGAGTACATTAACCCTCAAATGCTAAGGGAGTCCCTAAACACAATTCTCGTAAAAACGTGTTATAGATGAAAATGAAGGCAAGTAGTTTAAATCTCAACCATACAATCTTGTACTAGACTTGTTGTAAGTCATGTGAATCAATGTTTTTGAATAATGAGGCTTTATATATTGTGAGATTGTAACATATTAGTACCAAAAGACATCGTGGAATTTCATCGTTTTTAATTTGGAGTGAAACTGCTACTAACAAACCTAATGCAATAAAGAAAAAATTCTACTATAATATTGTTCATTTTTAAAACATTTGTTCTTAAGAATGCCTCTGAATAAAAAAAACAAAAAAATCATCAAAAAAATCATATGCACAAATAATGGCCTTGCAATGGTCAAAACTGCCGGCAAGTATATAAAAGAAATTTAATTCAAATGAATTCAAGACCCTTTGTTCTAATATACATAGCTTATCCTCAAAACATCTACGATCTTGTCAAGCTTTGTAGTAGTAGAAGTATACTCTACTTGAAATTCATCCCAAAAAACAAAACCAAAATCCAATGGTGGATGAAGGAGATGTAGCTCCTCAAAAATCAACCATTCTTTCACTTTTTTCACTGTAAAAACATCAGTGCAAATCCAATACCAAAATTTATTGGATCAATAATCTTCCAACTAAAAAGTTGTTAAGGTTCATCTTAAGATTATTAATATGCAAAAAAATAAAAATAAAAATAAAATCTAAAAACTATTTTTGATTTCACATAATAGGCTTGCAATAATAAATCATGCATAATGTTTGAAAAACTTAAAAACAAAAATAGCCTGTACTAGAATGCATGCCCTTAATTTATACTTTATTGTGTAGGGCTGAAATTTTTACCACACAAACTAGACCTGATTTGGGATCCTGTGTCAAAAGTAAGGGCTTTTTAAATGGTAGAAGTAAGGGCCTTCTGATTGGAAAAAGTAACGGCCTTCTAATTGGTAAAAGTAAGGTCCTTTTAATTGGTAAAAGTAAAGGCCTTCTTATTGGTTTGTTGTTAAATTCTCATTCCTTGGGAGCTTGAAACCTCGGAACTACAATTCTCTACCTCTATGCACTCCTCGGATCAATTCCCGCCCCAACAGCGACACCAGCCCAGACTCCGGTAAACCGTCCTCCTCCAGTCAATGTCCCTAGGACGGATGGAGGACCTTCCAACCCTGCCACCTCCAAAGACAAAGGCAAGAAGGAGGCAGAAGCAACTGACCTAGCCGACTCTCCGGCGAAGAACACTTGTTATGTGGCCTAGAAACTTCCAACAAAAGATTGGGAGAAGTCGTCGGTTGCCTGAGAAGCTTCATTACGAGGTCGGAATCACCATCACGATCAAAGAGGAGTTGCGGAGCGAGCAAGATACGGATCCGGTCGAAAGCGACGAGGAGTATGAGGTAGAGGACGAAAAGCGGATCAAGACAGGCCGGATTTTAGCGACTCCGGTAAAACGGCCAATGCGCGGTCTTAATTGACGTGGAAGAAGGTAGCAGTGCGGATTAGGAATCCGGATTGAGAATCTGGCCTTTGCTAAGGAGTCCGGGTATGAACAGTAGGTATGATCTTTTTGGACATCGAGCCGCTTTTCAAAGTATAGGCCTAGCATTGAGGTCGCCGCCAGGGTTTTAGATCTCCGAGTTATAAGTTGGGAGTAAGGAATCCAGATCTCTTGCTGGATTAGATCTGTGGAGTTGGAATCTTGTTAGGCGTATTGGTAAGTGCCTTGAGTCTTAAGTCAGTCTGAGTTTGCTGAGAGAGGGAAACGCCTGTTGGAACCAATTTACAGTCTGTGAGGTCTAGGAGTAAAGTGGGTGAGGCTAGATTGCTATCCGTACTCACAGTGTAGCAGTTTTGGGTTCTCCATGTAGTCTCAGAGGATGGGTTAGGAGCGGTACGCGACCGGAATACGTGTATTTGTCTCCTAGCCGGATTTGAATACCTTGGGGTTTGTCGTTGTAATAGAGTGATAGGGTAACGAGGACCTTCTGCGTGACCTGCTAATCCATCTTGTAAGGATTAGTTGTGAGGAGGTAATGACTACCTTGAGAGTGTGTGTAAGTAGAAATTAAATGCGGAAGTTCCCGCCACAGAAAACACAAGGGAAAGAGTCTTTCTTCATCCCCTCTTGGAAAGGGATACCCTTGGTAATCAAGGTAAAAATACGGATTCTATGGTAAGACGGATACGGAAATAGAAGAGAGAGGTTGGGAAATAGTTGTCAGAGTTGTTATTCTGTCTTGGTTACTTCACTGATTCTCTGGAACAATACACGAGTCACCCCTACATATTTATTACAGTTATAAATGTATAAGGGAAGTTCAATGCAAAAGATGTGTTCCGACAATGACATCATGTCTCGTCACATTTGATGATGTTTGTATGTGCCATAATTGGTTCCGATATTCGTCAACATGAATACTACATTGTGTTTCTTTTGACACAATATTCCACGATGAGTGAGTAACACGAACATATAAAAAGTCATTCGAGACTTTTTCTAAAATGCGTTAAAATATATCACACATGTGTTTATCAGCGTCAATCAACGTTAAAATTAACACCAGCGACGCACTTCCAAAACACATCACATTGCGTTTATGTAAACACATAAACTCCAAATTCGGAGCAAAAATATACGCTTAATCCACGATCACGCCACGTGTCACAATTTAAACCATTGAAAATCTAAATGCCACGTCGGAATTCCATACAACATTAGCAAAATTTTCATCCACCATGAGGACGGAGACTACTCCACGTAATATCTGACCTGGAATTAAAATGATCAAAAAATGTCCATGTCAAATCCAACGTGGAATGCACAAAAGCGGGAAATGCTCACGAATGCACAAAATCGGGAAATGCTCACGTGGCAAGTAAGTAACTTTCCAATTTACTAACCTAAGTAACTTTCCTTGAACTTGAATAATGAGTTTCAACGTAGCACGTTAAAACGTGTTAACTCATTCAACGTGTTTTAAGAACGCACGTAGCGAAAATACGTCCGTGACTTTTTGGCATTTTTGCTTCAAAAATGTTGTCCACATTAAACTGCGTTAAAAATTGCGTTTCTCAGTGTTTCTTTGGACGTTGCTGGACACTACTCTGCTCTAGTGTAATGATCTTTGAGTAAATCTACACTAGTTATTCTAAAAAGACAACCTCAAAATTGTCGAAGACTAAGACACACCCACAAATATTGAGAAGATTCCTCCTTTTGCATGAAAAGACTTTGCCCAATGCAAAGATTTAAATGATACATGATGTTGACTTGGTTTGATTATAATGTGCCTTAAAGTCAAAACAAATTAATCTTAATAGTGGTTTAACCAATACTGATATCTATTGGACATTGTCATATGTTCAAATTTATTGGTCGGATATATAAAATTGTATCTCATGATATCAACTAATTGTAGCTTGCAACCAAACTACAACTAAATGTAGGTGAAGTATGCAAGCTGCAACATCAACACATTCGGAAGCACTACATTACACGCTCCATATTGCAAAATATGCACTTAGATTCACGCCCCATAACATGAGGCCGTCACTTCATATGGTTTAACTGAGCAGTGTCTATATAAATCTTTAGGAATTGGGCTAGTCGCACAGATTGTGGCATCATCATGTTCTCCAACAATCGAAAGAAGGTATGACATCCTTTCCACCTAGTACAAGCATGTCCGCATTAATTATTTTGTACATGGGCAAACTCTAAATTTGAAAGGATTACACGAGCAGTTTGCAAATAAGGCATAAGACAAGTGGTTAGCGCAGTAGTCATCGACATTGTTGTGGCTGTGGTGTGGTCAATGGCAACGCTAGTATTACTTAGAGTTCCGCGAGCGTCACAATGAGGACGACTAGGACCTTCATCGATACCATCGCCATGACTTCCATTTTTCCTATAGGAAATATCCCTAATTGTGCCAAAGCCAAAATCTCCACCTGATCCATCTGCGCTTGTACCAAAAGCTCTCACTAGAGCGGAACAATGTCTAGAAAGACGCTGAGAAACCGGATTTTGACACAGTTTAACACATTTTATTGAAGCAAAAGATGCCAACAGGTCACGGACTTCTTTTTGCTTTAACAAGCTTTCTAAAAACATGTTAAATGAGTTAACACGTTTTAACGTGCTGCGCGTTAAAACACATTATTCAAGTTTGGGGGAAGTTACCTAATTGGAAAGTTTCTTACTTGCCACTTGAGCATTTCCCGCTATTGTGCATTCTACATTGGATTTGACATGGACATTTCCTAATATTTTTAACTCCACGTTAAATATTACGTGGAGAAGTCTCTGTCTTTATGGTGGATGAAAATTTTGCTAATGTGGCATGGAATTCTGACGTGGCATTTAGATTTTCAATGGTTTAGATTGTGCATGTGGCGTAATCGTGGACTAAGCATATATTTTTGCACCAAATTTAGGGTTTATGTGTTTACGTAAACGTAATGTGACGTGTTTTAGAAGTGCGTCGCTGGTGTTAATTTTAACGCTGGTTGACGCTGATAAACACATGTGGGACATATTTTAACGCATTTCGGAAAACGTCCTTAGATGTAGGATGAAGTTCGCCACGTTCGTGTTATTCTCGCATCGTGGAATTTTGTGTCAAAAGCCTATTCGTCACGCTAGCCCTAGCTTCTACACACGCTTGACACGTGAGCTATGTGAATACGTTTTTTCAAACACAGATTAACGCAGTTTATGACTTTATGTCACTCAAGACACTTGCTTTACTATTGACACCCCCCAAGATCCAAATCCTACCTTCCACATCACCCTATCCTCCACAAATTGTTCCAAACAATAGGTATTCCATGTAGGATTTGTAATTACGTTTTCATTATTAACACATTTAAATGTGGCACTTGTCACAACAAACGCCCTCCATGTCAAAATAAACGTGTTGATGTGGAATCTTACTATGAATAGCCATTCAAAAACTAATGTGGGGTAAATAACGTGGTAAAAAGTTACTTTCCACAAATGACACTTATGTTTAAGTTGAGGCGATGATGTTATTTTTTACGTTCCCCTAAACCGTTCCTCTAAATTCAAATGTAACCCTTTGACACAAGCTATTAAAGCAACGTAAAACGTCATGCGTTCACGTCAAAAGGTTTAACATGCACTATGTTTATTCAGATCACATTTCCACACTTATTTAGGATAGTATAGGTTAACGTTTCTGATGACACATAGAAACATTAGACAAAACATTGTTCTGCTCTAGTATCCACCTGCTCCATCTTCTACGCTTTTGCCAAAATCTTCACCTGCTCCATTCGCAGTTGTGACCAAACCTCCATAGGGTCGAACTATGCTTGCGCCAAGACCTCCTTCTGGTCGATGTGCGCTTGCGCCAAGTTAGAAACAATGTAAGGACCTCTACTTGCTCCATTAGCGCTTGTACCAAGATATGAGGCATTGGAATCAGCGTCATAATGACTCATGCTTGAGTGGTGCGATAGAAGTTGCAGAGCCAAGGAACAAAGAAGTTGAAGGCGGAAGAGAAGGTGGAACCAAAACAAAGATACAAAACTAGTCTCATGGTTTATGCAAGGTGATGCTTCTATTTTGTAGATGAACTTACCTCTCAGCCGAGGCTTCTATAACTCGGCTTACCTTTGATCTGATGCAATTTTTTTTTTCCCCCTTACTTATGCCACCAATTGTTGATTCATATGTTGATACCTTTTTTACATTTGATTATTCTACTGTAGCTTATGTGGAGTATTTGAGTGATTTGCTATTGAGTAAAACTCTCCCCTTGAGGTAGAAGTGTAAAAGTATACTTTAAAATTAAGAATTTGTGATTTAATTTTGTCACATTATTTTTCTTTTTCTTTGAATTATAAACCCAAAAGTAGTTGATTGAACCTTATGATTTTTTAACGCATCCACCTTCCTCGAATCAATAATTTCTATATCACAATTGGTTACGGTTGCATGCCTTGCAAGTGATGTCTCTTAGTATAAGACAAATTTGTCAAATGTGACTTGTCCTATAAACTAAGACATTATTGCTAGTCGTCACTCGAGACAAGTAACAACCAAATTGACAAGATTCTCATTTTTCTGAATGTCACTTTTTTGCATTTTCCTTCTAATGGAAGAGAATTAGAAATTGATGTAGAATATTGATTCTTTGCATATTGAAGCCCTTCTTCACATTGATAATTGAACTTACTTGTATGTTATTTACTTTGTCTCGCTTTTCTCATCTATTTTACTTCATATCTAGCTTTTAGTCACTAATTTGATCGACGCATAACTGATTCGTTTGATTAGCTCGTTCCTTTTGCTCTAAGTTCCTTTTGGAAACACTTGACTCCACAAACAATTCTTCATGTGCAAGTTCACAAGAGGAATGATTCGTGATAAAGCTTGAGTAGGATTTGTGAGTTGTACCGTTTAAAGAAGAGATGATTGTTTAGTAAGAGTGTCCATAGAGGGACTACGTTGTGTGTAAGAACAAGTCACAAAGAATGGGCACAACTTTGTGGGCTAAATTTGTTAAAACAATGATCATATCTACAACTCAACTCATCGACCTCTCATATGTGAATAAAAAAAGCTTGAAAATTTGCTACACACATGTTGCATATCATGCAAAGCTTGAAATAGGCAAACTTATTGGAATGTATACAATACATCTTGATGTTAACACAACCAATACGAAACAAAAAAATTTAACCTCAAGAGGAAAGTTTGAACAACAATTTTTAACCTCAAGAGGAAAATTTTACTATTCTCTGGGATGCATGGCTTAGTATCATTCACTCCACATGTATTGTACTTATAAATGAAGCATCTTCACGTACTATTGAGTGTATCTTCCGATTTGTGGGATGCATGGCTTAGTATCATTCACTAAACCCTTTTTTAAACTTCCAACTGTAAGATCTTGTGCCTGCGATTATTTTTGTTTTTTGTTCCAAAAATTGACTTGTTGGATGTTTACCGTTGAAGATATTATATCCAAAGTTTGTCTCTCGAAGTTTTTTTGGGCATTGTAAAGATTGTCACTAGTACAGAGCAGCGTCTAATATGACGCGGTTTAACGCGGTTTTTAACGCTGTTTAACGCGAATTTTTTTGACGTTGAAAAATGATGCTTCTGTCACCAACTACTTTTCAATTTAACGCAACACGTTAAATTACATTAAACGGTTTAACGCATGTGTTTTTACGACGTCAAAATTGACAGAATGAAGTTACCTAGGGTGAGTAAATTGGGGGAGTAATTTTTCTGCCACGTAGGAATTTCCTGCTTATTTTAATTCCACGTAAGTGCTTAGGTGGATATTTCCAATTCCACATCAGATAATACGTGGACAAGTTTCCGTCCTTTGGATGGATGAAAAATTTGCTTATGTGGCATGAGATTCTGATGTGGCATTGGGAGTATGGACGGTTTAGATGGTGACACGTGGCAACCTCATGGATCGATTCTGCATTGTCGAAGCAGACGTTTAAGGAAACGTTATGTGACGTATTTTGACGTTTATTTCAACGTGTTTGGACGTTTATTTAAGCATGGTTGAACGTTTATTCTCACATATTTGGACGTTTATTTGAACATGTACCGTATTTGCGAGCGTTTTTCAAAACACTGTTAGACGTAGCAGGTTTAATGCACAGGTGTTATCTGAAACGTGTTATAGCGTCAGTCGAAACGCAAATGAAGCGTCACTTTAAACACGATTGAATGCGGAGGCACGTAATGGAAAACGCGATTGAACACGACTTAACATTATGAAACGTTGGATTAAATGCGTTGTAAGATACAACTTAACGTGATGTAACGTTATGCGAAATGAGACTGAAGCGTCTAATGAAACACAATCAAACGCGGTTAAACGCATTGTAACATACAATTTAACGTTTCGTTATAACGCGTTGTAACGTATAAATTAACGTGTGTTAATGTTAACGTTTTAAAGCGTAGTAATAATTGAATGTGAGAAATATAAACCGCACATGAACATCAATAAAAGTTGCATGACTGTAGGACTCAATACTTCACTTTGCGCATAAAGAGGTAAGTTACAACATGTAACATATAAGATTGCGAAAGGGAATAATGCCGGTACAATGTTCTGTTGCAAGAAATAGGATACAAATAAAGTTCACCTGACAGCGTACACAACTTTCTAGAATAACAAGCTTGTCCACCCGCTAAAGATCGATGGGCTTGTTGTGTAGAGAAGGCAGAAACAGTGTTTAACACAACCTATGTCACTTTTGACGTGCGCGTCACTTTTGACGTGCGCGTCACTTTTGACGCAGAAACCCTAGCCGCCGTAGAGTGACTTTCTGGGTTTCCTCATGCTAGATTTTTCTTGATCTGCACAGCACACATTACCACGGACACGCTGAGTTTAATAAGGCACGTCATGCAATTAAACTGGGACGGAGATTATCACGATGCAACTCTTGAACAACCTAAGAATTGCAAAGAAAGAAGAAAAACTTGTAAAACTCCAACACCTCTACAATTCATACTTTAACAAATTAATATGTTAATCTCTAAAACTGTAGAACTCTAACACAAAATGTGAAGAAGAAAAATTGCAAAGAAAGAAGAAAAACTTGTAAAACTCCAACACCTCTACAACTCATACTTTAACAATCTAACATGTTAATCTCTAAAACTCTAGAGCTCTAACACAAAATGTGTAGAAATGAAAACAAGAGTGAGATTCTAGCTTATATCTTCCCTAAAAGTACCATGACCTAACTATGGCGGCTAACCTTAGCCGCCTCTGTTCATCCACCCCGATGAAAGTCATCCCTCTGGATAGACTAAAGTACGTTATTCTAGACGTCATAGTGGATGTCTTTCTGGACATGCTTGTGTTAATGTGATGTGAAAAGTGACGCATTCACGTTATAACAACGTCAATAATGACGCTTTAACGTCAAACCAACGTCTATAGTGACGCATTCACATATAAACTACGTTAATAGTGGCGTGGTTTAACGTATATGTCATGTATATATGTCGCGATATAACGTCATATGAAACGTGATTAATAGAGGTGTACCACGATTAATAGACATGTACAAAATTTGCACTACTACAGTACTACTTGCACACTCTACTAGTGTTAATTGCACACACCAGGTTATACGTCGTGGAGCAAAATTCTAGGAGAACAGAACGCCGCCAAAGTCATCATGCACGACATGGGCGTAGGAGACGAAATACATCAGACATTCCTGAGAGATTGCGAGCTTTGCAACCATTTCTAGGTTGGTTGACAACAGCTGTGAACCCTCGAGATGGTTCACTTCCGCGGGAAAAACCTTATCGCAAGGTTTTGACCAAATATACATATTATGTAGTGATTAAACATGCGTATTACCCATTTAGTCTAAAAACCCAACATATGTTAGTTGGGATTAGAGTGTTTTGGGATTCTTGTGTATTTGCTTTAGGTCTTGAATAATTGAAGTAGTTAATAATTCATAGTTAGAATTGGGGGTGTTTAGGAGAGTTGGGTAAATTCCAATTTCTCTTATTTCCGTATTCGGTTATCCTAAGTTTTATGTATTTGTGAGGCTTGGTATTTGACCTATTCAAATGCGGTGGTAGTGGATCTCCTGAGTCCCATCTTGCTAATCTGACTTGTAGGAGTAGTAATTGGCGTGGTTTAGGTTCTAGGGAGTTAGGAGTGTGAAAAGGGGCTAGAAGAAGAAATTTGGATGGATGGAAACTAACGGATGAAAAATCATCCTTGCGATGAATGAAGGCTTTTAGAGGTTTCCATCACCTATAAGAACTGACGGTTAGAGGAGAGAGTCTAGGTGTGTGTGGGTGAGAGAGGAAGAAAGTTAGGAAGGAGGTGTAGAGAAAAAATGTTCAATCTAGATTTAGTTTGGTGATTGATTGTTGTTGAAATGTTGTTGTTGAAGATTTGAGAGATTTGGCGTGAGTTGTGACAAGGTAGGAGGGCAGCAGTTGGAGAGTCGACTTTGAAGGACAAGATCTCACGATTTACAAAGAATTGGAAGGCGAGCCTTAGAGATCCGGAAGCGTCGTCAACTCTTCTTTCCAACAAGACTAGGCGCGCCCTCATTGAAGCAAGGACGAGGGAGAAATCGTGATTCTACCAAGGAGACCCTACTGGCGACGGCAGAGTTGGAGGGCCGACTTTGAAGGACGAGATCTCACGATTTACAAAGAATTGGGAGGCGTGACTTAGAGATCTGGAAGCGTCGTCGAGTCTCCTTTCCAACAAGACTAAGCGCGCTCTCATTGAAGCAAGGACGAGGGGAAATCGCGATTCTACCAAGGAAACCCTACCGCGACGACAGAGTTGGAGGGCCGACTTTGAAGGACGAGATCTCACGATTGACAAAGAATTGGGAGGCGTGCCTTAGAGATCCAGAAGCGTTGTCGAGTCTCCTTTCCAACGAGACCAAGCTCACTCTCATTGGAGCAAGGACGAGGGAGAAATCACTATTCTACCAAGGAAACCCTACCTGACGACGACAGCGCTTTTAAGGAGGAGATGCTCCCTTCTCCTTTGTTATATTTTTCCTTGTGTGTTTTCTTTTTATGCAATGTAGATTTGTAGTATCTTAAATACTAGACATAACATTACCTTGGAAATGGCAAACTTAATTGCCCAAAACATGTGTGGTTGTTTTGTTTGATGTGGTGATGATTGTGGTGAGTTCATTGCATGAATGGTGCTCTTTTCTTGATTGAATGAAATTGATTCTTGATTGATTGAATGAAATTGATTGCTTGATTGATTGAATGAAATGGAGTCCGTTCTTGGAAGGCTACTACTTAGGTTCTTGCACCCCACCATCTCGACCCAACTTCATGACCTTAAAACCGCAAGAATCGGGATTAGGGCTCAATGTAACCCGTTAAGCCGATTGGAGGACACGCCGCGACTTGCCAATCAAACGACATATGATTTGTCCAGGGCACTCCATTCTTGATTGCTATTGCTTATCGACCAACGAAGAACTTATGGTATGCACTTCCGTTCGTTGCCGCTCGATTGAAGCTTCGAGCGCAACTATGGATAGTGGAGTCATGACAACATTCATCGTTGATGTAGGGGAGAGATCGACGGAGAGAGTACGTGGGTGGATCGAAGAGATATTAGAATTAGACTATAGGCGCGCGTGTGTTGTTGTTCTCTACTGTTCATGGTTAGAGGAATTCTAAAAGGTACCTCACCAACAATGACGGATCGGCGTGGGTTTGTTTCCATGAATTTTGCAGATTATTGCATATAGGTCCTCACTCTTTTGCGTTCCCTATTCACACACAACAAGTATTTTTTGTGAACGACCAAGAGCCGTAGAAAGTGGTTTGAAGGGCAGATGTTCAAAGCAGTCGTGGGTTCGTGCGCTTTCTTGAAGAACGTGACGATCGCAGAAATACAATCAATCAACGCTCCTGCCTTCACCATCAACCACTAACACGGAGACGCGCACAAGAGAGCCCTCACATTCAAACTTCACTACGAACGGATCATTCGTGGAAGAGCAGGAAGGAGAGTCAATAGCAACAGAGGAAGGTGATGATGATGACGATCGCATACATCAGCAGGATATTAGACATTCTACAGGATGGACATGAATTCTCGTCCTATGTTTGTTCATGAACGTTAACATGTTCCTTGTAATGCTTATTAACGCCGCAGCTGTTACTAATAACGCGGTTAGTGTTGACACATCCGCTTGCGTGAAAGTTGACAGTCTTCAATGTCATAAATGTTCGCACGTTTCTATTAACGCATTTGAATGCACTTTGCGTCACAAGAAACGCGTGCGTCAACGTTAACAGCCCCTCCCCTAGTCTGTCAAATTTGATTTGACCGGTCATATCCTAAGCTCCACATCAGCAAATCAAACGACAAGACATTCCACGTCATCGCACATATATTACGTCATCAATGTTCTCACGTTTTTTTAACGCATTTAAACGCACTTCGCGTCACAAGAAACGCAAGCGTCAATGTTGACAGCCCCCCCACTAGTCTCTCAAATTTGATTCGACCGGTTAAATCTTAAGCTCCACGTCAGCAAATCAAGCCACGATAAAATCCATTTTAGCGCATATATTTTACATCATCAATCTTCTCACGTTTCTATTAACGAATTTTAACGCACTTCGCGTCACAAGAAACGCATGCGTCAATGTTGACATCCGCCCTTAGTCTCTCAAATTTGATTTGACCAGTCAAATCCTAAGTTCCACGTCAGCAAATCAAGCCACAAGGCATTCCATGTCATTGCTCATATTGCACGTTATCAATATTCTCACGTTTCTTTTAACCCATTTAAACGCACTTTGCGTCATAAGAAACGCATGCGTCAATGTTGACAGCCCTCCTAGTCTCTCAAATTTGGTTTGATCGGTCAAATCCTAAGCTTCACGTCACTAAAGGAAGACACGATGAAATCCACGTCAGCGCACATATTTTATGTCATCAATATTCTGACGTTTCTTTTAACACAATCAAATGTGGTACACGTTAAAAGAAACGCCAACTACGTTAAAACAAACGTGCTGACGTGAAGCCTTTCTACTTTTAGCCAGAACTTTTCTACCTTCTTGTATAAAAGGAGTACAAAAAGTTACCGTCCATCAAGGGCGTTGGCGTTTAATCTAACGCCACGCCGTTATTTTTGACGTACGCACATTAAGCCGCGTTTCACCAAAATCTTCTTTGACACGGAGCGTTTTCACAACGTCATTTTTGACGGATTTACGTTAAATAGTTTAACGCTACGTCACGTTTAATTCGATGTGATTACTACACTAATTCGGTATAGTGTGGGTATACGTCATTGATAACGCGTGAAAACGCGTGATAAAACGTTGTTTTCTACTAGTATGTGTTTGATATTTTCAAAAGCTACTCTTGTAGAATTGGCATACTTTCGCTTTAGAATTTGAGTAGTAACTTCGCGATGAACATATTTCTAAAACAAAATTTCAAACAAACTACTTCTTTGAGTTGCCCCATTTCAGCTCGCAACCAAAGGATTATCCTAGAAGACCCAAACATTGGAAATTGATCTTGCAAATTTTACCACATACACTTTGCATAATAAGGAGCACACAGTAAATATCTTAGATAAAAGTAATACTTTTCACCCCTACATCTAGGCTGCCCGAAAATTCAAAAACTCATTTTGGGTCTCAAGGAGCTTTCACACTCCAAAACGTTATGAATATTTGAACGAACATTATCAAACTATATATTACCACAAAGCTCTTAGTGAGGACTATCCATCCAGCAAAATGAGTCCCCATGATATCAAAATTCACCTTAATCCCACAGACTTTGCAATACTTCAGGCACAATATACACACAAAAGTACAAAATTGCAAAGAAACTGTAATTGCCAAAATATGAACACGCAAATACCGTAATTTGACAGCCAACCATATATTTCGAATAAAGGCAGGGGGTAAACCCCCTTCCAGAAATATACAAACGCCAACTTCAATTATTGCAAGTTATAAAACTAAGATAGAATAATTACACATCTGCATTATTTCCAATAATGTTAGATCACCTCAGTCTGGAGTTATGCAAGCCTTTGATCACTTTCCTCTAAAGCTTGGACTTGGGCTTGGATTGCTTAGACGATCTTCCAGAGATGAATTCCTGCATTGCTGCAAACTCCTCCGGCTTCATGTTGGCATAATACTCATGCCCACGTTCCTGCATTCAAAAATTGAATAAAAACAAGCATCAAATAAACAATTAAAATGACACTCTTACAGCCAACTTATCGTGATGTTCATCAAATATCGAAAACAGGATTATGTTTCTAATATACCTACTACTGCTGTGAATACTTTGATCAGGAATGCTACTTTCATCAGGTTGCAAAAAGTGATTTTGTAAAACAAACAAGCATTCGAGTTCAAGTATAAATGAGTAATGACCATAGATAACATTCTTTAAACTGATGTTCATCAAACATGTACAATTTAATCAAGATAGGAATTGTTTCTGATTGAGGTGTATTGATGTGCATATGATTGATAAAAAGTTGTTTATAAAGTACCCTGGAACAAACAAAAAGGTTGAATCATAACCCTCACTTTTGTTTATGAAGTAGTGAATAATTAGGGTTCAGGGTTTAAGGGTACCTGCTCAAGCTTCAAAGCCTCCCCAAGAGGGAGTTTGAAGCCATCGTTGATGACGGCCTTGTATTTCAAGACAAGATTCTCCTGATTCTTAAGAATGGCTTCAGCGATGCCTCGAGCAGCTCCTAAAAGCTCCGTCGGAGCAACCACACGGTTCACGAGTCCCCATTTCTCAGCTGTTTGTGCATCCAAAGGTGCAGCAGTCAAGGAGACTTCTCGGGCTCTGTAGGGACCGATTGCACGTTGCAACCTCTGGGAGAGTCCCCATGACGGAAAGATCCCAAATCTGCACCGAAAAAACATATGAAATGAATATACACACAAGTTCATGTATTCTACAAGACTCCAATTCGCAAAATTTGACATATTCCTCATCATCATGTAGTAAGTGTGATCTCAATAATTAGAGTACTATTTCAGTAGATAATATGAAGCTCGTGATACTTTGATTGAAGTAGGGAGTTACTGAGAGGTAAGAAAGCATCGAATGCATACTCTTCTTTCAAAAAGTGCTCTGAATCTAGAGTTTTAATGTGAGAACAAAAATTCATAGTGACTCCACAAATACACAACCACAATGAAAGAACTAAGAAAGTAAAGCAAAAGAGGATGGATCATTGGGCATCATCACTCAATCATGTGAGATTAAGAGTAGCCATAAAATGAGAAGAGTATGAAAGAACGTACTTGGCATGGGTGTCGATGAATTTGGCAGCAGTGCTAGCCACCAGAATATCACACCCTAACGCAATCTCGAACCCAGCAGTGATGCAATGTCCATTGATAGCGCCAATGATC
Organism: Bryum argenteum; assembly: GCA_037043015.1. Taxonomy (NCBI): domain Eukaryota; kingdom Viridiplantae; phylum Streptophyta; class Bryopsida; order Bryales; family Bryaceae; genus Bryum; species Bryum argenteum. The sequence continues at coordinate 10,055,394 of CM073330.1, forward strand.
GGCTTCCGGCACTTTTGCATCTGAACCAACGTATCAGTGGCCTCGGTCTTCACATCACCTTTGAACACATCCGAAGCTGCTGTCAAATCCTGCCAAAAACTCCACTAATAAGTGCCCCTCCATAAACGTAAAGATAAGCAATGTTTGAGTATGTTGAGATATTACTGACCACTCCAGCGGAGAAAGCTCGTCCAGCTCCCGTGAGGATGATAACCTTGCACTCTGGATCCTGATCCAGTCGAGTGAAAATGAAGGCCAGATTCTCAAGCATGCCCCGAGTGAGAGCATTCAAAGCTTGTGGTCTGTTGATAGTAATAGTAACGATGCCGTTGCTGGACTTCTCCACCAGGATTTGCTTTTCTTCGTTCGCCATGGTTGCCTGCAAGAGTACTAGAGCTACTTTACATTAAAAAAGAAGCCCATCATATTGTTACCTAAATTATTCTACTTTTGCATTAGAAGTGTGAAAAACAGTCAAACAAGATGTACTCATATGACCTTCTCTTCTCAAACGTGAAGAAGGAAAGCAAAACATGAAACTACAAAATGGCGACTCCAGGTTCAAAAAACATGAAATCAGAGCATGGCGTATAACCATCAACCAACATGCCAGTTCTGGTTCGAACAAAGTTTTCAGATTTTGCAATCCTGGTGAAGCTCAAGGAAAAAGAAGCCAACCTTTCGAATCACACTGCTACCAATATCATTTAACAATAAGCAGCAAGAAAGTACTGAGTCTCAGTGTTGAGATGCATCGAATTGAATGTCTCATATGACCTTCTCAAAAGTGAAAAGAAGGAAACTAAATATGAGAACTACAACATGCCAATTCCAGTTCGAAAAACTGCAGTAAGCAAGTTGCGAGGGTTACAAGACACACTTGCAAGAGAATCTCAAGATGTCGACACAATCCAAAAATGATGGAATTACTTGTATTCAGTTCTAATTAACGTACATTCTTATTGATCGCATGCATGCCCAATCTCAAATCGGGTCATTACTTGATGCTATGCATGTGATCAAAACTTAAGTAGCACTAGAAAGTCGACAGATCGAAGCACTTCTAACCCCACGAACAACAAAACCCTAATTCAGTCGCGCACGAAAAGGAAGAATTGAGCATAAACAGTGGAAGGAAACAAGAAATGGCGATCCGGACAAGCTCAAATTGAGTCGATGGAAGGAAAAAGCAAGCAGATCGGTGGCACAAAACCTGCTCTGGGGTTGATTGTAAGAATCGATCTGTCAGTGTGTCTTCTTTCTTTTCTTCCTCCGAAGTAGAATTGACAGAACTTGCACAATTGAATTGAAGCGTGAGAAGCAAGTAAGTGAGAGAAGCTTGATGCTTTGCGAAGCTACAAGAGTAGTGCAGTTCGAAAGATCCTCATCTTGGTCGTCGTCTTTGTCAATTTTGGGTGCGCACCGACCGGAATTCTATCCTGCCACCGCACTTGCTTGATAACATGACCCACCGAAAAAGCCCAAAATGATAACTCAATGATAACTCAAAAAGGAAACTCAATTGGACCAAGAAGTTCCTCAACCCTATGCAAACTTGCATTTTAGACTTTATTGCAGTGATTCAATTTTTATCAGTTCATCAATAGATATTGTGAAGAGCTAATATGCAGTGTGAAATTTCATTAAAACAAATTAGATTGGTCGATCAACATTATCGATTGGTGATAGTTATCTAAAATGCAAGAACTGCATCCCATAACTACGTTACATTAATCTTAACCATTCATTAGTTGGTAGCATATTTGCTTGTGCACCATAAGGTACTCAAATCAAGCTTTACATTAAGTATCGAGTATTTTTTACCAACCCAAGGCACTAATTTTGTGCCTCAAAGTTGAGTAACTTTCTCTACTCATTAATATGGTTAAGTCTTAAGTCTCTTTTGTCAAATATTATATGTAATATAGACAACTACATGGGAATCTGAATATGGTACTCCAAGCTCAGCCACTGAAGCGGGGTGATAGGGTCCCATGGTCATGTATACACAATGTGAAGCGTTTTGAAGAGTTTCAAGAGTTCTCTTTCATTACAAGTGTTTTAAGTGTTACTAAGAGTTGAGAAGATCTAATTATTGGCATCGATTTAGAGTGATGCTAAATGGTTGCATGGCATAATTCACTTCAAGCATTCATTAACTAAACTGCAATGCAATTTCTAACTAAGGTCATCAAGATAAAAGATGATTGTAAATGACCACATTAGCCATGGAAAGGTTACCATGATTTCTACTACACATGACATCAGTTCATCTTAAAAGCTTTTTCCATGTTTATAGTCAACATTACAAAAGTGTGATTTTGAAAAATGGGACATTATAGAAGAAGGAGGAGGTGCATGCATATGTACATGTGCATGACTGTGCATTATTCACAGGGCTTTTACTAATTGTCATGAATACACTTACTTCTCAATTTCTTAGCGATGCAATATACTAATTCATGACTGAATTTTGTGACCTTGTAGTTGTATAATCAAAGTCATGCAATGAATTACTTTTCTAATAAATTTAGTGAAAATTGGTGTTATATTGTCTTTGATTAATTCAAATGGTGAGCAACAACTCCAAATGGCAAACATCCAAAAAATTATTACAAAGGAAAGATAGTCACCTATGATTAGTCAAACTAGTTAAAAAAGGTCATTCTATTTGAATGTCTCAAATGGAGATGGTAGTTACAAATTGTCCCTTTTGAGTTCAATGTGGACTATCAAGAGTGAAATATAAACGAAGGCTCGAAGCCACCCTTTATGTCAAACTTACTCAACTAATTATCATGTTTTTCCTATAAGTTTATAACGTGATGAGTTTTTGAGTACTTCCACTCATTGCAAGCCTTACAAATGATTTGGTAAACCTCAATTGCTTCTAAGATGAATTTGAAAAGAATAAATAACTCTATTTCACAACATATTTTCAAGAGAGGCTACATTTTTAACGTTGTATGAAGTCCGAATGTTTGGTCAAAATGAGATACTTGTAATGTTTTGAGTGCATGTTTCCCATCAAATGCATGGACCTCCCAATTCATGAATTTCAAACAACAGGACGTTGGCACATTCCTTGGTTAATGGAACCACTATAAATCATAGTGATAGTACTATGATTGTCATACATATACTAGGGCTCTGCATTCGGTGATCCGGTTCCCTATTTTACTATCATGAGTTCAGGACCTATAAACTCATTGAAGAATATGAACAAAAGGTAAAGCATAAAAACGAATGCCGGCCTGGGGTTCAAAGTGAGAATTATTCTTTAACATTTTCTCAGATGGAAAATTATATGAATAGAATGTTGGGTTTGACCTACTTGGGTGGTAGAAACTTTTCGTTGATATTTTTCCAAATATTCTCGAACTCAATTTATTGAAATGACAATCTAAGATCCCTACATATGATATTATCTCAAACCTTTTTACAAGTGTAGATATTAGGAGACGGTAAGGATAAAATTCGATGTTCTTTTTAGTGGTTCATTAACTATGTTCCACAATGCTAAAAAATCTTCAAATGATCTATGTTTTTATAATTCTCTTCCTAGTTTTGTGTAGAATAAGTATCCATATATGTCTTGAATTTGAGGTTTAATAAAAAAAGAAAAATAGAATAGTCAATCATTCAAAATTAAACGACAATCCTAAATCAAAATCTTCAGCACTACAATATTCGAAAATATTAAAATGCTAAAATCTAAAATGAAATTCAAACTTCCATAATGACAATTACAAGTTGTAAACTACACACAATCATGATAAGTAAAAGTATGAACTTTATTAGTAAAGTAAACCTTTGTTTTCTCCCTAAATCTATCTACCCATGTGCGGATACTACCACATGGGTACATCAACAAATTCCATAACAAAATACCACAACAAAACACTAATAAGTCTAATACCAAATACCAATAAATACCTGCCCCAAACTTTACATTGTATCTTACTCACACAGAATTGGAATTAGGTGTGGTTGGTATTCCCGGAAAGAGCTCCATGACCTGTATAAATAATTCTATGATAAATAACATTGTCAGTTTCCTGTTCCTCAAGGATCTACATACGTAACATGCCGCATTCAACTATACCAATTCATGAAAACGAAACAAGTGGTGATTAGCATCGCTGTAATCTCATTTCCGTACAACTCTGTGGTGCATTGGGCTCACCGTGGAGGGATTCCCGTGATTCTTCCTTAGAATGAGTTGCGCCCACAGTACTTTTTAAGAGTCTACAACCAGATCGACTGTGGAATTTTACTAGTGTGTTTAAAGCCCAGGATGATCACATTCTTTGCGATGTGATTTAGCATATGGCACAAAGTGATGGTTTGCTTCATTAGGCTCCGTCGATGTACCTGTAAAGGTGGGGCGGCGGCGGAAGAACCGCATAACAGCGCCGACTACTCCAACAAGAAGGCTAGGGTCATTGATGCTACCTGTACACGTTGGGGGTAAACTCAGTGGCATGCTCTACCACGAACACAAAACGGTCATCTCAGCATGCAAGAATTCTCGCACCTTCGCTATATCGCTTGCCGGTGGGGTAGCCGGATCGCTGCATTAGCCACACGTTTGTTAGTGTAGGATGCAAGCTCAATTTTCACCATCAATGTCAACTGCAATCGTTCGTACCTACTGCCGGTCAGTTGTTGAGCATTGGCACGTTGGAGTGTTGAAGAATGCAACGCTCCTAACGAATGTCCTTTCGTCCCTTCATCTTTCTGTAGCACTTTCTCTGTAGCACTTTCTCTGTGACGCTTTCTCGTTACTTGGACCGTCTCGGTGATGTATATATTCTGGGTCTTTCCCTTCATAATATAGTGCGCACTTGCGCAACTCTTCGTTGTGTACACTTGCATCCGAGTGCTTGTTTTTCATCATGGTATCAGAGCCGGTGTTTTTCTTATTTTATTTTAATTTGTGGAGAGAATAGAACTTTAGAACGCAATAGATAGAAAGAGTGAGGAAGAAAGTAGTAGTGATACACTGAGGAAGATATCCAGAGACAAAAGTAGATCGGAAGGCAATGCCACCGAAACTCATAGTTGATCTGTTCAAAAGAGTAGAAGAATCTCCAGTAAAAAGGGCCAAAGAAGAGTTCTTGTCAGGATATAGAGAGTCGAGATTGGTTTCTCAACAAACAAGTATAGAGAGAGCGCCTTATATGATGGATAACTCCACAGTAAAGGAAAGTGAGAAACTAAGAGGAATAGAAAACTATTACGTCTGGAGCCTCAAGATCAGAGGCATCCTTAGAGCAGAAAGTTTGTGGACTATTACCGAGAAAAAGGAATCACCTATTGCTTACCCAGTCAACATAGATGGAGAGGAACTTAGTGAAGTTCAATTGAACAAACGAAAAGCTATTGCATGTCGTTTTTTGCTCTTATCGGTTTCTGATGATTTGGTCGATACTGTTGCTGGTCATACCGACCCCAGTGAAGCATGGAATGCACTCAAAGAAGAATTTGCTTCTGGAGATCATTCTCACGTACTTACATTAGTGTCTCAGCTCCAAACCTTGAAACTTTCCGAAGGAAGCTCCGTAGAAGATTACGTGAGACGTGCACGTGAACTCAAGAATCGTCTCGCTAGTATGGGTGAGAGACTAAGTGACAAACACCTTAACCAAGTTGTTCTTAACGGACTGCCACGTTCCTTTGAAAGTATTGTGCAGACTCTTACGCATTTGGACCCGAACATGAGCTTTGAGAAACTGAGTGCCAACCTCATGTCGGAGCACTATCGACGACTCACTCATAAGAACTCTGCACGGTACGACGACGAAGCCCTGTCCATTACAAACAAGCATCATGGTGGCGGTCGTCAAACCAACAACAATATCATGGAGGTAGGGGTCGCGGGCGATGGGGACGAAGCTCGCCATGGTGGAGATCCCCTCCAGGTGGGGAATGGGGACGAGGCCAATACACTACTGGACCACCAAATCGTGGCTACCCGAGAGGACAAGGAGCACCGTGGAGGGCGGCACCACCAGGACCACAACCGAGACTGCAACGGCCGCCTATCGTGTGTTATACATGCGGCAGGCCAGGACATATAGCCAAAGATTGCACACATGGACCTCAACATAGGTACAATGACTATGCCTATGCAGCAGAGGTATTTGATGCACATCTTTACGATCCATACGCCCCATACTACTATCCTGATTCGTCTTACAACTCTGATGTTAGTCCTTGGTATCTCGATAGTGGTGCAACATCTCATGTTGCGTCAGACGCGAACATGCTAGATTACGCACCAAATCCTTCTAGTTTTCATAGTGATGTTAAGACGGGTGGAGGAGAATCTCATTCTGTGCAAGGAATTGGGACTTCTACTCTTCGCACCTCAGCTGGGGAAATAAAGTTGGAAAATATTCGTTATGTGCCGACTTTGAAGAAGAACCTTGCATCTGTAGGAACTATCACAGATTCCGGTCATGTCGTTTTATTTACGAGAACACATTGTTGGATTCACAAGGATGGCCAAGTAGTTGCAATGGGTCATCGTGACAAACAGAATGGACTGTACTTTTTAAAGGAACATCCAGAGGAAGCACTCTCAATGGAAACATGCGACGTTGTCGACTTGTGGCACCGGAGATTAGGACACTTGAGTTACTCAGGTTTAAGCTACCTTTCAAGATCAACTCACATCGCTGGGCTACCACGTATCAATGTGCATAGTCGCATTTGTACGAGTTGTTTGGAAGGTAGACAACAACGGGAGCGGTTTCCAAAGAAGTCAGAGACTCGGGCACAACATCCGGGAGAAAGAATACACACGGACATTATAGGACCATTGCAGCGACCATCACTTGGCGGTTCACGATATGTTCTTGTGCTCACAGATGATTTCTCAAGAAAGAGCTGGACATATTTCTTACGGCAGAAAAGTGAGACGTTCAAATATTTTTGCCACTTTAAAGCCAAGTTAGAAGCTGAGACCGGAGTCAAACTGACTATGTTACGATCGGACAGAGGCGGCGAGTATCTTTCTGAAGAATTTAAAAATTATTGTTTCAAGCATAGCATCAAGCGAGAGTTAACACAAGCGAGGACTCCTCAGCAAAACGGTGTTCCGGAGAGGAGAAACCGAACGATCATCGAGAGAGCGAGAAGCATAGCAGCTGATTGCCATCTTCCTATGTTTTTGTGGCCGGAAGCTGTGGCAATGGCCACATTTTTGATCAATCGAAGCCCCACGAGGTCCAACTACGGAATTCCACCTGAGTTTAGCTATACAGGTAAACCAGTGGACCTTCGCAACTTGAGAATTTTCGGTTGTATGGCTTATGTGCATGTACTTCAAGAGGAAAGGAAAAAGTTGGATAAGAGAAGCCATGCATGCATATTTGTAGGATATGACATGGAGACGAAGGGATATAGATTGTATGATCATATTCGGAAGAAGATCATTATTAGTCGTGATGTGGTTTTCGATGAGAGTCGTGTAGGATTTTCACACCTCAAAGAGACTTTTGGAGAAAGCGCACCACACTACAGTTTCGGGATGCCACTCATTGCGACAGATTCTTTTGAATCTCAAAGTGGTGCATGCGTTAAGGATAGCAGTGGAGTGGGTGGTACGTGGCCAACAAACTCCGAGGAGTCCGGTTCAAGTGACACATGATCCACATTCACCGTCACCGTTGACGATCCAAGATCCTACCTTTCCGGCTAACTTGTCGTTCCCACCTCAGGATATCGACAGCTTATCTCCGGAAGATACCACATCCACGGCCATAGGTGCAGGACCTATTACCACCACAACTTTGCCACACACCGAGGGACCAGGAGGACATGCTGACGGAGAGCACCAAGCTGCCGTTGATGGACGTCGTGGATTAGCAACGAACGAGCACACAAACGCCGACGCTGCCCAGGTACGAACATCTAGCCGACAAAGAAGACCATCACAAAGGCTCAAGGATCATTGGACTTTTAATTCAGAACTCATTGAGGAACCATTACACTTTCATGAAGCGGTTCAACACCCAGGATGGAAGGCAGCAATAGAAAGTGAAGTCGATAGTGTTTTGAGTAACCACACTTGGGAGGTTGTAGAGAGACCGATAGGCCGCAAGCCAATTACGGCAAAGTGGATATTCAAAACAAAGAAAGCAAGTGATACATCCAAATTTAAGGTACGTATTGTAGCAAGGGGCTTTCAACAGCGTGAAGGTGTTGATTATGATGATATATTTGCACCTGTGGCGAGGTGGTCAACAATTCGTATCATCTTAGCTCTTGCCGCGCAGAATAATTGGGACTTGCACCAGATGGATGTAGTAACAGCATTCCTTAATGGGACCGTAAATGAAGACATACTTATGGAAATTCCAGAAGGGTTTCCAGAGGTTGGCAATCCGTCTAAAGTGTGCAAGTTGAAGCGCGCCTTATATGGGCTAAAACAGGCCCCCAGAATTTGGTATGCTCGTATGGACGGATGGTTGATCTCGCAGGGACTTACACGATCAAAGTATGATCCAAACTTATATTATTCCACATGTAACAAGAAGAAAATCTTTGTCTTACTCTACGTCGATGACTTATTGATAACAGGAGATGATCAAGCTAGGCTTGCAAGTTTAAAAGCGGCTCTGCACAAGGAGTTTAGAATGTCAGATTTGGGTTTTGCTCATGTGTATTTAGGTGCAGAAATACAGCGACTGCTCAATGGCATTCTACTCACCCAAACAACTTATATAAAGAAGTTGTTACACAAATTCGGCATGGAGAATTGTAATCCGAGCCAGCTACCCATGGACCCAAGTTCGGAGCTTTTCAAGTCAATGGGAACCGATGCTGTTGATGCTGAATTTTATAGATCTTTGGTGGGGAGTTTGATTTACTTGACCAACACGCGTCCAGATATATCTTTTGCAGTTGGTTGTGTTGCAAGATATATGTCATGTCCAGAACTTGCACATCTTCAAGTTGCAAAGCGCATTCTACGCTATTTAAAAGGTACGATGCACCACGGACTATTCTTCCCTTCAAACAACTCATGCCAATATCATGCATATGTGGACGCGGACTGGGGAAGGGATATTGATACACGAAGATCCACCTCTGGAATCTTGCATAAGTTGGGTGATTCGTGCATCTATTGGTCAAGCAAGCTGCAGCCTACAGTTTCATTATCTAGCACTGAAGCTGAATATCGAGTGCTCACGGACGCATCAAAGGATGTTCTCTACTTCAGGCGTCTTCTTGAAGAAATTGGCCATTTTGTGACTGATGCAACACATATATATAGTGACAACCAGTCTTGTATTAAGCTTGTGCAGAATCCCGTACTACATGCATGAACAAAACATATTGGGATACAAGCGCACTTCATCAGGGAGACTACACAGCAAGGACACACACAGGTTCACTTTACTCCTACGTCCTTACAACAGGCTGATTTCTTGACTAAACCACTATGCTACAAGAAGTTCTACCAAGACAGAGAGCAAGCAGGTATTATTGCTCCGGATCTGCAACAGCATACAAAGACCATGAAGATCTCTACATAGTGGCTACATGTCGTTTTGTAGTGACGTCGTTGGAGCGAGGGAGGGTGTTGAAGAATGCAACGCTCCTAACGAATGTCCTTTCGTCGAGGGAGATCTTTTGAGGGATGCCCAGTAATCGCAAAACTTTGAAACAACTTGCTTGGCTGCAGAATCAGCCGCTCGAGAGTCACCATGTTCTGCATCATGGCCAGAATTATAAGTTTTTTCGTCCATTGTAAAACACTTGGTCACATCCAGGACAGGGTATGGTACACCAGGGGACCTTGCTCACCAGATGTTGTCGCCAGCGACTCTCCATTTCGAATGTCATGCACCACGCCGTCGCGGTTGAGAGCGTTGAGGATGCACAGCTTTCCGTCCCGGAATTCTAGGCATGTATGTTCAGGGTCCACCGACAGACTTCGCGCATCAGATGTCTTCACCCTGATCACGTTCTTCCATCAGCAGTCGTTAACTCATGCTCGTGGATACAATGCTCGCCCCGCTCTGGCGCCAAGAACAGGTACACCTTCTCACCGCTCTCAAGCAGTTGCAAGGTTTTGCAGGAGCAGGAATCTAGAACCGCACATGACACCCATTTCTCAGTCTCCACTTTCAATGCCACCACACGTCTGCCGCCACTCTCTAGAAAAAGGATGCAGAGAAGAGCACTTGTCTACCACGCATACGCCTCCCTGGTGCTCGATCAAGGCAGACGCCGACCCAGGTGAATCAGCTCTCCCTTTACACTCGGACGGGACAGAGTCGAGAAATTCTACTTCCCTCAAAACATGCTGAGCATCATGACTTGCGGTGGAGCTTCCAGACACGATGAGTTTGAAGAAAGCATGCGAGTTTGCAGAAAACATTGACCACGATGTGGTCGAGCACTGGGGTACTGGGATTGAGAAGAGTCGTCAGAGCCTCGTTTTCTGCCGTCGGAGGAGTGAACACGACGAGTTCTTCTTTCCTAGGCAATCTGCAGACCTCGGCAAAAATCTCCAGAGTATTGGCCCATTCTGCCATTTCTTGAGCATTGACACGTTGGGTTGATTTGAGGACAAAACAGCAGGCGAGGAGAATCTGTCAGTGACCAGATTCGGTCAGTTAGTTACTCACTCCAAAGAGAGTATCACCGATTGAGAAAGCAGTAAGTTTCAGACTAAATCTCCTACCATGCCATTCAAGAATCATTGGAACTCATTGTGTGTGAGTGCGAGAGAAAATCCAAACCTGCCAATACACACGCGAATTGCTCCGCATGGACCCACCGAGAAACCGCAAACAACCAATCACCGAGACAAACATCAACATGCAAGGCAGCAGCTCAGTGACGTAGTCCTGCTAGCTGCTTCCAATTTCTAAGCCACGAATGAGCCCTCCGCAATGTAGCTCCACTCTCACTCCTGAGAAGTACCTCAAACTTTTTGAACTGGCTCGACAAGACACAAATTGTCAACAGCTGATCACCAGAGGAGTAGTCAAGGAGTTCCATGCAATCAACTGCAAATGAATTAAGAACTGCAGTGAGTGTAAATATCTGAACTGACAACACACAAATCGTCGATCATATGAAGAGTAGTCAAGCAAAAAGGAGTTCTATGCAATCAACTGCAATCAAGTACAGTGAGTGTAGCTCTTCATACAGAGTAGTAGTAATCAGAAATGGCGGAATCAGAAATCTACAACGGATGGTGACAAGTTCTCTGAATTTGGTCGAGAAAGCTGATGAGTGAAAAATGGAGATTCATATTCATTGCAGCTACGACCACTTTGCTTCTTTCATCAAGCACAGGCCATTCATCAACATCAGGCCACAGAAAGGCCTTCGAACAGCAGAGAAAGGAAGTCTATTATAATGTTCAGCCTTACCTTGATTTTGCCATGTAGGCATTAGTTGCAGATGTCATGGTATGGAAGTTTTGGGAAGCATGATCGTGATCATGGCATCTTGTTTTTACATTGAAAAGTCATATGTTCACTTTCTTCAATTTATGTCCAGATTAAGGTACAATCGAAAATCAAATAGAAATTGGTATAATAGAAATGTACTCGACTTGTGAAAACAGTCATCATGGTAATATGGTACCATGTAGGGATGCATATATACAAACATGGTGAAACTTAGTGGTTTATAATTCTTAGTGTCTGAAGCATTGCAAATCGACCATTTGCAGTAATCTTTAGCTGAGATACAACTCAATCTCCTTTTTTGATGAATCAATTGGTATTTACTAGGGCAAGTGCACCTCTTCAGGAGTTGGGGTCTTAAACGTAAGGATGCATTCTGCATACTTGGATACGGTGATACAACTACTTCCAACTTGTAACCAAGCCAAGAGCAAGCTAATGCCGAGAGAGGTATGATTTGGCACCACGAGGACGCGGATCCTTCCAACACTAGTAGAAAATGGCACTAAAAGTGACAAACGTAATGACTTAAAAGCACAATTAATATACGCACTATGTGTCATTACGGTCAAGTCATTATGGCCGGTCATCGAACATCGAGGTCGGTCGGTCTCGATGCGCCCATATAGCTTCCGGGATGTTGGAAAGGCAACAATGTTCATCCATACCATGAGATTCTTGTTCATGCTCAAGGGCTATGCTCATATTCACATGATGTAGTTTTTAAGTTCTTTCAGTGTACAAGCATATTATAAATTCAATTTAAAAATAATTTTGATACAAATTTACTCAATTAATAATTTTAACTACAACCAATATATCACATGCCTACAAATCAGTTACTCAACCTATAAATTGTTTATGGTGAAACCACCTATTGTCGTGCACTTAAGGAAAATTGAGGGAATCTATATACTTGGAAAGAGAAATGAGTGGGTTATAGGGATGAGGAATAGGAAAAGACTCACTTTCCCTATTTTTGTAGTTTTTAAAAAAACACACATAATTGAATACAATTTTTAGAAGCAGTAGTCTAAAGGCGGGCACCCTAATTATGTTTGCATGAGATACATGCAAGGGAGGTTAGATCTTTATGAAAGAAAAAAAAAAAAAAAAAGAAAAAAAAAAAAGAAAAAAAATAAAAAAAATAAAAAGAAAAAAAAAAAAAAATAAATAAAAAATAAAAAATCTTGGGTGCACGCCTTTAGATAGGTGCCCGCTTATAGGTGGTTTCACCATACTTAGCCTTGAAATCAATTACTTAGCCTATGGACCATTTACTGAGCTTACAAATCAAATAACTCATTTTTGTGTTGGCTTTCACTATCTAGGTGATCAAGAATATCTATTCAAGTTGTTAGTTGATTTCATAATTTTTCAAGAACTGACGGTTTGTTAACAAGAGCTGCCCCCCATTTGAAATTATTGGTTGATTGTGAACTGGCATTGAACCATAGTGTTCCACGGCTGATGTATTTGCTAAATACAAATATACGTGCTCCCTTCTTAATTTGTAATTTCACAGTGTTGAAAGATCCCAAATTCGTCGCCTTCATACAAACAGAGCAGTCTGATATTTGAGACCTCTAAGGTAGAGGAACCCATAGTCGATATGGTCCCCATGCCCAAGTTGTAGACTCCCCAATTGCGAGGGTCCGATTGACCAATTGTCGACATTTAGTTTTGGCAAACAGTGAAAATCATGGCAACTTTCTGTGATTGTGCATGGTGGCTTCCTGGTTTAGAATGGTTGCACTAAATTAAGCAGCAAAATTTTCCAACTTCGGAGTGCTTGGTTATTGTTAGCCTAACTTGTGCTTGGCTTTAAGCATGACCGGCCTTTACTGAACGATAGTATCAACTATTAGTTATGTCGTTAGCTCGATTACATCAGTTTCCATCATGGGAATTAGTGAATTTGTGTTTGTGAACTAGTCTTATAGTTATCGGTTACAGGTGAAGCTACATATTGGTAACTAGTCCGGATCAATTGTTCACCTTTTTAATTTGTAGTAATTTCAATTCTGAGAAAAAAAAATTGGAAAAATGTGCATTCTACATAAACCTTATTTCCTAATACGAGAAAAATTTCTCCCCATGAGTAATACAACTTCTACTATGCAAATCGCCTTAACTTATCGACTATGGGTTCCTCTACCTTAATGTAGTTTCATATTAAAGATCATACTCCAAGATTTTTGGAATATGAATGAACAGAACCTCTTTCAGTGATATATCCTTGATATCTAATATTTTATTCCTGATTGTGGTATACCCATCAAGCAATAATACAACAGACTATTGGCCAATCACTTTGACTATTCTTCTATTTACTTTCCCCATGAACAAAAATTGCTTACACTGTTTACTCGGTTGGGGGTTAGGGGTTAAGAGTTAAAAGGTTGACGGATGAGGGTTGAATATTTCACACATTTCATACAGGGACGAGGTTCCATTATACAGTATCCGGTTGTACAGACTTTTCACATTTCATTCAGTGACGACTTTTTGGGTGCTTTACCCCTGAGTTGCTCGGTGCTCATGACGTAAACACTTCTGATAAGTTGCGTGATTGGGAAAAGTTGCAGGAAGCTGGCCCTGGCCCTCACTTTACTAGGTTAGGGGAAGCTGGTGGACATTCCACCAGAATTTCCCACCAGAGTTTCGCTAGTCTCGTTTCCGTCTCCGTCCGGGTTTTGAAAGCGGAGCGGTGAGTTGCCATCCCCAAAAGGTCCCGGAGAACAGGCGCAAATGATTCCTGGTGCCCAAGGCCTAAGGGTTCGCAGCAGCTACCAAGCGGATGAAGATGAGGATGAGCGTTGGATGGGGAGGGGTAAAGGAGCCCCCTAATTTTTTAGTGTATTGGTTTAAATTGCCAAGGAGTAGGCTCCCAGAGTAATTTGGGGCCGCAGGGCCCATTTCTGAATTCAAAATCATCAAAAATGGCCTTGGGGAGGTTCAAATTAAAATTCCAGGGATGGGAGGGAGGATGGGGTGGCACTTTCTCATCCTCTTGGTAGCTGCTGCGAACCCTCACCCGTGCCCAAGATGCCGGCACCTGGGAACAATAACACCAACGAAGCGGGGCGGTAAATGATTTAGAGCATCTCTACCCATACTCACTAAAGGTGACTTGCTAAAAATGTTCATCTATTTTTGAATGAAGAGCCCTTGTAGTCACACTCCCCTACCCTACTGACTTGGCCACCATCGAGTTTTTGTAAATCTTTTGGCAATTGCTACGCAACACTAGAAGGGGTTGGAGCACTCTTGGTGAAATGACCCGGTGTACATGATTGCCAATGATAAGGCACCACTGAGATTGAAGCCTACTAGTAAAGTTTGGGGATTTGCTTGCACTTTTTGCAAGATTGGGGATTGGCTTGCAATTTCTCCCACCTTTGTGAGTTTTTTGCCGCATTTTATTCTTGAAGCCCAAAGATGTTTTCAACCTCCCATAGATATTCGCCACTTTGACATTCCAAAGAATCTTAGTAAGTTTTATCTACGCACTCCTTTTTCTTGTCTTAGCAAGTTACCCACGAAGATCAACTCTTCTTTAGACATTTGGCAAGAGTTGGAGTGGTGCATGTGAAGAAAGGCCCCAAGATAAACAACATCCTATTATTTTATGGGAGGATTGATAAGTTAACTCAGAACCTCGGACAATTTATGTGGGAGGATGCCACCCCTCTTATGGAATTTTCTTCTAAAACAGGGAGAAATTCTTTTTATAAATTTCATCAATGACATGGAGAAATGACATGGAGAATCTGCAGAACGAAATTGCGGTTGGCTTCTGTACCAGCCGGCTCCGACCTAAATTAGAACTAATCATGGACTACAGTACAGTATCGACATGGAGGGTTCCTACTGCATGACATGTCTGATAAGTCAGGTGTCAGCCCCGCGGCCGCGCTACGAGTTTCTGTGAACCTTCCGGGGGTCTCCGACCCAACCTGTTGAGTAGAATGAGTACCCCATATATATGGTGTTTCGCTTCTTGTCTGAGTGTGTGAAGTAGACTACGACAATCTTCAACGAATTGTGATCAGGTCGTCTACCTTATTCCAAGTTTCAACCAGTCTGAGCTCATTCCGAACAGGCATCATCATGGAGTTAGTTGTGTGCAATCTTCTCTTTTCGAGCAATCAAAATCGTCGATTGGACAATTCGTGAGCTTGACTAAGTTATATTTATTGCATTGCGAACAGGGAGTTCAACTATGGCCTTATCGACTTTACGTGGGAAAGAAACTGCACTGGAGGATGCTCACGACTTCAGAAGAAGACGGGGAGCAAGCACATTCACGTCAATCACTTACTGCATCCACCACAAGGCTTCGCAATGTGTCAACATGTGGAATCATTTGGGAATCAGGGACGATAAGCGGTACATGTTCAACCCTCTCAACGGCGACGGCGTGGTGTATGACATGCGAGATGGAGAGTTGCCAGTGCAATCCTCTGGTGAGTAATGCTCTGTCGTGCTTGATGTGACCAAATGTTTAATGTGATGGAAAAGCTTACTGTGTTGTGGACATGATGCAGGACATGGTGACTCCCGAGCCGGTATTGTCAAATTTGTGCACTTTTTGAAAGGTGCGGGAGCGATAAGCACCTTTCGAAAAATTTCCTTCGCCATGGCAGTGGGTTGCCTGCCTCAAGCTGCCAATGCTCAGCAACTGAGCAGCCATAGGTACGAATGAATCCAGTTTCTTTTTCTGTCAATGGTGATGAGAATTGAGCTTGAAGCTCGTGAACCCGCTCTTAACTAGCCTGTAAAAGAGAGCGAAACCCAAATTTAGTCCATCTGATAAAAAATAGAAAATATATACTGTTTCTGCAAAAAAACAGAGACTGTGACCAAATATACCTCAAGATCGGTATGGTCAAATTGATGAATCCTACAGTTGGATTTCTCATAATCAGGTTTTAAAGAAAGAACTCTCAATGATTCTAGGATGGAGGTTACTGTAGACCACTCTGTTTTTGTGGTTTAGGGGTTTACACAAATGTTTGGCTGATGCAGCACTGCGGTTGACGCAGCGGCATGGCTGCCAAGCGAAACAGCGAAGGTGCGAGATTATTATTATTTTTTTATTCTTTTCTAATGATTTTTTTGTATTCGAGCATGCCATTAACCCTTAAACGTCTGAGCGGCCCCGAGGGGGCCGATTCCAACAGAATCTTCTCTGTAGCATTCAATGTACTCAACTTTTCACTTATATTTCGATGTCAAACTGGCCACCTTCTTGTGATGCATTCAAAAAGTGAAATTTTAGAATTCAAATAACAATTTGTATGAGTGATTTTGTGCTTCGAAAGGATTGTGGTACGTAGGTTGGGGTTGTACAATACTTGTAGGAGGTTGCAAGCTCATCATTGATTGGATCATTCATGATGCCCAAGTTCAAAAAGTGCACTATTCATGGTGCCCAAGTCCAAAAGATGCTGTGATCCAATACTGGGCTGCCCAAATCCGTATAGCGTGACGTTTAAGGGTTAATCATATTCCAAACGTGTCCAGGGAGCTTTCGTTGCTGCCCTTATTGTTGGAGGACTCGGTGCTGTTTTCATTTGGAGGCGGTTCTTCTACCGCCCTCCGACATTCGCAGGTACATCAATGCACGGTCTCTGGTGAACCATATCATTACTTGTGCCATGTCACCATATGCTACTTCACATCGCAAGAATTGGATCATCCTGGTCATAAGGTCATGAGTAAATCCCACATTCAATCTGATTAGTTTTAGACTTTTAATTGTATACATAAACTGATAGGTTAACCCCTAAAAGCCCAAGGGGGTAGGAAGCTTGAACTTCACCCTAGAAAGAGCAAGACAATCAGCATTTTTTAAGGATTTTAGAAATTAGATCTGAATAAATCCAACCGTAGGATCTTGTAGGATAGTAGTATGGAAACCTTCACAAAAAAATTCAGAATTCTTGCCCGCACGGATGGGGAGATATATGCATTAGATGAAAAATATGCAAGTTTTGATTTTTCAGGGCGTGAGACTTTGAGCAATTATTACGACTTCATACAATGTTGAAAACGCACCTCTCTTGGAAATACATTGTCATGTGTAGTTCTATACCATTTTCAAAAAAAAAAAGTAGAATTTTAGGATGTATACATATTTTATAATGTGGCTTGCAATGGGTCGAGGTACACAAAATCTTGAAACATTGCAAAATTTCTCAAAAACTTTACACACCTTGGGGCACAATGGAAAATAAAGGGTGCCGGATGGGCCCTTCACTCTGATTCAAGAAAAGAAGAATAATTGTTATAAAACACATTCAATAATAATAAAAAAAAAAAAAGTAGCATGTGAGGTGGCATGTGAGTTGTCGCATATGGCATCCACCCAAATCTGTCTCACATAAGCAAGTCTCCCTCCCTTTACCCATAAAAGCAATCCCCCTTCCCCCTTATCCATTGCCCTTTTTAACATTTTGTAAGCATGTGAACAAAGTGGAGAGTGAGGGGAGGAATCATGGGTGACCCTCAAACCCTTTCTGCCCCTCTGTCAAATTTCAAAATTTCCATTTTCAAGCTGTTGCCCAATCAATGGCCAAACTCACACTTGATTGGCTCTAGATGCTGCCCACAAGCTGCCCAAGTCCAAATCTTTGCCATGTTTGTGTTTGAAGCTTAGTAGAAAAAATTCTATGAATTCAAATGAGGTTTTGTAAATTGGATGTAGTTCTCAACTCACCAAACTCCTAGTAAAAAAAAAAAAACTTTGCAAAAAGTTACTTTTTTTACCCACTGGAGCCCCTCAAAAATCGGCATCGACCAGAATATGGTCGATTGGGCTTTTAGGGGTTAAAGACATTCTTAAGGAAGTGTCGGGGGATTAATTAATTCTTCCATGGTGTATAATATTGGCAGTGGCGGGTATCAACGCGGCCTTGGAGGCCGGTCCCCCTCGGGTGCATCGAGACGACCTACTTTCCATCTATCCTCGGATCGACGGATATCAGCCCTAAATATGGTCGATTAGGCTCTCGCCAGCTCCTGAGAAAAAGTACATACTAAGTTTCTTTCTACAGTTTTTGTTTCATAGACTTTTACATTTCTGCTTTCATAGACTTATATATACTGTCATGGAGCGCTTTCTGGCAATACTAAAGCACGTCCAACTTCAATTCTGAATGAGTGACGTACAATGTGAAGTTTTGGGTCGAAATTATGTAACCTCTTTGTAGTTTGGTGTAGAACATGTTGATTGATGTGGCCTTGTCGCTAACTTCGCCCATGGGCAGATGGATAGAGAAAAAGATGTTTCTATTACTCGAATGTTACATCTGCTACTCATGAAAATCCATAGTTTCATATTTTTACCTTGATTGTTTTTGTGTAGTTTTACATGTTGTGCGATTTATTTTGGCAATTTGGATTCCGATTCAGATATTAGCATGTTGTGCACAAATCGTTGAATATCTATGGTGTTGAAGGTTTTATGATTGCGGTCTAATTTTGATTAATTAATGGATTAGATCTCAAAATTCAAGATATCTATGGGTACATGCTCTTCACAAATTTGGGAAGAGAATTATGAATCATGTTCAATCATGTCATTTTTGAGGTTAAGAAAAAGGATGAAGAAGGAGAGGACAAAAGAGAGAATGATGAGATTCGTATTAGAAAACTAAATTTAAAATTGTTCTTGTCTGAATCCGCTTTATACTACAACTACAGAACAAGCCTCTTGAAATCAATTTATGATATACATGGTGACGGCTCCATGACCATGTAACTTAGGGCCAGTTTACACTACACTCGAGAAGGTCTCTGGTTGATCAAGATGATGATTGGCCAAAACATGATTATATGAGGCAAATGGGGATGTGCCAGATGGGGATGTGCCAGATGGGGATGTGCCAGAGATGAATTGAATGTAATAAAAAAATTCCGAAGGAGTCTTGACCGATTGTAGTCTAAACACCTAGAGAAGAAGTATAGCCGTGATGTCCATTGAAGAAGTTCACCGGTGAAGAGAAGTTCCCCTAATGGTAAAAAATCTTTGTGATAAAAAATCATAATCCTCTACATTCACATTCTACCAAAATACATCAACAAATTTGTTTTCTTCATAAAAATCAGTACGCATATATATGGCAATTTGAGTAAACTTCAAACCAATTTTATTATCAACTTGTGTCATAGACTAATAATTTTTATGGTTCATTTTTACTTTCAATACTACAAAAACCATGTCATGGACATATTATGTTGAATTGTAATAAAAAATAGTAATGCAAAGGTTAGTCTTGAAACTTGTTCTTCTTTGAGAGATCATTGATGGTTTGGATTGGATGGTAATAACCGCTTGAATTTTGTCTTCACTAGCATCGGACGAATTTTTTCTCTTTTCACACTAGTGTTGTCGATTGCACTAGCACTCACGTTTTACATATCAAAATTGACTTGATGTCACCAATGATTGATTGAATCATAAAACTTACATTCATGGCGGTCATTTCTTGAAATCGAGTTAGCAAGTTTGTTCTTCTTGTGTTGCTTGAAACGGTCTCAATTTTCTTTCGACATGCCTCTGCTGAGTGTTAAAATCGAGGAATTGGCATTATCATTTATGACTACAGTCGAAGCCATATATGAACACCTAATCAATATCATCAATGTAATTAGTACCTTGCTTACCTTGCTTAAATTCCTTTTCTTGAGACCTGTGCAATGACTTATTCCATTAAGAATTGGTGGTATTCTACTGAGACACTCTTAATGGAAATTCGAAGATGCTCTTAATGAAAACTCTAGGAAATTCTCAACCCCTAAGGGTGAGTGAGGCTTGATTCGGGTCCATCCAACTTTTGCCAACATATGTATAACTATTTTTGGATCCAATGAAGTTGAAGCCTTTTGAAGGTTGTAGAGTTTTCCCATACCTTTCCAACAAGTCATCTCATGCTTCAGAATTCCTCATACTTTAGGAGATAATCAAGGTCAAAGTTTGAGAGCACTATTCGAAATCTGCCCAAACTACGGTTTATGATCATTTATACTCCAAGTCTGCCCAAAGTCAATCAAAATGCAGCAACTTCATAAATTCACTATAAAATTGGGGTTTTACTTTCTTTCAAAGCATGTCAATATTCAGAAAATTATATCTTGCATCAAAAGAGTGCGGTTTTGAGGATGTTTGACTGTTTTGAGGTTGCTCAGCTTTAGGAGTTGATGGACACCCTTAATGGTATTCTGCTAAGACACTCTCAGTGGAAATACTGGTGGGTGGCACTCTCACACTGTTTACCGACTTGGAAATACTGGTGGGTGACACTCGCTCTCTGCCGACTGGTGGGTGACACTCTCTCACTCTCTCACCGACTTGGCCACCCCAAGACTTAGCTTGTTGAACAATAGAGTCATAGACTCATAGTGCTGATATGGCTAAATCAACAATGGCGATTCCGCAAAAGACTCAAGAACGTCAATCTAATGCACGACATAATTATACTCGGATATTGTTTAGGTCTTTCGACAAGGTGACTGTGTGTGGTTGAAATTGAAAAACATCAATACAACACGGCCGATCAAAAAACTCGATTGGATTGCCCTTCCTTAACGTGTGCTTGAATGTGTTGATACACATGTTGTTTGTTTGAATACTCCTCTCGGTATTCATCTCGTTTTCCATTAGGGGTTAAAGCAGATGTCTCAAATCAACTATAATCTAAGAGAACATAGGGTTAAAGATCATTGATGGACTATTGTTCAATTATTTTGAGAGAAAGGAGGTTGAAGGGGAAACTGAAGAGACATGTGACAATTAACTCAGAAGATTCGGACTCAGAATCTAGTTAGATCCATGTCAATGCTTTTTCTTTCAAGGGCTATGCCACAAGACCCTGCTACGTTTTGGTTACGAAGCTACCAAGCCAAAAGATGGAATGTAACGTCTCCCTTAGATGTCCGCACCATGGTTTAATAGTGCAAGTAATGTTTTTGGATGGAAAGAGTAAGCATATGGATAGAGCAAGTGGAATCATCATTTTTAGACGCTTCAGTGATTTGCTATGAATTTTGGAAAGTGGACTTAGGGTCCCTTTACACTATGGACCAAGAGCCATGACCAAGACAATTATAATCATTTTCATGGTCATGGCTCTTGGTCAAGAGCCGTGACCATGATAAATCAAAAATGGAATTTTGAGTGGTTTGATCACTCTTGTAGTGTAAAGGGGATTTGGACCAAGAGAAGTTTAAGCTCAACTTTTTAATATAAATCCTCATCATTCTCTCTCTTCCCCTCCCCTATTTCATTCTCTCTATTTAAATAACTGAACACTAGCCAATCAATGATTTTTGAGCCTCATGGTCTCGTTAATTGTAGTTCAGTTGAAGTATTTGGTTCGACTCAACTATAATCAAGGCGACCATGAAAACATTTTCCACTATGCAAAATTTAGCATACTTTGGGGACCTCAAAGTTAGTGATCATTCTCCTTTTTTCAAGGTAGTGTAAAACCAAGTGGGACCAAGAGCACTTTACTCTCCAATCACAAATTTTAGAAGGCCATTGTTACCCGCCACAACACCCGCGGGTATCAAGACCGAGGGCCACAGCGACCACGGGGATCAAGGCCGAGGATTACAGCGACCACGGGGCTCGAGACCAAGGACCACAACAACCATGGGATCGAGACCGAGGACCGCAGTTAAGGCGAAAGCCAGCGCAAGATTAGGTTTTATTGCCATATAAATAGAGGACAAAATTACATAGTTTACACTTCCATGTATCGCACGAAT
This sequence comes from Bryum argenteum, assembly GCA_037043015.1. Classification (NCBI taxonomy): domain Eukaryota; kingdom Viridiplantae; phylum Streptophyta; class Bryopsida; order Bryales; family Bryaceae; genus Bryum; species Bryum argenteum. The sequence goes on from CM073330.1 coordinate 10,077,611, forward strand.
GCAGTAGTAGTTCCACGAGCGCATTATTGCACACCTCTATAGCCATTCGGCCTCTACTCATTCAATGCAAACACGGACTATCTTTCCTCACTACTCTTTCTCTGACTAAACCCTTCTTCTCCTCCCTGTCTTTAAACCCTGAATATCCTAATCACTGTGTGGGTCGTGGTGTCGCTAATCTCCCCTGGCCGAAGGTTAGCGTCTCAGTTTGCGGGTCGTAACGTGGTCAAGCTCTCCGCCGGGCCAAGGTCATAGCCACGCGCCCACGCCGAAGAAACAAGCGCCCTAGCCGTGGAAGCGGAACGAGGAAGTAGAGCCACGGGAGTGTAACCCTGGGACCGCTGGTTGTTTGAATACACACCCATCCTCTTCCCCGAGTTGACATAACCACGGCCGAGCTAATCACCCTGTGATTAAGCCCGATAAGTCAGTCCAGTCAACGACTATTACTTCTTACCTTGGCATCCTTGGGATAACCGTGGTTTATGACCCACGATCCCTGCCCTTTTCCAATCTCCTTGTTCTTGCCTCTCTTCTCATACCTCTGACATGTCCATACCCGTACCGCCGCTAACAGCCATGGTCAATCTTCATGGTCCATAGTGTAAAGCGACCCTTAAGTAGGTGTTTCTAAAATGGCGCCCTATAATTTAACCCAATGATGTATGTTGTGGGTACATGGTAGTGTTGGATTAGGAAGCTACTATTTACCTTTGTGTGAAGGAGCATGTAGCTTCATTATCAAACCTGCTCCATTAGAGTAGTCTAGCTTAACCTCATGCATCATATTTCATATTCCTTGAAGTAATTGTATACCCCTCCCTCAATTGAATACAAGACTTTTTCTGAAATGGTGTCCTAAATTGGCACCCTATCATGTTTATTCTAAGTACATGGATAATTGCGAAGTTATTATAAACCTCTGCGTGAATAAGCCTAGTGAGTCCTTATTCGTATTGCTTCATATCATAGCACTCTACCTTATCTCCTCAATACCCATACAAGATTAGAATCGAAAAATCTGTTCTTCTCATTTCTAATTGACATAAGTATGTGTGTACATGGTTTTTGCTTTCATAGAACATATAAAACCTTGGACCATTTTAATTTGTTTACATGGAGCCTCGGTAAACTTCAAATACAAAGTCATGTTATCATTGAAATGAAAAGGCAAACAGAAATTATTGAAAGATTCAATTGTTGATTTTGAACCCTTTTACATTATGTAATTCAAATTCTAAGAAATAGAACTTAATTTTAGTGAAAGATAATTGCGTTCAGGTATACCAGTAATCTGAGTGTGCAATAATTTGAGCAGATGTTGGCATGCTTTAACCTCTAAAGGCCCAAGCAACTCAAAATGGGTTTTTGTTGTTTTGGGCAGCCTAAATGAAGGGTTAGTAATGATATTTTTGCCCAAGATTCATATTAGATGTTTGCTATACTACAAGGTGTGTGTATGAGAATCTGTAAAGTCAAATTCCAAACTTATAAATTTTTAAACACAAGTTTTGGTTCTTAAGCCCAACTAGGGTAGTTCGGGCAACTTTAAATTTAGTCAATTTTTGAATTTTAATTTTTTGAAAATATGTTTATAATGATACAACCCCTCAAGTCTTCAAGAAATCCATGTTCAAGCTCTTACCAATTTTAAAAGGGCACTCTTAAAAAATTACAAAAAGCAAGTTTCAAAGCTTGCATAAAATACTTGACACATTAGCTTCGATGTTCCGATCTCACAAATGGTGAAAATCCAACCATTGAAATTTCACATGGTGTTGGTGCAAGTGGTCATTTTGAAAATCTAATGGCTAGAAAAACCAAAAGAATAAAAAGTATTGAATCAAACCTCAACTTGCACAAAGTGAGAAAAAAATTGTAGTTATTGGTTTGAAGGCTAAAGAACACGCTTGGACCTATTGCGGTTAACTTCAACTCAAAATTTGAACTAAAAACAATCTCCTCATAAGAATATGTCTATGATGTAATGATTTGTATGTAATGTGCGAAAACTTTGCTTTCATGGTGTAAAGATCAATAAAAAGTAGGGCCAGTACACCTATTTTCAGACACTTTAGTCGTTCGCCATACTTGGAGTGATGACATGTGTGATTCACTACTTTTCATTGATTAGCAAATAATTAAAACAAAGTTTCTCTAATTTTGAAGTGACTAATATAGGTACACCTATGGTCGTTGTCCCTATGAAGGACATACTATTCAAGAAAATCTTCATTCCATTCCATCGGAATCTTCATTTTGGGCTATCCGATAATGAGGGGCCGTCTGGATTTAGGTTCTCTTATCTAAGCCCCACCAAAAACAAATCAAGTCAAGTCAACTTATTAATGCCTTGGGGTAAACTTCAAAATCTAAAAATTTACTTTTTTTGGAATTTCAATGATACTTACTTTTTACATTGAATATATTTGGATGTATCCCAAAGGCGAGTGACGTCCATTTCCGCCTCATTTTACTTTGGTCACGTTCTTAGTTATTACACAAAGTTCATATGAAGTTGAAATTTATTGCATATTGTGAAGCTTTCCATATCTTTCCAACAAGACCATTTGTGTTTTAGAATTCCTCATACTTTAAAAGCTTGTCACTCTTGAAGTTTAAAAGTAAAATCATGATATTCTCAAATCTGTCCAAAATTGCAATATATGCTGGATCCTAAATCAATGAAATTGTATAAATGAAATTGTTCTAAATCAATGAAATTGTATAAAATTCAAAAAATTCATTAAAAAAAATCAAGATATAACTTTTTCTTATGTTTGAGATTCAACTCATTCTTACAATGATAGCTTATTTTAAGATCCTGCAGTTGAGAGTCTTAACTACAAATTTAGGTAATATATCCCCATCGTAGTATTGTTCTAATTTCCCCTTGTCCGGTGGCCATCGGGATAATTAGCATTACGAACGGACACTTCATTCACGCCGGCCTCTTAGAAAGGACCGGAGTTTTTATCTATCTATCTATCTATCTATCTATCCTCATTTGTGCAAGATGATAGGATATCGCAATTTTGAGCTTCTTAGCTCAAAAAACACAAGGAACCTTAAGGGAGAGTACTCACAACAAGAGCGGTACCAATAATGGAGCACTTGGCTTCTTCACCCAAAGGTACATAACAATCTCTACACTCAATAGTAGCATGTACTCACGCCAAACATTAGAGGGTGTAAAATTAGGGCACCATTTTAGAAACACCTATGAGACAACCTTAAAAAATTCACAGCATATTGTAGAAAAGTCCAAAAATCATGAATCCATTTTGAATATTCTTCTATTTACTTTCTCCACGAACGAAAATTGCTTAAACTATTTACTTCACTATAGATTAGGAAATCTAAAATTTGAACACTTTCCCTATAGGGTTAGGGGTTAAGGGTTAAAAGGTTGAGGGTTGAAAGGCACCATAAGCCTTGGCTTGATGGTTGGGGCTCATGGCCCGCAATGAGGAGGTCGTCGGTTCTATTCCGCACGCGGGCTTGGTGGTCACGGCTGTAGTACACCTAAGTATGGTGGGGTGTTTGGACCTTGTTGTATGGGTACCTCAAACCCCTTTGGGGGGATACTATGTCAAGTATTTTCAAGGGACTACTAACTAGCTAGAAACTAGCGTAGTTATAAAGTCCACCCTTGAAAAGGAGAAGTAGTATTGCTCCAATTTTTCCTTGTCTGGTGGGCATCGGGATATTAGCATAATGAACGGACACTTCATTCAAGCCAGCCCCTTAGAATGGGACTAGAGTTTCTATCTATCTTTCTATTTATCTTGAAGGTTGAAATATTTCACATATTTCATACATGGACGAGGTTTCATTATACGGTATCCAGTTGCACAGACTATTTACATTTCATTAGGTTAGTAGAAACTGGAATCTCTTGGAGGCCTACCCCTTGGCATTTACAGCCTATTTATCAAAAAATTAGGGTGCTCTTTCCCCATTCCCTCTCTTGCCCCCAAAAAATGCTCGTAGCACTAAAATACAGTGATCCCTAAGCAACCTTGAAACAATCGAACACCCTCAATACCGCACTCTTTTTGTGCAAGATGTAATTTTTTGAATACTCCCAAGCTTTGAAATATGTAACCGTAGGATCTAGTAGTTAACTTGTACATGAAGATGTATACCAAAATTTAGAAGCAAATTCCTCACCATTTGTGAGATCGTAATGTTCAAAGTTGATAAGAAGGTTTCTTTTCATCTTGGAGGCTTGAAATACTATTCTTGAAAGAAAATTTGACATGAGGCTCTTCAAATTTTGTTCCTAGGTGAGTAAGGAATATGTCTATGCAGTTTTTTACCCTCATACAACCCATAATATTGAAAGGAATGCTTGAGTTTTCACATAGAATGGTTGCCAATTTGACATGGAATGCGTGAGTTTTCAAATACACGGGCCCATTTTCAATAATTGAAAAGGCATGTAAAAACTTTTGGATTGAAAATTCAAACGGTAAGATCATGCATTAGTGCCTTACTACCTTTTCTACATGTGGAAAAAACAAAACTTGAAAGAAAGTAAAATTCCATTTTTTTGGTGAATTTTTGAAGTGTCTTCTATTCACTTGATTTAGGGCAAATTTGGAGAATAAATGAGCATTATATTGTAGTTTGGGCTATTTTTGGCAAATTTTGAATAATGTTTTCAAAATTTGGCCGTGAATATCTCTTTATGTACAAGGAATATCAAATCATGAGATGACTTTTCACAAAGATATGGGAAAACTCTACAACATGCTAAAAGCTTCAGCTTCATTGGATATAAAATAGTCATACAAGACCAAAGTCAGATTGACCCGATTCAAGCCTCACTCACCCTTAGTGGTTAAGAGTGTCTTCGAATTTCCATTAAGAGGGGCTCAACAGAATACCACCAAATCTTAATAGAATAAGTCACATCACCTTAGGAAAAGAAAAAGAATTGGTCCATACCCCCGGGAGTGCATAGAGATAGAAATCACATTTTTGAGTTTCCAAGCCCCAAAAAAACACCAAGGAGAATTTAGGGTTAAAAACCCAAGGAAACATATAATTTTAAACACAAGATTACCATGAGATGTTCATTTCACTATTAAAAGAGAAAATGTACAAAAATACATATTATTAGGCTACACAATTTTATAGGCAATTTGATTTAGAGTTTGTTCAGATTGTTGTAAATGGAAACGGCAAATTTTTATAAACACAATAATGATGATTTAAACATTATGATGCAATGTAAGTAGTGAAATATAGTTTTTTTTGTATCAAAGCTTATCTTCACCATTCGGTGAACTTATCTTCTCTTGTAGAATTCGTTTGTATACTTCTTCTTTGGGTGTTTAGACTACAAGCGGTTGATACTCGTTTGGAAAGATTTTATTGCCATTATTTTTTTCTTCGGCCCATTAATCATTCACCCCATTTAACCATGTGGTGGCCAAGCATTCCTCGCCTTCAGGTGACCTTCTTCACCATAGTGTGAAGAGGCCCTAAAGACACTTATGTTTTTGATCCAAGGTACTGGTTGTTTGTTCGATTCAAGAGCACACTTTCTCCCACAAAGCTTGGATATTTACACTTTGTAATCGGAGTAAAAAATAAACCAATAATAAAGGGAAATTTGACACTTTCCGTATGCTCATTATAGAGGGTAGACTAATTTACATGGTCATGGAGCTGTGACCATGTATATCATGAATTGATATTCAAGTGGCTTGTTCACTAGTTGTAGTGTAAAGCGGATTTAGATCAAGACATCTTTAAGTTTAGTTCTCTAATACTAACCTCATCCTTCTCTCTTTTGTCCACTCCTCATTCTTCCTTTTTCTTAACCCCTAAACGTCCCTAATGCCAAAAATGACATTATTGAACAAGGTTCATATTTCTCTTCCCACTTTTTGTACATAGTATGTCCATAGATATCTTGAATTTTGAAATTAATTGATTAAGTAGTGAATGAATTAGACCACATTTATAAAACATTCAGCACTAGAGATTTTCAATAATTTGTACATTAACATGCTAAAATCCGAAGCCAAATCCAAACTGCCAAAATAAAACTCACAATTTGTAAAAGTACACAAAACCAAACAAGGTAAAAGTATGAATATTCATGAGTACTAGATGTAATGAGTAAAAGAAACAGCTTCTTGTTCTCTACCCATCCGCCCATGGGCAGAGTTAGCAACAAGGCCACATCAATCAACATGTTCTAGACCAAAATACAAAGAGGTTACATAAATTTCGACCCAAAACTTCACATTGTATATCACTCATTCAGAAATGGAGTTGAGGGTGCTTCAGTAGTGCTAGAAAGCGCTCCATGACTGTATATGTAAGTCTATGAAAGAAGAATTGTATAAGTCTATAAAGCAAAAACTGTACACGTCTATGAAAGAAAAACTGTAGAAAGAAACTTAGTATGCTTTTCTCCGGAGCTGGCGAGAGCCTAATCGACCATATTTAGGGCTGATCTCCGTCGATCCGAGGATAGATGGAATGTAGGTCGTCTCGATGCACCCGAGAGGGACCGGCCTCCAAACCCGCGTTGATACCCGCCACTGCCAATATTATACACCATGAAAGAATTAATTAATCCCCCGACACTTCCTTAAGAATATCTTTAACCTATCAGTTTATGTATACTATTAAAAGTCTAGAACTAATCAGACTGAATGTAGGATTTACTCATGTTCATAAGAATTAGCACATGGCACACTTAATGATATGGTTCACCAGGGACCTTATTTGATGTACCTGTGAATGTCGGAGGGCGGCAGAAGAACCGCTTGCAAATGAAAATAGCACCGAATCCTCCAGCAATAAGAGCAGTAACGAAAGCTCCCTGTACACTTTAAGAATATGATTAATGGCATGTCTAATACAAAAGAATCATTAAAAGAGAATAAAAATAATAACAATAACAAAAAAATAATAATCTCGCACCTTCGCTAAATCGCTTGACAGCCATGCCGCTGAGTCAACCGCAGTCCTGCATCAGCCACACATTTGTGTAAATCCCTAAAAACAAAAACAGAGTGGTCTAAACTAACCTCCATTCTAGAATCATTGGGTTTCGCTCTCTTTTACAGGTTAGTTTAGAGCGGTTTCACGAGCTTCAAGGTCAATTCTCTCACCAATAACAGAAAAGAAACTGGATTCATTCGTACCTATGGCTGGTCAGTTGGTGAGCATTGGCAGCTTGAGGTACGCAACACACTGCCATGGCGAAGGAAATTTTTCGAAAGATGCACATCGCGCCCGCACCTTTCACGAATTTGACCATACCGGCTCGGGGGTCACCATGGCCTGCATCATGTCCACAACACAGTAAGTTTTTTCCATCACATCAAACATTTGGTCACATCAAGCACCAGGGAACCTTACTCACCAGATGTTTTCACTGGCAAGTCTCCGTCTCGCATGTCATACACCACGCCGTCGCCGTTAAGAGTGTTGAAGATGTCCCGCTTGTCGTCCCTGACTCCCAATTGATACCACATGTTGGCACATTGCGGAGCCTTATGGTTGATGCAGTAAGTGAGTGCCGTGAATGGATCTTCTGTGCTTGCTCCCCGCCTTCTTCTGAAGTCGTGAGCATCCTCCAGTGCAGTTTCTTTCCCACGTAAAGTCGATAAGGCCATAGCTGAACTCCCTGTTCTCAATGCAATAGATATAACTCAGTCAAGCTCACGAAATGACCTAGCAACGATTTTGACTGCTCGCAAAGAGAAGATTGCACACAACTAACTCCGTGCTGATGCCTGCCCGGATCGTCACGGATCACAACCGGAACGAGCTCAGATTGGTTAATGTAACTTGGAATATGGTAGACGACCTGATCACAATTCGTCGAAAACTGTCGTAGTCTACTACACACACTCAGACAAGAAGCGAAACTATCTAGAAATCTATGATAATATCGATGACCTACGTTCAAAATACTGCAGTGATCAATTGACGTCGATAAAAAGCTTGAGACTCGTGGACTCGTAAAGGACTCCAACTCTCTGACGGAGTGTGGCAAAAGAACTGAAAGAAAGAAATGGGCGGCCTCAAGATTGAAGGATGAAGCTCACTATGAGGAGGCGTGTTATTTATCCCGAAGGGCTCTCATCTGATGATTGCATGGTACACAGAAACTCCACACCAGCGAAAGCGCGGCGACGCCCGCAGAGGGCGGACACCTGCAAACAGAGGGCGGGACACCTGCAAACTCCATTATACTACTAATAATACTAGACAGGCCCCTGTCGGCCCTAGACGGAGACAATGTTCGGGAACTAGACGGAGACAATGTTCGGGAAAAACCGACGGCTAATGTATCATCAACCGATGGATTTAGCTCACTTGCCGGTCCATTGTTGAAACCACCGGTTAAAAACCGATGAAAATTACAAATAATAAAATTTCTATTCTCAGTATAAAATAAGAAAATTGCCGGAAGAAATCTATGAAAAACCGATTAGGTGTGGGAAATGCCGGTTATTAGCCAGTAAAAGTCAAAAAATTCCCCGAACCCTAGACGGAGAAGCTATTTATATGGTGCTTTTAGAAAGTATCCTGTATCTATCATTTCCTCAAAGCCAGTTAGTTAGTAAGTTAGTTAGTTTTTTTTTTTTTTTTTAATTTTAAGATATTAATCCAAAAAACATAAACAAAGGTAGGTAGGTAGATAGATAGGTAGGTTTGTAGGTCGATAAGTTTGTAGGTTGGTACATTGGTGGGTAGGAAGGATCGCCGTACGGTATTTTATTGTATACTAGTAAGGTCCCCGTCATCCCGACGGGGAAGCTCTTTATATGGTACTTTCAAAAAGTATCCCATGTCTATCATTTCTTCAAACATTATTATGTTTATCATTTCTATATCCATTGTTTTTTTTTTTTTTTTTTTTTTTTTTTTTTCTTTTCTTTCTTTCTCCAAATTTTTTATACATAATCCAAAAAACATAAAAGAAGGTAGGTAGGTTAGTAGGTTCGTAGGTTGGTAGGTTTATATGTTGATAGGTTTGTATGTTGGTAGGTTGGTGGGTAGGAAGGATCGCCGTACCGTATTTATATATATATATTACTTATTACTTATCATGATCACACACCTTCATGGGCTACTCTAGACATGGTGTTAGCCCACCACCTTCAAGCAATAGTTGCCTAGGTGCATTCCTAAAATCTGTACAATATGGTTTCTATTGGCTCTCTTTTGCAATCTACACATTGTTGATTAATATTGGGTCGAATCTTGCCTTTCAAAGCATTGACAACCACAACTCTATTCTAAATAGTTCATATCATGAGGCCGACCTCATTTCTAACTCTTTTCTTGTTCCAAAACATTAAGTCACTTGAGTCCATAATTCCTTCGCAAAACACCATACTATTTTTTCTCCACCATATCTTCCGATTGATGAAATTGACTAAGAGAACTCCCAATCTTAGTAGACATCTCCATAAGAGAGGTGCCATGCTCCCACATAAATTGGCCGGGGTCTCGAGTTATCTATTCAATCCTTCCATGAACCAAAAGGATGATGTTTATCTTGACGCCTCTCTTCACTTGCACCACTGTAACTCTCGCCAAATGTCCAAAGAAGTATTCATCTTATGCGGGCAACTTGCTAAGACAAGAAAAAAGAGTCTGGCGAGAAAACTTACTAATATTCTTGGGAATGTCTAAGTGGCCAATATCTGTAGGAGGTTGAAAAACTCTTTGGGCTTTAAAAATCACAAATCAACGGATCGGTACGGCCCAAAAGTTGCGAAATTCCCGAGAGAAGCCCTTTCGGCTTGTCGGGTGGAGCAAATTACCCAGAGTGTAAGAACGCGCAGGCTAAACAGCCAGTCGAGTTTTGACTCTACGCAATCCCACAGAAACGTTTTCAACCCAGAAAGTGCTCGAAGAGCTCCAAGTCATCAGGCATACACAGCACACAGGCCGAAAAAATGAGGTTCGAGGAAGCTTCTCCCTCACTAAGTTTGGCAATTGGTAAATTCACCCGACTGGGCCAAGATGGCAAGCCAGATACTGTACTGTAGTCCATGATTAGTTCTAATTTAGGACGGAGTCGGCTGGTACAGGAGCCAACCGCAATTTCGTTCTGCAGATTCTGCCCTTCTGTGATTACATTGTCTTTTTGCATGAGCAAACAGATTCTGAAGGCAAATTCCAGAGATTCAACTTCTTCAAAGTCTAATTATGCTAAATCTACCAAGGTCTCCACGCCCAGAGAATTGCACATTAGTTTAAGCTCAATATGGCCATTTTTTTTATTTTTTTTTTCTTCAGAAAGAAAGAGAAAGAAAGAGAGAAAGAAAGAGAGAGAGAGAGATGGAAAGAAAAATAGAGAGAAAGGAGAGACATAAAGAAAGAGATAATTTTACTTTATAAGACTTCCCATTACTGGGCTTTTTCTATCTCTTCTTACTGCCGTAAGCAACGATACAGTACACATCAGAAAGCTCATCTTGTAATTTCATGAGATTGGACATCAATTGAGAATTTCATGAGATTGGTCGGCATACATCAGTTCCAAAGGACTTGTTTTGTGAGCGTATCACAATCTTTTCAGTAGAAACCTACACGAAACACAAGCAATATACATGTGCATACATATTGATTTGAAAAATTGTTTGTTTAGTCATTCGTTGCTACAGTAACCCTGATATGCAATCAATCTACACATAAGCCCAGGATTGAACGAATCTGGAGCATGGTGTGTCTTGTACTAGCATCATTTGCCAATATTTGAGGATGAAGCCTCACCTGCACCCATGGAATCAAACAAACCAATAGTTAGTTCAAAACCGCATGCGAGGTGTCTACAGCTTGCATCACTTGTTATCGATGTCGCAAATATTCACAAATGAATGAAATTGAAAAACCAAACCAATAACCAACACGTTACACCATCGTTCGTCTCTGAAAACCTGATCCATCGTGGTATGCGCAGCGGCTCGGGCTGTCTGTTGCAACGATGTTTGAGTAAAGCTGACAGTAGTGTGATCACCCGAGTGTGTCACGTGTTCTGGTCAGTGTGTCTTCTGTACTTGTAAGACCAAGCCAATAGCCCGGTTTCACAAAGTATAGTGTGCCATGTTATTTCGGTGAACATACAAGTAGTTATTGCAAGAAATGCTTTACTCACGTTATACATAATGAAATTTTTATAACAAAAATTCCAATTTAGTATTGAAAGAAAGAAAGAGATTTGAAATATATACATAATAATAGAGAAAGAAAGAAAGAAAGAAAGGAAGAAAGAAAGAAAGAAAGAACGAAAGAAAGAAAGACGGAGAAAGAAAGAAAGGCGGGGAAAGAAAGAAAGGCGGGGAAAGAAAGAAAGGCGGGGAAAGAAAGAAAGGCGGGGAAAGAAAGAAAGGCGGGGAAAGAAAGAAAGGCGGGGAAAGAAAGAAAGGCGGGGAAAGAAAGAAAGGCGGGGAAAGAAAGAAAGGCGGGGAAAGAAAGAAAGACAGAGAAAGAAAGAAAGACAGAGAAAGAAAGAAAGACAGAGAAAGAAAGAAAGACAGAGAAAGAAAGAAAGACAGAGAAAGAAAGAAAGACAGAGAAAGAAAGAAAGACAGAGAAAGAAAGAAAGACAGAGAAAGAATGAAAGAAAGATTTGAAACTCATTCGCATATCATAAGTAAGTAGCATCGTTGTCAAGTGTCTCGTCCTTTGAAGGACTCCATGTCAAAAAAAGTCGAAAAATGTTGAAAGTAAATGAAAAAACGGTGTGAGCTCACAAAAGACAACATTCGACAATTCAAAACCATTAACAATCACAACGTCCCCTTTTACACGAAAAAGACTATGCCCCCAAAGCAATGTTACTTCTCAATGAGGTTGAAATGTAATATAAAATCTTGCACAGAATTTTGAGGCTGCAATGGATGACTCAAGCATCCTTTTATTTCCATAATTGAGAAAGAGAAATCAAAGAAGAAAAACCTTGTGTTAATCAGAGTGTTATTAGAATGGGATCATAAAAAGTTCAAACTCTAACATACAAGGTCTAGAACTTGAAAAATTCCAAGTAATGAATCAAATTGTGAATAACGAAGGATGGAGACTCATATGGACTAACCTAAACAGAGCATCAGATAAATTCCCAATTTTATGCACTGAGTACCGACAATAGGAAAAACTTCAGCTTATTCCACTCTTGATATCTCACTTATTCTACCATAATTTACAACTCCTTTGAAAAGCCCGAACTAGTTGTACTCCGATGTTACTAGATTGTCACACAAATCAAGAAAAATAATGAGTGAATCAAAATTTTGCAACATGTGGAAAGCATAGAATATGGCAAATCCAATTGATGGAACTACCAAAAATCATAAATATGTGATTCTGTCACGAAGAAAGAGGTCCCGAAAATGATGATGAGTTTTGTATATGAGCCTCTCTCTCTTTTAGTACTAGTAAGCGTTTGAATACTCATAGAAAAGTGCAAGAAGATTCCGACACACAAAAGGAAGATGTTGTAGATTCAGACATTGTTTCCTATATATATATATATATATATATATATATATATATATATATATATATATATATATATATATATATTATTTTTATTCTTTTTGATATATCAAGAGTAAAAAAATTCTCCAGAACGGCATTCCATTGAGGCAGGATTGTAGACTGAGATACAAATTAAGGTGTTTTTCGCACCTTATTCATACCAGGACTACTACATCCTCTACCATCATATCATCATGTGTCCCATGAGCCTCTGTCACTATATATTTACATACAGAAGTGAAAAACTAGGCCTTGTTCCTCAACACGAGAATTAAGTTTACTCATCGATTCGAGGAAGAATGGCATCCTCGTCGATTTTGCGCCGCCCAAGCAGAGGCGGGCTTCTCTTCAGACCATCGTCCACTGCCAAATGAATGTTTGTACACATAATAAATCAGTAATGGTATTCCTGAACTCTCTACATTGAACTCAACACATTCATGAAAATTAGAAAAGGAGGTGACTTTCATCTTTCTCTGTCAGTTTCGTACGAGTGTAGTTAAGTGGTCTCAATTTGTCAATCAGTATATACAGTCTGTGGTGGAGGAATTTCCATCAAAACGTCTTTACTCCATCAGTTATTGTGAACTATTAGAGAAATCCGCTAAGTACGACGGACTAGGGACCAAAACACTCAGTTTTGGTTGGACTGTGGACCCAATGTCGAAATGGGCACCAAAGTTTTACTCTAAGATCGAACTAGGAACTAAACTCAAAAATGCATCATTTCGATGATTGGTTTTCTGAGTTTGGTCCCTAGTTCAACTTGGTGTCGAGTCCGCAACGTGATGCGCGGAAGACCGAGTGATTTGGTCCCTAGTTTACATCTGGTCCCCAGTTTGGTGCATTTGGTCCCCAATCCGTTCCACTTAGCCGATAATGAAATGGAAATCATCCAACGGTTAATTTTTGGAATGGAAATCATCCAACTGAAATCGCAACAACCTGTTTTGAGATTTATCCGACAAGTAGAACGGATTGGGGACCAAATGCAACAATGTTTTTGAGATTTCGGATATGATAACCAAAATCTAAAAAAACCCATTTTGGGGTTTAGGGGTTAACCCTTAAACGCCCATGGGGTCCAAACCGGGCAGCCCATAATTGGATCACAACATCTTTTGGACTTGGGCATCATGAATAGTGCACTTTTTGAACTTGGGCATCATGAATGGACCAATCAATGATGAGCTTGCAACCTCCTACAAGGTTATGTACCACCCCAACCTACCTACCACAATCCTTTCAAACCACAAAATCATTCATACAAATTGTGATTTGAATTGTGAAAATTCACTTTTTGAATGCATCAGAAGAAGGTGACCAGTTTGACATCAAAATATAAGTGAAACGTTGAGTACAATGAGAGCTACAGGGAAGATTCTGTTGGAAGGTGACCCCTCGGGTCACCTTGGGCGTTTAAGGGTTAATGGAGTATACTCCTGTTTTGAAGACCAGGATCATTCGTTGTGAACTAGCATATATATAGGGCACAAGTAATGATATGGGACCGGGCAATGTACCTGAGGATGGGCTGTAGAAGAACTTCTTCCAGATGAAGTAAGCACCGACTCCTCCAACAAGGGCAGTAATGAAAGCTGCCTGTACACGTTTGAGATAAGGTGCTTAGTTTTAATCCATTTTCGACAACAGAACAACCATCTCATCATGCAAAGATATTCTCGTACCTTCGCTGTATCGCTTGCCAGCCATGCCGTTGGGTCAATCGAAGTGCTGCATCAGTTTAAATGGTGTGAGACACAAACTCCCCATCAATGACAGAAAAGCTCACCTGCTGCCGGTCAATTCGTTCAACATTTTCATATTCTACTGGACGCACAGACAGTCGTAAAATTCGCCATTGATCATTAGGACGTTCATAAATTAAATCTAGGAATTCAAACTTGTAGAATCTAAGGTTGCATACTCTAATGACGAACCATTTTTACAGAATTACTAACTGGCCGATTTATATCCAGAAACCCAAGTTTGCAACGAGCTGTTTGAAGCGGTAAATAAGTGTAAACAAGCTGGAGTTAAGAGAGACGCACCTGTCGCTAAAGGATCTCCCGCACTGATTTGCCTCCGGAGAAGAGGAGTCGGACGACATCGTTTCCGACGCGAGTGTCCCAGTCTTGTCACTACAAATGGTAATTGCTGATCCCGTGGCCTCACTAGCAGCGAGAACACGAACCAACGACTGGTCAGCCATCGTCTTCGGCATGAAATAAGCCAATGTGAGCGTCACAGCCAGTGGCAATCTCTCGGACAGAGCGACCACCACGATCGTCACAGCAATCGAGAACAATTGTACCGCCTCCTTGATGACCTCGGCTGCCCTTGCAGTGGCAGTTTTGAATGTGATAGCAAAAGATCTGATAATCAACACAACAGATGCTAGCATAAGTCCAACTTCACTGATTAATGTCGCGGCACCATTTGGCCAAACCTGGAGAGGAGTGAGTTCTCCATTGTCGTGACTATTGGAAGCCATCACTTGCCCCAATTCGGTGTTCAGCCCCACTCCGGTCACAAGCATTGTACCTTGACCATCTTGCACTTTACATCCCAAAAGAAGATACGGTTTTGACTTGTCTTTCTTCACTGGCATGCTTTCTCCTGTCATGGCTGATTCGTGTATTGAAAGAGAATGCCCTTCCACGAATACACCATCCGCAGGTACTTGGCCTCCAATTGACAATGGCACGATGTCACCCACTAACAAGTCGAAGATAGAGACCATCTGTCGACGACCAGCTCGTAGAACCTCAAGTTTAATGTTCTCCTTCTCGGCGTTTAAGCTCTGAAAATTTAATCCTTGTTTGTAGTCGCTTGCAGCGGTGACGAAAATCACAAGGAGGACGGCTACTCCAATGCTGGTTCCTTCGTACCAACCCTCCTTCGGTCCCTCGGTCCACATTCCTGTGGCGAGGGAGACAACGGCGCATAACATCAAGATGTTTAACGTCGTGTCTTTGCATGCATCCCGAACAAAAGAGCAGAATCCTTTCGTAACCTTTTTCGGATACGTATTGGAGCCGTAAGCTTCTCGCCTCTTTCGCAACTGCTCCTCATCTTCATCCAGCCCGTGCTCCAAGTCTATATGGAGCTCTCTTGCGAGCCCTTCGACTCCACCCAGCTTCTCCAAATCCGGATACTCGCGGTCTTGCAGCAACTGAACAAGGTCAGTTGGAGCCACTCCATAGCCATCAGGTGCGATGCATCCAGGCGTCAAACGCTTCTTCAAGCCTCTCTGAAGCCGCGTCACCGCACATATTGTGTTCGCGCACACCCTGAACCGCGATCTCGCCCTTCGTTGTAAAGGAAGTCTCCGGAACCTCTTCGTGGCGTTCAATACGAGGTTCGCTTTTCGCCATCTTTTCGAGCTTTCGGATGTTGATGGGCCTGAACCAAATTCGTGCGGCCTAGAAAAGCAACGTCCAGTATCGCTCTCAGAGGAAATCTCATCATCATAGACGGCTCTATCAGCCATCTTTGCATTTCAGTGCTGGTTCTTCAAAAGGACTGCAACTAGTTTTGCTCTGCTAAACACAGAAACGAACATTTAGATTCTCATAGCAGTAGAAACAGATCGTAATGCACAAATTCAGGAGTAATCACCCACAGAGCTCCTTCAACTTGCAACTCAAAAATACGTAACATGCGAAAATCCCTGACTGAACGGTGCACACCCTATTCATGAGAACCTGCTACATAGTAGAAGCACTCCCGCCTCCTGTGTACCTCTCGAAATTCATAGACGTTCTACATAAGCACAATACCTGCGCTCTTCAATATCTGCTAGCAAATGATCGACAGTTGTCGAATGCAGCGCCCTGCGTCCTTGAAACACAACCAGTTGTTGTTCCTCCGAAAGTGAGATCTAGAGCGCAGACTCAAGGGCTCGTTCACTCGTTATCACAGTGGAGAGGAAGGGTGCTCCTACGCACTGAGAGCAGAAAACCACTTTCAGAGCAGAGGCTGAGAAAGCTTTAATTTTGATGGGACGGCAACTCTTCAGTGGACGGTGGTTGCCGACTTCGACAATACGGGACTACGGCAGCCGCATTCAGCAGTATACGTGTACTAAATCAAGGGATCAGTAGTTCACTACGGCTTAAAATATGCGAAGATCCCCAGACAATCCCTCAGATTGTCGGAGAATCCCTCAGAGTGAAAGAATTTCTGAGAAGGGTCGAGCTGACACAGCCTGTCGAGGTGTCGACTCACCGCCATTCCAGACTGGCAATTTTGAACCCAGAGGTAACAAATGCAACATATCATAATGACCAAATAGCTCAGTAGATTGAGAGTATAGAAAAGAACCCATGAAAATTACATAAAATTTACTATCCTCAGAAATCTGTAAGGAGAAAGTTGCGTTCAGAGTTCATAGAATATGCTATGAATACAAGGATTTTAGAACGTAAGCCCAGTCAGACTTCAAAATCATCCCGGGAATCCGGAGGTCACGAAGGTTGCTTCGAGGAAGCACATGGCGAGTAGAAGATGTTCGAGGAAGCTTTCTCTCGCTTGGAGATGCCCAGCACGTATTGGAGCCCGCTCCTTGGAGCCAGGGATGGCGTGCGGGGAAATTCACCCCGACTGCGCCCCCTTGGCAGCCAGATAATCCACGAGTATTTCAAATTTAGGACGCAGTCAGGTGGTCACTTGAGACATGAGCTAACATACAAAAAGGATTTACAGCAACTTCGTGCGGGCGTTGCAGGAACTTACTGTATCAGACCACGCGTTCAACGATTGGTGCAGGAAGGTTCGTTGCAATGCACTTCCTATGCTCAACAGGCACCACGTAAGGCGAGGTTTGTGAACTGCTGACAGTCGAATAATCCCGAACCGATGAAATATGGTAGGCGGTGCTTGCATATTTGGTTCCTCCCAACATTTGATGCTACCCAGTCTTTCTGCAGCTTGCAATACTTTCAACTCGGTGCTAGCTGTCGAGCTCTCCATCATCATAATTTGCGACTCCAACTCAAATACTTCCAGGAGCCTCTTCATGTTCATTTTCACGGGGGCTGAATCATTGATGTTGGAAATCCGGTTTGAGTTGGAGGAGTTGAAAGCGTGGGCAAGTGGACGATGGGAACTGATTCTCGTCTTCCGGTGGCTTTCCAGTTCCATATTCGATAGATCATATAATCCTCACGAGTGACCGATTGATTCTAATCACCCAGCCAATTGTTTTTCGTACTACATGAGCAAACAAACTTGAATCAATTCTACAGATCAGTTCGCATCTTCCCACAAACTTAAAGAAACAAAAGCTTTTCGTGGGAAGAAGAGAAAGAGTGAAGATGTGGGGATTTATCCACCATGCATCGGCAACGTTTCTCGGACTGTGATCTGCGCAGAGTGGCTATGGTACGACCGGAAACCATTACGCCACGATTAGTAGAAGGGCTTTAGGAGGAATCGGACCGGATGGGTACCGCTAACTCATGAGCTACAAGATTGCGTTCTATAGAAACCAGATTTTAGAGATTTATGCCAACGACTGTCAAAAGCGTGTAAGCAGTATGTCGAAAGTGATGACTTCAGAACAAGGCGAAGCACAGGAGGCTCTTTCACGGCGTTCCAGTTACTACATCAAGAACAAGGCATGGCAGTGTAGTGCCTACGATCTTAACTTCAGCTCTTGGAGGGCATTCCCGACATATCCGGATCCTGAGCTTTTCGAGGAGTATTCCGTCACGGGTCATGGCTGACTCATGTGTGGCGAGCTTAGCTCGTGGTGAACATCAAGTCCTTGACAGGAGATTATGACAGGAGATTAAGGGCCGGTTGAAACACTATGGAGATAGTGTTTCACATAGTGTTTCAACCACATTTCGCACTAGTGACTGCCACCTCTGCTCCACCCCAGAACTCCCAGTGCCTGCTCACCTCACAGACTTCCTTCAAAGTTGTCGTGGCTGGAATCTCGAACGCAAGCAATGAGCATCTTTCTCGAAAAGTGGAAAGTGTACCGGGGCCGGTGTTGGGACTGAACGAGCACCAGGGAGACGTATTCGTGAATAGGGAATGTACACTCTTCATCGGATTTCTAGAGAGTGGCGGCAGGGGTGTGGTGGCATTCGACGGGAGACACATGTGTGATTCCAGATTCATGCTCCTACGACACCTCGCACTACTAATCTTTAACCACTCAGTGACAATAACTAAAAGTAATGAGAACAGTGGAGGGTGTACCTGTTGAGTGAACGGAAGCTGGGCGAGCATTGTATCGGCGAGCTTGGGTTGTTGACTGCAACGAAGTGGCGATGGAAGAATGTGGTCCGAGTGAAGAGATGGCGTGGTGTAAGATATGCGACATGGTGGAACCACCTCCGAATCAAAAGGGTGAAAATCTCTTCAGCTTGTTTAATCCGGCGTTGTTTTCCCTTCAACCGAGCTTTGCTACCCAACTTTACTAGACCGGCGAAAGTGGCCCATTAGCTGCTTGCTTTTGAAAAATGGAGCTTGAGTTGCGTTGGACATATAAGGGGGAATTTCGATATGCGGAAGCCGTAGTGCATGTAAGAAAATTTTGTGCATGTGTAAAGTAAGTGGAAGACTAGAGCAGGTGGAATGAAATCTACCGTAGACAATCTTAACAGAAATAAAGAGCTGAAAGTTTCGAATCAAAGAAAGAGCAGAGATTCCACCTCCGTGTAAATAAGTGTGAATACAGTATAGAAAGAGGGGAGCCCTTTCAAGGAAACCTATCTGCTTTACTTACCTATCTGAGTCCTACAAAAGCAGGCTATCGAACAATCTTTCCTACTGAGAGGATCCCATACCGTAAGTGACATACCAGAAGTGCAACCCAATGACTTGACAGTCAAGGAGGCAACGCACGTTTATCTTTCCCTCCACAACAGAAACAGGTCCATGCCCTCTAAAACACAAGCATGTTCCATGATGCCGAACACAGACAGAGCACAAGCCCCAGCACCTGGTGCCCTTTATTTGCCTGCAAAAATCGAATGCAAGCATCAAGCCTTCGTACTTTCGGAGTGGCTAGAATGCAAAATCAATGCAAGCATCGGGACTTCATACTTTCGGAATGACATTGAATCTTGAACCAGTAGATTCACTCAAAAGAAGAAGCAATACCTTATCATTGAAGAGAGAACTTTTACAATTTGGACGTAGGCTTATAATCTTTCCGGCTGAGCCGAGCCTCAATCGAACCGTGCGGTTCGTCAGTCGGTAGAAAGACATCATTTTCAAACTGCGCAAAACAACGATAAGCTATCAACCATCCAAACATTCGTAAAATCAGAGTTAACTGATCAGAATGAAGCATATTCGGAACATTCAATGAGGCAGGATGCTCCTATACTAATTTTGAAACAGTAAAAAAATTGGGCAGAAGCACCATACCTTGACGCCCACTGTGGGTAAATTGACAGGCAGGAAATGAACATTCGGCAGGCTTAAATGAATTGATTCAATCTCTGGAAATCTGCATACAACTCTTGTCAGTATTGTTGACGTTGTTTAGTAATACCACATTATCAACATTCATTTGATCTTTGCAGTTAAAAACAACGACACATTATGCGAGACCTAATTTTGTTCCAATTCGATGTTTATAGCATTTGCAAGAGGTGGCATTTGCAAAAGTTTACCTTGCAATGACAGCCTTCGCCATCTCGAAAAGCGTGAACTGGACGGAAGGGCTGTACACACCAGAGTGAGCAGGGCCATAGAATGTGTCCAAAAGCGTTGTTTTCACTCCCTCGAAGTGCTTTTGATAACTCGCTGGCTTCCTAGAGTAACTCCAGTTCACGGTGAGCACCGTTGCTAGCATCCGCTCATTCGTATCTGGCAACACTGCGTACTTGTCTCGAACAAATCTTTCAAATCCTGACTGCACAAATCAAACAATGTCAAATCAAAAGCTTGTTCTCTATCATTCGAGAGATGTCAATCAGCGGATGTGAGTGCAGAATGTAACAAAAACGGGTAAGTACGAACCATACTCTAACATGAATTTTCATTTGACAAATGTGGGTGCAGAATGTGATAGAAACGAAACATACACACTCGGTTGTTACTGGGAGTACCTGAGTAGTTTTCAGCACTGTGAAATCGGTGAGCCCAGATAATACTTTCGCACGTCCAGCACCGTCAACAACCACTTCCACAACATGCTTTCCGGTACCAAGCTTGAACCCTGGAAAAGCACCCAAGAAAAAGCATAGAAACACTTAACCTTAACCCAATTTACTTCTATTAAAATTAGAAACCCTTGAGAGTAAGAAGCTTTTAAAAATTCCAGATTAAGAAAAAAAAAAAAACAGGGCTATACCATGATCGTGCTCGACACCACCCACAGAAACTCGCTCCCATTGCTTCTCAACTACCACAACTCTAGCGCCAGTCACGATCTGATCACACGAAAAACCACCACCCAAAACAAAATTTCAAAAACATCCCATCATTACAAAGTCCAAAACTGCTACGTTGGGATCAGTGCGGACGAGTCAGAGCTCAACTTGCAATCAACTCCCATCGTTGTTTGTTTTTTTAAAGAGGTAATTTTGTTTTGTCGAAGGTGGAATTACGGTACGTACCTTGGGATAAGTGCGGACGAAGTGCTGGCCCACATAAACAGCAAAATCTTCAGCCGAAAGCTCCTCGGTGCACTCCTTAGCCAGAGCGTACACCTGCCCGCCATCATCATCAAACCCGAGTTCAATCGATCGATCGATAGAGGAAAAAAAAACAATCAAAAGAGGAAGGAGGAGAGTGCCAGACCGTGTTTTTAATGGAGTCAGTGGCGACGATGTTGGAGTTATCGCCGTCAGTGAAGGCAGGCAAGACGTGCGAGGTAATAGATATCGAAACGCTCCATTCCACAAAGCGGTGCTGGTGCTGGCCACGCCACAAGCGAGCTACTCGCACTTTCGCCTTGCCGTGCTGGTGCTGGAGAGTAAGACCGGCCTCCATCGCAACAACAACAAGACACAGGAAATAAAACAGAGCAGAGCAGGAGAAAACAAATGGGTCTTCGAGGAAAGGGTAGCTTGTACGACGGATTTGTTTGAGGAAGGGTAGCCCAGCAAATCTATTTGTTGATTGGGTGTGAGAGTGAGAGACAGAGGAGTACGGTATGTAAGCTTATGCTAAATTGAAAGGGATGCGAGGTGGGGGTGGGGGGGGAATCGAGATGGGTTGTGCTGATCGGGAAGGAATGAATGCGGCATCTGGTGTTGTGCAGAGTGTATCGTTATGGCTGCGATGAGTCAGGGAAGTGGGACGTGCGATGCGATGAAAGTGAAGTTGCGGGAATTACGATCCTTTCCCTGCTGATCTGGAGATTCTATCGATCGATCGTTCGTTCGTTGCCGTGTGAAGAGAGCTGCTTCTCATCCACTGCGTCCTTTGCGGCGATGTCAGAGCACTACAGTACCCATAGCCGCTACCTGGAAGGGGGAAATTCTTACCGTGTTACTTTTGCTCAAACCTAACTACCGTATCTTCGTATCTTTCCTTCAGAAATAATTTGCTACGCTTTGATCTCAAAGGTAGGTTTGCATGGGACGCTTTCCATGGAGAGTGAGGCCGTACGTGTGGCCAAAAAATGTTATCGATGTGATTGATTCATTTCTTTGTAGTTCAATAAGTGAACCAATGATGTTCATAGGAATCTTGCCCGGTTTGATGAAAAGCCGTCCCTTCGTGGTATGAGATTGTACAAGACGAGATTGAATTGGCAACAATTTTAGCCTTTGGGAAAAGTTACCTATATCCTATGCTACTGTAAGTGTGTTTTTGACGAAGACCCCAATAGGATTTCGCTGTAAAAATCAAAGTTTTTTAATGGAAGATTCTATTGAAAAACTGCTGAAGTTGAGTGGCCCAAAACAATCTCTAAATGACCTTGAAGTCAACGTGCGTATGTTTTCAACTTAATTTTGGGATCTTGTCCAAGTTTAGTCTGCCTACCACGTTTTAGTAATTCTAACCGCCAACATCTTGAGGTATATCAAGTCAATTTTTAGAGAAAAACATCACTATTGTTCTAAGCCAAAACTACTCATTTCTACTTCGAGGATCGATAATATTTTATACAAATAGGATGGCCCAAACTATGTGTTTTCTAGACATTGTTTTTTGTATAGAAAAACGAAGAAACTGTTGTTGTTGTTTGGCTAGGTAATCAAGTCATCACATTGTATTGATCCAAGAAAAAACATGGGGGCCCTTCATTGGACAAACTGTAGTGGCTCATACAAAAAAAGTTTGGACGGACACATGGGCTCCACACCCCTGCTTCATTTTCATTGGAGGAACTGCGTATCCTTATTCCTTCCAGGCCACCCTCCCCTTTCTTCATCACAATGTTCTGCCACGTGGCATGCCACGTTGGCACCTCCAAGCCAATTAACTAACGTTCCTTTCAGTTGTAACTAACATCTTCTTTGGTGGGGCCTCATGGATGACATGCCAATCCTTCAATTGCTGTTTTGGAGCCACTAAAAGTTGATTGGGCTGATTAAAATTTGTCACTTGCACACATAAGGTAAGGGGGTGTCTTACTCTATGGACCAAGTGTAGTGACCAAGAAATATTTAATTCTTTTCGTGGTCATGGCTCTTCGTCAAGAGCAGTGACGACGAAAAATTGAGAACAGAATGTTTTGGTCATTCTTTGTAGTGTAAAGTGGATTTAGACTGGGAAAAGTTTAAGTTCAATTTTCTGATATCAATCATTGTCATTTTTAAAATTTCTATCTCCCGTTTTTTCTCCTTTCTTGTAAATAAGTGAGGACTAGCCAATTAATGAATTTTGAGTTTCATGATCTTCTTGATTGTGGTTGATTTGAGGTATTTACTTTGACTCAACTATAATCTGGGAGACGATGAAATCATTATCTACTTGGAAATACTAAGCATTTTTGAAAACCTCAAAGTTAGTGATCATTCTGCTTTTTTCAAGGTAGTGTGAAGCCAAATTGAACCAAGAGCACTTCACTCTCCAATCACAAAATTTAAGAATTTTATGGTCGTGGCTCTCGGTCCATTGTGTTTGTAAAGTATGTAGAAATTTGGATCAATTGAAATAATGGATTAAGATTTATCTTGAGATAGAAATGAACTTAGAAGTGGAACACATATGTCTACTCAAAATTCTTTAGTAAAGAATGTAGACTATAAGCACGTTGGAAATTAGGCACCACAAGCCTTGGCTTGGTGGTTGCGGCTCATGTCCGTAAATGACAAGGTTGGGTAAGCGGCAACTCCCTACTAGAGGGTCTCCTGATCTAGGAGGACCCGACCCGAGAAGGGCGGGAGCCCGACTAGGTAAGGGCATGACCACGCGAGAGCCTGCTGGAGAGAGGCCTGGCACGATATAAAAACCAATATTAACCATGCATGGAGCTGAATAGTCTCATAGAGAATTCACCACTACATATGCAGTGTGAGTAGAGGGAAAGAGTAAAGCCTAAGTGGCTTAAGATACTCAATCTTGGATCTTTAAAGCCACTTTGGATCTACTTGTCCTCTCTATATAAAGCTCATAAGCACTAGTGATTCCATGTGAGGCCTTCAAAAATCACATCTCTTTCTAAATAAGAGGAGTTGATCGTGTAAGGGGACTTTCAATCAAGAGGGCGTTACATTTCTATTATCCATGCTTGTGTCATGCCCACCTCTATACTCCATCCAATCATGGTATGAGTTTTTAGAACCTCACTCAATGGATTCCTCAAAGCCCTTTGGGAGGATAGCATGTCACGTAGTCCTAAGACACTATTGGCTAGGTAAAAACTATCATATAGTGTTTTTTTCTTTTCTTTTTTAAAACAATCAATATATTATCAGTTGGTATAATGCATCTATACTATAGCAGAGACTCTGATTAAAGAAACAATCGCAACTTCAACCCGTCTCAGTGATACATAATATCTTCCAAAAGGGCCTCAAAAAAACTCACTACAACTAGGCCTAATAACCCTCTACCATAGTTGGGTGCACTATGGTGGTGAGCATCACCCTCACATGACAACTAGAATAAAGAAATGCAAACCTAAAAGAGAGAAATAAGTGTGAAATAATCATTATGCAAACCTATAAGGAAGAAAGAAAGAAGTGTGAAATAATCATTATGCAATTATATACATGTTCCAGTAGGTACAGGATTTTGGATTTTGGATTTTGAAGAGGTTCTATTTCCAAAATTTCATGTAAGGAATCTCGGCCTGAAAAGCACAACATTCCCTTTTAAGTAGAAGTGGAATTTTTTTTCGTCAGTTTAACACAATGGTGAATTGATTCAACACAATATTCATATGAAATGTAAAAATATTCCTAATTTGTGTCAATGAAAAAGATAAACTAGGAGCTGATTATTAAACACTTGATACAAATTTCAAATGCTGCAGATCTGTAATTCTCATTGTAAGAACTTATTCTGGAATAATACGGATATATAATGCCAACATTTATTACTGGAACTATGAATATCTTGAATTTTGAATTATTAGCTAACTTGAATTATACTCATACCTAGATCAAAATTTTATAATTCAATGAAATTTATTCAATCCGAAACCACGGATTTTAGGATCTTGATTAAGCCACTTGAACTTAGTTTATCATATAAATCGTATCTCCAAATTTAAATACTCAAATAAAAATAATTTGTTGTAACCGCATAAAAACTTAGATGAAATTGAGTTTAGAATAATTTAAGTGAGTTAAATATAGTTAACTCATGGGTAAATTCTAAGTTCACTCAAAGTTTGACATAACCGATTTAAAATTTTTAATTACGTAGACGAAATGGACGATGTCCTAAAACATCAGATGATAGATTTATGTAAAAGTTTGGAATTTAAAAAAATTCACATGCGAGAAATGACATATGAAGATTTGAATTTCATTTATGTATGCCTTAACCCCTAAAGGTCTGAGCGTGCCGTGGCGACCAGTAGAATACGGTGTATTTTGGTTGTATTTGGAGTGAATGCACACCTTTAATGGGTTTGAGTTCAAAGAAGAAGTTGAGATTTAAATTAATGCGGTTCTAGTGAGCTATTACGATTCCAGTTTAGAGTTTCTTGTTGGTAGCAAATCCTAATTATACGGCAACGTACATACTATCCCCAAGGGACTTTTAAGGGTTAAAAAGTATATCTAACTTGCTTTAACAAGTAGGTTGCCTTACTATGTAAGAGATTGGCACATTGTAAAGAAAAACTGATATGAAAGCTTGAAGCTTGAAAGGCTTATTAGAAATCAGATGGAGACTTTGGGAACATAAATTGGCTACAAAAGCATCTCGAGAACATAAACTCATATTGAAGTAAAAATAAGTACTCAAATTGTGTGCAATGTCAAATAATTAATGTGAGCAACTTAGATACACTATTTGGTCTATATTTTTTCAAAAATTTGACATATATAAATATAAAATTTGATGTATTATTATATATTTAATTATTTAAGATAATACATTTTATTTTATTGAGGTAATATTTAAACCCTAAAATCCTTGATGTATAAAAGAACATGTAATGAGAAATAAAAAATATGATTGATGTATAAAATCAAATACGTACAAATTTAAGATTGGTTCAAATCTAGGTGTAGGATGTGATTTTTGCAAGTAGAGATGATTTGTTTTTCATAATAATAAAAAAAAAGGGATGGAAGAAAAGGGGATAAGTGTAAGAGACGTCAACAAATCGATTAAAGATGAACATTTGCTAAAAGTAATGTACAAATTTATTTAATTCTATGTACAATTTAATTTGTTGATTTAGTGGATTAAAAATTGTTCAAGTTTGTACACTGACTTTGTGGGTTTGTGCAACAAAAATAAACAAACCACAAAATTTACAGTATCCAAAAAATAATGGTAATATGTAATTCACGTCGAAAAATATATTAACGTGCAAAAAGTTTATTTCAAATTTAAAAAGCTCAAGTAAATGGAGTTTGAGTTCCTCTAAATGGTAAAAGTGTTACTTATAAGTACAGCTGTATTAAAATTACAATTTAAGAAAATGTGGAGTATGTTGGATAACTTATGATCTTGGAGCAAAAGTATGATAACTGGAAGCAAGGATCCATGATGCAGGGCGAATAAGACGGTACTTAGTAAACTAGTGGTGCCTCTTTCTAGGAAACTTTTGGTTCAAGATATTCGTTTAGAGATTGCTTTTACCTCGATGCAAATGGAATAAGATACGTAAGAGAGAAGAGTCTGGTAACTATACGTATGAAGAACACACATTTGTTTGCACATTAGAATTATCAGTGCCTGATGATGTGGTGAATGATATGGTAGGGAACGCCATGAGTCATGCGACTGGTTTTTCATCCATGTAGATCATGATTCGTATCTATGTGTAAGAGATGTGCGTTTGTTTGGTAGGGTAGAATATATTAGAGTGATTGAAATGTTGGTTATTATTTACGGCCTTCGAATTATTATATAATCTGTATATTTTGTTAATGTCTATGTTTCAGGTTGACTTTATTGTACTTCGAGAGGTTGTACACTTCGAATCCTGGTGATGTGTAATATACGAATCATGTGGTCACCTCAAACCGAGATAATCAATGGTTGAATAAAATTCCAAAATAATCCACCATTATTTTTCACATTCTAAGTTAATCAAAAATCCTAGTAATGGGCTGCACACTGTGGTTCAAGTAGGAGCAACACAAAAGTTTGAACATGCTCTTTCCTGAGCACGCAAAAGAATTATGTATTCACCGGTCTTGATAATCAAACAAAATGTTACTAGTAGTTATTTTGTTTTGCTTATGTATTTTAATTGGAGTTTAACTTGGTATTGATTAACATCTAACATTGGCTTTGACTTATATCTTGTTTTGTAGGACATGTTAAAAGTTTTAATTTTAAAAAATCTCGACACATGTAAGAGTAAAAATATATATAAACAATACTATGAGTATTGTTTAATAGTGATTTTTTATCCTTTAGATTGAGATATCAAATACTAATTTCTTGAAACATTGAGGTATAAAAGGACTTTATTTATATTCAATATATTTGGATTCATGAGTAAAATTTTACCTATTAGAAGTTAGTATACTCAACGTTTCACCTAATTAATTTGTTTTTGCTTTGATTCTTTTAAATTCACTTTAAGTCACTTACCTTTTAATTATATTCTGGTATCAATATTTTATTTGAACATTGAAATTAAATTCATTTTAGAATACATTATCAAAATTTTCAAATTACTCTAATGTTTACTCAATGTCCTAAAACTGTAATTCCAAAGTGACAAGAGGTTTCACTTTTATGTTGTCATGAATTACTGAATATGAAACTTAAGGCTCACACCTTTTTAATCTACTTCCAACATCGTTTTAATATGTTTCAACATTGAGTGCTTCAAAAGCACAAGTGGCTCGGCACCACTGGTACTTATGGTATATAAACGAGGTTCGAACTCATTGGTCAGACATTCACCAGAACCTGTGCTGGCTTTCTTAGATTTGAAAACTATTAATTCTATATTTTTTTGAAAAAGTTTAAGAGTCCTAAATATAGATACAACCTCATCCATACCTATGGTGCATTGCACAATTCCAAAACTTTCTCATCGTTCCCTATCACATATGTTACTTTCCAAGTGCTTGTGTTCCTCTCTCCTCTCTTTCATTGTGACGTCTAAAACAACTTTCATATAAGCCTTATAGAGGTTTCTCCGTGCACGCCTAGAGAGCGGGCAACAACTGATTTTGAGTGTGCCTCAAAGATGAATAGCTTTCCCTACCTCAACGATGACCCTCCCCTTGTATTAAACCCGCAATAGTTTTGTGTTGTTTATAGTGAACTGGTGACTATGCTTTGATGTTGCCGCCCAACACTAATCAACTTGATGTTGAGGAAAAAATTTAAATTTAAATTTTTCTTCTTTCATTCTAGTGTGTCTTGTATCTGTGTGGTATTTATGTACTTTACTAGAAACAGGAAACAAATTAGAGAACATTATTATGATTGCATCACAAATTTTTCATATACATATGTTTTTTTTAGTGCTTTTGACATGCTTGAAATATTCAAGATGTAAGTGTTTGTGAGTACAAAATTAGTTGTGCATACATCGTGAAGTATAAGTACGTATTTGAAATTCAAAGTAAAGAGAAGATTCTCATACTCTAATAACCATGCTTTAGTGATTGCATGTGAAAACTCTCATTGTTCAGTGTGCATTTACACATGCACATTGATTACTTATCACCAGAATTTCCATCTTGTGTAAAAATTTATCGGTAATGGAGAAACTATACATCCATAAGTGCACTTCTTGGAATGAATTTTTAAAGGTGCAATGGTGCAGAGGGCTTGAAGGAGAACGTGCATGAGTCAATTGACGAATAAGATATGCAAAAATGATTTTCTTCGAAGGAAAAGAAAACAGAAAATTCAATGAGGTTCTCCACGAGTATCCATCGGTTCAAACTCTTACATCTTGAACATTTCAATGATAGTTTAACCAACAAATACTTTATTCAAAACTTCAATTGCACAAAAGCAAGTTATTTCTACTGAGGGACATCTTGCAGGATTGCTAATACGACTTATTCCTACTAGAAAAAGACTCCCCCACAAATAAATATACCATCAATGTATAAGTATGACCAAGAAAAGGAAACTTCTGCTACAAAATTCGGTGTTAGAAATGTGGGATGTAAGCTTACTCCATGCCACTTCAAAACTCGATTGCTGGAAGAATTTCCAAGTTTGGGTCGTTTCTCACCATACTCGGAGCATTCTTCAGAGCCTCGTCGATAACATCCACTGTTACAGTAATTGAAATGTATTTAGAAAACATCGTAATTTCCCAATGATCTTTGAGAATACGAAGCAAGTGTAAATGTCTCGTACGAAAGAGGAAAATAGTTATTTCGATTCAACTTGATAGGAAAGAGTCAAGAATACCATAGAATGCTACGTTTTGAGCTCATTCTATTGATCAACTCACTTGGATTGCGGCGATGGTAATGAACCCAAAAAGCAACGCCGACTGCTCCTCCAGTTATGGCCAAGAGAGTGATTGCAACCTGTAAAGCACAATCATACCAGGTGCAAATTATGAAACAAGTAAACTTCAGAATGGCATGCTCCAACAACAGACAATCGAGTCAGCGAGTTCACCATGAATGTCTTTCCTGCTACTGGATCAGCCACCACGGAGCATCTGCATAAATTCCAAATTTTCAAACCAAGACGATTTCTACTCTCCAGATCGAAACCTCAGTTCATTGAAAGGCAGTTCATCATAAAAACAACAGAAAACTGCGACTCAAAACATCAAACATGTATTGTCGTGAACTTTGGAGGAGTGGACATACCCGTAGTCGGTCTGCCCGAAGGCAAACTTGACGTCTGTCCAGCAGAGGACAAAGACAACAGAGAGAATCTATGCACGAGCAGCAACCGCAGTTAGGAGCTGAAATGCAGACTGAGGAGCCTAATCAAGCTATGGACATAATTATTCAGTCATTCACAAGCAAGCTACATCTTTTATTAGATAATGATATTTGATATTTCAATTAGGCCTCTCAAACTACAAGAAATAGCCATGGCTGAGTACAGTGAGCAGATGGTATCATCTATGGAAACGCTTGAATACTCGATCGGCATGACGTGAATACCCGACATGACAAAATGGCACCGAGGTTTTTCTTCAGAGACTCTGTACAAAATCATGTGCATAATTTTAATTCGAGGATCTTGTCACCTTCTCGAGAGCTTCTTCAGAAAAATATGGGAGCGCACCGTCAAATCAGTAAAAGACAGTATGACTGTTTGTGAGACTGGTCAGTTGCCAGAGAATTGATGATTCTTTGTCGGCACTTACCCGAAGCAGCGAACCGATCGTTTCCTTCTTATCGTTGTCGTGCTTGAAAGCAGTGGTGGGCAAGGAGTTCTCCGTATGAGTAGCTTCTCTCATGGCCAGGCGCCGTCGCTCTCCAGCCACAACGTCCGCACCGGCGCCATCTTCCTGCAGTCCATAGTCCTTCGGCATGACGAGGTCCTGATTCCCGACAAGGGTGTCGATGCCGATCCCATTCTGATGAACTCTCGGCTCCTTCGGCATGACAAGGTCCTGATTGCCGTCAAGGGTGGCGATGCCGATCCCACTTTGATGAACTCTCGGCTCCTTCGGCATGACGGGGTCTTGATTTCCGTCAAGGGTGTCGATGCCGATCCCATTCTGATGAACTCTCGGCTCCTTCGGCATGACGAGGTCTTGATTCCCGTCAAGGGTGTCGATGCCGATCCCATTTTGATGAACTCTCGGCTCCTTCGGCATGACGAGGTCCTGATTCCCGCGAACCGTGTCGATGTTGATCCCGTCCTGATGAACTCTCGCCCAACTCTTAGACGTGATCGCCGCTTTGCCCATACCGTCCATTGTCACTGTATCTTAGCAAGGAAAATGACAACACTGTCTCACTCTCACTATTGCCTTGCACAGACAGGAAGACTGGCAAGTGTCAAAATTCTTCGCATACTATTTCCAATCCCGACAACTGGCAATACCAGCAAGCTAATGGCGGAAGAAGAAACAACTAATATTGACAAGTTTGACGGTACTGGGACGAGCAAGTGAACAATGCGAAGAAGAGAAGGGGGTATAGAGAATTGAGGGCTGCAGGTTTGTATAAACTTGCAGGAAAAGGAGCAGTGGCTGTGACAGGAGACCAGTAGAAGCCCCTTTGTATCGGAGCCTTTGTATCGGAGCCTTTGTACCGGAGCCTTTGTGAGCCGCGTTCTTCGACACAGACAATTCCTGGTCACTCACTGTACTGTACTCGGACCCCGGGTTCGGGGAGCTTTTGACTTTTACTACCTAATAACCGCATTTCCCATTCCCAATCGGTGTTTCACATATCTCTTCCGGCAATTTCCTTATTTTACACTGAGAATAGAAATTTATTTGTGATTCTCATTGGTTTTTAGCCGATGCTTTCATGAATGTACCGGCCAGTGAGCTAAATCCATCGGTTGATAATACACTAGTCGTCAGTTCTTCTCGATCATTGTTTGGACCGGGCTCGCGCGTCAACAACGGCATAAGGGGCCTAACACACTTCGTAAGGTGTTTAAAGTCCCAATCTCACATGGCCATTGCTAAGAGCATACATTAACCCTTAAATGCCCACGGGGTGTGAAACGGGCAGCCCAAAATTGGATCACAGCATCTTTTGGACTTGGGCATCATGAATAGTGCACTTTTTGAACAAGGGCATCATGAATGCACCAATCAATGATGAGCTTGCAACCTCCTACAAGGTTATGTACAACCCCAACCTCGCTACCACAATCCTTTCAAAGCACAAAATCACTCATACAAATTGTGATTTGAATTGTAAAATTTCACTTTTTGAATGCATCACAAGAAGGTGACGAGTTTGACATCAAAATATAAGTGAAAAGTTGAGTACAATGAGAGCTACAGAGAAGATTCTGTTGGAAGGTGACCTCTCGGGTCACCTTGGGCGTTCAAGGGTTAAAACTTTAACACCTTCATAATTTTAGGAGAAATCCCTTTGTTTGGGGAGGTGTCATCAATGAGGCTTGGAAAAGTGTTTTGAATAGTAGTCACGATTACATAATGGCTCCTTAACCCCTAAACGTCCAGGAAGCGGATTGTGCTTTTTGCCATTTTGGGCAGGTTAGATGAAGGGTCTAATCTTCATATTTTAGGCTGTAATTTGGAAGGGATGTGGACAAATGTACATACTTTGTGTGGTAAAAATTGCAAAGCCAAATTCAGAAATGAAAGATTTTTACACCACATTTTAGATTTGGAGTCAACTTTGGGCAGGACGGGCTGGTTGCTTCGCCAATGAACAAAGTGGGTGTCAGATGGGGCAGTAGCTCGGGCAACAAAGGTGATTTGTATGAGGGCAGGGGGTTTAGAATGGGTTTGGCACTACCCCTGAGCTTTGCAATGAAGTAAATACTGACAAAAAAGGGTTTTAGCCACCAGTAGCATCAAAGTAGCTCCCTCCTTTTGAGCTTTCCACCGCAGCATCTCCCAAATTATCATTGAATGTGGAAGCATGTGCAACGGATTTCTCTAGTTTTATATGAATAGAATTGATTATACAGTCAGGCTATTTATAATTCTGACACCATGGATGTGAGGGACCCGTTGAAGTGAGAGGGGGTCTCCACTATTTCTAAGTGCCCAGTCATTTTTCCTAATACATATATTTGGGTTTTCTTTCAAAATTTCTCACTATTAGAGATTTTGAAATTTTCGAAAAAAAATTTCACCCAATTTTTAGATTCATTTGAAACTACATTTTCACCGTTGGAATTTGCAAGAAAGTAGTTTCGATGGTAGAATTCCACACCACCCCCCCATTTCCATCAAGAAGTGCACTTCTAGACCACATTGTACAAAAGAAATTGCATGAAGCACCTAAAAGTTGAATGAGCCTCTAATTTTTTGCATGGAGGTGCCCAACTTAGTTACCTACATGGAAAAAAATATGAGCAAAATGTTTGGGGTAACAATCCTCAATCCTCCCTTTGCACCATTTAGACTATGCCTTTCGGGCATGGCCAAAAAAAACTTTTCAGTCAACTTCAAACGTTATAATCTCACAAATGACAAAGATCCAACGGTTGAAAATTGACAAAGTGGTAGTGCAAGTAGTTAGCTTTAAGATCTTACGGTTGAAAATACCAAAAAAGGAAAAACAAATTGAAACATACATCGGCATCCACAAGGTGGTCAAAAATCACAGTTTTTGGACTTTGAGGGTCTCAAAACATCAAGGACGTTTAGGGGTTAAAGGCCCCATTAGTTAGTGTTCAAAACTTGGAAATATTTCTAATTGTGGTGTTTCTTTGACAATTGCCTACCAATAATCAATTATCTTTCGTCCTCCCAAATATTAGCTAATATATTTTTATCTTCCATGTTTAAGAGTTTGTCATGTAGGCATCCATGTAGGATTGGTAATTAATAAAGAATGTAGGTGGGAACACACACTCTTTTAAGGAGATAAGACCACCTTCTAACACGGCCTCTAAGGCCAAGTGCAAATGTACCTTAAGGGTCCTTTTACACTATGGACAAAGAGCCATGACCAATAAAATTAAAATCATTTACATGGTCATGGCTCTTGGCCAAGAACTGTGATCATGATAATTCAAAAATGGATTTTTGAGTGGCTTGGTCACTCTTGTAGTGTAAAGTGGATTCGGACCGGGAGAATTTTTAAGCTCAATTTTCTAGTATAAATCCTCATCATTCTCCCTCTTCCCCTCCTCTTCATTTAAATAATTGAACACTGGCCAATCAATGACATTTGAGCCTCATGGTCTTCTCGATTGTAATTGAGTCGAGGTATTTGCTTCAACTCAACTATAATCAAGGAGACCATGAAAAAATTATCCACTATGCAAAATTCAGCATATTTTGGGGACCTCAAAGTTAGTGGTCATTCTCCTTTTTTTGAGGTAGTGTGAAACCAAATGGGACCAAGAGCACTTTACTCAATTACTCTCCAATCACAAATTTAAGAAGGCCATGGTCAATCTTCATGGTCCATAGTGTAAATCGACCCTACCAGACCCTACCACACCAGGCCGCTTCATAAGGGGTCTAACACACCACCTACACATAGGGTTTGTTTGTTTAGAAACTGATCATGTTCCGGTTCAATGTGGAAGTCTCATTGAATCAAGATTTTTGTTCAAGTGTGGATGTCTCGCTAAACAAGGATTTTTTTGTTTGTTTAGAAATCGTAATGCACATTACATAAAACTTTAACCTTATTTTAAGGACCCGTTTCCATTGCTTCTGCACCACCACAGAAACCAAAATGGTAACCAGAAGTGTTATTGTTATAAAACACCATAAATCTCCACTTTTGCTACATAGGTACATGATGTATTGTTCTTCAATTGATAACACATGAATTGTTTAAAAAAAAAAAAAAAAAAAAAAGTGTGTGTATGTATGTATGTATGTATGTATGTATGTATGTATGTATGTATGTATGTATGTATGTATGTATGTATGTATGTATGTATGTATGTATGTATGTATGTATGTATGTATGTATGTATGTATGTATGTATGTATGTATGTATGTATGTATGTAAAAACAATGACCTTGCTAACCAATATTTTCTGACCAATATTATTATGTCAGAAACTATGCTCCATTGATTCTTATTTGATCCCTGAACATCCCAAATGATGGGTGGAGAGTGGAAACTTTAAAGAATATCAATTCCAATGGGAAGTTTGTTTTTGATGAAAATTGAATATATATATATATATATATATATGATCCCAGATCAAGTGTAGGTTTAGTGGGTGAAGTTGAAGATTCTTCAAACATGATAAGAATTTATAGTATGCATTTTGTGAAAGCAAAAGTTGTTTTCCGCTTGTGATACATGGGGCATGTGTTGACATTGCTAGCCCATATTTCTTGATGAATTGAGATGTTGCTGCGTGGTGACCTTCACTATGCAGCAGCATTAGTTAATTAACCCCTAAAGGCCCTTGATACAAAATTGTCTAAATTATCACAAAGGACCCTCTTCTACTTCAGGCCCAAAAAAACTCAATCTAAGCATTCATTAGAAGATCCAACCGTAGGATCTTGAAGTGAACTTGACCCTATACTCATATGTCGAATTTGAGCCGTTAGTTTTTTTCCAATTTTGAGATTATAAAGGTCAAAGTTAGCTGACTTTTTTTCCTGCGGAAACCCGAAAAAGCCATTTCGGCTTTCTTGGGCCTTTAGGGGTTAACCTAGGTCCTCTGATGACACATAGGCCACTTAAGGGGATGCCACATGGACTCCATGAGTACACTTTATTTTATGAAATTTTATTCTTTGAGGCTAGCCCCAGCCCTCTTGTACTTGCTGAGGGGAGGGAGGAGCTACAAATAATATGGGATAAATATGCTAATCCAAGACCCCTTGCCCCCAAGACCTCCTATCCCAAGACCCCCTACTCCCAAGACCCCGTGCTCCCAAGTCCCGCCGCCCCAAGACCCCCCGGCCCCAAGACTCTTTCAGCTAGACCCTCCCATACCCCTCTTCTCCGATTTTTAAGCCGCGATTTGCGGCCCGCATTCTAAGGGCTGTTTTGAGATTTTGGGACATAGTCACACATTCACCAGTACATATGCTCGCGATCTTGAGTTTGAAAACTATTGATTTTATGTTTTTTTTTTTTTTTTTTTTTTTTTTTTTTTTTTTTTTTTTTTTTTTTTTTTGTTTTTAGTTAAGAGTCCTAAACATGAATACAACCCCATCCACACCTGCAATGCATGTCCTCCAATTGGACAACTCCAAAACTTCCTCATCTCTCGAAGCGCTTGTGTTCCCCTCTCCTCTCTTTCATCATGACGTCCAAATCAACTTTTGTAAAGACCACAGAGAGGTTTCACTGTACACGCATAGAGAGCGGGCAATAACCAATTTTGAGTGCCCTGTTGCTTGATAGCATTCTCTACTTGAGGAATGGCCCTCCTCCCTCCGGGTTTACCCGCAACAGTTGCATTTCCAGGTGTTGTTTTCACTTGATTGGCAACTATGCTCTAATGCTGTTGCTCAACACTGTACATTAGATACAAGTGATACGACTCACATTTTGATTTCAACTGCTTCTTTTTCTAGAATAATAGGGCCCTTGGACAATGACTGACTCTACAAATATTCGTAAACAAATTTAATAAGAATATGATAATTAGAGGCCATTCAAAATTTGAATTCTACCAAAAATTCGAATTCTATCAAGTTGAATTCTATCACTTTAATCAATTTGATGCTGAGGAACAACTTTAATTTTAATTCTTTTATCTTTTCATTTTAGTGTGCCTTGTATCTTTGTGATGTCGATGTAAATTACTACACGGAAACCAGATTACAAAAATAATTTATAGTTGCATCACAAATCTTTCATGTACATAGGTTTTCTTTAGTGCTTCTGACACGCTTGAAATATTCCAGGTGTAGGTGTTTGTGAGTACAAAAGTAGATGTCAATCACATACATCTTGAAGTATAAATACATAGTAGAAATTTGAAGTAAAGAGAAGATTCTCGTACTCTAGTAACTTTGCTTTAGTGTGGAAACTTTAGGCATGTAAAAACTCTCACTGTTTTGTGTGCTTATACACATGCACATTGATTACTTATCACCTAAAATTCTTCCCGTGTAAAAGTATACCGGTACTAAAGCAACAGACTATAAATTCATAAGTGCACATCCTGGGATGAATTTTGAAAGGTACAATGGTGCAGAGGGCTTGAAGTAGAACGTGCATAAGTCAGTTGACGAATAAGTCTGCAGAAGTCGATATCACAGAAGAAAATGATCTTCTTCAAAGAAAACGGAACATTCAATGAGGTTATACACAAGTATCCATCATGTTCAAGCTCTTACAACTTGAACATTTCGATGATAGTTTAACCAACAATAACTTTACTCAAAACTTCCATTCCACACGAGCAAGTTTTTCCTGCTGAGGAACATCTGGCTTGGTTGCTAATACAACTTATTCCTACTTGCAAAACACTCCCCCACATACAAGTTTACCATTAATGTATAAGTATGACCAAGAAAAGGAAACTTCTGCTACATACTTCGGTATTAGACATGTGGGATGTAAGCTTACTCCATGCCACTTCAAAACTCGATTGCTGGAAGAATTTCCAAGTTTGGGTCGTTTCTCACCATACTCGGAGCATTCTTCAGAGCCTCGTCGATAACATCCACTGTTACAGTAATTGTAATGAATTTAGAATTTAACATCGTAATTTCCCAATGATGTTATATCTACCAATTATTTCCCAATGAGTATATGTCTACGATAGTGAAAGAAGTCATTTCGATTCAACTTACATAGGAAAGAGTCAAGAAGACCATAGAATGCTATGTTTTGAGCTGACTGCCTGACTCTATCAACTTACTTGGATTGCGGCGATGCGAACCAACCCAAAAAGCAACGCCGACTGCTCCTCCAATTATGGCCAAGAGAGTGATCGCAACCTATGAAGCACAATCATACCAGGTGCACATTAGGAAAACAAAATAAACTTCAGAATGGCATGCTCCAACAACAGACAATTGAGTCAGCAAGTTCACCATGAGTGAATTGCTCGATGTCTTCTCTGCAACTGGATCAGCCACCACGGTGCATCTGCTCAAATTTCAGATCGAGACCTCAGTTCAATAAAAAGGCAGTTCATTATAAAAACAACCGAAAGGAAACATGGTGAATTAAGTGAGCTGAGAAAAGAAACCCACTATTTAGTTATTTAGTTTCATGTAGATCATGACAAGAGTGTGCATCTGAGTTATGGCATCAAAAAGCACAATCAATCCTCAATCCACATGGCAAATAGAATAAGCCCAATCGAGGTTAAGCCTATTACATATTGAGACCAGTTGAAAACATTAAACATGTATTGTCGTGAACTATGGAGGAGTGGACATACCCGTAGTCGGTATGCCCGAAGGCAAACTTGATGTCTGTCCAGCACAGGACAAAGATAACAGAGAGAGTCTGTGCACGAGCAGCAACCGCAGTTAGGAGCTGAAATCCAGACTGAGGTGCCTAATTAAGCTATGGACATAATTATTCAATTATTGTCAATCATGCTACATCTTTTATTTGATAATGATATTTCAATTATGCCTCTCAAACTACAAGAAGTAGCCGTAGCTGAGTACAGTGAGCAAATGGTATCATCCATGCAAACGCTTGAATACTCGGCATGACTTGAATACCCGACATGACAAAATGGCTGGCACCGAGGTTTTTCTTCCGAGACTCTGTACAGAATCATGTAGATAATTTTTATTCGAGGATCTTGTCACCTTCAGAAAGATATGGGAGCGCACCGTCAAATCAGTAAAGGACAGTATACGTATTTGACTGTTTGTGAGACTGGTCAGTTGCTAGAGAATTGATGAGTCTATGTCGGCACATACCCGAAGCAGCGAACCGATCGTTTCCTTCTTATCGTTGTCATGCTTGAAAGCAGTGGCGCGCAAGGAATTCTCCGTATGAGGAGCTTCTCTCATAGGCAGGAGCCATCGCTCTCCAGCCACAACGCCCGCACCGGAGCCATCTTCGTGCAGTCCGTACTCTTTGAGCAGGTCGAGGTCATGATTCCCGTTGCGTATGTCCAATCCATCCTGATCAACTGTCGGCAGACTGTGCGACATGATCACCGCTTCGCCCATACCGCCCATCCTCGCACTCTCTCGGCGAGGCGAGGAATTCTCCGTATGAGGAGCTTCTCTCATAGGCAGGCGCCATCGCTCTCCAGCCACAACGCCCGCACCGGAGCCATCTTCGTGCAGTCCGTACTCTTTGAGCAGGTCGAGGTCATGATTCCTGTTGCGTATGTCCAATCCATCCTGATCAACTGTCGGCAGACTGTGCGACATGATCACCGCTTCGCCCATACCGCCCATCCTCGCACTCTCGGCGAGGCGAGGAATTCTCCGTATGAGGAGCTTCTCTCATAGGCAGGCGCCATCGCTCTCCAGCCACAACGCCCGCACCGGAGCCATCTTCGTGCAGTCCGTACTCTTTGAGCAGGTCGAGGTCATGATTCCTGTTGCGTATGTCCAATCCATCCTGATCAACTGTCGGCAGACTGTGCGACATGATCACCGCTTCGCCCATACCGCCCATCCTCGCACTCTCTCGGCGAGGCGAGGAATTCTCCGTATGAGGAGCTTCTCTCATAGGCAGGCGCCATCGCTCTCCAGCCACAACGCCCGCACCGGAGCCATCTTCGTGCAGTCCGTACTCTTTGAGCAGGTCGAGGTCATGATTCCCGTTGCGTATGTCCAATCCATCCTGATCAACTGTCGGCAGACTGTGCGACATGATCACCGCTTCGCCCATACCGCCCATCCTCGCACTCTCTCGGCGGGGCGAGGAATTCGCCGTAAGCGCAGCTCTTTCAGCTCTTTCCTTGTCAAGGCGATGTCGCCCTCGAGCCACAATGTCCGCACCGGCGCCATCGTCCTGCAGTCCATGCTGCATGACGAGGTCAGGACTCCCGTTCCGCGTGTCCAATCCATCCTGATCAACTGTCGGCAGACTGTGCGACATGATCACCGCTTCGCCCATACCGCCCATCCTCGCACTCTCTCGGCGAGGCGACGAATTCGCCGTCAGCGCAGCTCTTTCAGCTCTTTCCTTGTCAAGGCGATGTCGCCCTCGAGCCACAATGTCCGCACCGGCGCCATCGTCCTGCAGTTCATGCTGCATGACGAGGTCAGGACTCCCGTTCCGCGTGTCCAATCCAGCCTGATCAACTGTCGGCAGACTGTGCGACATGATCACCGCTTCGCCCATACCGCCCATCCTCGCACTCTCTCGGCGGGGCGACGAATTCGCCGTCAGCGCAGCTCTTTCAGCTCTTTCCTTGCCAAGGCGATGTCGCCCTCGAGCCACAATGTCCGCACCGGCGCCAACTTCCTGCAGTCCATGCTCCTTCTGCAGGACGAGGAGCAGCTGTCCATACTCCTTCGGCATGACGAGGTCCTTAAGCCTCTCGATGTCCATCCCATCCTGGTGAACGCCCCGATGAATACTCGGCCAACGCTTAGACGTGATCACCCTTGCGCCCATACCGCCCATTCTCACTGTTTCTCAGCAAGGAAAATAACAACACTGTCTCACTCTCACTCTTGCCTTGCACAGACAGGAAAACTGGCAAGTGTCAAAATTCTTCGCAAACAATCTCCAATCCAGACAATTGGCAATACCAGCTTGCAAGCTAATGGCGAAAGAAAGAACAAATCATATTGACGAGTTTGACGCGGTACTGTGAAACCTTTATACGAGTCTCAGGGTTTGCCGTGAGTCAGCGTTAACGTTGGTGAGTTTTCTTGGTCGGCGCTCGCGCGTCAACTTCCCTCGGGCGTCACAACTTTCCTCGCCAAATTTGGGGTCTACGCCCCCATTTTACCTGGTGGGTCTCTCCTTATAATTTCAAGGGCTTAGGTTCCTTTACACTATGGACCAGAGTGAGGACGAAGAGCTAGGACCAAGAAAATTAAAATCATTTTCTTGTTCATGGCTCTTGGCCAAGAGCCCAAGTAAGAGCCGTGACCATGATAAATCAAGAATGAATTTTTAAGTGGCTTGGTCACTCTTGTAGTGTAAAGTGGATTTGGACCAGGGCAAGTTTAAGCTCAATTCTTTGATATAAATTCTTATCATTCTCTCTTTTACGCTCTCTTTTTTTCCTCCTATCTTTGTAATTAATTGAATACTAGCCAATCAATGATTTTTAAGCCTCATGGTCTCTATGATTGTAGTTGAGTCGAGGCATTCTTTGACTCAACTATGATCGAGAAGACCATGAAAGCATTCTCTATTATGGAAAATTTAGCATACTTTGGGGAACTCAAAGTTAGTGGGCATTCTCCTTTTTCCAAAATAATGTAAAGCTAAATGGGACCAAGAGCACTTTACTCTCCAATCACAAGTTTTAGAAGGGCACTGTGGGTCTGTGGTCAATTTTCTTGGTCCATAGTGTAAAGCGACCCTAAGTACACTCCTACTTCTTGCATACATGGTGAACTACTACTCATTGAAATTTAGATATTTGTTGGCACACTTAGGTAATAAATTCAATGGTGTGAGGATGTTCAAAGCAACCAAACGTTCATGGGCACCCCTTCCAAAAATATTGCCATAATCTCAATTCTACCAATCTTTCAAACTACATGGTGAAATAATGAGTTTTTATTTTATTTTTATGAGGGACTACTTCGATGTTCTTTTGTAAGCCATATTTGGTTCTCAAGGTGTAGACGTCATATTTGAGCCAAAATATGCCCAAAAAATCATAAATCTCTAGGAGTAGATAAAAGTTCTTCCATGTTGAATGTTTATTTTAACACATTTTTCAATTCAAAAGCCAAGTTGGTAGAAACCAACTTTAGATTGAATCATCCCACTTTCGACACAAACGTTTTATCACAATTTAGTTGATAAATTCTTGATTATGATCATATACTTCCATCGCCAAAAGGTAATATCCCTTCACCATCCAAACATTAAATCAAGAAGTGTGATATTTCATCAAGCTTTGGTCGCATTGGTGTAATCATACCATCCTACACATAGGTCCGACGTGCAAGGGAGGGACCCATGATCTCAGCATGTTTTTTTTAATGTTGCAATGTACGTTACATAAGATCCATACCGGTTCACTTGACTTTTATTTTCAATGACCCAGGAAAAGGAATTTTACTCCCAATCTTCATACCATGTTTTAAGAGTTTCAAAAAAAAACCAAACAAACTAGTTAATGCAGTAATTATTCGAAATCAATACACTCCAACCGAGACAAGTTCATCGCCTGGCAGGTCTACTTTTTACAGAGAGTCTCATCTCCCGTTTTCCACAATCTAAACGAAAAGCACTGCAAGCCTAGCTCGGTTTACAACCATCTTTATTGGAGTACAGAGAATATGCCATATTCGTTTCAGGAATCTTTGACACACATACAAGATTTTTGTACTTCTAAAGTATTTAACCCCTAAAAATCCAGGAAAGCCGAAACGGCATTTTGCTATTTTGGGCAGCCTTGTTTAGTGAGTAAAAAGTGAAATTTGGGGCCGGGCTTTTTTGTGAAGGTGGGTAATTGTATGAAGTAGGTGTGGTAAAAATTACAAAGTTAGAGTCGCATTTTTCTTTTGTTTAGAGCATATTTTTGAATTCGAGCCCAAGTGGGGCAGTGCGGGCTACCTTCTAATCCAATGAGAGACGGGGACATGCAGTGGGCAGTGGGAGAGGTTAGCAAAGGAAATAAGCTTTGGGCAGAGGGTTTAGGAGGGGATTGTGGACAAACCCATGATTCTTCAAAAGGGGGTGGCAGGTCATCAAGGTCATAGCGTGCGCATATACTAGTTCAAGAAAAGAAAAAAAAACAAGGTCATAGCCTGCCTAGAGACATGTCACCCTCCCCATAACTCACTTCATAGTGCCATAAAGACTGACCGGCCATACATGGCAAGTGTGTCAGCACCATGAATGTCATTTTTGGTCCGTAATACCTTTTGCATGATGGGTCAGAGGGGCATGCGAGGGGACCCAGTATTTGGCCTTTGCCCGACTCATTTTATAAGGCATTTTTTCAGTTTTATCCATGGTAATTGATAAGTTTTTGAGATTTCATTATTTTTGAAAAAAACTTTTGACCCTAAATCACATTTGAGTGAAATCATTTCTTCACCGTTGGGATTCTCAAAATTGCAAAAATTCTGGGTGCTATTCACCAATTCATGAAACGGGAGAGTTTACTAGCTTTTAGACCTTCACTGCCTAAAGAATTTAGATGAAGGTCATAAAAGCACGGGGTGTAAAAAAAATTTTGCATGGAGGTGCCCAACTTAGTTTCCTACATGGAAAAAAATATGACCAAAAAGTTTGGGGTAACAAACATCAAGTCCCCCTTTGCACCATTTAGGCTATGTGATTCGGGCAATGCCCTAAAAAACTTTTGCTGCAACTTTGAACGTTATAATCTCACAAATGAAAAACATCCAACGGATGAAAATTCTAAGAGTTCTTCTACAGAGGGTAAAGTTCAAGATCCTACGGTTGGATGTCAAAAAAAGAAAAAAAAAATTGGTCGGACCCGCCATTCCCACAAAGTGGTCAAAAATGGCAATTTCTGCATTTGGACCTTCCAAAAACGGCTGGATTTTTAGGGGTTAACATCTTGTGATGGTGTGCATTTACAAGTACGACACATAGTTTGTAAGTACATATAACTTTGACGAGAAGTACGTAGCCGAAATTTGAAAATACAAGACTGTTCCTGTTCTCCGCTAACCTTGTCTAGAACCTCTGCTCCGCCCTCGCCTTCCCATGCGCTCACACTCCTTTCCAAAATCTCTTGAGTCCACCAAATCCGATTAACCCCTAAAGTTGGAGGCTCGTAAAACTCCCAAAACTCCTCAAACCACCCTCTTTCAATGCAAGATGAAAATTTTCAACTTTTGACATATCTCAAG
The DNA here is from genome assembly GCA_037043015.1 of Bryum argenteum. Lineage (NCBI taxonomy): Eukaryota > Viridiplantae > Streptophyta > Bryopsida > Bryales > Bryaceae > Bryum > Bryum argenteum. Next base: position 10,121,191 of record CM073330.1, read on the forward strand.
ATTGTAGCTCTAAGATCTTATCCCTGACTTTTTCATGTATGTATGTACCAAAACTTAGTTTCAAACTCCTTCCCAATTGTGAGATCGAAACATTCAAAGTTGACGAAAAACGTTTTTTCCTTGTTGCAAAATGAATTCAAAGTTTTTTGTGAGCTCAAAAAACCAATTTAAAGAGTAAATTTGAGTTGTGGCTCTTCAAATTCTTATTCGTAAGTGAGTTAGGAACATGTCTATGCAATTTTTACCTTCATGCGACAAATACAAGCTAAAGAAATGCTTGAATTTTCACATAGCAGTATGCTGAAATGCAACTTCAAAGGCCCCACTTTGATGATAAAAATGGCATCTGAAGAATAGTTGGATGCAAGATCCAAACGGTGAGATCATGCCTTAAAACCTCATTTCCAAGTTCAAAAAACAAAATTTCAAAAAAAAGTAAAATCTCAAGTTTGGTGAATTTTTGGGGCAGATTTTAAGAATAAACAAGCATATAAGGTAAAGGGACCCATTCCTGACCAGGAACCCATAACCGATCAAGCCCAATTCCTAGATTTTGAAAGAACAAATGTACCTCATTTGTATATTTGAGCATGTGATCGACTTTAGGTTCCAAGCAACTTTTCACTTTAAATAATTATAACTATTTGAATAATGCAAATTAAATCACGAAACTTTTTGCATTCAACAAGAACCTCATGTTTGCACACATGAAAAATTCTAAAAAATATATATACCTTAATATCATATGCTAAGTGGTCGGTTATAGGTGCCTCTACCTTACCGCCTTTCTACAATAGGTAGTTTTGGGGAGATAAAAAGAATGAGTTTCATTCTTTGACTCTCAATATCTCCTAACTTAGTATAAGAAATTTTGAAGCATGAAATGACTTTTAAGAAAGGTATAAAAAAACTCTACAACCTACACAAGATTTCAATTTCATACGAGCTTAATATAGTAAATAGTAAATAAGGGGTGACCACACCCCCAAACGTCCCGTTTTGGGCTGTTTTGACATTAGGGGTTAGGGTCAACACTACACTAAATTTAATAATTAGTGTTAAATACACTAATTTACATAAACATGTTATAAGTTTTTACTGTTGTTCAATAATATATTGGTCAAGATGGGGGTCCTTATATAGTATCAAAATCAATGCTCTTGGTAAATTTTTTTAAACAAAAGTAAAAACTTATAGCATTTTCAAATCTTATAATAATCTAACACTAATTATCAAATTCAGTGTAGAGGTCAAAATGGTAATCGGAAAGTCAATGAGAGGAGGTGACTGCAAACTAATGAGCTCACCCACCATGATTGCCACGTCAGAATAAAAAAATGCTCCGTTGCTTCTTATTTGGTCTCTCGACCTCTCCATTACAAACTCCCCTTTTCCGGAAAATATGGATAGAGAAGAAACCAATAATACAATCACACTTCGATATGTGGTAACAGTTTGGAGCATACTTTTGTTAACACTTAGGGAATGGGTGATAGTCTGGTTGGGGTACCCAAAAAGGTTGTCCTATGAACAATTGCACTCTATGCTGGTGTGACAAGCATATCCATTTTTAAACTGTAATACAATAAGACTTCATTAGATGTGGTTTTAGTTGTCTATACTTATAATGTATCAAGAAAAAAAATTAAAAATTAAAAAAAATATTTTGAAGTAATTTTATTTGATTTTTTAGTTGAAAAAGTAAGTCATGTCCCAATAACCTAAAATCCATAGAATCAAGCAAATGGAATATCAACCATTTTTATTTTAATATGATTTTTGAATATGACCTACATCTTCTTGTATAGAATACAAAATAATTTATTTAATAATAAAAAAATTAATTCATTGTGCACTATAATGCCTGCAAATCCCCAAATTCAACACTTTTTCCCTCATCTATGAATGGATCCAAAAAAAATAAAAAATCTAAAAGAAAATCTATAGGCATATATACTTTGATTTCAGTGAGGTGCATGATATTTTATTTTCTATTTTAGGGTCTTTTTACTTGATTAAAATGACTAAATTAGACAAACTTTGGAGGCTTTCAATAAAAATAACCTAATTAGTGTGTCCAAAAAGTGATACCCCAAGCTTACCATTGCCCGAATAATAACACTTAACACTTATCGAGTGTGATGCTGATGATTTTTAACACTTATATTAAATAACATTAAGAGTAATTTAAAAAGCAAGTACATGATATTTTATAGAAAAATGGATTGAATTACAAAACATTGATTCATTATTTATCTAAGTCCTTTACAAGAATGAACCAATAGTAGTTTGGCGAGAGTCTCCTACACGCCAAGATTCTACTTTATGTTCTAATGCTTCAATAGTCCTAATCGATAACATGGTGTCATTAGGTCTTTGCTCCAAAAACTTCTTCACAGTTTGAAAAGCATTGTTACATCTTCAAAGCCCAGAACCTCTTCTACTATATCGCAAAAATTAGCTTCATCGAGATCTTCAATACCTTTGTGCACACTACTTAGTTGTTGGGATGAAAGCTTTTAAAAAAATTCTTATTCGTGGGCTGATAGGAGTTATTCAAAACAAACTCAAGCACATAATTTAAATACTCTTGAACATCCTTATTAGAAATCTCGGTCTCAAAGGAAATCAAACGTACCAATCAATTTGTTTCTAAAATGAACTTCTAGAGTGACTTTGCACCTAGAAAATATTACTTGACCTCAAACTTATATTCCTCCAAACTATGGTTCTTACAAACATTCCTTCTTGAGAAAGTTGTCATTTATTGAGGTAAAATGAACAAAGTGGGGAGCACAACATTGCATAACAATTAACACATAGCAGTCCCTAGTGTTAATTTTAAGGGAGCGGAAATCTCCATATAAAACATATAGAGTTTTGACACTTATCGAGGTGTGATTGTACATTGTATGGTCCAACAACCTCCATGAGCCAGTGGGGTTTTCTTCTTCAGAATCCGTGGAATTTTCGATTTAGATCCGCATGGTAGTTTTGATAATTTTGAATTCAAAAATGAGGCATGCGGTCCCTAATTACCTCGCGGACATGCCCGTTGGCATTGTAAACCTTTACACTAAATATTTAGAGGGTTTTTTACCCCTCCCTTCCTTGACCCCGAGAAATGCTCGTAGCACTTATTTACAATGCTCTGAGGTCGGGGACTCTTTCTTGGGTGACGTCACTACTTGACTCATGAGATCGTAGGTGAATACCTCGATGACATCAAGTTGTCGTGCTGATAATGGGTACATATGTACTACCATTGTAAGCCAATATTTTGAATAAGCATTATTTGATTTTTTATTCATAATAATTTTCTCCATGAAGGTGATCTTAGTATGAGTTCCAATAGGTTTTTAGTTGGAACTTTTTGTTTTGAGTAATTTTGGATTGCATTCATGTTTCAATCGTAGAAAAGGTGATAATGCACATATGCATGATTTAATCAAATATATATGGACCTTGGGTTCAATTTTGAACTTTGACACATGAACCAATTGGGGGGGCCTGGGGCCGGGGTCCAATAAAAAGTCAGCATCAACTTGACCATTAGGATTCCACCTCTACATAGCACCAACACCCATGCTTGCGCTATCTTGATACTGAAAACTATTGATTCAATGTGTTTTTGAAACGTTAAGAGTCCTAAATAAAACCCCACCCATAGCCCCAATGCATGATTGTCTTCCTATTGCACATTTCTGAAGGTTCCCTATTGTTACTCACCACGTGCTCCTCTCTATCCTCTCTTATATCGTGCCGACCGAAACAACTCCCCTAAAAATATCTTGCTTCAGTGATGGCACATGAAAACTCTCACTGTTTTGTGTGCATTTACACATGCACATTTGATTATTTAGCACCAAAAATTCTTCCCGTACAAAACTATACCGGTAATGAAGCAACTATACATCCATAAGTGCACTTCCTCATGTGAACTTCCAAAGATTCAATGGTGGGGAGAGTTCGAAGTAGAACGTGCATGACTCAATTGACGAATGGGATTGCAGGAATTTATTATCACAGAAGAAATTGATCTTCTCGAAGGAGAACAGAAGGGAACATTCACTGAGCTTTGAACAGAATGTATACATAATTAAGCATCTTGATGATACTTTAACCAACAAATACTTTATTCAAAACTTCAATTGCACAAGAGCAAGTTATTTCTACTGAGGGGCATCTTGCAGGATTGCTAATACGACTTATTCCTACTTGCAAAATACTGCCCCACAAACAAGTTTACCATTAATGTATAAGTATGACCAAGAGAAGAAAACCTCTGCTACATACTTTGGTGTTTGGAATGAGGGATGTAAGCTTACTCCATGCCACTCCAAGGCTCGATTGCTGGAAGAATTTCCAAGTTTGGATCGTTTCTCAACATACTCGGAGCATTCTTCAGAGCCTCGTCCATATCATCCACTGTGATTGTAATGAATTTAGAATTTAACATCGTAATTTCCCAATAATCTTTGAAATTACGAAGCAAGTGTATGTGTCTACGATAGTGACAGAAGTTATTTCGATTCAACTTACATAGGAAAGAGTCAAGAAGACCATTAAATGCGATATTTTGAGCTGACTCTATCAACTTACTTGGATTGCGGCGATGGGAATGAACCCGAAAAGCAACGCCGACTGCTCCTCCAATTATGGCCAAGAGAGTGATTGCAACCTGTGAAGCATAATCATACCAGGTGCACATTAGGAAACAAAATAAACTTCAGAATGGCATGCTCCAACAACAGACAATTGAGTCAGCGAGTTCACCATGAATGAATTGCCCGATGTCTTCTCTGCTACTGGATCAGCCACCACGGTGCATCTGCTCAAATTTCAGATCGAGACCTCAGTTCAATGAGAAGGGAGTTCATTATATAAACAACCGAAAGGAAACATGGTGAATCAAGTGAGCTGAGAAAAGAAACCCACTATTTAGTTATTTAGTTTCATGTAGATCATGACAAGAGTGTGCATCTGAGTTATGGCATCAAAAAGCACAATCAATTCTCAATCCACATGGCAAATAGAATAAGCCCAATCGAGGTTAAGCCTATTACATATTGAGACTGAAAACATCAAACATGTATTGTTTTGAACTTTGAAGGAGTGTGGACATACCCGTAGTCGGTCTGCCCGAAGGCAAACTCGATGTCTGTCCAGCAGAGGACAAAGATAACACTGAGAGTCTGTGCACGAGCAGCAACCGCAGTTAGGAGCTGAAATGCAGACTAAGGTGCCTAATTAAGCTATGGACATAATTATTCAATTATTGTCAATCATGCTACATCTTTTATTTGATAATGATATTTCAATTATGCCTCTCAAACTACAAGAAATAGCCGTAGCTGAGTACAGTGAGCAAATGGTATCATCCATGCAAACGCTTGAATACTCGGCATGACTTGAATACCCGACATGACAAAATGGCTGGCACCGAGGTTTTTCTTCCGAGACTCTGTACAGAATCCTGTAGATAATTTTTATTCGAGGATCTTGTCACCTTCAGAAAGATATGGGAGCGCACCGTCAAATCAGTAAAGGACAGTATACGTATTTGACTGTTTGTGAGAGAATTGATGAGTCTATGTCGGCACATACCCGAAGCAGCGAACCGATCGTTTCCTTCTTATCGTTGTCATGCTTGAAAGCAGTGGCGCGCAAGGAATTCTCCGTATGAGGAGCTTCTCTCATAGGCAGGAGCCATCGCTCTCCAGCCACAACGTCCGCACCGGCGCCATCTTCCTGCAGTCCGTACTCCTTGAGCAGGACGAGGTCATGATTCCCGTTGCGCGTGTCCAATCCATCCTGATCAACTGTTGGCAGACTCTTCGACATGATCACCGCTTCGCCCATACCGCCCATCCTCCCACTCTCTCGGCTAGACGAGGAATTCGCCGTCAGCACAGCTCTTTCAGCTCTTTCCTTGTCAAGGCGATGTCGCCCTCGAGCCACAATGTCCGCACAGGCGCCAGCTTCCTGCAGTCCATGCTCCTTCTGCATGAGGAGGAGCAGTCCATACTCCTTCGGCATGAAGAGGTCCTGATTCCCGTTAAGCCTATCGATGTTCATCTCATCTTGATGAACGCTCGGCCAACGCTTAGACGTGATTACCCCTGCGCCCATACCGCCCATTCTCACTGTTTCTCAGCAAGGAAAATGACAACTTACACTGTTTCACTCTCACTAGCTCTTGCCTCGCACAGACAGGAAGACAATCTCCAATCCAGACAATTGGCAATACCAGCAAGCTAATGGCGGAAGAAGAAACAACTAATGTTGACAAGTTTGACGGTACTGTGACGAGCAAGTGAACAATGCGAAGAAGAGAAGGGGGTATGCAGAATTGAGCGCTGCAGGTTTGTGTAAATGCAGGTGAAAAGGAGCAGTTGGACTGTGATAGGAGACCAGCCGAAGCCCCTACGTATAGAAGCCTTTGTTAGTCGAGTGCGCCGAAGCCCCTATATATAGGAGCCCTTGTGAGTCGAGTTCGTCGAAGCCTCTATATATAGGAGCCTTTGTGAGTCGACTTCGTCATGAGCCAGTTCCTGGGTTCGGGGAGCTTTGACTTTTAGTGGCTAATCACCGGCATTCATGCCTTATATCGGATAACCGTATGTTAGTGCTACGAGCGTTTTTCGGCCGGAGGGGATGTGTTGGTGCTACGAGCGTTTTTCGGCCGGAGGGGATGTATTAGTGCAACGAGCGTTTTTCGGCCGGAGGGGATGTGTTAGTGCTACGAGCGTTTTTCGGCCGGAGGGGATGTGTTAGTGCTACGAGCGTTTTTCGGCCGCCCAGGAGGGGATGGGTAAATTGCCCCTAATTTCTGGATGTATAGGCTTTAACCCTTAACCCTTAAACGCCTAGCTATACGGATTTGGGCAGCCCAGTATTGGATCACAGCATCTTTTGCACTTGGGCATCATGAATAGTGCACTTTTTGAACTTGGGCATCATGAATGATCCAATCAATGATGAGCTTGCAACCTCCTACAAGTATTGTACAACCCCAACCTACCTACTACAATCTTTTCAAAGCACAAAATCACTCATACAAATTGTGATTTGAGTTCTAAAATTTCACTTTTTGAATGCTTCACAAGAAGGTGACCAGTTTGACATCAAAATATAAGTGAAAAGTTATTGTGTTTGAGAGCTATAGAGGAGATTCTGTTGGAAACGGCCCCCTCGGGGCCGCTCAGGCATTCAAGGGTTAAACGTCTAAGGTGATCCAAGGGGCTTTTTTCCAACAGAATCTCCTTTATAGCTCTCAATGTACTCAACTTTTTACTTATATTTTGATGTCAAACTGGTCACCTTCTTGTGATGCATTCAAAAAGTGAAATTTTAGAATTTGGATCACAATTTGCATGAGTGATTTTGTGCTTTGAAAGGATTGTGGTAGGTAGGTTGGGGTTGTATATAACCTTGTAGGAGGTTGCAAGCTCATCAATGATTGGATCATTTTATGATGCCCAAGTTGAAAAAGTGCACTATTCACGTTGCCCAAGTCCAAAAGATGTTGTGATCCAATTTTGGGCTGCCAATCTGTATAGCTAGACATTTAAGGGTTAAATTCCAATGAGAGGATTGTAGGGTCGCAGACCTCAAATTTGAATTCAAAATTATCAAAAACCGTCTGCGGGGGTCCAAATGGAAAATTCCATGGATTTTGAAGAAAAAATCATTGGTTGATAGGGGCTCCGAGAAAGGCTCGTAGCACTGAAATACGTGGGTCCATAGTCCACTTATATCGCATACCCAATCGGTTTTTCGCAGATCTCTTCTGGTCATTGCCTTATTTTGCCTTATACTGACAAATAAAAATTTATTTGTAATTTTCATTGGTTTTTAGCCAATGCTTTCATGAATGGACCGGTCAGTGAGCTAAATCCAGTGGCTGCTAATACACTAGCCGTCGGTTCTTCTCGATCATTGTTTAGACCGGGGGCACGCGTCAACAACCGCATAAGGGGCCTAACACACTTCGTAAGAGGTTTAACCCCCAAAGGTCCAGGAAAGCGAAAACTGCTTTTTGGAGTCCAAAATTCAGCCAACTTTGACCATTATAATCTCACAAATGAAGAAGAATCAACGGTTCAATTTTGGCAAGTGAGCGGAAGGTTACGTTAACTTTAAGATCCTACGGTTGGATCTTCCAAATAATTTTTAGATTGAGAGTTTTTAGGTCTGAAGTAAGGGAATGTCCATTTTTACAATTTTGCATCAAGAACCTTTAGGGGTTAAAGGCCCATTAAACCTGACACCTCGCCTTTGCTAAGAGCAAACATTAAAACTTTAATACATTTAGAATATTGGGAGAAATCCCTTTGTTTGAGGAGGTGTCATCAATGAGGCTTGGAAATGTGTTTTGAATAGTAGTCACGATTACATAAAGGCTCTTTGAAGGCCCCATTAACTAAGACCACTCATTAGTGTTCAAAACTTGGGAATATTTTTAATTGTGGTGGTTCTTTGACAATTGCGTACTAATAATCAATTATCTTTCGTCCTCCCAAATATTAGCTAATATATTTTTATCTCCCATGTTCTAGAGTTTGCCATGTGAGCATCCATGTAGGATTGGTAATTAATAAAGAATGTAGGTGGGAACACACACTCTTTTAAGGAGATAAGACCACCTTCTAACACCACCTCTAAAGCCAAGTGCAAATGTACCTTAAGAGCCCCTTTACACTATGGACGAAGAGCCATGACCAAAAAAATTAAAATCATGTACACGGTAATGGCTCTTGGCCAAGAGCCGTGACCATGATAATTCAAAAATGGATTTTTGAGTGGCTTGGTCACTCTTGTAGTGTAAAGTGGATTTGGACCGGGAGAAATTTTTAAGCTCAATTTTCTAATATAAATCCTCTGTCATCATTCTCCCTCTTCCCCTCCTCTTTTTCCTCCGCTCCATTTAAATAATTGAACACTAGCCAATCAATGATTTTTGAGCCCTATGGTCTCCTTAATTGTAGTTGAGTCGAGGTATTTGCTTCAACTCAACTATAATCAAGGAGACCATTATCCACTATCCATTATCCACTATCCATATATCTACTATGCAAAATTTAGCATATTTTGGGGACCTCAAAGTTAGTGGTCGTTCTCCTTTTTTTAAGGTAGTGTGAAACCAAATGGGACCAAGAGTACATTACTCTCCAATCACAAATTTTAGAAGGTCATGGTCAATATTCATGGTCCATAGTGTAAAGCGACCCTAACACACATGTCCACTTCATAAGGAGTCTAACACACCACGTACACATAGGGTTTGTTTGTTTAGATGAATTCATCATGTTTCGGTTCAATGTGGAAGTCTCATGCATTGAATTAGGATATTTGTCTAAGTGTAGATGTCTCGCTGAATGAGGATTTTTTTGTTTGTTTAGAAATCAAAATGCACGTTAAATAAAATTTTAATCATATTTTAACCCCTAAAAGACCATGGTGATTTGTGAGCTCCAAACTCCAAAATTGCAATTTCGTACCACTTAGTAAACTTGGAAGTACGAGAATATTTTTTACACTTTTTTGAAACTTTCAACCGTATGATCTTAAAGAGAACTACAATTAGAGGTAGTGGCTGAAATTTCAACCGTTGGATTTTTGCCATTTGTAACATCCTAACATTCAAAGTTGATGCAATCTTTTTTTCAACGAACATAGTCCACTTTGTGCAAAGGAAAACGTGATGCTTATTACCTCAAACATCTAGCTCATTTTTTTTTCCATGTATATAACTAAATTGAGCATGCCCATGCAAAATTTTAGACACGCATTTTGTTTTTTGAACCTTCATGCAATTTATTTACTAGAAGAAGGTAGAAATTAAGGATTTGGTACATCTCAAACTCTCACATACTAAATTTCAATGCCATGTCAATCACCAATTGAGTTGGCACTGAGTTGAGGTTTGGTAGGTACAATAAATTCCATTGCATTAACACATCTATACTCAATGCCAACTCAATCAACAAAAAAATTAGCATTGAATTATCCATCCATTGATTTCATACCATAAACACAATACAAAAACTGGAATTTGAAATAATAGACGATCAAGTCAATATTAAACTTTCGAGCCATTGATTTGGTACTATAAACATATTGATTTTTCTTAAAATCTGAAACAACACTAAGTTCACACAAAATATAAGAGATATTCAATATAAAGTTGGCATCTACTGAACAACAGTAAGAGAGTATAGGCTGTGTAGATTGTTGGACTAGGCGCAACTTCCTCAAAACTTAAAGGGGTTTATAAAATAAGAGCCTTCCTTACTAAAATTTGGAAGCACATGAACGGCTCTAAGAATATTTTGAAAATCAAGAATCATGTAAGATTCACACTTTCCTACGTTTCTCTTGTTTCTTGTTTTACTAATTTGAGATGTAGTTTTTGGCCAAATGAGTTGGGAACATTCAACTAGCCTACTAAACTGAGTAGTAGAAACTTCTTTATACATTCTAAGAAATGCTAAATCTTTTACGACTCGGTTTTGCATTTCATCTTCGAATTTTTTTTTGAAAATCAATTGAAATTGACCATAATAGGTCAATTCAAACTCACCAGGTGCTTCCATCTGAATGACAACACTGTTGAAGCATGGTAAACTAAGATATTTGCTTGTTGCTCGTACATATTCTGGCATGCTACCAAAGCGGTCATCGGGTCTAACAGGGATGGCAATAGAAGTGAAAACATGAAGTACATGTTTATGTGAAGAGATTAATTTTCACCCAAGCATGGATCATTCTAATAAAAGTTAAATTGTAATTAGTTCAAATTGTAAACTAAAAACTTCAAATATTGCAAAGTTACATATAATAACATAGAACATGTGTAAAAAAGACCTCTCCACCTCTGAATTTCTGAAACTGTTTTTAAGTTTGAAGGTATTAAAAGTTTCATAGAAATTGGTTTGTAGCTGTGGTTGCCCATGAATGAGATCTTGAGCACTCTTGGATACTTGTGTGGAGTCAAATGAAAATCTAAAAGTTGGATCGAACCATGAACTCTCCAAATTGACTTTTGCTTCTCATAAAACATTCAAACCTGATTATACAGCCTTCAAACCCACAATAAATTAAATAAATACAAATCCAATCAAGAAACCACTTTAACAAATGCCACACTTTCGCCAATTTCAAAAACAAGATCAATAATGACTTTTTAAACAATGGTCTGATTGAGAACTTACTTGGTCTAATGAAGTATATTTCTCTTTCTCTCTAGAGTTATCAAGACTCTCCATAGTGTCTTGCATCTTCCGTAAGGCAGAAAGTCTTTGATTATGCCGGACAATCTGAGGAGTAGCTTGCCTCTTATTGCTACTTCTATATCCAGCCTTCATCAAAGTTGTATGCATTTGTTCATACATATTGATACTATACTCTCATGGAAGTCCAGATCGGCGGATACAATCACTTAAATGTGACATGGCATGGATTTTCACAGTGTTAAATCGTGATTTTTGCCATTTCAACATGGCTCTCTTTATAGCTTGTACAGACCTGATTAGCCAAAGACATTTGAAAATTATCATTGTGTTACTAAAAAATTCAAACACCTAGAACTTAATTCCATTAAACCTAAATCTCTAAAAATTGCCTTCTATGTGCCATTTGAAAGAGCATATGTAACAAATTTTGACAATTTCGGCATCCGTTGAAAAACATTGTACCTTAAAAAAGCCTCCCAAAACATTTCAATTTAAAAAACCTCCCAAAACATTACAGTTTTATTCACTTTTCATATCCCAAAACTTGTCGTTTTGGCATGTAAAGTCATTTCAATGGAATTGATTATATATTTATATGGCTACAATCAAATTGCTGACAATATGACATGAGTTTTAATTTTAAGAAGAAATTAATTGCTAACAATATGACATGACTATAGGAAAGAAAACAAAAACATACCTTATCATAAGCTCATCCATTTTGGCCAATGAATCTTGTGTGTGTTTTGGACTACATGTAGCAACCTTGTACCATTGTAAAAACAATACAAAGACTCTAATGACATCGTCTTTGTAGATCCCAACAAGGCACCCAAAGTACCCCCCTTATTGGTTCCTGTAATCATATAAAAGTAATAAATAAGAAATTCAATTAACAAACAACCAACAATTATCATGTTTCTTGATTGAAAAGAGTTATCAAAATCACACATTTTCTACGAAAAACAAGCAAATACAACATATTATCAAATTCAACATAAATCATAGGTAAACTAATGATACTTCACCCGAATAATTTGAAGATATGAAATAGACGCCTAAAATGAGCATAACGGGCTTCTTTTTTTAGCACAAGTAGGCACCGATCAAGCTCTTCAAATGATTGCCCTTGAGTGCGTAGTATCATCATCACTTGCCATAGATCTCAAAATTCCTATAAGCATCTTGAATATACCAACATCTTGTTTGATGGAGAACATCAACTTGAATGGCCAAGTAAGGATTGCGAAACTGAGTGTTTCCACCATTGAATCCCCAAAGCGCACAGCCGCACACTACAATAAAACAAACAAACTTATTTAGACCAAAATAATCAAAGTTCCATATAGGAAGTATAAAATTCTTCGGAGAAATCAGTGAAATATTTGAACACTCACTGGGATTGGATGCAATGACCATTGCTTGGAGAGAGCAGCCACATCTTTCTTATCTCTTGTTTCCATCATGGCTTCATACACCTCTTGCATATTCTTCTTTGTACGTATTGAATTTTTTTGATGTACATCTCGTAAAGTATCCTTTCCACACAAGCAGATGCTACAAGCGTGGTCATGAACACTTTCAAATACTGATGATTCTAACCAAGCTCTAACATTAAACTTGTATTTGATGGTTGCATTCCAATGGTCCCCGTGACATGAGAAGTTGAACAAGGTTGGGCACCAAGTTGGGCATTAAAACTAACATATGAAGGTAGACGAACAGATGCAACCTGCCTTGAAGAAAAGACACGAGTGGATTGATCAACACCATCTGAAATCACATGCAAACACTAATTTTCTTTTCTTGTTAGATTGAATGTATTATTGGATAACATTGGTGCATCATTCTCTATATTATTGACTAATAACCTAATACACTAATAAGAATGTCTTAACTTATTTGCAAAGGTCGACTTTTGGCTGACAAAGCTGCAATGCTACATTTCGTTGATGCTTATGTATTCGAAGAGCCCTAAATTCAAACAAATCAACAAATTGAAGAACCAACCACAATCTGAAAGTTCTTCCTACAAGTCAAAGATTCTTAAAGCTTTCTTTAAGATTATAAATTTTGCCTCAAACATCTTAGCCTCGCTCTCATGCCCCATTCAATTCACATATTGTATAAACCATATTAATTACAAATAAGGACAATGCTAGAGCATATAATTAACAAACACCGTACCAATCAAAATTTGTCAACTGTGAAGAACTAAAGAACTGAGATGCAAAAGAGTAATAATGGCAATAGATATATGTCAACTTGTATTATACAACTTTGTGGGAACCATGAGTGACTGAACTTAGAAAGCACACTACTAGTGTGAGATCCATGTACAATCTATGAACTCAAGAAGGGGACTAACCAGAAGCACGAGAAACAACACCTTGGCCTACGCAAACCTCTCAGAAACACTTCAATGGTGTTGACAGAGGATGCCGGTATCAAGCTTCAAGCTTTAGAATCCGTTCAGCTTTGCTCCTAGCTTCAAGCTTTAGACTCTCTTCCGTTCCGACTTTGCTCCTGCTCTCGGTGGTAACAATCATGGATGAAGTCTCGGTAGTTGAACTCCAGAGAAGCCGCGTGTTGGGGACGAGAATACAAAAGACGAGAGAAGCTAGAACGAGGAGAAGACTATAAATATAACTAAAATGGGATTTAGATTAACAAGAAGAGTACACAACAACACCACGAGGTATGAGCTAGAGCTCTAAGAGATGCGTTGTCGAGACCGAGGTTGCCCCCAATCCCGACTCCTATATATACTAGCTTAGAAGAAGGTTTTCTACAACCTTCTACTATCTAAGACCTTCCTAAGACCTTCCAGAAACTTCCAAGACCTTCGAGGAACTTCTAGAGACTTTCAGGACCTTCTAGAGGCTTCTGGAAACTTCCAGAGACTTCTAGAAGTTTCCACGAGCTTTTAAAACTTTCTAAAACCTTCCTAAGTTGTCTCACTACTATGTACCCGTGACATCATCTCCCCCTTTAACTTCAAGGTCTCCGAGAAGCCTAGAGCATGATCACCTTCAGAATTGTAAGAAATCAAACACTTGGCGCATGGTCTCGGCAATGTATTTGAGCTGCTTCGCCCGCGGTAGATGATTCATGGGTCTTTCTAGCCAGCGATAATGCCCAACGCCTTCGACTTGTGACCATGCGTGAACCTCCGTAACTTCGTTATGAAAACGTCCTGCAAATACTCTTTCCGGACGACCATCGCTAGCAGCTTCAACTTCTAACACCAATACGAACGACCTCGTGCTTGGTATTCGTTGCCGCCTTCTGGGTTCGGTTAGTTCTTCATCTCGAAAACGTCGACGTGATCCACTAGGTTGAAGAAGTATTGCTAATGTAGTATCTACTTCCTCACTATCCATGTCTTAAGTACTCGTAAATTCGAAATGGTTACAAGAAACTAAACGAACAACAAACGTAGTTGTGTTTTGTGCATACTAAAACTCTATCTTGTGTACTTGTAAAATAAACGTCTTCATGAAGTTTCATGTACAATATGGTTTTGACTTTTTGGGATCTCGTTGATGGAATTCCTGTAGGTTTAGCTGCGCATTTGCCAAATTTGCGGCTGGCTCCCACGTACGTTCACTGATGTCAACTCCTTGCCGATAGATAAGATATTGTAACTTTTCCCTTCTTCTCCGCGAATGAAAGACCTCTTCCACTTCATACTCATCGTGATTTTCTACTTTAACCGCTCGTGGTAATGGTTGTAATCGTCTTGAGATAATAGACCCTTCATATACTTCTAGAATGGAGACCTGAAAAACTAGATGTACCTTCATGGAAGCAGGTAACTCCAATCGATACGCAACCGGATTAAATTGCTCTTGAATATGGAATGGGCCAAATCGCCTATAGTCCAATTTGTCGCAAGGCCGATTGGTCTTAATGTTTCGCCGAAGAAGCCACCCTTATCACCAACATGGAAAACAAGAGATTCTTTTCAAAGCCGGTCTGCGGAAACCTTATACAACTCTTGAGCTTGTTGTAACTGCATCTTCAAAATAGTTTGGATTTCTAATAAGTGCTTGGCAAGATCTTCAGCTGCTAGATTCTTATCATCGGTTGATGTCAAGATATCAAGTTTGGGATGATATCCATAATTGGCATAGAAGGGGGTTTGTTGAGTCAACGCGTGAATAGAATTGTTGTAAGCAAACTCCGCCAATGGTAAATAAGATGTCCATTTATCTTATTGATAGTTGATTGTACATTGTAGATATTGCTCCAACACTTGATTAATTCGTTTTGTTTGGCTATCAGTTTGAAGGTGAAAAGTAGAAGAGAGCTTGATGTCGACCTTCAATATCTCAAATAGCGATCTCCAAAATCTTGATATAAATTGGGGTCCCTGGTCAGAAATAATATCATCCGGCAAGCCATGATAACGATATATATTGTCTAGAAAGAGTTTTGCTGTTGCTATGCTAGAGGTAAACTTTCTACATGGAATAAAATGTGCCATCTTTGTGAACCGGTCCACGACAACACAAATGATGTCAAATATTGTTGATAGTGGCAGATCTGTAATAAAGTCCATCGAAATAGATGACCACAGCCTTCAGGAAACCGGCAATGGTTGCAGGAGTCCATAGGGTCGATGCCGAGGATTATTGTACCTTCATCAGATATCGCAAGATAATACAAAGTTTTAGATAGCCTTCCACATTTGTGGCCACCAGAAATCTCGAGAAACAAGCTCCAATGTCTTATAATAACCAAAATGTCATGCTGCAGGAAAGTCGTGGCGAAATTGAAGCACACGAAGTCGAAATGGTCCTTCCGGAATATAGACATGATCTTCAAAATACAACAAGTTATCTTGAATCTTGAACTTGTTGTTGTGAGAGTCTTGTTTTGTTTTACAAAACAAGGGGTCTTGGGCAGATGCTATCTGAATATCACAACAGAAGTCGTCATCAACTGGTATTGTTATAGACGTTGCACAAAGGCAAAATCATTCAGATTGTAACAACATCGTACGTTGTTGATCAAACGCAGCGTCTCTGACCTTTGGTGCAAGATACGTCCTTCTTGATAATGCATCCGAAAATCCTTGTTGTTTTCCTGACCAATATGTGATAGTAAAATCATGTCGGGATAAGGATTTATTCCAACGACCTTGGCGACGATTTAAAACCCGAGCGCATGTAAAATACTCTAGGTTCTTGTAGTTGGTATACACAACAACCGGATGAGCAGCTCCTTCTAATAAATGACGTCATTCTTGAAAAAGAATCAAATATAGCAAAAAGTTCCTTATCATGAATCTTGTAATTTATTTCAGTTGCCGAAAATTTTTTTGAGTAAAAAGCAATAGGATGGAGCTTCTCATCTTTTCCCATATGCGAGAACACTGCGCCTAGTGCAAAGTCAGAGGCGTCGGTTTCCATATAAAACGCCTTCATAAAGTCTAGATAAACTAAGATTGGAGTTGTAGTAAAAACAACTTTCAAGTCTTTAAATGTCTTCTGCGCTGCAGGTCCCCGTTCGAACTTGTCCTTACATGTCAACCGGGTCAAGGGAGCCGCAATTTGAGAATAATTCTTGATAAATATCCGATAAAAGTTAGCAAAGCCAAGGAAACATTGCACGTCACAGACTGTTTTTGGTAAAGTCCAATCTGTCACTGCTTGAACTTTCTTTGGATCTATTAAAAGAGCTTCGTTAGATATCACATATCCAAAAAACTCATCCTTCGGTTGGTGAAATGCGCATTTCTCTGCTTTGGCATATAAACGCCTTTTACGTAGCTTTTGTAATACCAACTTCACATGTGCTTCATGCACTTCGATGTTGCTGGAGTAGGTTAGAATGTCATCTAAATAGCAAACGACGAATCTATCCAAGTATTTTCGAAAAACGTCATTCATTAAATCCTGGAAAATGGCTGGAGCATTGGTCAATCCAAACGGCATAACATTATACTCAGAATGTCCATACCTTGTGCGTAAGGCAGTCTTCCACTCGTCTCCTTCTTTTATCCGCACGAGATTATAAGCTCCACAAAGATCTATGTTCGTATAGATCTTTGCTTAGCCGAGCTCGTCCAAAAGTCCCGATATCAGAGGCAACAAATAACGATTCTTCACGGTTGCTTTGTTCAGACCTCGATAGTCTACACATAGTCGTAATGAGCCATCATTCTTCTTTACAAAGAGTATAGGTGCCCCTGCTGGAGATTTGGAATGTCGAATAAAATTCTTCGCAAGATTCTCGTCAATATACTCCCGCAAAGTCGTAAGCTCGTTCTGAGACAAGTTGTATATCACGCCGAAAGGTGGTTGTGCTCTGTCTTGGAGATCTATGGCGCAATCATACGGTCCATGCTCTGGTAGTATGTCTGCATTCTTCTTTTCAAATACGTCTTGAAATTGTTTGTTGCTGGTATTATACGGTTTACTGCTCCGGAATAGTTATAAACGCCAATTCTTCTTGAATTGGTGTTGCATAGATAATGAACGATGTGTCTTCCTTTGCAACCTTGATGAATGCCTTTGCCCCAACAAGCAAAGACTTTTTGTCCGAGTCCTTCTGGCGATTTCCCGGCTCTTGAGGTTTTCTTGCAAATGATACAGGTGTTAATGATTTGAAGCGTATCGCGTCGATTTGCATATCTTCTATACCTTGATTTGAACTATGGGTCTTTGTTATGGCAATACGTTCGCTTTGCCTTGAGAAGCTTGAAGACCGCCGATCCTGGTATCGTTGAAAGAGTCGATTATCACATTTTACGGCCTGACTGATAGTTTCATTAAGCGCGCAAGGGTCTAGAAAATTTAGCAATAGATCCTTGACATCTTCCCTCAACTCTCGATAAAACTGTTCTATTAATGTTTGCTTACCCCAATTGATATCAGCAGCAAGTTGTCTGTATTCAGAAGCGTATACAAATACAGAGCGCGATCCTTCTTGTAAGTTGTAAATCTTATTGAACGCAACTCGAGCCTTGTCATGCTCTCCAAAGGCTTCGGTTATTCCTTCAAGAAGTCTCTCAAAATTGCTCAAGATCGGTGATCTTTACTCAAATAGAGAAGCAAACCACGAAAGGGCTGCTCCCGTCAGGAAGATTCCAACTAATCCAACTTTTGATTCTTCCGTAGAATATCTTTCCGGCTGCAACATTGTTATCAGTTGGACTTGATTGATAAATCCTTTGAACTTGGACCGTGTTCCATCAAACTTCTCCGGCAGGCTTACTCGATGTTCCTTGCGTTGTTCAACTTGTACAGTGTCTTGTCAAAGAAGAGGTGGAATAGCCTCTTCTCCTATAGAAGTAAATGGCTAATGTACTCCTATCGTCGTTGTTCCAAAGCTTGAGTTGTTGTAAGCAACGCGACCTTCCAAGTTTGCGAGTCTAGTGGTTAGTACGCTTATAGCGTTCATGAAAACACCAAACTTGGATTCAAAAAACTCGGTCATACTAAGATCTTGGCCCTCTGCCAAAAAATAAGATAACTTGAGCAGACAACTAAGTCAAGCGCCGATTTAGAGGTGGGTAATCCGCGACCTCTAAAATAGCTTTGAATTTTCCAAGAAAAGGGGTAATTTGCGCTCTTGCAAGAAGATCCAAAGTTGAACGAAATATCAGCTTGAGAGAGGGAAATCCGCAACTCTCAGGATGCCAATAGTCCTCCAAACAAGAGGGGTAGTCTACACTCTTGCAAGAAAACCTTAACTCTGATATGCAAATTAGGCAGTCTCGACAAACTGTCATGGACACAAGAATACAAGAGACAAGAGAAGCTTGAACGAGAAGAAAACTATAGATATAACTCAAATGAGATTCAGATTAACACGAAGAGTACACAACAACACCACGAGGTATGAGTTAGAGCTCTAAGAGATACGTTGTCCAGACTGAAGTTGCCCCAGTCTTGACTCCTATATATACTAGCTTAGAAGAAGGTTCTCCTGAACCTTCCACAATCCAAGACCTTCCTAGGACCTTCCAGAAACTTCCAAGACCTTAGAGAGACTTCCAGGACCTTCCAGGAACTTCCAGAAACTTCTAGGAACTTCTAGAGACTCCATGACCTTCTAGAGGCTTCTCGAAACTTCTATGAACTTCCACAAACTTCTAGAAGTTTCCACAAGCTTCTAGAACTTTCCACAAGCTTTTAGAACTTTCCATAAGCTTCTAGAACTTTCTTGAACCTTCCTAAGTTGTCTCACTAGTATGTGGCCGTGACACCGCGTACATGGTGAATATTAGTGTTGCTTTAGAGAAGCCTTGGTGGTAAGCATAAGCCTCGCTACAAAGAAACCTCGATTTTTCTTGATTATTCTGCGACTAAGATTAGACATCCTAACATTTGTTCCCCCGTTTTGGCGACGAAGTGCAAGGAAGGATGTGATACAACGACGGACCTCTAGATTCATAGCTCTTGCGCATGTCACATGACCCTGCACGCCAATCCGTGTCTGCAGTGTCTCGTGACTCTGTCACAAAGCTCATCTAGGTGAGTGGAACCATGCACCATGTCGATGGTAGACAAACACCCATTACTCAATGAAAGCGATGGCATATATTAATGACATCCATTATCATGATTCACTAACTAAGACGTCTACGTTTAGTGACATGTTGGATGAAATCTGTTGCTTTAATGGATGAATTGTGAACATGTTTATGAAACTAGTCATTTGATAAATGAACGCTTATGCATGGCCGGCTCAAACATCCAAGCTCCCCCCCAGAGCTCAAGCACCTCTCAGCAATGCGCTCCTTGCTTCCCGCCGCCCTCCCTCGTATGCTCCGATGTGTCTGCATAGGTATTGACACTTTCTTCTTGGATTTTGAGCTCTAATAGTGCAATTGCCACTTAGTTTGTTTCAAGTTCAACAGAACATGTAATATCAACTTGATTTGCGGGCAAGTGTGTTATGGTGTGTTATCGTTGTGGATATTTTTATCCTTTTGTGTAGGATCATTTGTATACTTAAGAGAGCATGATCTGTGCAATATTGCTTTCGTGTCCGCTTAAGTAAGTGTGTCTCTTTACGTTTTAAAGAGATTCGATAAAGCAATTGCCACATTTTTCGTTCGATGAACGAGGTAGTTCAGTGTGATAAGTGTTACGGTGGTCTCTATTGGTCATGAACGCTTTTCCATGTTTCTCTAACGGTTTTGCATGTTTCCTTCTACTCATGCTTCTCTTTCCAAGTCATAGCAGGAATTTGCTACATGCGGAGAGTAATTTGGTTCGTTTGGAATTTTGATGATAAGGAATTTGATATGAGCCAATTATTCTACGTAAATATTTTTTAAGGAGCGCAACATTGATCTATACGTGGTACGTACACTACTTTCAAAATGATTTTGCGTCTTTCTTTTATGCAAGTTAGATTGTGTGTTTACATGACAAAATGCAAAATTCTTGTTGTCATTGGTCATTCCGACGTAAGTTACGGTTTGGGTCTCTGATTTTCTAATTAGATTTAAGTTGTGAGCGCCTGGCTTGAGATGCAATGTCTTCTCTTCTTGAAGGCTCAATGTTTGAGATCTTTTAAGGTTGAAAGTGGCAAGTAACTATTAAGTGTTAGATCAATGTTGTTAAGAAAGATAACTTGTATGTTGATGAAGGCTTGTTATGTCAACTTTGAGTATTTAACTTAGTACTTGTGGATTTTCATACAAGATGTTCAACTGTGTTTTTTTTGAAAGTAGTGAACCCTCGCACACACTCAACGTTTTAATATGATTTTCAACCATCATATTATCAAATGCAACTTTAAATTGATGTTAGTGCACCTGAGTTGTGAAGCTCGAAGTCACACTTGAAGTGTTCTTGTAAAGTCGGTTATCCTTTGAGGTTTGGAACTCTTCGGCAACTTTGACATCCAGTGAACGAGGTTAGAACGAGATTAGTTAATTTTACATAGAAACTTCTAAGGTTTACAAAATTCGATGATTCCTTTAATTTTTGTCTGTAGAGTCTTTATTTGTAGTTGTGTTCTCATTCCCCAAGAGTCTGGGTGTGGCCTTTTGCTGCTGTCGCAGACGTTTGGGTAAGTGTTAAGGTAGACAGTGAAAATAAGATTAATTCAAACGCGCTTTTCATTGCTTACAGTTGCAACTATATTATCATTGGCAATCACTTAAACTATGATGTCCGAGATGTGCCAAAAATGTT
Source organism: Bryum argenteum (assembly GCA_037043015.1). Lineage (NCBI taxonomy): Eukaryota > Viridiplantae > Streptophyta > Bryopsida > Bryales > Bryaceae > Bryum > Bryum argenteum. The sequence continues at coordinate 10,142,588 of CM073330.1, forward strand.
TAATGCAATTTTGTGTTTCTACATTCTGTAGGTCTTGTTTTCTAGGCCTTTCAGCATGCAGCCTCTTCACGGTGTCCAAATATTTGTAGCCCTAGTCAGACTATACCATGCACACCGGAGGATCTTCTCATGATTCTTGAGGCGACTGGTAAATTAATTAAATGACTTTCATTAAATGAGAAGATTTTAATCTAGTAATCTATTACTAGTACAGATTTGGATTTACAATAGTTGATACTAATATTTGATATTTTGTTTGCATTGCATATAATAATATACATTTTGTTAGGGCAGCAATCAGGAGTCCGATAAATCGGCGGTCCAAGCATTCCAATAGTCAGCATTTGTCATGTACACAAGTATGTCTTAGTGAGAATACACCTCCTTGAGATTGTCTTAGTGAGAATACACCTCCTCTAGATCAAGTTCATCCTATTCTAGCTGGTAATGATCAAAACTTTCTTGAATTGATTTTCTTCGAAGAAAATAGTTTGTCTTAGGTTTTGAACAAAGCCATCAAGATAAGCCATGTTCTGATAGATATAATTATCGCACAAAATAGTTGGTTGATCAATTTCCCAACAAGTAATAAAGTATTCGCAACTAAGTTATTTTCCTTATTTGAAGTTGTTGGAGGGAGATCTCGTGTGATGGCAACTCCAACTACTCAGATTTCAAAAGGGGATAAAGGACGTGTGGATCTAAATCATGTGTCTGAGCACGTATGTGTTTAGACTTTCTTATCTTGATTTTAATGAATTTGTTTTAGTATTTTCTTATTGAACTACCTTGTAACTACAGAGGGAGTGCCCAATTGATGACGAAGGTGTTGTACGAACCATGGGCAACACAATGACGATTAACAAGTCAGCATTTGAGAAGGTGCGGAGTGAACAATTGAAGAAGCTTACATGTGTCCAAGCTAAACAAATTGCAGTACTCACTGAAGCGCTCAAACAATATCAAGAGAAGAGTGATATTCTACATTGTTGCCAAGTCATGCACGTGAAGGTTAATTTATTTTATGATTATTCTTACAATATCCTTTCCCTTTCTTAATTACTCAAAATTGTACAAACTTATTCTTGACTAATGATAATCTTATTTAGAATAACTATTTGTAAAAAAATTATTCATGATTTGTTTGGCTTACATATTCACTAATGTAAGGTTTTTGTGACAAAAAATTATGACAGATGTGGCTACTAAACTCTTGTATGGGAGCCATGTGTTTTCCACCTTGTACCCATTGACGAGGTAATGAAGGAGTGCATCCTTTCTGCTTTTGACATTGTTGAGGAGGATATAGCGACACAAGCCAAATTTGATAAGGAATGGGGCCCTCTGGGTGAAGGTAAGCAAGGTAGCTTACAACATTTTGCTATGAAGAATATACGAGATAGGCGTAGTCTTATGACCAATGAATTGCAGAATGAATTTTATCCTTTGATAGATCATCCAAAACTAGAGGATGATGTAGATGGTTCAAAGATTGAAGCATGGAAGGAATATTTGTGTGCTTTATACAAAGGTAAGCTTTCTGAAAAATTGAATATGCAAGTTCATTTTTTTACCAAAGTTGGAGATACAATCAGGTACCTATTTCTGTCTCACCTAGATAGATAAATAGATAGATAGAAACTCCGGTTCTTTCTAACGGGCCGGCGTGAATGAAGTGTCTGTTTGTAATGCTAATATCCCGATGGCCACCAAACAAGGGTCTGTCTCACCACATTTGCTATTCTCTTCCAATGTGATGCTCAAGGCTCTGTTTCACCTACTTTTTTCTTAAGAATTTGCTTATATATATTTTTTTTAAATCTTATGCGCCCTAAAGAATCCCAAGGCTTAATCAATGTCAAGAAATTGTAGCACTCCCGTAGTTGTTAGTTTTTGTTAAACATGGTTTCACTGCCAGGGTATTTAAATCGCTAAGGTACATCTTAAATGAAAGGTACAATAATATCTGTGTAACTCACATTATTATGTCATATTTGAAAGTCATTGCCGGGCTAATAATGTATCCATTTGATCAGGTAGTTTGTGAAGTTCAATAAATTTTGTATTAAGAATGTTATAATGTGCATAATTTTCAATTAGTACAATTATCATAACTACAACTTTACTATGTTCAAGCGTCGCTTCTAATATTTGGAACCTATGTTTTATGGTCGTAACCCAAGTTGTTGTTTTATTCTTTTTCTTATTGCTTTTTCTTTCTTTTGAATCAAATAGGAAACACATGGCAAAACAACGTTAATGATGATGGTGTAGTGGATCCCTATGGGCCAATAGCGCTTCATGGTGCTACATGGGGCACACTATGACCGTTCAAAACCTTGTCTACATCGCCCAAAAGCACTTTGGATTTTCATATATGTGTTGAGTACAAATTTTCTATTCTATGTGATTTTGTTAATTTATGGTTGTTACTTCTTGTTTAGCTCAAGTTTTTTACAAATTATTTTTAATACAAATTATATTTTGAATTTATTTGACTAATGGAGTTTTTTTCTTCTTTTCAATTGGAGTGGTACATGTACAAATACAACTTGCAGCTATGGGAAGAGACATGAAATCCGGCCATCCATCCATGCATTTTCGGCTTATGAAGCAACTGGAAGAGTTAGTTCTTTTAAAGATGAGGAACATGCGACGATTGATAATTGTAGAGAAACAATGATTTTGTGGTAATTTGCATTAGTTGGACACTTAGGCGTGACTCGTTTTTGAAACTCATTGATTTGATTGATGATTGAATTTGGCATTTGACTATTAAAAGAAATCAAAGATATTATAATTTTTTGGGGACTTTTGTAACATTTATGATTTGACTAATTTAATCAATTTTTACCGAATTTCTAGTTGATGCATGATTCTAAAAATCAATAAATTATTTGAAAATTCAATGACATATTTCGATGTTGAGATTATATCTTTGGATTGTAATTGTATTAATATTATATAATATTTTTTGGCTCTCATTGAAATAATATCCTATTTGAATTTTAATAAAAATATCAAAGCTGATACTATGTGAATATTTGGTAGTTTAATTTGAAAGATTATTTGGTTTAAATTCCAAAATCATCTTATTTTGTTCCCATTTAGCATTGTTCACATATTGTTTTTGACGGTGTCTTGATAGAAAGAAATCAGTGGATGAAGAGTTTAGTACCATTTTAATTATATTTTGTTTTAAATGTGATTTTTATGGTGTATTCATAGTAATAACTCAGTAGTCAAATGTTTCAGTGTGTTTACAGTGTTGAATCAATTGTTGGATACCTCAGTGCTAACCCAATCGGCAATTAAGTTGATACTGAGTTGGCACTAGAAAGCACACCCCAATAATCCAAATGAAATAGTACAAAAAGATTACGATTTTAATGTTGATTTTGACACTTTGGAAGTTTGAGATGTAAATCATGCAACACGTTTATTGTATATGGTTTAGGGGGAAAATGAACGGGGACTATATACCTTCTTGAGTTTGTGAATTTCAAGAAAAAAGAAATTCAAAAAATTCCAAAATCTTAAATTTTGGCAGATTTCGAAAGAAAAAATTGTAATATAATAGAAAAATTTCAATCTAGCTCTTGTAATTTTTGAAGGGTGCCCTTGTAGGATTGGTAAAAGTTTGAACTTGGGTCACTTGGAAACCTAAGTACGATTTCAATCAAGAAAAGATTTCAAAAAAAAAATCTGAAAAAAAGGCAAAAATAAATTTTTTTTTCTGCTCGCCCAAAGGCTAAAAACTAAAATTTGCGTTTAAAAACTCCAAAGGTGGAGTTTGACTTTGCAAATTTTTCCACATACACCTTGTAGTATAGGGAACATCCAGTAAGAATCTTAGGCCAAGATATTACTTTTAACATCTTCACTTAGGCTGCCAAATCACAAGTCACAAATCTTCTAAAAGGAGGCCTTGGTAGTTTAGGGGTTAACAACCCGTCTACATTGCACCACCACAGAAACCAAAATGGTCACCAGAATTGTTATTGTTAAAAAACACCATAAAATTCCACTTTCGCTACTTAGGTACATTATGTATCGTTCTTCAATTGATAACACATTAATTGTTTAAAAAATAAAATAAAATAAATGAGCATGTATGTTTGTTGTATTTATGTATGTTTGTATGTATGATTGCAAAAACAATGACCTTGTTGACCAATATTTTCTGACCAATATTATTATGTCAGAAAATATGCTCCATTGATTCTTATTTGATCCCTAACCATCCCAAATGTTGGGTGGAGGGTGGAAACTGTAAAGAATATCAATTTCAGATGCGAAGTTTGTTTTTGATGAAAATTGAAAAAAAAAAAATTGAAAATAAATAAATAAATATATATATATATATATATATATATATATATATATATGATCCTGCATCAAGTGTAGGTTTAGTGGGTAAACTTGAAGATTCATCAAATAGAATAAGAATTTATAGTATGCATTTTGTGAAAGCAAAAGTTGTTTTCCGCTTGTGAAACATGGGGAATGTGTTGACATTGCAAGCCCATAATTCTTCTTGAATTTTTGTGATTTTTTTTACATGAGTGATCTTAGAATAACTTCTAGTAATTTTTTAGTCGGAATTTTTTTTGACTCAAACAATTTTGTTATTTGATTGTAGTGAATAAGCAAATAGTCCTTAAGGAGTTTTACATTCTGAATCCACCATTAAATTTCAATTTGATTTTTTGAGTTGGATTCCAATTTAAATTTAGTTCTTGTGGTAACAATCGGAAAATACAATATTTGGGATATTTGGGATATTTAACAAGCCATTGAAACTTTTACTAAATCTTTCAAAAAAAAAATTCCAAGTTTAAATGCTTAGATTTAATGCTGATACCACAATAATCCCTATTTGGGGTTAAATTTACTTAAATTTAAGTGAGTCAAATCTAGATGAAAACCAACTGGTTATGTGGAACTCTGAGTTTGGATATACATGAACTAAATTTACTTTGCGTGATTGATTAACCTTTTAAGTGTTGTGATTTATCGACCTTCTAAGGTTGACTAAGGTTGACTAATCATAACCCTTAGAAGGTCAACCAAGGGTTGCAATTGGTACACCTTTAAAGGTTGGGATTGATCGACCTTTCATGGGCCGTGATTGGTCGAAATCATTGTTTCAATAAGGTCTCGGTACAGAAAATATCTAGTTTCGGACCAACCCAGCCACGGAACCGAACCTAAACCCAGACCTACCATCGTCTCTCTGATTCCATAACCCTAGAACACTTGATCGCGAGAACCAACAACAGCCAAATCCCGATTCCCGAATACAATCGCTGATCGCCGAAAATGGGCTTCGAGAAGGAGATCATAAGGGCAGGGCACGGAACCAAACCCAACCGTGGCCAAACGGTCACCGTTCACTGCACCGGCTATGGTTTGTACATTCCAAATTTTCCAACATCATTCACTTCTTTTTGCGCCCTCTGAAGCAAGTTTGCTTATCAGTGTTGTTTCCTTTGTGGCAGGCAAGAATAGGAATTTGAACGAGAAGTTCTGGAGGTGAGTAACTAATCACAGGTGTTTTGAAATTGAATCCATTTCCTGCATTGGAATTTGTGTCGATCGTGATTTGTTGTTTGTGGTTGCAGTACCAAGGATCCCGGTCAGGAGCCTTTCAAGTTCAAGTTGGGGTTAGGCCAAGTGATTAAAGGTCAGCTGTTTTTCTTGATGGAATTGGTGCAGCGTTTTGCATTGATTTGCAAGTTAGGGTGATTGATTTTATGCGATTTCGATTCTCTTCCAGGTTGGGATGAGGGTGTGATGAGCATGCAAGTCGGTGAAGTTGCTCGTCTCAAGGTATTTAATTACATTCTTAACCTGCTCAATCTGGAATCGAAGCAATTTCAATCTTAGGGTACAAACATGGAATTATCATAATTGACAACATAAGCTCTCTTGAAGTAGAACTGTACCATACTTGTAGAAGGTTAGGGTCAATCATAACGACAATTTCAAGTGCTTGTAATTTCGGTGCAAATCTCTAGTAAACAGAAATTTTGAGGGATTTTTCTGGGTTGCGACAATCAGTTTGAATCAACAATATTGCATCCAAAAGTCAATACCTCCGTTTCTTAATGAACAATTTTAATCTGTACAATGAATGTTCTCTCATGTAACCATGATTTCAGACTTAGAATGCAATTCATGTTGATTTTAAGTGAGGTCATACTTACATTCCTTTATTAAACGTTTTTCAAGAGTTGCAAGCTTCTCCTTGTATCTATCTTGTGCTTGTGCATTCACACTAAACCGATATTCTTTTTAATTTCAATGCCAGTGCTCGCCTGACTATGCGTACGGAGCTGGAGGTTTCCCGGCGTGGGGAATCATGCCAAATTCAGTGCTGGTGTTCGAAATTGAGGTTCTTAGTGCGCAGTAAGCTTGTTGTGGAGAGCGCATAGAAGCCTGTTCTTGTGGTCCCCTTTGCGTCTAATAAGCTATGGGGAAATGGTATGTTTGGAGAAGTATGTATGTTTACTTTGCATATCCTGGATAGGATATCTGCTGGATTCCCCATCTGAATGTTCAAGTGGGTGAGCACTTCTTTGTATCTTTGCCTAGATGTTATGTTGTGATTAAATGGGAATTAAATGGTTGAGTTTATGTTGTGATTAAATGGGAATTAAATGGTTGAGTTGAAATTATAGTAGATCAATCTAAAATAGAGCAGGTCTTACAATGGGATTTTAGTAGTCTTCACTCAGAGGTACACGATAACTTTGCCATACAATAGTTCCATACGATAGCTTTGCTATACAACAATACCATGTGCTCACAACAGACATAGTAGGGTGTCACTTCAGGGCACCATTTTAGAAATACCTACGTATACAACTTAAGAAATTACTAATGTATTGCAGTAGAGTCCAAAGTGATGATTCCACTTGCTCTATCCATTTACTAATTTACCTCATGCATGAAAATTGCTTGCATTAGTAACATTCCTATTGCTTAAATTTGAGTCATTATTGAGCACCTTACTCTATGTCATTATAAGATTACAGGAAATTACACATCTTGAATTCAAAAAGTCAATGTATTTGTGCAAGTGTCTATTCTACACCTTACGAATGGAGTGTATACTGTACTAGCATAAGGTTAATGTGTTGTTACAGATGATCCACAAAAGCCTATCATTTCAAGAATCGAAAGCACAATGTTGATTAGCACTTCTATTTGTGACAATTGCCTTACTTTGTCCTTCCAGAAACTGCTCTTACAGGTTGTATACCATTCAATTGTTCTAGTGTATGATGTTCATGATATTTGCATCAAAGAGACGCACTTTAGTGTGGATGGGTGGAAATACTCCTTCATTGCTTCGCCTCAGCTAAGTCTCACATTATTTTCTAAGCACCTCAAAAGTATGCACTTTCAATGTCCATTTTATCACAATGAAACTCTGTTAGAAATGATGAACTTGAAGTGTAAATTGGCACAGTTCAAATGAAAAGTGGCACAGTTCAAGAGAACGCGAGACAGTAGAATCCGTACTTACTTGACAAGGAATTAGTAAAGCACAACTTCACTAAATTATGTAATATATAACAAGATAGAGTAGCTAAATAATCAAAATGTAACACAACAAAAACACAGTAACTTATATTGAACATCATCACATTACACATCAAAATGGAACGGCTCCAATTTGATGAAACTAAGGTCCTCTCTGCATCAATCATCAGGTTCACCAATCGAAGGAACTCCCACACGAACAATCTTCATACTTACTTCTACAGACGGAGTTTTTTTTTTTGTTTTTTTTAAAATCCAACACTGTCAACGCACAATCAAAACTATAGATAGTCCACCTGACATTGATTTGTCTCTAGACTCGCCCAGCCATCATCTTACAGCGCAGGGTATCCAAGATGGACCTCAGTGCCTCACTGAAACAGTTCGTCCGGAAGGTACTCATCCATGCCATCGAAAATCCCCGGGAGTTGAAAACGCGGGTCGCTTACTCTAGGAGCACCAGATCCGAAATCAAGCACGAAACCTGCACCTGCAAACGGGAAGAATTTAAAATCATCAGATTCTTTGTGACAGTTCAAATCACAGTCAACTTCAATTAGCAGTGTAAGATGCAGAGTGGCACTTGGAAAAATTGTAGGGTGGATTGTTAGATTGTCAAAGCACTTCGGATGTTGTGGTATTGACAAGATAGACTATCTAAGTGGTTAACCCTTGTGCAGGAAAAGCACAATCACTTGCACTCTACATGATTGACTGTATATCAAATGGCATGTCAGATGTCTGGTGTTACTAGGGAATTTAACCATGAATTTTCGAACTGAAATCAGTTCAAATAGTTCTTAGCGGATTGTTACCGTTTCTCAAACTTATCTATGAAACAGATTGCGGACAGAAAGTATTGCCATGGTGAACACTTCTTGACAAGTTAGTTTTCATCTTCCAACCCTGAAACTCTCCATGATGAGAAGAGTATATTGGTTACTTGAAGAGTGTTGATATACAAAATGTTACCTGGAATTGGACCTGCGATTGCTGGAGGAGGGAAAGCAGGACCTGCGATTGCTGGAGGAGGGAAAGCAGGACCTGCGATTGCCGCCGGAGCCAAAGGAGCTCCTGCAATTGCCGCCGGAGCCAAAGCTGCTGCTGCAATTGCCGCCGGAGCCAAAGCTGCTGCTGCAATTGCCGCCGGAGCCAAAGCTGCTGCTGCAATTGCCGCCGGAGCCAAAGCTGCTGCTGCAATTGCCGCCGGAGCCAAAGCTGCTCCTGCAATTGCAGCCGGAGCCAAAGGAGCTCCTACAATTGCCACCGGAGCCAAAGCTGCTCCTGCAATTGCCGCCGGAGGCAAAGGAGCTCCTGCAATTGCCGCAGGAGCCAAAGCTGCTCCTGCAATTGCCGCAGGAGCCAAAGCTGCTCCTGCAATTGCCGCAGGAGCCAAAGCTGCTCCTGCAATTGCCGCCGGAGCCAGAGGAGCTCCTGCAATTGCCGCCGGAGCCAGAGGAGCTGCTGCAATCGCCGCCGGAGCCAAAGCCGGACCTGCGATTGCCGGAGGAGCTACAGCCGGAGCTGCGATCGTTGGAGCCAAAGCAGCTGCGATTGCTGGAGGAGCCAAATCAGCAGCTCCAATACCTGAGCGAGCTAGAGCAGCCGCAGCAGGAGGCTGAACTGGTTGCACCTGGCGAATGATCCATCTATATACTTCGATCGTAGTAAAAGCAACCAGCAACCCCCACACGAGTGCCTGCAGAATGCATAGAAAAGCGTTCAGAAAAGAAAAAAGGACACCATAACCTGCAAAACTTGAATCGACTTCAACAAACGTTTCATCAGATCACATACCCATTTATCTGCATTCTCCAATACTCTGCACATCCATCAAACGAAAGTGTTAGAATTTCACACTCAACATTGCAATTGTCCTCATGAAGACACAAAACGAAACCCAAAAACTTGAGCCACCAATAACATCGGCAGCATTCCTCCATACATGTGAAACTGGATTTAAAATACTCACCCGTCCTCACCATCGACCTGAGCACTGACACCTCTTATCCCAAAAGCAAAACACGAGAGTAAAGAAATCTGCAAACAAACAGAGAGATTCGTTAGAATGGTGAAGATATTCAACTTATCCACCAAAAGTGAAACATTGGCATTGTAATATATCTACATCTTGAAGTATCTGACACTCACATTGCAAACAAGTATGAATGAAACATTGGCATCGTAACATACTTACACCATGATGTATTTGACACTCCTACCAAGCTACCTACATTGCACACATGTATGTGAACTAACCAGTACTTTTAAGTTGTAATCGCTTTGCATAAGCCGATCAATGATCGGTTTGACTCCTGAAGGTCAAGTCACCGAACAATGGTAAGTACCAGAGCACATGACATAAACATGATCACATGATATTATTCTCTTACCATTGTCGCATTTTGATTTATAAAGTACACTAAACAGTGTGACTCACAGTAATTGCAAATATCACCCTAAATAGCAAAATACCTACTACTGTAAGAACACTAAATGTGAATTCTCATTCTCTTTATGAAGAATACTAGCATTTTGACACTGCGATTTTTTGAGATATGGATATCCACTGCGAGTTATGAAATGAAACTTGGGTAAAAGAGTTTAGGGTTTAGATTAGGGTTTGAAGTGACTACACATGTAAGCTGCCAACACTAATTACTCACAATTTGACAAATAGTGTTAAAAAGGTAGCAGGCGTAAGCACACTATCCATCGTCTCACACTAAATATACTATATTTAGTGTAGCGATCAATGAGGTACTTGCCAGTAGAGTCTGGAGCGAGAACGACCAGTAGAATGGTGATCTCCACAGCAGCTGGGTGATCCAGAGGATCAGCACTGTTAAGGATCTGCAAGCATAATATTCAGTACGCATGTTAATCAAATGAGCTTTGAGTACATGTTATTCAATCAAACATTGAGTATATGTAATTTATTCGAAGTTTTAGAGTGTTTTGCTGGAAACGTTACGTACGTTGTAGACGATGGCCGCGAAGAGGAATTGCTGTAGCCGATCCCCGGGCAGGCCATTACGAGCTCCTTGCGATGGCTTCTGAAGGTATACGAACAATACATAGTTAAGAACAGTTGCAAAAGAACCAATTTCTAGGTGTTTAAGATTGCGAGCTGGAATTCACGTACCTGGCTTTTGTTGTTTGAAATTATCTTCGGATTGAGTTTGTCATCGGTGAGACCTTCCCGTGGACTGAAGGGAGCGCCTGAACATAAAACAAGGTTAATTGCGGCAGCTTCTTAAGTAAGAACTAGCGACATAAGGATGATAAAATATTGGTTTCATACCGACACGCATCGGTACAACCTGCATAGCAAACTTTGTAATATTCAGAAGGTTCTCACATGGCTAGCATTGTTGAAATGAGCATACCTGTACGATGCTTTGTTGTAGCTATCAAGCCCTCCCTTGCGTTGCTTTCCTGCAAAACCTCATGTTGCAAAGGCTTAACTCTCCCTGGACGCGCTAAATCGGTCGAACCAGCCGCTTCTACCACTTGAATAGAAAGATGAACAGAAGATGGTGGAATGTAGAGTAGAGGACGGAAATTACTCAATTCAAGATAGGGTAATTGACTGATTCAGATCTGGTATATGAAACAAATATAATCTCTATGTCAAGGAGAGAATGAGGTTAAAGCTGTTAACAAACAATTTTAAACTTGGCCGTGAAAGTCACCAGTAACTGATATCGGAAAAGCAAGTACCTGTGGTTGCTGTACTATCGGTATTATGCTGCAAGGAACAGTCTTGACGGAGAAGCTCCTTCCAAATCGGGTAGCCACCAAGACGACTCTCGCAGTCTGCATATGAAGGAAGGAAAGGAAACAGCATCGTTAAAAGTCTGCAAGGAACTAATCTTCTCTTCTCTTGAGCAGAATTAAGGACAGGACCAAGTACCGACAAGTCATCTTGTTGAAACACTCTCTCTACCCTATTTCAACAAGAGTATCAACCAGGGTTTGATAAACTTGCACTCGTGAAAAGAATTGATAAACTTGCCTATGAAGAAAAAGGCTACACTGATCCACTCACCCTCCATTTTTGGCTTGCAGTAGAGCCAGATGAGGATTGCAATATTTGGCTTGCAGTAGTGCCAGATGAGAGTAGCATACCCATCTCCATCATTCGTACTCCTCCTAAGTTTCCAAAAATTCGAAGCAGGGCGGGATCTGCACACGAACCACATCTCTGTCAACGAAGTTCCGGTACACAGAGCATGAAGCATGAACCGCCAGCAGAACATCGCACAATCAAACCCTACGCGAATTGTCTGTACCGACAAAAAGACACAGACATGACTCAACAAACACTTACTCCAGCACACTCACTGACCGCGACAAACTCCTTAGAATCCCCTCCACTCCGACAATTACGACTGCAACAGCGCAAAACATCCGCAAAACCAGAGCTTTGCCGATAAACGGGATCGACGCTCGTCGGCGAACTTCAGAACAAGGACTAGCACACTCACTGACCGCGAAAAACTCCTTAGAATCCCCTCCACTCCGACAATTTTGACTGCGACACCGCAAAACATCCGCAAAACCAGAGCATTTACCGACTAAAGGAACCGACACTCGTCGGCCAGCCGACTGCAACTTTTGAATGTAGATAGGACTAGAAGGAAGCTGCAGATGCTTCTCTTCAGCGATTTGACAGAGCTTCAAACCCAGAGTACGACCGGTCTAATGACAAACTGTTCAGAAAGAAACCCGACTGACATGAATTTCCTAGTCTTGATCACAACACGATTACTAGACAGTAACGATTGAAATGTCAAAAGGCAGGAACTTGAACTTGTTGTAGATCATGTGAACAACAAACAGGCGTAGCAACGTACGCAGCAGGACTCACGAGCTTCCGAAAATGTCTGTCGCCCAGTTATGACTCCAGCCCCAACCGACTAGTCCTTATGTACGCGAATACCGCAAGTCGTCTCCCTCCCTTCCTTCTCTCTCTTCCCTTCTTTCTCTCTCTTCCCTTCCTTCCCTCCCTTCCTTTCCTCCGCTCCCTTCCCTTCCTTCCTTAACTTCCTTCCTTCCCTTCCTTCCTTCCTTCCCTTCCTTCCCTTCCTTCTGCCCCCACAGAGGCTGCCCCACATATCACTTTCTTAAAAAAAAAAAAAAAAAAAAAAAAAAATGGATAGATAGAAACTCCGGTCCTTTCTAAGGGGCTGGCGTGAATGAAGTGTTCGTTCGTAATGCTAATATCCCGATGGCCACCGGACAAGGGGAAATTAGAACAATACTACTTCCCTCTCTCGAGGGTGGACACTATAACTACGCTAGTTTCTAGCCTAATTACTAGTGCCTTGAAGATACTTGACATAGTACCCCCCCCCCCCCAAAGGGCTTTGAGGTACCCATACAACAAGGTCCAAGGACCTCCCACAATAGTTGGGTGGACTATAGTGGTGAGCACCACGCCGGCATGGGGAATAGAAACCACCACCTCCTCATTTGGGGCCTAGGCCCTAACCACCAAGCCAAGGCTTGTGGTGCCTTAAAGAATAATAATAATAATAAAGGGGAACAACAATGGGGGTACAGAAAAAACTCGAACTGCCTTCAAAGGAAGTTTTTCGAAGATAAATTGGAATGTGTCTATGTAATTAAAAATGACCTTAATTGCTTCTTTGTATCATTGCAAAAAATTGCTTCTTTTTTCTAAGATTGTTCAAAAAACTGTAAATCTACATGCACCGTTTACAATTAACCTCGTTCACTTTTTGCTTTAATTACAATGTTCATTTTCACTTGCAAATTTTATAGGAAAGCCCAATGTTGTTCTTTAGATACTTGAGCCCACCCTTATTGAATCATTGATATGTTTCTTTTTCTTTTTCTTTGCTAGGAGAAATGTCTTAGAATGTTTTTGTGATTATCAATTTTTTCTCAAATCTTTGCAAAGTCATTCACAACACTACGAATGTATTACAAGGACTTAAAGTATGGTTTGATATAGGTAGGGTGATTACTTTCGTAAGCTCATTGCCAAACTCAAGCATCCTTGCCAACTTTGAACAAAAGTTCAGTTTTCCACCTTGAGTGTTGATTGGAAACTCATCACAAAACCACTCTAAATCAAGAGTTTAGAGGGAGCAAGTATTTTACACACTCAACAATGGGCTCAAGTATCTAAAGAACAACGTCGGGCACTCATATCAAATTTGCAAGTGAAAATGAACATTGTAATTGAAGCAAAAAGTGAGAGTGGTTTGGGGCATGTAGATTTGTAGTTTTTTGAAGAATTGTACAAAAAAGAGGCAATGATACTATAAACTACTCTGATGTAGCTCCAACACCTTTTATGGATTGCAATTCTGGTTCAAGTACACAAGCACATTTCAAACTCTTTTTTTCAGAACTGCCTTTAAAGGGAGTTTGAGTTAATTTTGTAGCCCACTGTAAAATACCCTCCAAGATGATTTACGAATTTTGCAGTGAGGAACACAGTTTTCACTTTAAAGAGCTACATTGTAAAAGTGTAAGAAGGGCTTTTACAAGCTTTGATAGAAATTCTTCAAATATGGAGACAATTCAAAACTTGCTCCAAATTGTAGCATGAAGTGGAAGTGATACAAATCATGCATCAAGAATAAGCTTTAGTATATAAAGAACAAATTTGTGAGCTTATTTCAAATTTGCAAGCTAGAATGAACATTCAAATTGAAGCAAAGAATGGTAACACTTGTTTGCGGATAGTGTATAAAGTATTTGGAATCGTTAAGATTCCTCTCCTTCATCAATGTATACAATTGTATTGAACATGTACTAGTGTTCATGATGGTTGCAACGCACTTTACGCGTTTGGAATCGGATCATATTTGAGTACATAGGTAATAAATGTTTGAAGTTGATAGGAATTTACAATGCCGCTCACCAATTCAATGATAACATGAGAACTATTTAACCTCTTTGGGGTAAATACTATACTATCCGTTGTGCAACTCGATACACAAAGACACACACCTTGCTTTTATAATCATCAAATCAACTTCATGATAACTCTATAGTAACTTCAAAAGGGAATCTTGAAAACAATGATTTCCATTGTGAAAAATTTGTCGACCTAATTTTGGTTGCCATAAGGTGAACCTTGCATATGTAAATTGTGCATAATTGTGTTCACTTTATGAGAAGTCCAAAATGGAGATAATCTATTTACTAATGATTGAATTAAATTACACAATGACCACCAAATTTCATGATACCTTTAATTTAATACATTTCATCCTCAAGTTGTTATTTCATGGCACTAAACCATCGTATTTGAATGGTTGATGGTATGTTGTACCTTAAAAGTGTGGGATTTGTTGTTGTTATGTCATGTGGGCATATCATCAAGGGTAGATCGAACGGGCATTTTATTCACGCCAACCACACAAGGGGTCTCGTGTTCTTATTACTTTATGGGATTTGTCGAAAAAAAAAGAAATGAACTTATTTATATAATCTAAGCCCTTATCATGTACTCCCTCTGTCCCATTATGATTTTCCGGTAGGTTCTCTCAAATCTACCTCCAAAGGTAGATTTGAGAGAACCTACCAGAAAATCATAATGGGACAGAGGGAGTATATTTTTAAGATGGCCCCACCATAGAAATCTTCAATTACAAAGATTTTGATTATAATACGGTGGTCAGGAAGCTCCTCCTACAACTTCCAATACAGGCTGGCTCTCACCATTGTGTTACAGGAAAAATGTCTGCAGCCCATTCTCTCAAACTCTGTGATTTATTAATTTAATATTTTTGACTCAAATGAGAGATTTATCTCATTCATTGCAAAAAATGGATGTATGCCATCTTCGAACAGCAGGGCTGAAAAGTCTGTACAATTGTCTGTACAGGACAGACTAGGGCGTTTCAATTGTTCAGAGCATGCCTATCCCTGTGCTTCAAGTCGGGCGGATCTGCTTAAAGTTACCCAGCGAGCTGGTCACGGAGCCTCTCGTGGGGCAAATAATCCCTGCCCCAAATAAAAATTGGGGTATATTTGCCCCCTAATTTTTTAATGGTTGATGTCACCCATTGTTCCATTGGGCATCCCCTAGTGTAAAATGGGGTCTTAGACCCCATTTTTAAACTCAAAATTTTAAAAAAAACACAAAAGGGCATTCCAAAATGCAAAAAACGGGAAAAATGGATTTTCTGGCCGGGCAGGGGATCGGGCGGGCAGGTAGGGTCGAGGGGCTCCGAGACCAGCTCGCTGGCCAGCTTTAAGCTCACCCAAGTCGGGCCGCTCCGCTGCATGAAAAGTTAGAAAGTGCCGGTCGGCCCGCTGCAACCCCACCCGAGGTCAGCAGACATGGTAGAGGAAAAGGTCACTCACCAATCACATTTGCTGACAAGCCCGTTACGGTAGAAATTATTGTCTGCTCGTAAAGTCTTTGCCATGTGGCACTCTTCCATTGGTTGATCAATGGGGATGCTAAAATGCGAATGAAGGCATGAGATACCTGGGTTTCATGGTGTGGTAGAATTTAGGAAACATCAACCCTCTTGACGAGGTTACATGGATAGTTTGTGGGCTAGGGTTACTCAGACTCCAAACAAGGCTCCACTCTCCGGCCCATAGTGCGGGTTGGGCATGCACTCAGGGTTTAATACTTAACCCCTAAAGGTTCTTGCTGCGAAATTGTAAAAATGGACATTCCCTTACTTCAGGCCTGAAAACTCTCAATCTAAGAATTATTTGGAAGATCCAACCGTAGGATCTTGAAGTTAACTTAACCTCCCACTCACTTGCCAAAATTGAACCGTTGACTCTTCTTCATTTGTGAGATTATAATGGTCAAGTTGGCTGAATTTTGGACTCCAAAAAGCAGTTTTCGCTTTCCTGGACCTTTAGGGGTTAAGCGCCCATAGGGTGTGAAACGGACAACCCAAAATTGAATGACAACATCTTTTGGACTTGGGCATCATAAATAGTGCACTTCCAGAACTTGGGCGTCATGAATGAACAATCAATGATGAGCTTGCAACTTCCTACAAGGTTATGTACAACCCCAACCTACCTACCACAATTCTTTGAAAGCACAAAATCATTCATACAAAGTGTAATTTGAATTGTAAAATTTCACTTTTTGAATGAATCATATAAAGATGACCGGTTTGACATCAAAATACGAGTGAAAGTTGGGTACACTGAGAGCTATATAGTCTTGGAAAAGAGCCCCTTGGGCTTGCTTGGGCGTTAAATCCATAGGTGTTGATTTCCATTCTGGGTATGCCCCTAGTGTACAAGAAGACAAGCTTTCAACTAGTACGACATGAAACCTTGTCGTACTTTGTCTCTAAAGGACTACACTAAATTTGATAATTAGTGTTAGATTATTATAAGATTTGGAAATGCTATAAGTTTTTACTTTTGTTTAAAACAATTTACTAAGAGCATTGATTCTGATACTACATAAGGACCCCATCTTGGCCAATGTAGTGGGTAAAATTATTGAACAGCAGTAAAAACTTATAACATGGTTATGTAAATTAGTGTATCTAACACTAATTATCAAATTTATTGTATTGATGTTATTTGGCTTTATTGGTTTTATACTTTTAGGGACGCTCTACTTGGGGAGTCAAGCCGAGCATGGGGCTGAATGAGGGCAATTTTTTTTTAATGTGACCGAATGTGATTCTGTTTGGTTCCAACTTTTGCAATACTTGGTGGGGAATTAGCCTGAGTGGACTTATTAGCACTTTTAGATTCCTGAAATTGGATGAACCTGCAGATTTGGATTTTGTTTTTAAAACCTTTATCACCATATTCGTTTAACTGGGAATTTCTGCAAGATTGGGACTCTCTAGAATTTACAACTCGGGTAGGTTTCTCCACAAAATCTATGGTAGTTATAGATTTTAGAGAGTCCCAATCTTGCAAAAATTCCCAATTAAACGAATATGGTGTTCTTTGCTCTCCGTTCTAGAAGTTTCTTGATCATGAAACTTTCCCCTCTCCCTTTCGATTTGCTGCTGCTGATGCTTGACAGTGGGATGATTATCATTTAATTTGATTGCCCAGTTGTTTCCCTTTTCCTTTTCCATTTTTGTCGAATCAGTCAAGTCAACGTATTATTGTCAGGAGATGCTACTGACACCCTGGCGCGGTCCAAACTAGAACTTAGTTGTTTCCCTTTGAGTGCCTAGATTCCCCCAATTGCCATGATCAAGTGCAAACATGTGTTTTATGCTTTAATTTGTGTTGATGTGTGTCAAGTAGGTAAAATAAAATCAAATATAACTATAAAAGTTGTAGTTATCATGAAATGAGTCTCGTCCTCGTGAGAGCTAGTAGAAGAAAATAAGTTGAGATTTTTAATTCAAATTCAATAGTTTGACATTTTTTTTCCTTTATATCTATTTGTGGTACAAGAAGTAGAAAGAAAACAATGAGGGGTAGCTTAGTGCAACTCAATGAAGGAAAAGTACATAGAAAATAATGTGAAATTTACGGTGGTTAGCCTTCAATAGGCTCTGAAAATAGTCGCCACCAAAAAGACAATAAGTTAACATTTATATTCCACATCATACTCGTAATGAGCAGGGTTGTCATAGTGGAAGGACGTCTTGGTCTGCTCGATTAAGGTCTCTACCGTCCGAAGTAGTCAATGGCCTGTGACTATTTTGTAAGGTTAAAAAATTGATTATGTCGCTCTGCTTAGGGGAAAAACTAGCGACTTGGCTGCAACATGGGTGCCACATTGGCTGCAACGTGGCTCCCACCTCAAACAAAGCGAGGACATGGACGCCGAGAGCAGGGGGCGGATGCCTTTGGGGCGTAGTCGCTCGGGACGCAAACGCTGAAGGGGTGCGGACTCCGTGGGGCGTAGTCATTTGGGACGCAGATGCCGGGGGTGCGGATCCTAGGGGCGCTTCACTGTTGACCAATATTTGTACCCTCTATATTGCTAAAGATGGGGATCTTTTAAGACTGTAGGCATCAATAGTCTTGGTTAATATTTATGTCATGGGTAAAAACTTGTGGCATTTTCAAATCTCAACCCTTAAAAATCCAAGCATTTACTTGACCTCCAAAACCAAAAACTACCATTTTTCACCTTCCTTGGGAAATGGGGAAATGGAGAAACTTTTTTTCTGTTGGTTTTAGACTTTGCACCGTAAGATCTTGTATCTAACTTGTATACAAAGGACTAGTCAAAATTTCAACCGTTGGATGTTTGTCACTTGTGAGATCATAACAATCAAAGTTTGTCCAACACTTTTTTTTGCCACTGCCTGAGAGGCATTGTCTAAATGGTGCCAATGGCAACTTGATGATTATTACTCCAATTATTTTTCCCTCATTTATTTCCATGTAGCTAATGCAAAAGCATGGAGACTCATTCCACGTTTTTGACCTTCATGTGCATTATTTTATGAAAGAAGGTCTAAAAACAACAATATAGTAAAACAAGCACCACATATGATATATTTTGTTTGAGAAAAATTTGGACGTTGAGTAGGTGCCTTTATGAGTATGTGAATTTTGGGGGGAAAAAAAAATAAATAAAAAAATAATATATATATCTTGGAAAAAATCCAAAATCTCAAATCACAAATTTTAAAATTAGTTTTGGAGGCTGCCCTTGTAGAACTGGTAAATCTTTTGACTTCGGACACTCTAGAATTTGAATAATAATTTGGTAACAAACATGTTTCCAAAAAAGAATACTTCAAAAAAACTAAATTCAAACTGCCCATTTTGGACTTGAAACCTAAGATTTTTAGATGAAAGGTTTTAAAATTAAAATTTGGCTTTGAAAATTTTACCACTTACACATTAGAGTATGGAGAGCACCTAGTAAAAATCTTTGGCAAAAATGTCAATTTAATCCTTTAAAATGAGCTGCCCGAAATCTCAAAAACCAAATCGGTTTTCCTTAATTCTTAGTAAGGGGTTAAAAAAAATTATTACATTAATCAACATTAAAACGGTAGTGGTCGGTGCCGTATCCTATAGCCATTTTAGAATTCAAGATTCCCATTTTCTTTTGCTAATTCCTTTAAACATGTGTATAGTGCTGTTATCCTAGTCAGCCTGACTTTTTCAAATTGACCTCGAGAACACGAGCAAGGAGAAGCAACCTCGAAAAAGAACGGTTCCTAAATAAGAACACAAAATCCGGGCAGAGAAAAACAAAATTCCAACCTTGTTTTGAGGTTGTTCTAAATTTAAATATTTATCTGGTCGGTAATTGATAATAATATCCAATATTCTAATGGTGGGACTGCCTAGGTCACTCCGCCTATTTTCCCGGCATTGAAGGGGTATTGTAGTTTTTCACAAAAGTAGAATATGATATTATTTCCTCAACTTGAAGCAATTTCTTTTCCCATATGATTCTTCATTTAGGGTAAACGTTCGTAGCAGCTACCTAGGAGGATGGAGGAGGGGTAATGAGCCCCCCTAATTTTTTGATGTATAAACATTAAATGCTTAGGAGTAGGCTTCCTAGGGTAACTTGGAGTCGCAGACCTCAAATTTGAATTCAAAATTATCAAAAACGGCCTTGGGAGGTCCCCACGGATTCTAGGGTGCCTCCTTGGTAGCTCCCACGAACCATTGCCCCTTTATTTATAAGATTTGCTAAGGGGGAACCAATAAATGTCAAGAATGGAGGTTGGGCATGAACCCAACGTTTTTCTTCCTTATCTTTATTGAGCACTCACTGTATCTCCTTGTTGGACTTCATCTTAGGAACGTACTTTATGTGCAAGATAACCATCTTGCTCAAATAATTGGCTTGCAATAGTCAAACATGCCCCACGTTCAAAAACTCTACATCAAAAAACTACCCTCAAAGATACATGGAATAAAATCATATCCCGTTGGATGGATTTACAAATTGTACTATAAAAGCTAAACTTGATCTAGAGTTTCTTTTTTTTGTTGTGTTCATTCCATAGAAAGATTCTACATATTAATTGCTACACATCAACAACAAACTACAATCAAGATTAAGTTTCACAATTGTAAAGAACAAATAATAAGCTCATATTTGTTAGAAATTCTTGCTAATTCTTACTATAAGTATTGTACATATCCTAAAATCATTCTCATGACCAAGATGCCATTTTTTAGCACCAATTACAAATCGAGGCTAGACAGGTGACATTATAGAGGTCAAAAGACACAATTACAGAGTTTGGAGGATATAAGGGGTGATATTATAGAGGTCAAAAGATACTATTACAAAGTTTGGAGGGGATGCCATCACGAAGATGTGATAACATTATAGGGACGTGACACAAGTACATTCTACTCTAGGGGCAATGGTTTGTGGTAGCTACTAGGGAGGCACCCTAAGGTCTAGGGACTCCCCAAGGCCAATTTTGATGATTTTAAATTCAGATAGGGTTCCGCGGTCCCAAATTACTCTTGAGACATACTTTTTTGGCAATTTGAACCAATACATTAAAAACTAGTTGGCTCCTTTACCCCTCCCCATTCTCCTTGGTAGTCTCCTTGGTAGATGCTACGAACGCTTACCCCTCGTGGGCAATGGTTCGACCTCCTCGGTAGCGCTACGATTGCCTAGTGGGAAATACCCGTAGTGGGCAGTACCCGTAGTGGGCAATACCCCTGGTGGCCAATACCCGTAGTGGGCAATACCCCTCCTGCTCGATACCCGTTGTGGGCGATACCCGAGTGGGCAATGGTTGGAAGCAGCTGCTACGAACGCTTATTAGCATCCGAAGCTTTTGTCGTAGCTTTTACTTTAAAGTATGACAAAGACAAGCAATCAAACATGCAGGGGGGAAGCGGAAGCGGAAGCTCCACGACAATGTCGCGATTCTTTCTTTGCGGTCGGTGACTCGATTTCTCTCTTGGCGCCGCGCCATCGATTAGAGCAATTCGAGCAAGATGGGGTGGTTAACGAATGTGGTGGTGGTGATGTCGTGCATAGCCGGGGGATTGGTTCTATACCCCGTGCAGATCCCCGACAATGGCTTCGCGAATGAGCAAACGGGCGTCACGGCTTCGGGAATCGTCCGGCTCGTGCACTTGTTGGCGTTCGCTACTGCCTTTGGCACTTCGCTATGGGCTTCCTTCATCGGCGGTATCATCATGTTCAAGTTCGTACCACCTCCTCGAAACCCTAATTGAAGCTCCACTTAGTCTCTTTTTGTGAGCTACTTGTTTAAAATTTTCTTAAGAAATGAGTGTCGGGGAAATTGTTGATTGTGTGAGCTGGCGGTGAATGTGTTAATTAGACTAAACGGTCATGAGGAATCATTCAGCAGAGGGAAATTGTGCAATTTCCACTGAACTCCATCAAGAATGTCTTGGAATATTGTGCAATTTCCAAGGAACTCTTCAACAAGAATTTCTTGAAAAACTAAACTCTGCAATTTCCACTTAACTCTCCACCAAGAATGTCTCGAGGCCACCAGGCATAAATCAGTACCTCTATATCCCAATGAATAGTGAAATTCTCAGGATTGAGCATGACAGGATATGAGGAATTGCACCTCCCTTGTTGGTTCAAGGTCAACTCTTCGTTTATGGTATTTCTATGTTAGGTGACTTGAAGCAGCGCAGTCTACACTACCCTGAATGTAGTTACTGTACCTTATTGAGGCATCTTCGATTAGGCAGGTGATACCACCGTATTGTAGGTAGTGTAAGGTTCAGAAGCCTTATAAAGCGTGTCAAACTTTAAATTATCAGCGTTTGATTTCACTACTGAACGGTCCAGAGTCTTCGTTTCGAAATTTCTCGTTTCTGGAGGAGATCTTTTGAATATGTCATCACCACACTGCTGGGTTGAATTAGTCATCCTAGACAAGGATTTGAACTATTTGTGTAAAGTGGGACACTACATATGACTTACAGTGACGACCAAGTGGTGTACATTCATGTCAAGAGAAGAGCTTGATGTAGTAAACCTTGACATGATTTGACAATAAACTTTCCACATGATATTGAACACTATTTGCGGTGGGACAGTAATAAGTTTGAAGAGCTTGCACTTGTTGAACTAAAGCTTAAGCTAAACCAAGAGCTTGCATTCGTTTACACCGTTCGAGTACTGACATGGGCTGTTCCAGGAACTTGCCGAGGCACCAGTTCGGCAACCTGCAAGCCAAAATGTTCCCAGCTTACTTCAAGCTGCTCATAGTATGTTGCTCGCTGTGTGTGGGTGCTATGGCTACAACACACCCTTGGATAGGCGCTACTAAACGAGAACGACTGCAGATTGTTGCCCTTGGAGTTTCTCTCTTCACAGTGGTTATCAATTTGTTGGTCTTCCAACCTTTGACTGTCAAGGTTTGTCACTCTTGTACTTCCCCTCAGCTGATTATAGTGAAGCAATCAATCAGTTTTTGTGATCAGAGCTGTTTTTAATATGTTATGTAATGCAGATAATGAGGGAGAGGCACAAAATTGAGAAGGACGAAGGGATCGGAACGGAGGTAGGGCGGTCGAAGAATTTGGAGGTGGCCAAGACGAATCCAGAGCTGGCTAAAATCAACAAGACTTTTGGGATGGTGCATGGACTCTCCTCGTTGGCCAACATTTTCTGTTTCGGTGGGCTTGCATTTCATTCCTGGTATATTGCCTCTCGCTTGAGGCTGTAAATCATTGGTTCAAAAACTCAATTTGGCCCATTCCCTTACCAGATTCTCTGGATTTAGGAGCTTCATCCAGGTCCTAATACCATGTTTCTCTGTGTAGATAATTGATGAACAAGTTGCTTGCCCTCGTTCTGGCTGCACTTTGTTCATCTGGAAATACATACTTGTTCTTTTGTGGTTTATGAATGTCTGATTTTGGACCAGTTTACATATTGCAGTGCTCTAGGTTTTGAGTTGAACCTATTGATCTGTTGTGCCACTCTTTTTTACCGAAGTTTAGCTTTTTAGGGCATAGTGAGAAGTCTTCTAGGGTGTTCAAGTACAGTTCAGAGCCTCATCCAATTTACAGATCTTATGGTAAATTACTGGATTAGTGGGAAATTGCACTTGGAGGAATGGAACGTAGAGTAGTATGTCATTTGTCTACACCAATGCGCTTAGAAAGGTATCATGCATTGTTATTGAATGTGTTGGCATCCTACATGGCAAATGTAACAAGCAAATGTACTAATTGACAATTGTTGGATTAGGTTGGAAGTTGTTTTCTTCCTCTAAAATAATTAAAACGATTGCCACAAGTAGCATATCGTTCTCACATATGTTAAGTGCTCAAGAGCACCCTATGAAAACAACTCTCCGCTTAGCCCATGTAGTAGTTAGGTAACCTTGTTCAACTTAAAATATTTCATATGAACTCCAAATTGTTGTGAACCTTTATTTCCAACGTTACATACAGTTTTCCAGTTTTGGCTTAGAGTTGGATGATTCATTTGATTGTCGTGCACATATGAGTAGATACTGCACAGGTTCTAAAGTAAAGGTTGCAAAATCTGCTTGGGGTTAGAATTCCCCTATAACCAAGTATGGAAGAGGTACACTTAGGTCACAGA
This sequence comes from Bryum argenteum, assembly GCA_037043015.1. Lineage (NCBI taxonomy): Eukaryota > Viridiplantae > Streptophyta > Bryopsida > Bryales > Bryaceae > Bryum > Bryum argenteum. The sequence continues at coordinate 10,166,631 of CM073330.1, forward strand.
GGCAAGATCTAAATTACCTATTGTCAAGATTTGAGGAGACCCCTACTAATAGCTTTGCACGTGTCCCTAAAATTTGTCACTTGCCAGCTGCAACATGAACATTCTCAAATGAAATTCCTGCAACCCCACCTTATCTTAGTGGAATTGTTTATGATATGCTGGGCTTCGTGGAAACTGATGACTGAATGCAGTAATGAACAAGTGAAAGGGGATGCTCACTACCGTGATTTGGGTCTACAGAATCTTACTCGACATGATTCTCTTACACAGACTGTCGTGCTTTACTAAATAAAACTCATGTGCATGAGCTGGCTGGAACCCACTCCTGAGGACAAGTGTCCATGAAAGCTGTCCACCTGGACGCCACGTGGTGGTCTCTGTTCAAACCAAAAAGTCTGCAAGATAAAAATAACATGAAAAATATTACGTGTACTTGCGCGTACTTGGTCAATAACATTCTAGGGCATTGAATTTGGAGAATTATTCAAAAGATGGCGGTGATTCTTGCCTTTGGGACCATCGACATTTTACGGTTTGAGGTCTAGCTACTTGTTTTACGAACACTGAATGGAGAAGTTTATTTATCATTCCTAGCTTTCTGGAAATAGCCTGCATAATAGTTGAGGACACATAGTTTGCTGGTCTAAAATGGAGCATGTCTCACAATGGAGCTTTAATAATCTTCACTTATAGGTAGATGATAGCTTTTTCATACTACAATACTATGTAATTATTTTAGACATTATGAGGTGTCACTTTAGGGCACCATTTAAGGAACATCTATATGAACTTCAAAAATTTATAACTCAATTCAAAAATAATGATTCCAACTTGCTCTATCTTTCACTAATTTTCCCCGTGCACAAAAGCTAGTTGTAGTAACGTCTCTGTAGGGCTTATTATTGAACATCTTAAAAACTATATGAAAACCTTAGGGTCGCGGGTTAACCCTTAAACGCCCAAGCAAGCCCGAGGGGCTTGATTCCAATAGAATCTTCCCTGTCGCTCTCACTGCACTCAACTTTTCACTTATATTTTGATGTCAAACTGGTCACCTTCTTTTGATGCATTCAAAAAGTGAGATTTGACAATTCAAATCACAATTTGTATGAGTGATTTTGTGCTTTGAAAGGATTATGGTAGGTAGGTTGGGGTGGTACATAACCTTGTAGGAGGTTGCAAGCTCATCATTGATTGGTTCATTCACAATGCCCAAATTCAAAAAGTGCACTATTCATGATGCCCAAGTCCAAAAGATGCTGTGATCCAATTTTGGGTTGCCCATTTCAGACCCCAAGGGCGTTTAAGGGTTAATGAGCTTCGTACCTTGCCAGACATAAATGTTTGTCGGCTGCAAGGAGATTCAAGTAGTGAAAAATATTTACCTCTCCGTACGTGGACTGAACTCACTCAAAACTGCAGTATTGCAGTTAGGGGCGGCACTTCATTGTACGTGGAAGGCAACAACCTGAGCGAGCAAGAAGCTGGGGGTACTTTAATGTACCCGGCCTGGCAAATACCAGGGATTTCATGAGTAGTACCTTAAGTTACACAATAACCCCCATGACCGTTTGCCGAACAAACATTCCAACAATCACACAGTAATTATCGATATTGAACCATGACAGTTCTGCACTGACACAAGTTAGACGAGTCAGATTCCCAGTCCCTCAGCTAGCTCAACGGGTGAAATCATCTCCATCAACTTAGCGGTAACTTATACATACTTGCTGTTTGTAGGCTTGAAAGACGACGTTGAAAACGTAACTAATCGTGCGATAAAATCTATTTCTTTACCTCGGTACAGTAGCGCAGACGCATGATCGACAAGCTTCGCATGTTCGGTTGTTAGAGGTTTTCGGTTGTGGCAGGTGTTGGGCCTGGATCATAGTTTCACCACTTCTACGAGACTGGCGAGCCCCTTTCGAGCGTTGTGATCGAGGATATAGCTTGATTTCTGGTGTCCGATAGGAAGAGGGTGGACCTTACTAGTGTTAATCATCTACTGAATAGCTCGACGTTACAATCTTCACACTAGCTGTTACGATCTTAACAGTAGCTGGAAGTTTGAAGAGTGAAGAGCTGCGAGTTAACCCACACTTCAGTGTTGATGAGGTCTCAATTCTTAATGGAGGAGGATTTGTATAGGATCGCCTCTGCAGCTACGGCGACCACAAGCTGACCGAAAGTTAGGAGGAGATTGATTTTCTCACAGGGTCAGGAGTATGAAGTTAAAGAAGTGGAAGGAACGATCAACAGCAGATAATGGCAATGAAGAATCACATACCGTTCACTGCAATCGTCCCGATCATGAAAATTTCGGGTATGAGCTACTTCTTAGTACATATTGTCTTGGGCAGTTTTTGCAATTACCTATTTGAGTGACTCGTGGGTATGGCGATGGCAGCTACGCAGGGAACAGAACATCAACGAGGAAGTACTCATGGTGGAACTTCCTCCCACTGGCGTTATGGGTGCAGTACCGAAGAGCGGCATACTGGTACTTCACGGCCATGGCCGCGCTTTCACTGGCGCCCTTCGCACCCTACAGCCCTGTCAGTGTGTGGCTGCCACTCTTCTTCGTCCTCGTGCTGGGACTCCTCCGAGAAGCCTGGGAAGATTTGCGAAGGGGGAGGGGTGACAACGAGCTAAATAATCGGATTATTGAAGTGCACGATGGAAATGGACAGTTCGTGGAGAAGAAGTGGAAAGAGTTACGTGTTGGAAACCTCGTCCGCGTGAAAGACGGAGAGTCTTTCCCCTCCGATCTTCTCCTGCTTTCGTCCACTGGCCCTGACGGCATTTGCTATGTCGAGACTATGAATCTCGATGGCGAAACCAACTTGAAGGTAAGCCCTGTCGATAATCCTGCATAGATCCTGTAATAGACACCTCGAAGCTCTGCAAGAGAGCTTATAGTTTCGCTTTGCAGGTTCGGCAAGCATTGGTGGTGACATGGGAGATTGATGGAAAGGACAAGAGCAAGTTGCAAAGCTTCAATGCTGAGTTAATCTGCGAGCCTCCCAATGCTTCCTTATACACATTTTCAGGTAGGTTGACAGTGGCAGGAGGAACGGCGTTGCCAGTGGGACCTGCACAGTTGCTACTCCGAGACTCCAGCCTCCAGAACACGGGAAGCGTTTTGGGTGTGGTGGTATACACCGGCCATGACACGAAGTCGATGCAAAATGCGACTCCACCTCCTTCGAAGCGGTCGCGAGTGGACAAATCTTTAGACAAAGTCATCTGGATGATGTTCTTTCTGCTGCTGGCTATGGCCACTCTCACAGGTCTGGTCCTCGCGTTTCGAACTGAGTCAGCAGGCACCGATCTCTGGTACATGCGACCCACTGAGTCTAATCCTTACTACAATCCGAACAAAGCTGCCATTGTCGGCATTGTAGGCTTCTTCAACGGACTCGTGCTTTACGGATACTTGGTACCCATTGCTCTCTACGTCTCACTCGAAGTTGTTCGCGTTGCTCAAGCTCTGTTCATGGTTCATGACCTGCACATGTACGATCCCGGAACAGATAAACGCGCAAGGGTCAAATCTGCAGGGTTGAATGAGGAGCTAGGTCAGGTGGATACAATCTTTTCAGACAAGACGGGCACTCTTACAAGTAATCAAATGGATTTCTTCCGGTGCACAATTCAAGGAGTTTCATATGGACGAGGCTCCACTGAGGTTGAGATGGCAGCGAAGAAGCTGGGAATGCCCCCCATGGGTAGTGAGGATACTGACGATGCAGGAGCTGAGAATAATCCTTACAAAGAGAAGGGCTTTAATTTCTACGATGAGAAGTTGCTCGGAGGGAAATGGGTTGAGCAGCCAAATGCTGAACAGATCCGATTCTTCTTTCAGATTCTTGCGCTTTGTCATACCGCCATTCCTGAAGGTAACGAGCCTTCTAGTATGCGTTACAGGGCGGAGTCACCGGACGAAGCTGCACTTGTTGTAGCTGCGAAGCAGTTCGGATTCTGGTTCTATAAAAGAACCCCGACAACGGTACACGTCCGAGAGAACAACGAGGATAAAGTATACCAGCTTTTGAACGTGCTGGAATTTTCGAGCGCACGAAAACGCATGTCTGTCATCGTGCGCTTCCCTGATGGTCGCTTGCTGCTCCTCTCCAAAGGAGCTGATTCTGTGATTTATCAGCGTGTGGATAAAAACAGAAGTGGCCCGCTGAGACAGACAGCTCGCCATTTGCAACAATTCGGAGAGGTTGGGCTTCGTACTCTCGTGGTTGCTTACAAAGAGCTCAATGAAGAAGTGTATCAGAACTGGCAGAGGAAGTATGCAGAGGCTCGGTCTGTCCTAGGGAAAGAGAGGGAATTGCGTACCGAGGAATTGGCCGAGGAACTTGAACAGGGGCTCACTGTTGTTGGCGGTACTGGCGTGGAAGATAAGCTTCAAGTTGGAGTTCCTGAAGCTGTTGATCGTCTTGCTAAAGCTGGGATTAATATCTGGGTCCTGACTGGTGACAAAGTGGAAACTGCCATCAACATCGGCTATGCTTGCAGGTATACCCATCTCTTAAGAGCTTACCTTTAATGTCCTGTTCATCATCATCGAGGTCTTGAACATCTGTTGTTGCTGCAGTTTACTTAGGCAAAAGATGGACAACCTCATTGTGAGTCTAGAGGGTGTGGAGGCGCGGGCAATCGATGAAAGAGCCGAACGGGAGAGCTGGCCACGTGATAAAATATCTGAGGTCCGTAATATAGTCTTGGCAGTTCTTTTCTGCATGCATCGAATGACAATATCCTACGAGAATCTATATGAAGCGACCGAACATTCATGGTTATAATCTGATGATACGGTGGAAGTTATGGACCATATACTTAAACAACAGGGTCAATACAGAACGGTGAGCCAGCAACAGCTTAAACAGAACTGAAGGCCAGATTCTTCATACAATTACCACTGCCTTTGCTTACACAATGTAACAGATTGAGATGTGATTCATCCGTAAATTCTGTGCGAACCGCACCTATCAAGAGATTCTAAAGAGAATGCCATGGTTAAGGTGTGTACCTTAGAATCTGCTAAGGAAGTGGGGTGTGATTCATGATTCAGAAACAAAAAGAGTTTGTTGCGAAGAAGCTGACAGACGCGCTGGAGCTGGTATTAGGAGGGCATGAGAATCCTCGAGGAACCAGCACGAGTGAAAGACGGACCAGCTTCTCAGAGAGCATGCAAAGTGCTCTCTCTCGCAGCCTGAGCAGGAACAGTGCAGCTTTATCACGAAACTTGAGCAACACGAGTGCAACACTAGCACATACGTTGAGTGGCCGTCACTCGCGTAACCCGAGTGCTGGACAGAAAACCTTTGAGATGCTACCTCTGGTGGATGGTCAAAAGGTGGGAGTCAATGGTGAAGGCTTGGATCAAAGAGAGCGCGCTCTTCATAAAGATAGTGGGTTGTTACAATCGCGTAGGACACGCCCTGCGGAGCCCACTGAGTATGCGCTTGTTATTGACGGACACTCACTTGCATTCATTCTGGATGAAGAAGCACTTCAAGAACGCTTCTTACAAATTTGTATCAACTGCACCTCGGTCCTTTGCTGTAGAGTGTCACCTCGTCAGAAAGCCCAAGTTACTACGCTTGTGAAGAAAGGACTTGGTCAGGACCGCCTGTGCTTGGCTATTGGCGATGGTGCTAACGATGTCGGTATGATCCAAGCTGCTAACGTTGGTGTCGGCATCTTGGGTGTAGAAGGAACCCAGGTACTGCAACCTGCACAATGGCTTTCAAATCTCTCTCTATAGCTACTCTTCTATGCAAACATACAGAGCACTTTACTGTACCTAAAGATGAACACCATCTTTAGCCTTCGTTTTAACCACTTGAAAATCACTAAGGCATACTCGAGATAATAAACCAACAAGAAGAACTGTTATAGCTTCTTCGTACACCAAATCAAGAGATGAATTCACATAGTATGAAGAATGTAGTTGCCAACGCCATTTCTGAGAATGCTTACTTCATGTGGTGTCCAGGCGGCAATGGCAGCTGATTTTGCTATTGGACAATTCCGGTTTTTGGAGAGGCTTCTTCTTGTACATGGGAGATGGTGTTACCGACGAATCTCTCTCATGGTAATCCTTACTCTTCGACCATTGAATGCTTGATGCTTCGTTCAGATTCCTGTCAAAATCAACTCATATCAGCTTTTTCTTGCCTCAATTGTTGACTCAGTGGTGGTCGTTGTTGGCAGATCCTGTATTTCTTCTACAAAGTGTGCATAATGGGCTGGATATCCTTCTACTCCAATGTCTTCGCGTACTTTTCAGGAAATCCTCTCTACAACGACTGGTATGCATCGTTTTACAACACAGTTTTCACGGCACTTCCAATCGTGGTGATTGGGATCTTAGACCAAGACGTGACACCAGAGGAGGCGTTCCGTGTCCCTGAGCTTTACCGATCTGGGCAGCGTGGTGAGTTTTTCAACAAGAGGCTAATTCTCTGGTGGCTTACGAACTCGCTCTACGCTTCTGCAGTCATCTTCTTTTTCCCACTCCTGATCTACTCAGGGCTGAGTGCGTTCCGACCTGGTGGCCAAGTTGCTGCTGCGCAAGAATTTGGAGCAGCCATGTTCACAGTGTTAGTCCTTGTGCCGAACTTGCAAATCTATTCCGCATTCCATTATTTTACCTGGATACATCATGTGGCTATCTGGGCTAGCATTGTGAGTTGGTACCTGTTCATCATTGTTTACGGTGCGTTTCCTGTCACTCTTTCAACCATAGCTTACAAGGAATTTGTGGAAGTCTTGGCTCCTTCAGCTTCTTACTGGTTACTCCAGCCACTTGTGGTTGTTGTTGCCTTGTTGCCGGATCTTATGCTCCGGAGTGCTAAATGGGTTTACTTTCCAACAGATTACCAGATTGTTGTAGAGCAGGATAAGAAAGGTCCTACACTTGAAGCTTAAAATTTTAGTTTGTTAACCGTTTTGAGATACTAACCTGGCGATGAAGAGGCCACTTTCAGCCTCCGAGCTGTAGCATATTGTTAGCGAGCCCAAGTTGTGGAGCGGGCAATTAGACTGGTTGTGATTGAAACCACCCAATGTAAAAAAATTGACAGTTCTGAAGAAACCTTCCAGTTAGACGACCTACCAGTAGCTAGAAATTCAACAAGTGTTTTGGAAACGATCCTGTAGCAAGGTCGATCAATTATCAGAGGAACTCATTGTGATCAGCAAATCAGTAAAGTTGTGCATATATTCTTTCAGGTTGAGTAGCCAATGTACTGTACAAATCGAATAATAGTAAATGCTATAATGCAAGCTTTCATGCAGAGCTATTCTTTGTGGCTACCGGACTTGCAATGTATTCGTTATCCGCGCACTGAGACTCTGAATTCATTACTGTTACCAGTTAATATTGTGGCCCACTTCCAAATGGTCCCCAAAGCTTACATGTTACAAGAATTCCTCGACTCCTACAGACATTCCCGACAAGGCAACTCACACGAATCTCATGTGAAACAAAGTCCTTCCTATTTCAGGCAGGAAAAACAAAAAAATTCCCTCCAGAGCGTGCTCAGCCCCAAATGATCCCCAATGACAACAAACAGATAAGAGACTCAAAAATCGAAATGAAATTTTCCATTTCTACGCAGAAAATGGCAACCTCTCATTCAAAAGCGTGCTCAGCAGGATTCGAACCTGCGCGGGCGAAGCCCACATGATTTCTAGTCATGCCCGATAACCACTCCGGCATGAGCACCAACCGAACGCCACCCCAGGGGCTCGAACCCTGGACCACAAGGTTAAGAGCCTTGCGCTCTACCAACTGAGCTAGGACGGCGGTTGATGTCCTCAAAGTTGAAATTTTCCAATATAGACTTCCTTTAACGCCCTATCCCTCTATACAAAAAATTTCTTTTTTCATGAAAATATGAGATACTATTCGAGGTTTGCATAGGGAGCATGCGACCACCACATTGAAATGGTTACTCCCCACTACAGCATCACCTGAAACCTTAACCGCTCATTAGGGTAAAGGACATCTAGCAAGTATTCCCAGGAGGTGATGAAAATGACCCATGAAAAAACAAAGCACAGACGGATACCTGACTGAAGACTAATCATCCTGCAAATTGCAGTAAAACCAGAACCATTGGGACGACAGCAGCGGTAGATTTTTCAACTACAAGCTCCTATAATAAAATGATGGCTACAAAAGAAACTACTGAGTTTCTGCTATATGCTTGGACAACTCACGAAGGAAGGGGAGGTCGAACGGTAAGACAATGATTCCAGACGTGACAAGTAATGCGAAGCACCACACGGGAAAGACAGCAAAGGCAAAGAACACGATGCCGTCCTGGCCTGCAATGTCCCGAATCACCAACAGAAATACAGTTTCTTAGTCTCCTATGTAAACATCACCGAACTAGTCGAAGAAAGTCCAAGACGAACAACGTTCATTCTCCAGAGAAGAGCTTAAAATCCAATAGAAATAAATACAGCTAACTATGAACCGTATCTATGTTAAAAGCTCACCGTTAGAGTTCTCAGTCTTGTCAATAAGCCAGTCACCGATAGTGCGTATAGTTTGAAAGAACTTGTTCTCCGGCGGCTTATTTGCGTCATCCACTCGCATTTGTTCCTCGATTGCGTCCAACATTGATTTTCTCCTGTTAAAAAACAGAAGACCAGCCACACATAGCACTTCAGAATATAGGATAAGGCAATGCTCAGTGAAAGGAAAAATCTACCACAAAGAAAACTCTCTGTACGCGACCTATCGAAAAATCCTTCAAAACCTATGCCAAAGAACTAAAACTGAGACCGATTGCAGAATTCGGAAAAGATTTAAATTAGGCTGTACAGACGAAAAAGAACAATAAAACCAAAAACCAGATGGCACGGGACATTGAAATCAAGAACTACCGTCTCAGGACATTTCTTGATATCTACTTTCAATTCTTCGAAAGCTCTACCTCGAAGATTGCAAAACGAAATGAACGACTGACAAGTGAGTCTAAAACAGGAACATCCTACTCTACGGAACATTCTTGAAAATCTTTCAGTGCGGCTTTTTTCAAAGGATTGCAGATGTAGCTGATGAATAGATAGATAGATAAGGAAATCAAAATTAACAACAGTTGCACTTAAGATTATCCTGATAACACTATCGATACTGATTCAATTCCGGATACAAGAATCAAGAACAACCTTCTCGCAGGAGCTTTCTTGTCGGCCGAGACATTCCGCACCGTTCTATTCTCAATTCCTAGAGCGCTCTCCAAATCTGAAACCTCGTCTCTGTCCTGACCTCCTCCTCCTCCTTCCTGTTTCTGAGCTTGAATTCTCCTCACCGAGATATTGGAGCTTCGCCTTCCACTCACACCGTATGAAGTGCTCGGCAAAGACGATACTCTTTGGAGTGACAGACAGTTAGGGAATGCAGATAACGACATTGCCATGGTGCGATGAAGCCCTCGCTCACACCATAGCCAGAATAGAAAAGCTTCCTCCTTACTCTCGAGCTCCAACTGTTAGGGTGAATACAAAATGGTTATCGGGTACTTGGATCTATTACCGTGCCTATATGTCACATCATATTAAAAAGTTGGACTTGTTACATCAATTAACATTTTTTAGGGTTGGGGTGTTAGGAAGTGCTCAAATTTTGTATTTTCATAGGTTGGGTATGTAAAATAGTGTGGAGATGATTTTAGGTGTGGCACAAAGGTAAGGGAATGTGCTTGAGCAAATTTGTGTGTGAGCAATTCGTGGCCAATTTTGCAATGGAAGAAAATTTTGTGGATGGGCAAAGTTTCAAACAAGTGGGTGGTACGGGTTTTTTATTTTTATTTTTAAAAATATATTGAAAATAAAAGTCTTAAAGCGGATAGGTGTATCATAAATTGATCAAGTTGTGATATACATTTAATTCTTACACTTCTCTAGCTATTTTTGCCAAGAAGTGTCATAGATGATAATGAAGATAGACTATTTAGATTGCAATTGTACAAACTTGTAATAAACTTCCTGTAGATCATGAGGATTAGATATTTAGTCATGAAACCTCATAGATTGGGAGATCATAATATATACTCAAAATAGTGCTTTAAAAATATTACAAAATTTCGTCATTTTCACTTTAATGTGGAAATGTTACAAACAAATTAATTGCAATAAAGACATCACCAACTAGAATTTTGTTCATCTTCACCTCAAGAACACCCTTGTACCAAAAGAGTTCATCAAAACAATCTCTTGACTTGACATAATTATAATAACCTTGCAATGGTGAAAAGTACCTAATGAAAAAATAGTCAACAACTTAACCTCTTGCATGCAAATGAATGTAATGATTTTGGAATATCTTGGATCAATCCAAACTCTTTACCACAAAAACTAGAATAAATAACCCAACAGCTAAAATCGGTAAATAAAGGGGATGCAATTCATCGAGGACCATGCATTTTTCGAGGTAATTCAATACATAACATATCTTGGAAACTCATAAAAAAATGATTCAATCAATAAACTTCCGAGAAGAAAGTTTTTTAGCTTCATTATGAGATTTCTCAAGAAGGTCTTCTAATCTCTTGATACATTTGGTGTCACATACACCACGTCGTAATACCGACATGGTATCAAGCCACTAAGATGACCACATAGTTGGGTATACTAAGGGCCGCTTTACACGAGGGGCCAAGTTATTGATGAGGCCAATTCATGGCCAAATCCTCTCTTGATATTGGTCCAATTCTTGTAATTGGCCCGAGGGGCTTTACATGGGGAGTCAAGGTCAATTTCTGAAAATTATATAATAATGGGTGGCCGACAAGTTATGACACGGCCGGCGCTCAAAAAGTTGGAAGATACAAGAATGAAAGGCCAATTCATGGCCTAGAGGCCGTTGCTTGATCTCAATACAAAATCATTATTTCACTAAAATATTTTATTGTGAATTAATCAAAAGCATGCAATGTAGCTTATAATACGAATTGGCCCCATGGGCATGTTTTTTCTTCCTACAAATTGGCCCCAAGGGCTTTACACATAGGGGAAATGGCCCACACTTTATTATTATTTTAATGTGTTCCCCAAGCGGTCCATCAAGCCAATTGAACTCAAATTGTGTGTGAATTGTCTCGAAGATTTGTTGGTCTTGACTACCGGCTCTCCATGTAAAATGTCTTTAACTATTGAGCCTAGAAGCTGGGTTGGTCACGGAGGTCATCGGGGCCTTGGAGGTTGTCTTGTAGAAGCTAGGAACCATTGGAGTCGGCGTCCTCGGCAAGTTGGCGGATGATTAGTTGGATGATGATGTTTGCTTCGGATTCGGCAATGTGAGACGCAGTCCTTCACCATATCAACTACATGATGTATCATCTCTTTTTATGGCTTGCTGACTCCATGTCAAATTGCTCACAATTTTGAGGACTTGGGTGTGAGCACGTTTCTGTATGTTTTTCAAGAAGTAAATAAATAACTAGAAATAAATAAAAAGTACATACAGCCATTGGCCACCAGAAACTAGAGGGAGATCTGGGAAGGTCCTGCAAAGTTTTCGAAGAAGCTATTACCCATGTGCAAATAACCATGAGTCAAAAGAAGCCGGTATCCTCATTATTTGTGCCCGAATCAAAAAAAAAGGAAAAAGAAAAGAAAAGGAAGGGTGTTTTTTTTTTTTTTTTTTTTTTTTTTTTTTTTTTTTTTTTTTTTTTTTTTTTTTTTTCACGGCTGTAGATGTAGGGAGACCGTGCATGTGTTTTTCCTCATGCAATGGAATCCACTCTCACTTGTGCCAAAAAATTAAAAACAAGAATGTCCCATGTACTTGTCATAAAGACCTCTTTATTCTAAACCCTAAACTCGACTAGCCCCAAACCATCAAAGAGTCTTAAAACTACCTTCTTTTGATGCAAGGAGAAATTTTTCAGATTTTGACGTACTTGTAGGATCTAGTACCTAACTTGTATGTGTATATCAAATCTTATATTCAAATTCTTTACCAATTCTGAGATCATTATGTCTAGTTGAAGAGAAGTGTTTTTTCCCTTGTTGAAGAAAGGGTCACTACACTAAATTTGATAATTAGTGTTGGATACACTAATTTACATAAACATGTTATAAGTTTTTACTGTTGTTCGATAATTTTACCCACTATATTGGCCAAGATGGGGGTCCTTATATAGTATCAGAATCAATGCTCTTGGTAATTTTTTTTTAACAAAAGTGAAAACTTATAACTTTTTCAAATCTTATAATAATCTAACACTAATTATCAAATCTAGTGTAGTTTTTGTGAGGGCCAAAAAAACATTTTGGTTAAATTTTTTGATGTGTGGCTCTTGAAATTCTTGTTCCTAGGTGAGTTAGGAACACATCTTTACAATCTTTACCCTCATGCAACCTATAAAACCTAAAAGAATGCTTGATTATTCACATGGAGGTATGCCTCAAAGGCCAATCTTTGACAATAAAAATGGAATGTGAGAGATAATTGGATTGAAAATCTAAACTGTGAGATCATGAGCTTAACTCCAAAGTGGCATGAGAAAACCTGCTAGTTTTCCTCCACTAGAAACCACCTCCACTATTTTCTTTTATTTCTCCTCAAAAGTCAATATTATGCAAAATCCAACCGTAGAATATTGTTCCGTACTTCTATGGTATGGTCTAGGAAAAAAATCAACCGCTGATCCTGGATTCTAATCCATTTTTGTAGATTAGATCCCAGTGCATGCAATGTGCTACAGGACCTGAAAATGGGGCTTTGAAATGCTCCAAGCCACTTTCGGAAGCTTAGGGCCGCTTTACACCAGGAGTCAAGGTCATCAAAAGGTGGGGCCATTTCAACCAAAAAATCAGCCCAAATGGCCCCAAGGCAGAAGGCAGAAAAAAAAAAAAAAAAAAAGAAAAAAAAAACTTATTTTATTGGAATTTCACAACGGCCCCAAGGCAGCGAAGTGGCCCTCCATTCTTGGCAGACCCAATTCTTGGAGTTGGGGCCGTGTCAGACCTTGTCGTTTAAATGTTAAATTTTTTTTTTTCTATCGGTCTTGACTCCTGGTGTAAAGGCCTTGGGGCTGATTTCAGAAATTCAACCAATGGGCAACAAGGATTTGGCTTCAAAATGGCCTTGACTCCTAGTGTAAAGCGGCCCTTAGAGTGCGGATTCAGCTCACGGTGTTGTGTACACAAATGGAGCATACAAGATAGGGAATCACCTCAAAGTGATTTTTTTGTAAAACATGCAACAGACTGTTGTACAGAGGTATGCTGAGCACGTCCAATTAGGGGGTACTGTAGAAAAAAAAAATTAAAAAGTAGAAAATACATCATTCAGGCTAATCGATTCGGTTCATTGTAGTGTGAGCGTGGTGTTGTACATACTGGAAAATTTGTGACCCATTTCACCGCAGTGATGGCAATCTAGAGAGCTCATGGTTTGCTGCTAGTTTGTTGCTGCATTTGGCTATTTGATGAAGTCCGAAAAACTCAAAATTGAGTATAAAATCGATACATTGTCCGATGACATTGGGTTTGGTCTTGTTGGAAAGATCTCGTCATTCCCTACAATAACTACTTTAGGAGTTTTTGCATTAGAGCCTCACAACTCATTCAAATTTGCATCCTTGTACAAAAATGGACACTTTTTGTCCTCCGTGACACTTTGGGGTTAAAACCTTTTTTACATGTACAAAAATCAAAACTCGAAAGAAAAAAATGAAATCTCAATTTATGGTGAATTTTTGAAGTTTCCATGATTCAAATGATTTTTGGGCAGATTTTAATAATAAAGGAGCATATACGGCAATTTGGACAGTTTTTGAATATTGTCGTCAATCTTTGACTATGAATATCTCCTAAAGTGTGAGGAAGTTTGAAGCTCGCAATGACTGTTCGGAAAGGTATGGAAAAACTTTCCAACTTGCAAAAGGTTTCAACTTCATAGGAAGTAAATATAGAAAGATGATGCTGATATGAAGTTCTAGAAACCTTTTGCAATTTGAGATATGATTGCTTGAGGGATATAATGTGGCATGTCAACCTGACCAATAACTTGAAATATGTCTTGGTGATCATGTACATTTGTCTGTCTTGGTGAGTATGCTTATTGTTTTGTTACGATAATAGAAATCAGTACTCATGTTCACACTACTAGAAAATCATGTACTTCATGATGAAAAACCAACCAATCAAAAATGCATACCATGAGAACATTGAAATTCATGCCACATTTAACTAAATCCGGACTCATTCAAGAATTCTGGATTAGAGCAGATTTTGAATTTGTGGAATGAACAACGACTAAACTAATTAAAATTTGATATCACCAGAGATGTAAATATCTTTCCATTCTCCAAAGATCTCTCCTTTACATCTTTGTGTTCACACTATATCTTGTTCACAGAAACCCATGGGAAGCCCCACTTTCTTACTTCTAGATTGTTTTTAGTCCAGAAATAGTTGAAGTGTCATATTCAAAGTCGGAAGCTAATATAATATACCTTCCACCGACATAGCTGTTGTGTGGATTCTGAGGCTCTGAGCCACCTACCTTAGATTGGTGGAATAGCGGAAACCACCGCCATCGAACCTTATCAACTTCCCCATCCATCATGTGCACATTTTGATCTCCTCAATCCTCAAGGAAAACACTTGATTCGGCATAAGTACGCAGAAAAGTGACCAAGAAGCATCCAGAATTGTACGTCTGAACTCCCAATACTGTTGTACTCTTGAACTGGCAACGTACTACAGAAGATAACGCGGTAAAGCAAAGGAGAAAACGTACGTACATCTAGAAGGAAACTAATGTAACATATAGCATGAGTGGCATTTATGCAGCTTTAGTTTACACTGTGTGGTAACTTCTGCTCAATATTCACGACTGGAATCTGCACAACAACGTGCATGAAGTCTACTCTAATAAAAAAGGAGTTACATGCAGCGTCAATTCTATTCAACGAAGGGTGGGCTTAGCCCCAGTGACCTCTCAGAAGGCCATATGTAAAATCCGTCAACAAATTTTTTTATGAGCTTGAATTTGAGAAATCCAACTGTAAGATCTGGTTGATAGTTGTCTAATTAGTCTGCTCACCAATATCACTGTACGGTTCTTGAGATACATTGAGTCAAACGTTTCAGCAAAACAACATTCAAATGGACCACAATGTGGTTGATTTGATTTCGACTTTAGAGGTCAACTTCTCAAGTTGAAAGTAAGTTTCTTTACCTACTACCAAACAATGTAATGACACTTTCGTGCCTTCCAAGGTACAAAACATGATATACTAACTCTCATAAAGTTAGAAAGTGAGAAGCGGAATCATGATTTCAATTTAACGAGATTTTACAACTCATGACACAAGTGATCAAGATTTGGCAGACATGTCATATGTGATTGAAAATATCACTGCAGTATATCAAATGACTTGTACTCACGAGAGGTTCTGGGTTCAAGTTGTGGGCTTGTGGCCCATCCCATAAATTCTACAAAAATTCATGTGTTCCTGGTACTTATCAACTTTCAAGTCCATCAATCTGATCTTTCCGGAGCTCGACTGATCGATCATGGTCACCATGGTGTCTGATCAAGCAGTGATGAGGAATGTATCGATGCGCCGCTGGGATCGAGCCAGAATGCCAGCCATGGCTGAATTGATCCAGCAGCGCCGGAGCAATGCGACAGTGACAGTCGTAGCCACCAGTCGTGGCACATCCAAGCCCATTTCGATCGATGGAGGCAAGTACAAGCCAGCCGATGTATCAGGAGTTGTGTCCAAGAGGCCGAATTCGACGTGGGCGGCATCGCTGTGTGATTATCTGGAGATGAAAGTCATGTCCTGGGCAACGGGTGACAATACTTGCGAGAGCGACGATGCCCTTTGCTACCTTCTCGAAGACAATTACGCTCCTGTTGAGGAGATGGCGCCCACTTCTGACCTTCCGATCAGTGGCACAATCCCTGCTTGTTTAAACGGCCACTTCCTTCGCAATGGACCCAACCCCAAGTTCCCTCCCATCGGTGGATACCACTGGTAAGCCAGCTTCAATCAATCTGTCCCCTTCTTACATGCATGACTACATACACATTGAAGCTCACTTTTCTAAGGATCAGTGGTTTGTCATGAATAATAGACATGGAAGTGATCAAGAGTATGGATTGACTTTTGAGATTTGATACGGACAAGCACAATCATGCATAACTCCATGGCATAATGTTTTAGTGGCGTGATGTTGAACGAGAGATGTGCAGGTTCGATGGCGATGGAATGATTCATAGCTTGAAGATCGATGACGGAAGAGCTACCTACGCTGCACGCCATGTGCGCACATCTCGGTTGCAGCAGGAGGAGCACTACGGAGCTCCAAATTTCATGAAGGTACATTACTCATCGACATCGAGTAAAGCTCGATAACACAGGCATCACAGTGTGTTCTGTTGCAGTTGTCCGTTCTCGTAGTGAAGTTTTGAAGCTTCGAATATATATCAGACATGCTGAAGAATTGCACGATTAATGTGGCAATCTATGTCAGTGAGAGGATATTACAGTCTCTTATTGAAAAAGCTGTAATGCAAAGGCCACAGTCAGAAGTTTCCGTATCGTAGATGGCCAGGCAACCTTGTTGGTACGAAAAGACCAATAGGAAGGTGGCCAGGCGTGTTTGGTGCCAGATAGAAATTGAAGATTCAAAGCGTATAAGTGGCTAGGTGCATGATTTCAAGTTTGGAGGAAAGAATATTCAAGTTTTGTACAAAAAGAATATAAGCTTTGATCTGTTGAGATTCACTCAGTACAAAAGAACATTTCAAGGTGTAACTTGATAGACTGGTAAGGCCCACACCATCACTTATAAAATAGTTGTGGTATCAGTAGACCACACGAGTACACTCAATACTAGCATTTACATCCATGGTGAGTGCAAGTTAATGACTAGATTACACTGTAAACTACCTTTCTACTGGTGCATTTGTTGTTTGGTCCTCGGTCCACGCCAAAAAACTTGTATTGAAATATTGTGATGCAGATAGGGGATCTGAAGGGGATTCCTGGATTATTTATATCTGGACTTCAGACGCTGCGGAGGATATTGGGTGTCTTGGACCTCTCCATGGGCGATGGAACAGGTACTATCTCACATGCAGCCTTTTGCACACTTAAGTTCTACCGTTGCTATGAGCCACATGCATAAAAGTGAGATAAAGATAGTCAGGTTTAAAAGTAGCTAGCCTGGGAACAATTAGAAGTGCAACATGAGGCATGTATAGTCTTAGTTGTAAGCTCGTAAGGAAATTGTTTGGTGAAAATGATATAATGATATGATTGTGCAGGCAACACAGCCCTCATATTTCACAACAAGAAGCTTCTTGCTCTTCATGAGAGAGATCGACCATGTGCGCCGTCTGCAACAGAGGGCAATTGTAAACTTTGACTTTGACAGGCTTCATTGAGAAACCTTCAAAATTCTTATGTTATTCCTCAACATATTACTCTGATGTTGTTGATAGGATATCAAACAAGTCATCATTTTTCTTCCGTAACACTAAAAGAGATTGTTCGTAATAAGCCCAAGTCATTTTTTGCGATGGTATTTCATTTTGCAAATTCCACAAAAAAAATCAGGATAACCAAACATGGATCATTTTTCCTTGGGGTGAGTATTTTGGACATGTGAATCGTCGCGTAAGCCAATTTGGGAGCAAAGTGTCTTGTATCCATCAACGAGAGGTTTCTGATGATTTGAAGAATCTGGTGATAAAGTCTTATATACGAGATTAGCAAGCTAAAGATTTCATAATATTAGATCTTAACTCATTACAAGACTATATCTAATGTATAATTTTTAATTTCCCACAAAATTAGTACCTAATAATAAAGAATTCAATATGTGATAGGCTAATAGCTCTATGGAAAACTGACTTCTTATGATAAATACTCTAAAAACTAAAATCTATTTTCTTATTTAGCCTTCTAATTAATTTTTTAAATTAAACTTAAAGAGTTTTAATGGTAATTGAATATAGTCGCGGATAGATTGCAAAGTCAGGATAAATAAGTTTTACAATATGTCGTGAAGTGCATCTATAGTAAAACAAATAACATCTTATATTGCTATAAAACAACAAATTAATAAGATTTTTTCAGAGGTCAAATTACTCATTTGATTATTATTATTATTAAGATTTTTTAAGCTTTTTACAACATCACGCATACTACTTTTTGAATTTGATTCAAGCATGCAAATAATTTATTTTTTTCCTTTTATTGTATTTTGAATTGAATATAAATTCTTGTGTTCACATTTAGAAATGTTATGAAGAATGAAATAATTTAAGTACTTTACTTCCAAGATTTATATAAAATATCAAAAATTTTAAAAAAACTTATTATATGATTAAGTACAGATCTTTTCTGTAAGGTGTTAATAACCACATTACAATAAGTTTTTTGAAATTCCAAAGCACTTTCTGAGTGTCAAATAAAAAAAATTTTAGTCAAATCTTTAGAATGAAACTCAAAATCTTTAATTTTTGTTGATAATTATCGAATACATATTTAAATTAAAGCTCAAATATGAGTTAAATGAGATATATATTCTTAAACAATTTAAAATGTCTAGATTTAAATCACATGAATGTATTCATAAATTATGAATTAATATTTGAAAATTAAATTTGACATGTCACAACAAATTGTATCGGTACATATATTAACTAATTTTTGTTGAAATATTTTAGTTTTTTTTGCTAATATGCATAATATATCAGCCAAGAAATATAAAACATATATGTACATCAAATTTCATAATCTTTCATATATGCAAATATTTAAAAGATCAACTCTATCGCGATAATAAACAGATAATCATTTTAAGTAAGTAAATATGCTTGTCAATGATATTCATAGTTATTTTATGTTATGATATTTTTCAAAATTTTTTACACGATGAATTTTTGGAGCTTACCGAGCGACTATAGTAGTTTTATGCGTCATACAATGAATGACGGTCATAAACATCACATAAAATTATTTTCTTTATCATACACATCACATTATTATATTTTTTAATCATAACAGAAGCTTATCAAAACCTGAAATCAACACATTTTTTATATATTCGACTTTTTGTCTTTGTCACAAAGATTTTAAAAATTTCCAAAAAATTCCTGTGATTTTCTACAATTCATAATAATTTAAGAAAATTAGTAATTTTAATGCAACCTTGTCATTGTCATGTCTATAATTATGTGAATGAACGTGGTCGTTGTGACACCAAATCCCTCCTAAGAAGGAAGTGGGCACAAATTGGGCCAAGGGGTAGGGGTAGGTGACAACCCCTTCCAAGCAATGGACAAAACTTGAATGTGAGTGATTTTCTTAAATTTAAGTATGGGGTTGGAATGGTAGAACAAATTCAAGCCACTCTAATTAAATTCAACACGCCTTACTTCTGTAGAATGACTATTAATTGGGCCACCACAATCCCAAATTGCCCCTACCCTGCAGCTTTCACAATAAAAAATGAGGTTATTTTGGTACCATTGCACCCTTAAACCCCTAAAACCACATCAATTCAAATACTCCAAAGATTCATTTAAGTCACCTAAGAGAGAAATTTCAACTTAAACCATTTCACAAGTGTCCCCAATTACCTCCAATCCATAAAGATATCACTTAACAAGATCCTAACCTCTGGATGTCACCCTACACCTATTTAAATTAGGGTTCCTCTTCTAAAGAGAATCGGACAGTGACTTCGCATCACGCTCAAAAACCCTAAAAATTAGCCTTAAGACTACGCAAACTCTACCTGATCCGGTGAATTTGGCGTGACTCGCGCCTAACCTCACCGGATCACTTTACTTTAACTAAGAAACTACAAAGCATTTAACTTCACCAATTCAATCAACACAACCACCAACAAGAACTTTCCATGCATCACGCCAATCAACTCACATACCAAGAGAACAACCAAAACAATTCAACACACTCCAATACTTACAAGGCAACCCATCTCATCACAATTCCAAACAAGCATACAACTAATTATTGCCTTTTGAGGTGAATACAATCACCAATTTTTTTTAAATAAGGTTCTCTAACACTCAAACTAATCAATCCCACACAAAAAAACAAAAGATCCAAGGATTTAGAGTGAGAGAGGGACTCCCTCCGATTCCGGATGCTTCTCGCTCACCGGACCCCTGGCCACAAAAATGGCCGTCAGTTCCTTGTTCTTGCTCCTCTTGGAGCAACCTCTAGCTTGCTGGAAAGATGTCTTGATGACGTACTTGAATTCAAAAGCACGTCTTCCAGTTCCTCCTAGATCTCGAGATATGGCTCTCCAAAGTCGGACCTTCTAACTGCCGCCACAGCAGACCCACCTCCACTTGATCGGCCACCACTCCTCCGTCCTTGATCTATTGAAGTCGCGCCTAGTCTTTTTGGAAAGACCACTTGAAGGCGCTCCCGAATCCAAAAGGGCGTCTCCCAGTTCCTCCTAGATCTCGAGATATGGCTCTCCAAAGTCCAGCAACAGCGTTCAAAAATCGGTCAATCACAAAAATTAGAGGTAGATCTTTTCTTTTTCCCTAAAACACTCCTCAAGCTCACACACACACACTTGTTCCAAAACGGCCGTCAAGAACCAAGTTCCAAAGGACCACCCACTTCCCTAGATTCACAACGGCCACACTCTATCAAAAACTAGATCTAGATTCAAAAAATACACACCACGCTTCGAAAAAACTCCCTCCCTTCCCTGCTTGACCCAGGGAGGTTGAAGCAAAAAGCTTCATCCAACCAAGGACGGACTTTCATCCGTCCTAGGTACCAATTTTATCCACAGGGTTAAACCCCAAGTGGTTGAGCATCACTAGGGATGAAGAGGGTAAGGGGCCAATTGGACAAAACCTCCCATCTAGAGTGGGTCACAAGCAAATAACAAGACAACAAGCTAAAATGCCTTAACTAACTCATAAAAATAGGACAATTAAGCGCAAAACCTTGCGGAAATGCATTCCCGCTAGAGTGAACCGTTTCGCGGGTTCACAGTCGTGTACTTGTCTATATTCGTGCACATGATAACGGGATGGCCATGATTGTAATGATTAGGGGGTTTTGATGACTCCCTTCCGCCGTCATTCTTCGACTCTTTCTTCTATCGATGCACAACTTCGTTTACAGCGCTTCCTCTTGTTATTTTACTTGCTCTTCCGCAGTTGGATTATGTTTTCAGACTTGAAGTTTTAAGAATTTTCGTTCTTACTCTTGCTTATTCGTGGAGACGAACTAGACCCTCGGCGCAGTGGCGGTGATTGAAGTCCTTGGTTGCTGTCTTTGGTTCATTCGTTGTTCTACATTTTCAAAAGCTGCGTGCGGAGGTGTAGCGCATGCGGTTGAATGTGCGTACTCTTTGAGAATAAGCTTATAAACTGCATATGAAGTGTGTAGTCGCAATGCAGCGCGTTCATGAATTTGTCCGTTGACTTGAAGTGCATTTGCGTTACTTTAGTTTTTTAGTCGCGTGAATATTTATGTTATCAGCTAGAATTTGCTACTTTCTTCTTCAAAGCTCTCTGGAGCTTTTATTTCACGTGTTGAAATTCAGAGTTTTAGCTGAATCTATTGCGTAAGTTAGAAATAAAAAGAATCTAACTGTTTCCTCAAAAAAGACTACCTATCTAAGAAATCTTCACACCTCACAGAACACGCATTTTGCTCGACAATAGTAGTTTCATAATCAAACTTTGTATCCTTTCTCAAGGCTACACTGTTCTTCAGGCTACACCGTCATTCTTTGCCAAAGCCAAACTTCTTGCGCTCTTTGCCTCGAGCCGCATTCCTATTTGATCCACTTTGTTGAGAGGGGCCACTTGACTTCCTCTCGGGTCCATCAGCCTCAATCCTTTCAACAATCTTGATGATGCCCGCCACATCCTCGGGAAGTTTTGGGAACTCAACAAGGCATCCACCACCCACTTTTGAAGCCCACCCAAAAAGATGCACTTCTTAGAGAACTCATCCATCTTGGGTGTGGCATTCATTTGGGCATTGAAGTCACGCACATAGGCCTTGAGAGACCCAAAGTGCCTCATTTGCACCAAGTTCATGCCTTCCTCAACTCCCGATACTCCTGGTGTGAAGCGCACTCAACAAGTCTTTGAAGCCACCCTGCTCGTCAAGTTTGCCACCAACTCCGCTCTCTTGCCTCCTTTTTGTCCACCATTGAAGAAAGCATGATCCTTGAGAAATGTCACCGCAATGGAAACCTTGTCCTCCTCCTCATCCGGCTTTTGGACATCATAGTAGTTATCCATCTCAAGAAGGAATTCCTTCACCTTCCTTGCCTTACCAAGTCCTTTTGGCTTGCTTGGCATGTTTACCTTAGCCAACTTTTTTTGGTGGAAGATGAAGGTCGGGACCCTTGCATCACGAGGTGTTCAATCAACCTCTCTTGGCGATCCCTTTCTTCCTTCCCACGCTTGAGCCTCTTGATTCACGGAGTCCATGAACTCAAGCATTCTCATTTGGAAAGCCAATTGAGGATCTTGTCTTTCCACCCCCTTAAGACTCTAGGCGTCTCGACCTAGAGCGCTCCTCTTCACCCAAGGGCTCCTCTTGAAGTGACAATTCCATTTGCTCATTGCCCTCACTAGTGGCGAACTGCTCATTGGAGTCATGAGAATGAGCCTCACTTGTAGGATCGGGGTCTTTGTTCCCCTCGTGCGTGGCCGCTTGGAAGCTCCAGGCTCATCACCCTCAATGGTCTTCTTCTTGCCTATTGCTCCCTCACAACTTTGCACTTGGGTACTAAAAGCCTCGCTCGATACCAAGTGTCGCAACCCTCGCTAGCTCACCTTAGCTTACACCAACTTTTTCCCAACTCTAAGCAAGTGTCACGAGCGCTAACTCGCACATTCCCCACATGCACAAAGTTAGCTCCCCATACCAACCACCAAGCTCACCGCTTGGTTATCAATCCCTCCTACTCACGCAACCGACTCAACCCCTTCGTAGGTAGCCAATGGTTAGGTGCGGACTTCCACTTATGTCCAAGGCCCAACTTGGTGGCACTCCCATACCACGCGGCCTAACCGCACTTGGTGGTGTCTCCTCACCACCGCCCACGACCACCATGGTGACCCCAAGGCCACCAAGTAATCACAACGCCGGCGGTGAGACACCACCCCACATCGGTAGCACTCATGGTCCTCATTTTGCCTATATGAGTCCCCGTGGTGAAGCCCCAACACTAGCTCCCCACCGGGACTCACTGTGTCCTTATGAGCCACCGTGGTGAAGCCCCAACACTAGCTTCACCCACCGTGCCTCATTTTGCACTTTGAGTCCCCATGGTGGAGCCCCAACACTAGCTCCACCCATTGGGACTCACCTTGGCTTGGGAGTCCCCATGGTGAGGCCCCAACACTAGCCACACCACTCGGGACTCCCACCTTGGTCACCACCAAGGCACCATGGGAGTGGGGAGGGAGACCAGCCCTCCCCATAGTATACTCTGTGGGATTCGGCAGCCCCCTGGTCCTAGGTGAAGGGCTGGACCCTCACACCTCTTAGTTTTGGAAGACCACCCAATCTCCCAATGCCTTAGCCGCTGGAAGGCCCTGGGAGACTTCCCGAACCTTCCAGGGCTCGTATCTACCTCGTCCCGCATCCAAACGCGACGAGCAACCACTCTATCGACATCTACTCGTCAAGTAGATGCCGATAGACACCTTACTTGCCTCATTCCGACAAGTATTGAGGGAGTTATGCCCCTCTGAAGATTCGGGAGTCCCGGGCCAGCTTCCCAGTCCAGCACTGTCCCTGGACAGCACTCCCTTTAGTCCCACAATCTTCCAACTCCCATAACTTTTAGCTCACACCTCCAAATGAGGTGCTCCTTAGCATCCCGGAATCGTGGCAACATGAGCTTCCATAATCTCATGTCCATTCCCTCGTGGCTCCTAGTCTCCGTGGGTGAGAGGCGTCTCCAACGCCCGGGGTCCTCTCCCACACTAGGCCCACTTAGGTTCCCTTCACCTTGGCACCCCAAGGCCCGGGCGTCACTCCGGTGTCCCCCTTGGGCCCTTGGTGTTGCGGGCACTCCTCAAGGAGAGGTGCGCGACATCGCCGCATACTTGTATAACAAACTTGATAAAGAAATCTTCATCAAGCCGCCACCCCATTTTCTGGACACCACTCTAGCGCCACAACCCGGCCAGCACAACAGTCCCGGTTGCGCAAAGCCTTGTATGGCCTTTAGCAAGCCGGACGTGCATGGTACCATCATCTTCAACGATTCCTCACTGAGAAATGTTTCACATGTAACCCAACATTACCATGTATCTTTGCTCCAAGCTATTGAAGCTCAATAGAGGGTGAGAGAGAATACAAACATCAAAGCTTACACACAAGGTAGAGCAATGAATGCTTGAATGAGATACATACTCATTCGAAGCCCTTGCTTATGTATCCATAGGTAGGCACATGGTGCTACAAACAATATGGGATAACCGAGAGGCTAAGTCCTCTCTTCTCTCTCTCTAAGGCTTTTAGGACCAGCCCTCTTCACACACCCTAGAGGACTAAGACCTAGCCTCTATTACTTACTCTAACATACTCTAATAACTATTAGGTGCTCTTATAAACTACGAGCAACCTAATCTCTAACACTCCCACTTTGCGAGTAGTTTTCTCCTCGCAATCCCATCTCCTTGTGCCTCGCCTTCGTAAACGCCTTGGTCAACATATCACCCACTATGTCCTCCATTTGGTAATACGTCAAGCTCTCCTCTCCATCCTCTAACTATCTTGGGCGCATTTGGCAACAAAGCCAATTCCCATGTGCCATTGTTTTGTTTGGTCAACTCCCACTTGCTTGCATGCACACTTTGCAAAGCATCACCCAAACAAGTGACCTCCTCTCCCTTATTGGATACCCCGGCCTCGTCGCGCGCTCCTTTTCAATCTTCCTCATGTGATTCAACCTCCACATCCTCCTCTTCCTTCTCTTTCGGCTCTTGCACTCCTTTAGGCTCTTCTCCAACTTAAGCCTCTTGTACAACGCACGCGGAAATTGGAGTTGCATCCACCCCAATCACCATAGTGGCTCCAAACTCCCACTTGGATGCATCTCCTCTTTGCTTGCAACAACGGCGCTTACAAAGGCATACTCCTCCTCATTGTCTTTGTTTCTTGCAACATTGGCACTCTCTTTCTCCTTCTTGTCTTGGAAGCAATACCTTGCAATGTGGCCCGGTTTGCCACAATTGAAGCACAACCTTGGCCCATTTTGCATCCTCCGTTTGTTTTGAGCGGCCACCAACGCTTCCTCACCACTTTGAGCACCCCTCTCCTTCCTCTTGGACACTTCATGCATCAACCTTGACACCACAAACTCCATCTTAAGGTCAGCAAGTTGCAAGGTCTCTAAAGCCGTTATCAAGTGCTCAAATGAAGATGGGAGACTATCAAGCAAGGTCATAACAATATCCTCCTCCTTCATGGGCACATCCAAGCAAGCAAGTTGATCCGCAAGTGCCTTGATGTTGTTGATGTGCTCCAACAAGTCAGCCCCTTCTTCCATCTTGATTGTGAAGAACTTGCGCCTCAAGAAGAGTATGTTGGACAAGCTTTTTGTCTCATGGATGTTACAAAGTACCCTCCATGCTTCCGCTGTCCTTTGCAACTCTTGATGTGAGCAAGTTGCGCATCCACCAAATTGAGCCCAATCATGGACATGGCCTTCCTCACCCTCCTTTGGTACTCCTTCTTGTCCTTGTCACTTGCATGAGATGGATGGTGCCTCCCTCCGCGCCTTCAACAATCTCCCACAGTCCATGGAATCGAGAGCCGTGTTCATCTTGAACTTCCACAAGTTGAAGTTGGTGCCATTGAACTTCTCAAGCACCCTAACACTCTCACCCTCCAAGGAAGCCATGGCAAAGCACAAACGCAGCCCTAACACCAAGCACTCAAATCTAGCTTCAAACACTCAAATCAGCCCTCTTGGAGTGTGCAAACACACTTGTGCACAAAACAATGCACAATAAGCCCCTCCAACACTCAAACAAGCAAGATCCACTTGCTCCCACTCAAATCAAATCACACTCAAGCTCTTTGACGTCCAAATCCTAGATCTAGGCTTCCTCAACACTCACAAGGTGTATATGCACCTCAAAGCACTCAAATCAGCCCTCAATGCCTCCAAATGAGCACTTTTTCACTCCCTACACTAGATCAGCCCTCAATCAATGTCAAATAAGCTTCATGAACCTCAAATCACTCAAATCTCAACTTAGGAGCCTCAAGACACCGCTTTTGCACCTCAAAGTGCTCAAATCAGCCCTCAATGCACACAAATGAGCACTTGTGCACTCCCTTCACTAGATCAGCTCCCAATATATGTCAAGAAAGCTTGTAGACCTTCAAATCACTCAAAACTAAGCTTAGGAGTCTCAAATCACCACTTTAGCACCACAATGGATCAAATCAGCCCTTTGTGTGCACACATGCACCCCAAATGCTAGATTCAGCCCTCAATACTTCAAGTGCACTTCAAGTTGATCACAATTAGCACTCCAAAAGCTCAAAACCACTCCAAACAAAGGATTTGGTAGCCAACAATGCAAATCAGCACCTCCTTGTGTTAGTATCACTCTACCTAAGACAAGGGAAGCATACAATACTCCAATGCCTTCAAGAGTCCTCCAAACACCTCCAAAGTGCTTCAATTGCCTCCAAATGCTCCAAATCACCTCCAAACACCTCTAAATGGTTGCAAACACCTCCAAATGGCTCCAAGTGCACCTCCAAAGCTCCAAATGGTTGCAAGCACCTCCAAGTGGTTGCACACCTCCAAGTGCACCTCCAAAACTCCAAATGGTTGCAAAACAACGTTAAATGCCTCCAAATTACCTCCAAACACATCCAAATGGTTGCAAACACCTCCAAATGGCTCCAAGTGCACCTCCAAAGCTCCAAGGAGTGCAAATCAGCCCTCCAAGTGTGTGCAACACCTCCTTGACCTCTCCAAGCCGCCAAATGTATTCTAACTCAACCTCACTACAAGAGTAGTGGGCCCATAACCTATTGAAGCTCAATAGAGGGTGAGAGAGAATACAAACATCAAAGCTTACACACAAGGTAGAGCAATGAATGCTTGAATGAGATACATACTCATTCGAAGCCCTTGCTTATGTATCCATAGGTAGGCACATGGTGCTACAAACAATATGGGATAACCGAGAGGCTAAGTCCTCTCTTCTCTCTCTCTAAGGCTTTTAGGACCAGCCCTCTTCACACACCCTAGAGGACTAAGACCTAGCCTCTATTACTTACTCTAACATACTCTAATAACTATTAGGTGCTCTTATAAACTACGAGCAACCTAATCTCTAACACAAGCGAGCAAATTAAATTTGTTATCCTAGTAGTCTACGTAGAGAATAAAATCTCGTAGGCTTCCCAAAAATGTGTGTCAAAGTTAAGCAGTTGCTAGTTGCCCGTTTTGAGATGAAGAAATCGCACGCACGACTTTCTGTTTGGGCTTCCAAGTCCACCACTGCCCAG
Organism: Bryum argenteum; assembly: GCA_037043015.1. Classification (NCBI taxonomy): domain Eukaryota; kingdom Viridiplantae; phylum Streptophyta; class Bryopsida; order Bryales; family Bryaceae; genus Bryum; species Bryum argenteum. The sequence continues at coordinate 10,194,197 of CM073330.1, forward strand.
ATGGCAACATCTTACTGCACCAGAAGACTTACACAAAGAAACTGCTCCAAAATTTCAACATGGCCGAAGCCAACTCCGTGTCAGCTCCCATGATCGGCAGAAATAAGAGCGGCGACGATCCCTACCGCCCTTGTGAGGGAGAGGAGGGTGAAGTCGACAAGTCGAAATAACTCGCCGCAGTCGGAGCTCTACTTTACTTAGCAACGCACACGAGGCCGGACATCGCGTTCGCTATGGGTGTCCTTGTGAGTCACAGTAGAAAACCGTGAGAACGTCACTGGAATGCAATCAAGCACCTTCTCAAGTACCTCCGCGGCATGGAGGACGTAGGACTTCACTTCACCAAATCCGCAAACCTGCACATCACCGGCTACACGGATGCCGGATACCACACGGATGAGACTAATGGAAAGTCTCAAACGGGCTACATTTTCATCAAATGTGGCGTACCGACATCTTCGAGGTCGGTAAAGCAAACTGTAACTGCCACATCAACAAACTACGCGGAACACATCGTCTTTCACGAAGCAGCTAGGGAAGCCGTGTGGCTCCGAACAATGGTAACTTCTATCTCCGAAATGTGCAGGTTCAACCCAGAACCGGGAGCGACAACAATATTTGAAGACAATGTCGCCGCCGTTGCACAAGTAGGAGTCGGCTTCATCAAAGCGGACCGCGCGAAACACATCAGCCCAACCTTATTTGGCTATATGCAGGACCTCGTGGAGAGTGACCAGATAATTGTGAAGAGCATTGAGTCCGCCAAGAACATCTCCGACATGCTCACCAAAGCGCTGCCCGCATACAAACATCGTGAAGTCACGTGCGCCGCCGAAATGAAGACCCTTCAAGAATTAGAGTCTAAGACTTAGAATATGAACGGAGGAAGAAACCCTTTTCTCCTACCCGAGACCTTCAGGGGGGAGTTTTTAGTGGGACTTCCTCGTTCGAGGACGAGTGTTGAGATGACGCTCGCGGAAGTCCCGGGTGGCCATTCAAGGTGAGATTAGGCTCCTTAAAGAGCCAACCCATCAACACTCCTTTTCCACCAAACATCTCCTCTAGACTCCCTTCCATGCGTCCGCAATCTTGCTCCAAAGTCAGCGGTTTCAACCCTAGTGAGGAAATCCGCGACTCCTACTTCTTCTTCGATCTACACACACTCACAACACCACCATGCAACCAACACTAAGCCACAAGATCTTCTACAAAACCCTTGTTCCAAAAACCACACACATACTTCCCAAAAAATTCCTCTCTCCCTTAGAAAACTCAGTTTTTCTCCAAGGCACATATACACGCTCTCGACAGAGGAGACTGACACTCACGCACCAACCCTAGCACAATAATAGGGAGGAACCAAACTCAAAAACTACATCCATCTAACATTTCATCCATCAGTTTTCTAATCCCTTTCTCACTTCCTAACTTCTTAGAACCATAACCATTGTGGAGTTTTGATTTTAACAAGTTTTAATGAGCAAGATAGGGCTCCAAGACATTCCACTACAAGGACATTCAGATAAGCCAAGTACCTGACCTCAAAATTACCTAAATTTAGGATAACAGAAATACAAAACTAAGAGTAATTGGAACTACCCAATCCCTCCTAAACACCACCAATTTAACTTATGTATTTATCCAATACTTAAAATTAACCCACAAAAATCTCACAACATTCCAACCCCAACTAACATGTGTCACGGTTTGAGACTAAATGGATAAAACGCGCAAATATCACTACATAATACGCATAAATAGTCAAAACCTTGCGAGAAGCGTTTTCTCGCCGAGGTGAACCATCTCGAAGGTTCACAGAGAGTATTATTAGATCTGAAATGTGTTTTGTAGTAAGAACCACAATATAGGCTTGAAGTATTGGACAATAAACTCTTTGTAGAAGCCTATATATTGGAGATATTGCATCTTGTCACAATCAGAACTTCAGAAGGTAGGGGCACCGGTGGATGGCGTTATTTCCTGCCGTTTAGTCTCGCCAGCAGAGCCAAGTCACGAGCTGGTTGAGTCGCTCAACGAGTCTGGCGGGGTTTGAACGCGGACCGACAAAACGAAGCATTGACTTTCAAGCCAACCAACCAAGTCCGCGAATTGGTGACTATATTTCGAGCAAAGCGGATTTATTCAATCATCGGGTGAATTAAGAGCCTAAGGACGTAGTAGAGTTAGATAATCCTAGTGGGAACTCATTTATTTACTTGAAATTGGACTTGATGTTGAGTTTCTTATATAATGTTGGTATTTAGAATAATTTGGTAGAAATCCAACCATTTGGTTGGTAACCGAGAAGGTAAATGCAATTATTTGTATTTTATTAGTTTAAAGAGATAATGAGTGATAAGGAGCAGCATGGGGTGATTATTGATGCTCAATAGTATGAGAGATGCCACATGGACATGATATGGGTCTTGGTAGCCCTCCTTTCTCTCTCTCCTCTTTCTCATGGGAGCTGTTAACGTCGGAGGTGAATAGGGTTTTAATTTTGTGAGAAAGTTTCTAAGTTTTGAGTATGTTGTAGAGCGTTAAGTAAGCTTTTTAAAATGATATCAAGTGCATTCATATGTTTTGTAAGGAAGAAGCAACGCTCTTTTAGTGCAAAGAGGTCTGTTGCCTTGTGTTTTTGTTAGCCATGATTTTGAGAAGTCACTATGTTCTGTAAAAAGTGTTTCTAAGTATAAAACTTTACAGGGTTGTGTATTTTAAGTTTGTCTTTGTAGAACGCTTTTGGGTGTTAAATTTGGATTTAGTATGGAGCCGTGGCGTTCATTTGAAGAAGAGGGGGTATCTTACTCTCTCAATTTAGAAGCAATGTTAACAAGCGTATTTCAAATTGACTCTATAATTTTTGTGTATATCTTTTGATATTGAGATTTTTAAGAGTCTGTAACGGACTAATCAAAATTAGAAGTTTTAGTTAATCCTATTTAGTCAACTAATATTTTGTTTAATCACTTATGATAAATTAATCTAACCTAATCTCAATTAAGGTTTATTTAGCACATTAATATTAATCTTTTAACTTATTTTTAATAGTGTTTTGTGTTTTTTATAATGACTTTTCTTACATAGTTTGATTACTTCTCTTACTTCTCCTCTGACTTAGGTGCAGCCAGAAACATAGAGTTTTCCTAGAAATAATTCTCTCTACTCGACAACGTATGTGTCAGACAACGATGGAAATAAAAACCGAGAAGGACTCCTTTCATTGGTTGATGCAATATAAACAAGTACGACTTGTACATAACTAGTACTGTAATGCAATTTAGAAGGAATTCAATTGGGAATCCATGGTCCCGATGACTTGCGTGACCAAGCCAACACCTAGACTCAGTAGTTACTCTTATTTATTTTTTGCAGTTATTCCAATATCTCTCTATCCGTTTTTTCTTCAATTACCATGGAAAGGGAATTTGGTCAAAGCACACTAAGGTGGGTGCACTTTTGGCCAACTCATTGTATTTAAAAAGTACTAAAAATCACGAGGGTTTGGAGGGCAAAATTTTTGTGGAACTTTGGATACTAATATTTTAGCGCTTCAAATAAATCATTGGAAAATAGATGATATTCTATGCAAGTTGCGGTAATGCACAAGAACTACTAAGGCTCTAAGGTTTCGAAGTAACAATTGATGCATGATAGATTCATTCATGAGAAAAGGGGGCTGTGAAGAGGTCAACAAAGGTACTAATGGTAACATTTTGTACTTTTATGGAATGTAGAAAGTGATAAAATTACACTGCTTTTGAGTTTTGACCAAATTGGCCCGGTGCCTCCATGCTAAAGGTATTCTTGGGAGGGGGTGAGAAAAAAATCAAGTTTGGGGTATTTTTGAGTGAATTTTTCCGGAAGCAATTTCAATATGTTGACCGTAAATATCACCATGAGCAAAAGAGTTCTACTCACATGCTTAGTGTGCGATTGAAGATTTTCTGCAGATATTTACATAATCCATGTGTGAATTTGTACTATCCTCCTTAATTCAAGGTAAACTTTGGACTTTTGTAGTTTTTTGGTAGACGAGAGTATATTGTAAAGAAGGTGAAAAAGTACAAATTTGTGGTGTTTCCTTTAGATTTTGAAGAGAGATACAATGAAATTCTAAGATTCATAAGTATTGAGATCATGGCCCCTAGTTCAAATAGTACTGAAAGATTGGAGTCTCCTCCAAACGGGCCCTTGTAGTTGGCTACTCCTTTAGAAATGAAATTGAAGCGTACTAAATGTTCCACCCTTGCGTGCTTTTGTCCACTTACCATTTGGTACAGTGAAAGCATACAATTCTTGAGCATGCAATTTGTTAGCCTTTATTTGTAAGCTTCAATCACTTATCTCGTCATAGAAAGGGATCAAAATTATACAATAAATCTATGTCTTAAGGACTGAAATAGATAATCATTATGAAATATTGTTTCATGTAACATATCTATTAACTCCCTTTTTGGGATGATTGAACGTCTCAATGTTCGATCCTAAACATCCTAACCTATTTTGAGCCAAAAAACACATTTTCAAAAAATGTGTCATAGATCAAAATGAAGATAAGCTATTGAGACCTCAACCTTACGAACTTGTAATAAAATTGTTGTAGGTCATGTGGACCAGAATTTGAGTCACAACATATTGACCAAAATTTGAGTCAGAACATATTAGACCAAATTTTGAGTCACAACATATTAGACCAAAATTTGAGTCACGACATAGATCAAGAGATCATAACATATAAGTGAAAGAAGTAAACTACAAAATTTCAACATTTTCACTTTGGAGTGGAAATACTATCAACAAACCAATTGCAGTAAAAAAAAATCACTCACTACAAAGTTGTTCACCTTCATAGCACCTTTGCTCAAAAAAAGATCATCAAGTAAATTTCTCGAATCAAAAAATAGCCTTGCTATAGTGGAAATTGCCTAAAAAATCATATAGGAAAAATTGTCCTACTATATTTGAAGAGCAGAACGTATGCTTGGTCTACAGTCACTAATCTACGCCTCCAGCGGGACGTTTAAGGGTTAACATCAAAGGGTCCAGGTACGGAAATGCCCTGTATGAATGTGTCACGTGAAGATATCCTACTATCTATTCTAGAATGTCAATATTCAATCCAAATAACTATGTGCGATGAAAAATGCGGAAATCAAATGCGTCCTAAGAATCAAACAAGTCTAAGAAAAAACCGGATCTGTATGCAATTCTGCTAAATATGGTTGCAAAGTGCCCATTTTTTCAGTACTCATAGTCTCTTGGATGATCCTTTCAATCAAAATGGACATAAGTAAATATGAGTCATACTTGTTGTAGCACTTGCTCCTGAAAGTACACATAACAAATTCTTTAAAAGAGAATAATGAATGTAGTAAAAGCTAAGAATGTTTTGTACAATATCATGATCATGAGAAATTGAATTTGTTGCTTACCTTGGGAACAAAATGTGCATGCAACCCCCGCGGAACCCGTCTTGGGAGCTTCACATTTGCCACTGGCTTTGGATCCATAGTTTTTGCATCAACAACGACAACTTCCGACTTTCTGAAACAATCAATCCACCAACATCATTACGACTTGGTTTTCTTTACTTTCTCGTTATATACTTAACATAGAATTCTTTTTTTCTAGATGTTTTGTAACATCACATTGAAGCATCATAACATAATTTATGTTTTGGGAAGTGGGTGAGCCCACAAGGATTCAATCGTCCAATGTTTGATATACGTCTCTTTAGAACCCTTGAATTTCAAATAGATGTGCAAGTTTAGTTTAGATTATCATACTGAGTGTTCTCATCGTGAACGAAGGAAATTAAATATCCATCATCTTCGGTGCCATGCTCCATTCCGGGGTTGCTAGGCACAAAGACGGCCTCTTCTCCATTGCGCCCGGAGCCATATAGAAATACTTTAGCTGTATTGGCTTTGGAGTTTGGCTCCGTGCTGAGGTCGTACTTTGCAATGCCTTTGATATTGTCGTCGTCATCAAATACTGAAAAGTATGCATATTGCGTTTTCCTGCATACAGTCTCATACTTCATAATTGAGAAACTTCAATTCTCCTTGCAAATAACCTCAATTTTGTTGTAGTGGCAGTACTACTCTTTGAAAGTGGCTGATAAAAATATAAATTAATGTACAGAAATGTTTTTGGTATTAAAAATAGTCTATTATACCGGTATCAATTACAGAAAAGTAGCATCTGTGGATGTTCACGACGCTTCGTGCTCACCTGCCCATGTACTCTGGGTTGATTCTCGGGAACTCTACCCACTGGTTTTGATCCGAGATTTGGTTTGCCTTTACTTCGCCCGTCTTCAAGTTCATCCTGTACTCGCAGCTGAAATTCAAATAGAATGGTCTCAGTTAGACCATAATGAACAACTTGACTTCTGATGAAAAGAACCTCATAGAGAAGATTAAATTATGTGCTATAGTAGAATAAGTTTTGATGATCCAAACCATAGTTGTCATTTTCCACCAGTGGAAAAACTTCACCGAGCTTAAATGACTCATTTCACTAGGATATGATGGGCCATTCCTCCACTTTTTCACTAGCAATGGAGTGTTTGCAGATTTTATGGCAAGATGTACCTCATAATTACATTTGGGCACTTTACAGAGCAATCAATCACGATAACCGACTGAGGGTTGTCTTATCAAACGAAATTCTTATTCATTTGTCGGACACAATTTAGATGAGATGTACATCTAAGACGTCATCAATGTAGTAAATGTCAGATAAGACAATGCTGCAATAACTCACAAAACATGTGTCGTTCATAGGTGCAAGGTTGAGCAAAACATACCATATGGTTCTAGTACCCCAGGCCTTGTCCAACTTATATTTTGTATCCGGGATGAGGTTGATGCTGTCTCTCTTGCAACAAAGCAATACCACTTCATCTCCTTCTTCCCATGCATTACCTGCTTTGCACAATCACAAATCACAATCACAATCACATAACAAGGTTGTCTTATGCGACATTTTCGAACATCAGACAAACACTATAGTCAAACATACATTCACCCTTGGAGGAGGCACACGACATAGAAGAGGCAAATGTTCTTGTTTTTACTATGCATTCCCGTCGAACTCGGCGTTAAATCGACATGTCGAATACGACAATTAGACAGACATTATGAACGTGTGTCATGTAAGACAACCGTGCTACGTACATGTAAGATCATGACTATTGTATATCATTGATTGGTTACATGCTTAGAGATGGTTGTAACACTTTACCATTGTGCGTAACATAACAGGGAGGAATTTGGAACCACCGGATGTCGGATCCATCGGTGGCATAGCGTGATAGGATTCCAACTCGACAATCTTCAGTGGGATCGAACTTAAAAATAAAGTCTCCTCTCAACAGATGCTGAAAACACAATCATATAACTTGAAGTCAACCTCACATTCTCATACTCCCCTCTGTCCCATAATAATTGTTTAGTGGGTTGTCTCAAATCTACGTTAGGAAATAAATTAGAGAATTGTAATGGGACAAAAGGAGTACTCTAGTTTCTCAAAAGTGCTTCTCAGAAAAACCATTAACGAACACTACTCTAACACTACTAGAAAAGAGAGGCGTTTGCAAAGTTACAAATGTTGCTTTTATGTAAACGTTGCTCAGGTCAAGCAACGTTTTAGAACTTGCTTGAGCAACTTACTCAAGAAAGTAAGCAATGTTTAAAACTAAATTATAAATAACGTTGCTCGGTGATGTGATAATGTTCCTTATTGAGAGCGTTGCTCAAGCAAGATTCAAAAAGTTGCTAAACTTGAGCAACATTTGAGAAGGGAACGTTACAAACCCCCTCAAACTGTAGTAATCAGTCCAAGATTGAAGTGCATACTTACCCAAGGACTTGCAGATAAGGGATTGTCCATAAAAATGGTATAGTTCTCCGTAATGGCGAAGTCATGCACCATGACGGGGCGGGGCATTTTGATAGTCACCGAATCTCCCGCAATACCATCCTCGGAAATGACACGGTAAAGCAAGGTGGTGCCTGCTTCTGCCGGAATAAATAGGTGCTCGTATGTAAAAATGAACATCTCCCCTGACACAATGCAATGGTTAAACATTATAATTCAACACTATTTCAAATAATTCGACTGGATTCATACGGGGGATTCATTTGCTATTAAATTCCATGTATTATCAAGGTTGAGCGATTTCAGACTGAATTGAAAACGTCCTCAACTAGAACAAGCAAAGTAAATTATCTACAACAATTTGGTTGTGTTCTTGTCACACTATTATGGATAAAATGCACCTACGAATTTAATCGTATTAGAATCAGGTGGTTACACGGTGATAGGGTCAGAGGTGCATGTGACATTACAGGGGAGGACTGGAGGAGAGGTGTGATTTTATGGGGTTAGGTGTGATATTATGGAGATTCAGGTGTGACTGTAGAGGGATGACATACGAGGGAACGGATGTGTCCGGGGGACACATACATTCAAGTTCGACATATTAACAGATTGAAGGATTACCTGTGATGGGGTCTATTTTGGGGTGTGCAGTGAAAGGGTGTTGCAACTTCTGTCCATAATCCTCCTGACTCATAGTCTGCAAATCTCCATCTTCTAACAATTTTATGCAGTCTGCAAAATGGCCAAAACAGGGCGACAAGAATGATAAGTATATCATAACCTCCTCATGTGGAGTGTTAACCTCCTCATGTGGAGTATAAGGAGTGTTAACCCTAGGACGTCAAAGTGGACACAAAGTGTCCGACAAATGAATTTGAGATCTCATACTGGACAACAGACAATGTTTTCTCATCCAATTCTATCTTCCCAACTTCCTCATCATGTGAGGTTTTGGGCTTTGGCAATGGTTTTTCATCTCAATTTAGCTTTCCAACTTCCTCACCATCCGAAGTGATGGACTCCGACATTCTAGGGTTAAAGATCTGTCTGTCTTGATGAGCCATGTCAAATACATGAAATGCTTTCGAACGTCTTAGAATCAGTTCTATGCAATAGTTCAACAAATCTTTTGGGATGAAGTGGGACAGTGAGATGGGGCGCACATGGTCGATCTCTCTCATGAAGAGCAAGAAGCTTCTTGTTGTGAAATATGAGGGCTGTGTTGCCTGCACAATCGTATCATTATATCATTTTCCCCAAACAACTTCCTTACGAGCTTGCCAGAATGCCAGGCTAGCTACCTTGAAAACTGACTACCGATATCTTATTTTTATGCATGTGGCTCATAGCAAGGGTATAAGTTAAGTGTAAAAAAAGGCCGTATGTGAAGTAGTACCTGTTCCATCGCCCATGGAGAGGTCCAAAACACCCAATATTCTCCGCAGCACCTGAAGTCCAGGTATAAATAGTCCAGGAATCCCCTTCAGATCCCCTATCTGTATCATAATATTCAATACAAGTTCAATACAAGTTTAGTAGGCGTGGACCAAGGACCGAACAACAAATGTAGTTTGTGTAAAGGAGTCATTATACCAACTACTATTGGTAACTTGCACTCACCATGGATGTAAATTGCTAGTACTGGGTGTACTCATGTGGTCTACTTAGACCACAATTCTATAAGTGATGGTGTGAGCCTTACCAGTCTAGCACAACTTACACCTATGGTTGTAATATTGGACACATCACAAGTCCTACAGAACGAATTATTATTTATCAAATGTACCTTTCAAGAGTTCTTTTGTACTCAATGAATCTCAACAAATCAAAGCTTATATTCTTTCTGTACAAATGTTGAATATTCTTTCTTTCAAACTTGAAATCATGCCGTATCACCTAAGTGGCCTTTTATCACCTGCCGTTCTTCCTATTGGTCTTTTCGTACCAACAAGGTTGGCCGTCTACGATACGGAAACTTCTGACTGTGGACTTTGCATTGCAGCTTTTTCAATAAGAGACGACAATATCCTCTGACAAAGATTGCCTCATCAATCATGCATTTCTTCAGCCTGTCTGATCATATTCGATGCTTCACAACTTCACTACGAGAACGGACAACTGCAAAAGAACACACTGTGATGCTTGTGTTATCGAGCTATACTCGATGTCGGTGAGTACTGTACCTTCATGAACTTTGGAGCTCCGTAGTGCTCCTCCTGCTGCAACCGAGATGTGCGCACATGGCGTGCAGCGTAGGTAGCTCTCCCGTCATCGATCTTCAAGCTATGAATCCTTCCATCGCCATCGAACCTGCACATCTCTCGTTCAACATCACACCACTAAAACATTATGCTACGAAGTTATGATTCTGCTTTTCCGCGTCAAACCTCAATCATCCACCTGATCAAAAGTTACACAATTCATACTGTTGATCACTAGTATTCATGACAAACCACTGATCCATAGAAAAGTGAGCTTCAATGTGTATGTAGTCATGTAACAATGGTGCAGATTGATCATTGAAGCTAGCTTACCAGTGGTATCCACCGATGGGAGCGAACTTGGGGTTGGGTCCATTGCGAAGGAAGTGGCCGTTCAAACAAGCAGGGATGGTGCCACTGATTGGAAGGTCAGAAGTGGGCGCCATCACCTCAACAGGAGCGTAATTGTCTTCGAGAAGGTAGCAAAGGGCATCGTCGCTCTCGCAAGTATTGTCACCCGCAGCCCAGGACATGAGTTTCATCTCCAGATAATCACACAGCGATGCCGCCCACGTCGATTTCGGCCTCAATTTCGGCCTTTCCGACACAACCTCTAATTCATCGACTGGCTTGGACTTGCCTCCTTTGATCGAAATGGGCCTGGATATGGCTGGACTCTCGATCGATATGGTAGCGACCACTGTCACTGCAGCATTGCTCCTGCGCTGCTGGATCGATCGAACCGTGGCTGGCATTCTGGTTCGATCCCAGCGGGACATCGATACATTCCTCATCACTGCTTGATCAGAGACCATGGTGGCCATGATCGATCAATTGTTCGAGCTCTGGAAGGATCGGACTGTTGGACTTCCAAGTTGAATGTTGTGTTTCGATCAGTTGGTATGTGTGGCTTTGTAGCAGAAGACTGGCATGACATCGGCGGAAGAATGTTAAAATATTCTGGCTCCGGACACGGGCCACAACTTGAACCTAGAATACGATCCGCAATGTAGTAACCGTAGGATCGTGTAGGGTGTTAAGATCGGAAGCTCCATCACCACACGGATTGCGAGGTTAACTCCAATTCCGTTCAAATGGCACCATGTGCCATTTTGTCAAACTAGATCTTACATTTGTGCTCATATAAAATGGTATATTCTGTAATATCACAACTTTTTTTGTAATATCACTTCTTTATACACATTGACAGTTTGACACTCATTTTCCCAAATATCACCTTACAATTCTGTTATATCACATGGTTTTTGAGCTACAGTTCAGAAAGTTGAGGTGTGCCATTTTACCGGAAAAATGTCATTTTAACGGAATTGGGGTTAGTTCAACATAAAGTCGAAATGGTTCCTTGTTATTTTGGGCAGCCTAGATGAACTGATATTTTTGCCTAAGATTTTTACCAAGTGTTTTCTATACCATAAGGTGTATGTGGGAAAAATTGCAATGAAAATTTTAATTTTTGAGCTTTTGCTCACATTTTTTGTTTTCAAGCTTTGGGATGACAAGCTTCTATCTTTTTGTAAAGCCACCAATTTCACCACTTCCAGAGATCTACTCCCTTTTCAAAAAGTTTCTATGATCTCTCATCTATTAATAAGTCTAGAAAAGCAGTACTTTCATATTGAGGTGTGACATTCAAGGATTTGGTTTGCAATTAGCATTTGCACAACCAATCAAAGACTCTTGAATGTGTAATTTATTTCAGGAACTATTATGAAAAATCTCTAAAAATGGTAGTATGATGTGGAAATGGTGGGTTTAGGGTGGTTAGAAGTTTTTGAAAACTTGTCTACATATATGTGAAAACGTGGGTCAAGCTACAATGTTTCTAGACTACCATCTTGAAAGAGCGGTAATATGATAGAGTGCAAGGGTGATACTACAAATTATATAAGAAAATGGGATCATTTAGGGAAACAACGATTATACAGCTTATTTAGGGAAGTGGGCTATGTTGCATATTAATCAACCCATTTTGAACATCTATCCTATATCTATAGACCCTTCCAAAAATGACATGGTCCAACAAAGTGCATTTTAACCTTAATATTTATAAATAACACTTTTTGAAAAATTGGATTCATGAATAGCGCGTGTATGATGGATGCTATGCTACGGGACTACGTAGATGAAAAATTGCGCACATGTCACTCATGCCACACGTTATATAATTTTGTACGAATGTTCCCCTTCATGCACTCAATTTCACTCCAAAGTGACCGAACGCGGAAGTACTTTTATTCCCATAGTAAGTAGCCAAACCAACAGTATTGAGGTCCGAGGGGGTCACTCGTCCCAGTAGTTGTGCAGAACCTTCAATCTGCATTTCAAACTTGGTGTTGCGCACATGACAAAATTGCGCACATGTCACTCATGCCACACGTTATATAAGTTTGTACGAATGTTTCCCTTCGTGCACTCAACTTTATTCCGAAGTAAGGAATGAAAGTACGGTTATTCCCATGTAAGTATGTAACCAAACCATCGGAAACGGTCACTTGTTGTGGTAGTTGGGCAGAATCTTTGTTTGAAGATTGAAAACGAGCACATGCCCTTTATTTGTGGGGGAAAAAATGTTAAGAAAAAATAGTGGGCACATGACCAATGACTGGAAGTTGCCGCACACATGCTGCCTATCAACTCAACCCCGTGTTTTCCGCGATTTGGATTCTTCTGTTTGGATTTTGATGTGGAAAGTTGGAGAATGACGTTGGACAATACAGCATCCACGTGTTAAATTTGGCACACATTTAGCCTATGCACATGGGCCATATGGCCCAAGCAATTTGCTTGGGTATGTGGGCTGGCGGGCCCCCGCCCCCCTCCAATTAAATGGGGGCAACTGGCAGCCTTGGGAGACGCTTTTCTTTCACTTTGGGCTGGTTAAGGTAAAACCCTCGGGCTCCTGGAACCATCTATTCTCCCCACTGGAAGCTCCAGAGAGTCTCCGCACTTCAATTGGTTGAGCGAACTTGAGAGAGGTAAACAAACTGGAGTCGCACGCGAAAAGCGGACTCTCCCCTCTGCGTGGGTTTGATCAAACGCCCAGAGGTCGGAGCCGCATACACGGTATCTAACGGGGCCGTTTGCCTCATGTGCACAGGCTAATTGACATCAGTTTGAGTCTTGAGATCTCATGTATTACGAAAGCATAGGGACACTTTACATGGAGAGTCAAGGCCAATAGATCTCCAAGCGAATTCACTCACATTTTGAGCTCAATTGGCTCCATGGGCCACTTGCAATACACATTAAATAATTAATAAAGTGTGGGCCAATTCCCCATGTGTAAAGCCGTGAGGGCAGATTTCTAAAAGGCTAAACAAGGCCATGGGGCGAATTTGTATCATTAGCTACATTCCATGCTTTTGATTTGTTCACATTGAAGTATTTTAGCGAAAGAAATCAAGCAACGGCCTTTAGACCATGGATTGGCCTTCCGTTCTTGTATCTCCCAACTTTTGGAGCTCAGGCCGTGTCATAACTTGTCCCCACCCATTATAATATAAATTCAAGAAAATTGGACTTGACTCCCCATGTAAAGCCCTTTGTGCCAATTTCAAGAATTGGACCAACCATAAAAGAGGATCTGGCGATGAATTGGCCTCATCAATGGCTTCGCCCTCGTGTACAGCAGCCCTTAGTATAAATTTTTTTTTTTTTTAAAAAAACCATCATTTTTATTTTGAAGTGGAGATGCTACTCATAAACATGGTGAAGACTGCTCCAAAATTACCAAAGGAAAATATGTCCAAAACTAGATCTCTTTCGATGAAAGGAATGCTAGATTTTTAAGACATTGAGATTGAGAAAAGATTTCTACCATAATACTATATTGTAATTGATTTCGAGCCCAACAAAAAGAGTTGAAATCCGACTGTAGATGAAGGAGATATACATTCTCCAAGACTATGTGTTTTCCAAAATCTCTTCATAAGAACATGATTGCAAATCTAATACCAGAATTTTTTAGATCAAAAAACCTTCTTTCTGGAATTCAACTCAAGATCATTTTGTAAAAGAATTCTTCATGACTTCACATAATTAGCTTGCAAGGATAAACATGCCCCATGTTTATAAATTGTACGAAAGAAGTTGCCGTCACTAAAATGCATGCCATTGATTTGTATCTCTTGGATGGATTTGAGAAACTAAAAATAGTGAAGGCATTGCTAAATTGCAAGTCATTTACTCATATTGTTTTAAGCTTTCAAACATTTGGCATGTTTTACACAGATTTGGCATGTTGCCTCCGCTAAATTGCAAGCCATTTACTCATACTTTATTGTATGGGTTTTCAAATTTTACCACACAAACTTTACTTGATTTGTGACCTAATTTAAGTGATTTTGTCAAAAACAGAGTCCAGATAAAGAAGGTATGGCTCTACAATGTTTTTTCTTTCCATCCAAAATGTTGTTTATTGACACTAGGGACATTTAGGGGTTAAAGTGTCAAATATATATTGACTATTTGACATTAAATTCTTCAAATGGCCTATCAATTATGATATCACATTTCACCACATCAAGTATTTTCCTACGCACATTCACACCAAATCTCATACTTAATGAGGGCGTGGACTATGTAGAAAATTATTTTGCCATGCAACGAGGTACAAGCAATCGACAATACACTACCTTTCATTCCACTCATGGGAAGTATCTTGTGCTTTTGGAGCAACGATTATCTTGGCTATGGATGCAAGGACTACTTTTTACTCAATTAGTAAATCAACAAATTTATAGATATATAAGGTCTCACAAACACTATATATCACTTTTCAATCACCTATAGTGTTGCTTTGGTAACAAATAAAACCAAAAAAAATCTTTGTTTTTTTGTTACTAACATGTATTTCAGATCGAGTTAAAAACAAAACAAAAAAAATGGAGGGACTACTAACCCCTGTCGGGGTCAACACTATGCTAGTTCCTACCTAGCCACTAGTGCCTTGAAGATATCCGACATGGTATCCCTCCACAAGGCTTTGAGGTACCCATACAATGAGGTTCGAGAACCGCCACCATAGTCAGGTGGATTATGGTGGTGAGCACCACGGCTGCATGTGAAATAGAACCCACAACCTCTTCAATGGGGGCCATGAGCCCTAACCACATAACCAAGGCTTGTGGTGCCTTTACAACAAGTAGGCCCAATAAATGAGGTTGCATTGAGATTGCAATCAGGGTTGTCGTACATGACACACTTTCCGTAATGTATGTCTAATTGGTCGTGTTTGACATGTTAAACGGACTTCGAATTCAACACGAATTTCTGACCATACTAGAAAGTGCATAGTAAAAGCAAGAACATTGTCCTCTTCAATTTTGTGTCCCTCCTCTGAGAGTGAATGTATGTCTGACTGTTGTTGACGTTCGTCAATGTTGCACAAGACAACCCTAGTTGCAATAAGGTGGTTTACACGAGAATAAGCATTAAAAACCATCATGCTTAGTACTCCTCCAAAAGTTGCAAATTCCATGTATTAGTACTTATCACTTTATGCTTCCTATAACCCTAAATCATATCGGCCAAATGTCTCATGCAAATCATGTAGTATACATTTAGCATTCAATTACGGTGTTGGTTTGTTTACAACAAAACAAAATATTAATGGCATTCTAATAAAACCTTGAGTTCATGCTAGCAAATGCTAAGGGAGAGTGCTCAAAAATGGAACAATACCAATAATGGAGAGCTAGGCTTCTTAACTCATAGATACATAATAGCTTCACAATTTAGCAGTACCATGTACTCATAACAAACATTACAGTGTGTCAAATTAGGGCACCCTTTTAGAAATACCCAAAAGTCTACCTTCAAAAATTCATAACAAATTGTCAAAGAGTACAAAATTTATGAATCCACTTTGACTATCCTTCCACTCACTTTCCCCATGCATAAAAATTGCTTTCACTATTATCTTCATCCCATATTGGAAAATCTGAAATTTAAGTCATTTTTAAGCACTCTTCCTAATCAATTTTGGGTAGAGCTACACTAAATAGGTAGATTAGTGTTAGATACACTAATTTATATGAACATGTTATAAGTTTTTACTGTTAGTAAATATTTTTACCCTCTACATTGGTCAAGATGGGGATCCTTACATAGAATTGGAATTAATGCTCTTGGCAAAAAAAATTTACCAAAAGTAAAAACTTATAGCATTTTCAAATCTTATAAAAATCTAACACTAATCTACCTATTTAGTGTAGTTTTCAAGCTTCAGAGCCATGTCACATTTTATCATTCTATCATCAATATATCTTTTTAAAAAGGTCCTCTATTAGAAAAGATGGCACCTAGGGTAGTTGGTACCCCAACGTCATATCAACGTATCTCATCGCGAAGGTCGTAAAATCAAATGAAAGATGCTCCTCAAGGGGAAAAAAAGCTACCTGGGTGATGGTATGGTTGGGGTACCCAAAAAGGTTGTCTCATGAACAATTGCACTCTATACTGGTGTGTCAAACATATCCATTTTAAAACTGTAATACAGTAAGACTTCATTAGATGTGGTTCTAGTTGTCTATTCCTATAATGTATCAAGAAAAAAAAATTAGAGATTAAAATATAATAATTTGAAGTAATTTCATTTTATTTTTTAGTTGAAAAAGTAAGTTATGTCTCACTAACCTAAAATCCATAGAATCAAGCAAATGGAATATCAACCATTTTTATTTTAATATGATTTTGAATATGACCTACATCTTCTTGTAAAGAATACAAAATAATTTATTTAATTATGAAAAAACTAATTCATTGTGCACTATAATGCTTGCAAATCCCAAAATTCAGCATTTTTTTCCTCATCTATGAATGGATATTAAAATTTAAAAATAATAAAAATAAAAATAAACAACTAAGGAAAACTTTATAGGCATATACACTTTGATTTCATTGAGGTGCATGATATTTTATTTTCTATTTTAGGGTCTTTTTACTTGATTAAAATGGACAAATTAGACAAACTTTGGAGGCTTTCAATAAAAATAACCGTATTAGTGTGTCCAAAAAGTGATACCCCAAGCTTACCATTGCCCACCTAAAGGTCCTTTTCAAGGATGAATCTCTCGAATCTACTCAACATTTATAGAGACTTCAATATGAGTTTGATTTTGTGCACGGAATGGTTGAACAAAGTAAGTATAATAGTTAGTATTTCATTGGCCATGTGCCTATGTAGAAAAGGTAGTGTTTATAGTGTGCAAGAAACCCAAAGGTCTTTGGTTCTTTCAGGTTGCATGACTACTACACAAAATGCCTCCTTGTAAGGATAACGAGAACTTGGGAATACCAATAAATTTTGAGGGTTTCTTGTTCTTTAGGTTGTTTAATATTGGAGATTTTTTGGCTTGCTTTATACCCTCTACTTTGTTGTTATCACTTATTTTGATTGTGTACTTACGGGCTTTTTTATCAAAATTGTTATCCAATAACACTAGCTCAAGTTCCTTCTCACTTTTAGATTTGAAATGAAGCAAAAACTTCATTATTTAGCTCATCAACTACTCTTGGGAGAGTTCTTGGAGAATGGGCAAGGGTGGTTGGAAATAGGTGTCATGATTCAAGTGGTCAAGTGTTGAGTTTGTCTTATTAAGTAAATTCATAACCTTAGGCATAAGTACATTCAATACTTTTTGCCAAATGATGTATGTTATTGCTAAAACTGAAATCAAATCAAATTAAGGTCTCTATGGATATATTCAAATACTTCGTATGATATACCAAAAAAACAATGTTAAATCTGGCAAGACTTCAAAGATAGTGATGTGAACATTTTTCATTGATGGTGGCTCAAAAATACTTGGGGTGATACCTATTATTACTTTTAGGCTTCTTTCTCTTGTAATTATACCTCATATAACTCTAAGTTTGGATCCTCTATATCTTAGCCAATAAAAGGCACACTAGCTACCTTGGAGCTACTATTCACCTCCATATACACACGGTCCATCACAAATTGTGCCGTACGAACTATTGAGCTTTTTGGTCCATATATTACAGTCACACCAAAGTAGTCAGCTTTGATTTTTGCAATGGCGTCTTTGTAGTTCATACCATTCACTTCAGGCCAACCTGGAACCAACCCTGATAATACATAATGCAACATCTTAGTAGTGGAACATTGTGAAAGGAATTTGAACCAATAGCAACATTATTGAGGTTTCTTTTGAGAATTTTATGACACCCCTTGAAGGTATATATACTCAATATTAATCATCTAAATAATCTATATTCACATCACTCTTAGGTTTATAGAGGAGTCACATAGTTGTTATACTAGATTATTTTGTTAAAATATAACATTCAACTTATATTTAACCCTTACAAATCCTTTTAAGTTCCGAAACCTTAAGGCGTGATTTTCTACCACCTTGATGAAATTGAGGTATGATCAAAGAATTTTTTGTTTATTTATACATTCAACCATAGGAGCTTCAAGCCAACTATTATGAAAATAACCAAGTAAAATTTTTCCCATTGGATCTTCACCATTTGTGGGATATAGTCTACGTTGTGCAAAGGACCTAAAGATTGCTACCCCAAACATTTTTCTAATATTTTTTTCCCATGTAGATAGATAATTTGAGAACATCCATGCAAAAATTTAGAGATGTCAAAGGGACTCGTTTAAAACAAAAAAGACTTCGTGTATGTCATCTAAAACATGATTTACAAGGTTCATAAACTCCTCCTATCCTTAAACAACTATGATGATGATAACCTTACTACATTTGAGTCAAAAAACATTCTACTTCTTGTTCAAAGATGAATAATTTCACATTCATAATTTCTTACTATTGATCTAAACTTAATCATATTAGTACAAGTGAGGTTCAATATCCAGTGCTGAAATATATTACTCCCTCTATTGCATTATAATTGTCCACGATGTTCTCTCAAATCTACCTCTCAAGATAGATTAAATATGTTACACTTCAATATCTAGTGGTGCAACATATTACTCCCTCTGTCCCATTATAATTGTCGAGTAGGTTTTCTCAAATCTACCTCTCAAGATAGATTAAATATGTTACGCTGGTTGGGAATTATGTTGACTAAAGCAACAACAACAAATTATACTTACGATTTGGATGCCATACACCGCGTCGCGGAGTTTCATACACATTGTAGCCATCCGTGTAGATCCATACATCACTACTCGACCCGAGATTGGTTGGGGCAGGCCCATTGCTTGGAGGTTGCACGTACATATTTTGCACAAGTCCGGTATTCTGCAAGTATGCAATAGCATCATTTACATTGTAATTGATAAGCTCGGGCCATGCGTCCTTCTCGCGACCTGCAAAGTTCCCAATCATCATCATTTACATATATTTTTTTTCTATATCAGTATATATACTAGCTGAAAATAAGGGACACTTTACATGGGGAGTCAAGTCGTACATAGGGCTGAAGGAGGGGGAAATTCTCTCAACGTGATTGGTTTTTTTTATGAATTACAAGAAATCGACCAATTCTATTGAGAGGATATGTAGCCCTATATACCGCATGATTCCCCATGTATAGTGACGTTGCTAAGAGGTCATTGCATTAAAGGACGCTTTACATGGGAATTTAAGCAGTTCATGGGGTCTATGAAGGGCAAAACTTTGTTAACATGATTGGTTCAATCTTTGAGCTACAAGAAATGAACCAATCACGTTGTGAGAATTTTTTTCCCTCCTTTGGCTCTAAGTACGGCTTGACTTCCCATGTAAAGCGTCTCTAATATTGGTTGAATTTGAATGAAAAAAAGTAAATTGAAGTACTTAGGACCTTATTCCATAAGCAAGCCGTCAATGCTACAATACTCAATTTATCTTTATAATACATGCATTTTTCAAAATAAAATCTCTTACACATAGGTTTTTTCTTGAAAAATAAAATAAAAGAAAAGACACCTAAACATGTTATCCCCTGAAAATATCAATAGTCTCCAATGTATTGGCTTCATAGATATGCATTAGAAACACCATTATTTATCTTCTTAATTTATGCACTCTTCTCATCTCTCAAAGAAAGAAAAACGGTCTTAAGTGAACCTAATAAAACTTCTAAATATAAGTAGGCACATATAATCAAATTGAAAAATAAAATTAACCCCTAAAAATCCAAGCGTTTCCTCGACCTCTACAACCAAAAACTGCCATTTTTCACCTTCTTTGGGAAATGGGGAAATGGATAAACGTTTTTTTCTGGTTTTAGACTTTGAACCGTAAGATCTTGTACCTAACTTGTATTCAAAGGACTGGTCAAAATTTCAACCGTTGGATGTTTGTCATTTGTGAGATCATAACAATCAAAGTTTGTCCAACACTTTTTTTTGCTGCTGAGTGAGAGGCATTGTCTAAATGGTGCTAAGGGCAACTTGATGATTGGTACTCCAAATATTTTTCCCTCATTTTTTTTCATGTAGGTAATCAAGTTGGGTACGCTCATGCAAAATTTTAGAGAACAATTCCACTTTTTGACCTTAATGTAAAATATTTTATGAAAGAAGGTCTAAAAACAACTATATAGTAAAACAAGCACCACATATGATATGTTTAGTTTGAGAAAAATCTGGACGGTGAGTAGGTGCATTTATGATAATTGTGAATTTCGAGAAAAAAAATCTTGGAAAAAATCCAAAATCTCGAATTTTGGCAGTTTTTGAAAGTAAAAATTGTAAAATTACTAGAAATTGTGAAGATTGTTTTTGAAAGTTTTGGAGGCTGCCCTTGTAAAATTGGTAAACTTTTTGACTTCGTACACTTTGGAATTTGAATAGTAATTTGGTAATGAACATATTTCCAGAAAAAAATACTTAAAAAAATAATATTTTAAACTGCCCGTTTTGGACTTGAAACCTAAAATTTCTAGATGAAGGTTATAAAATTAAAATTTGGCTTTACAAATTTTACCACATACACCTAACAGTATGGGGAGCATCCAGTAAAAATCTTAGGCAATAATATCAATTCAATTCCTTAAAATGAGCTGCCCAAAATCTCAGAAAACCGAATCGGTTTTCCTGGATTTTTAGGGGTTAAAAATAAACCCTATAAATCTTTATTCCAAAAATAAGCTACAAGCTTATTCATATTAGCATTTACAATCTTCAACCAAAATAAACACTTTTCCAATTCCAAAAAATACTTCAGACCATTTTTAAGATGTTATGACAGGATAATCATCTTAGATGGTATTGAACTGAAAACTAATATTTAAAATGCTAAGAACCCGAATTATAAAATTTGAACCCTTTATTTTATTCAAATTATTGTATGTCATAGACTAGTTCGACAATTTTTTTGTTTAATTCTAAGCTCCCAAAAAAAATTGAAAATTTTCAACAAATCAATATGTTGTTATTCCAAAAACTCAAAATTGACATGAAAATGGGAGTGTTGAATTGCAAATAAAAAAAGTAAAATAACAAAAAACGTGTAAAACTAGCCTATCACGTACAATATCTTAAAATCAAGTCTAAACATAGCATACATTTCGCACTCATTCAAAAGACTACATATACAAGAAATGTCTGCATTTGCACCTAAATAAATAAGAACACCAACCTTTGTGTGAATAAAATGCTTGCTCGGCTTACCCTTAATGATATGTCCACCAAACAAAGCAACAATGGCATAGAACTACTAACCCCTCTCAAGGTGAATACTGCAACCAACAACAGTGACCAATAGCCAATAACTAGTAACCAAATATTTTATTATATTTATTTCAGTTTTTTTTGTTGGTTCCTTGCGCCTACACGTACAACTCAATTCATAACAATTAAGAGATTCACAATTGCACCTGAGGGAATGGTCGTCGGCGGAGGGGGTGGCGACGGAGCCGCGCAACAAGTAGCGACCCATGTCAGCGCAAGAGCTACTACCGCTACAAAGCATCGGAAAAACATCTCCGAGTTCGAACTCCGAAAAACTAAAGAGGGAATGGAGAAACAAGAAGGGTTCATGTGCTACATTGGAGTACTGATATAGAGTGCATGGAAACAGAAGGTGGGTATGGGGGTACTCATTTATGATGCATGGAAGTAGAAGGTGGGTATGGGGTAGGTAGACCCCCTCGGATAAAACCCGTGTGCGCACTCAAATAATTACTCAGCAAACACAAATTCACTCGGTGAAAATTTTAGAATTCAATCACCACTTCTAAGGTAGACAATTTTTGAACCGTGCATTTATAAAGGACTACACTATAGTGGGAAACTCGGAATATGTGAATCAATATTTTTCAATATGAAGAACTGAATAATTTTCAGTATTTTTGTGATATTTTCTACGCACTTATAAAAATAAAATTTTTAGAAGTGACATGTACCACATTACCTAGAACTGTTCACATGCTCCATGCGCACATGAGGTACATCCTTTTACATGGAATCTAGAAAGTAGGGGAGAATCTAGAGTGGGCGGTTTAAGGAGACGCACAAATTTAGCATTGTCTGCCCTGATTTTTGATTTTGCAACCAAAAATGGGCACTCGTATTTTCAAGCTTTGAAGACACATGTATTAGCATATAGTTACTTGTGCAATGAGTTTTTGTGCATGGGGAAAGTGAGAGCAAGTGGTATCATAATTTTTGAACTCTACTATAATGAATTTTAAAGTTGAAAATATAGGTGTTCCTAAAATGGTACACCTTATAATGTTTTCAGTGAGTACATGGTACTATTGCATGGGGAAGCTATAATGTACCCTCGAGTGAAGATTTTGGAGCTCTGTTATGGGTCCTACCCTATTTTAAACCACTCTATTGTAGCATAGAGATATCACACTAGAAGAGCCTTTCCTCTTAGCAGCAATTGCGTCTAACCATAAACTAATTTGTGAAATTCAAGAATTATCTTTCTTTCTTTTTTAATATATATATATATCCTATCCAATGGTTGGTAGTTAAATCTTGAAAATTTCACCCTTAAAGAAATTTTGGTTTTAAGATGCAATACATGCAATTCTTAACAAGCAAGTTTTAGCGTGGTTGGTAATTAAATCTTGAAAATTTCACCCTTAAAAAGATTTTGGTTTTAGAATGCAATACATGCAATTCTTAACAAGCAAGTTCTTGCACTTCCTAGAAGAAATGAACATCTCATCCATGCAAATAAATAAAAAAACAACTCAAATTACATGACCATTTGCATCCATATACCAAGTCTCAAAGCTTGAAACTTTCGTAAAACACACTTCTTTCTTGATATAAATTACATGATTGTAGCTAGCTAACATGATACATGACAAGGTATGACATCATGATGAAGGTACTACACATAAAATAACACGAACTCTCCACTTACTTCCACTCATACTTGATTCTATCTATTACAACCTATTCACGTGACTCTTCTCATGCATATGTACTTACTCCATATTGTACATCAAAAACTACAACCCACACTAATTACCTACTTGATTAATTTGGTTTCAAAACAGTGATTGATGAATTGATCTCCTAGCACCTAAGCTATCAACAATATAATCCACTTGGAATAGGCTCTCTGCAAATGGATAGACTGTTTTTTTTATCACCTGCAAAACCCCATAGAAAATTAGGAAAAAAAAAGTTGAAAACTAGAAAACTGTAATAGGGGTTCTCAAATAATATCATGAAAATCTTGTTATTTTGATTATCATTATGATCGCAAAAAGCATAAAAAGAATTTTTCTTAGAATGTAAAAAACTAAAAAAAACTCTTTTTGGAGTTCTCATATTTGAAGTTTCTTGGAGAATGATGATATACTTACATTGATGTGATACTCGTGTTTTGAATATATTTGTAAGGCTTTCACTGTGCATGTACAACAATATAGTTGTTAGTATAATTATATTCACTAAGCTTGAAGCAATATTTGTCTTATTATAGTCAAGAAGTGGTGGAAACAAATATATTAGCATCTCGTTTGAACACATTATATAGTAAGGTAGAATGCTCTGAATTTGTCCTCCTACATGAAGAGAGTGTTCATTTGAAAAAGTTTATGTTGTTAAAAAAATGTTCTTGACTTACGTGATGGGCATCTCACAACAATACCATGTGTGAATTGTTGATCGAAAGAGCAAAAATTGGTTCCTGCATGTTGATATGAGAGGTTAGTGTATGAAAACTTGACGATACACTTTGAATGAACAACAATTAATGCCATCATGGAACCTTCTTGAACTTGTCACCGTACTTTGCTAGTATTGTAAACACGATGAACTTACCGCAAGTTATCTGAACTAGAAGACCACGAAGCTCCGGAGCATCTATGAGATCATTCATAGCTTTAACCATGGTATCCATATCTTCTTGAGATGTACCATTTTTCACCTTGATACCAACTATACGTTCTGCACCATTCTTGAATGCCTACACATTCAAAAATAACATTTATAAGCTTCATGAAGAAGTTAAATTAGAAAGCACTAATCTCATTCAAAACTTAAAGAATTTGAAATCTCATAATATAAACACTAAAATCTACCACCAATTGGAAACATCTTAATTGAACCTCTCATAGTCACATTTGTACAAATCAATGAAATATGAACGACAATAAAACATACACTAAACAAGATTAATTAGGAAAGTTGAACATCATCTAAACCTCCCACAAAAGAGGAGGCAAAATTCAAATGCCAAATCAAAAAAGAAAATCTTTCAAGTCAATTCAACTATCATAATTCAAAACATAGCAATACAACCACATGAAGGATTCCACTATTAGTCTAAAGATTTTTGAGTCAAAATGGATACCTTGCGAGTTATCAATTAGTGTTACCTAGAAATTAGCTTTCTTTACCAAAAGTTACCCATTACAGTATTTCTCAACTCTTTCAAGATCAGTGTTCACTTTGGGCTGCCCTTGCAATCAATGCTCCTTGTGTTTTTTCTTCAAGTCACCAATTGCATCAATTCCATTAACTACTTCCACTTGCAGAAAAGTTTGCATGCTCTCACCTCCACTGTTATATTTTGAGATGTAATGTTGTAACACTATGGTAACTTGCAATGATTTTGCAATTAACGTTTGTAACACTAATCAAGAACTCTTGTGCAGTACTTCGCTCTCACATCCACTGTCATGTTTTTAGATGTAATGTTGTAAAACTATGGTAACTTGCAATGGTTTTGCAAGTAATGTTTATAACACTAATCAACAACTCTAGTGTAGAACTTTAATATGCATTTTCATTGGCAACTTAGATGCTTACTCGAAATCCATCCATTCTGTGTAGTAAGAGAGTGAGTACTTACATCTCCTTTTCGGTACACAGCTTCGTCAGTATCCTCAACTTTAGCCTCGAAGTACATCGTCATCATATCCTACAAAAATCGCACAAACACAAAACAACCTCTTAAGGTAAGAAAATGGAAACATGTTCATACCCACATAAGAGAAAAGTCTATCAAATAATGTCTGTTAGTACCGTAGTGTAAGGCAGGATGTACTTGTCAGCCATGGCACGTTTCTGCTTGCTTGCATGAAATGCCTCCAGATCCTTCTTGGATGTGAATCTCATGAATACTCCCACACCTTCACCGTCTAACTGACTGCCCTCCGGAACTACCCCTGCACTTCCACCACCAAGTACTTAAAAAACAGCACAATTGTATAAGCATCATGTAAAACTCCATCTTTGCAAGAAGGGGCATTATGCTGCATTTAGTTAAGATGAGATAAGCTATGTTAAATGGGGAGGAATACTGTTGTCTTGATGAGATTAGTTCGACGATGTAACCTCAAGTATAATATTGTATGCAACATTCAATGATCTCTAGATTGATCAAAAACTAGGATAATTGGTGCCATACCTGCAGACTCGGCTACCACCCACTGAGGACAAGTGGTTTTGAAATCGGCAAAACCCTGCACCATATTCTCCTTCAGCTCATCAGTGAGGTCTGGTTTTAGCTGGAATACAACTGCTTGCTCCACCACCTTCCTGCTTGATAACATTTTATGTAAGTTCCCTAAACCCTTGCAAAAACCTCAGTATCAATATGTTGCATGGGAGTTACTTCATCTGTCATTATAACATAGACAAGATTTCAGGTGAACAATTGCTTGTGTGGCTCATATCGACGACGCAATAGGTCCATGACTGTAGTGATTCTTGAAAGAATTTGATGTGTTCTTGAACAGATAGAATGGGATTGTAAACCAATATCTACAAAATGGGTGAAACCAAGTTTGAACTCTCTCCGTCTACATGCAGCAGTACAATGATCCTCGGCTCTCACTACTTAGTTCATGGTTTTGTTTTTTCAAAAGCACTGCTTGGGTGAAGTGTGTATCGACCTTACTCCCAGGTCTTGTCATTCCAAAGCTAAAATACAGTAGCACAATACTGGTTCGAAAGTAAAGAGATCAAACTGGATAATAAGCTGCTTATGATTAATGAATTGGTGTAAGCTAAGAGGACACAAGAAAAAGCCGATTTCAAACCCTAAACCCTAATTCTGTACCTGAAGCTCTCAAAGAGGATTGCCATTACCTTGTTCTGGTTCCCGTCCCATGCAGGCTACAATCGCTCACCGCGCCTCTGCAAGCAAAGCAAAAACCATGTGATTAAGCAAGACATGCACACAGAAATCAATCAAGAAAGGAGGAAGAGCTTACATTGCTGCGCTGCTGCCGACGATGCTAATCAGAAGCACCCACCATAAATTACTAGTAGGACGATCCATGATGATGCTTTGCTACTCTTCAACTTCCACTGCACAGGATCGATTACAAGGTTCGAAATCGGCTTCGAAATGTTTGAATCTTGTAACATTTAGAAGCTTGAGAATGTGGGTATCGAAATCCATGGTGCTACAGTGGGGAATGCATAGCCAGGTGTTTAGCAGTGTCCATGGCCAGTTGCCTTTGGTTTACAAGCTGCAAAAGCAATGTACGAAGAATGATATGTTATGAAACAGCTACAGTGTTGCTGATATTTAGGAGGTTGGAATGGTGGGTAGAAAGATGAGTATCTTGATCTTATTTCATTTTTCTCACCTTCCCTAAAGGAGAGTGGCCTCAAAATTGCGTCTTTTGATGCAAGATGCAATTTTTTAATTTTTGACCGGTTTTGAAGTATGTAACTGTAGGATTTAGGAGCTAACTTGGTCATTTACGTGTACACCAAATCTTACACTCATGTTTTTCACCATTTGTGAGATCATAACGTTCAAAGTTGGGAAAAACAGTTTTTTTTTTTGGCCTTGTTGCAAAAGGGATCAAGGTGTTTTGTGAGCCAAAAGAACTGATTTCAGAAGAAAATTTGAAATGAGTTTGTTTAGATTCTTGTTTCTAAGTGAGTTAGGTACATGTCTATGTAATTTTTACCCTCATAGGACCTACAAAACTTGGAGAAAAGCTTGATTTTCACATGAAGATTTGCTGAAATTCAATTACAAACGTCGGTCTTCCAGGAAGGGTAGCCTAGAGAGGGGTTCGACGTTGCAGAGAAATTTGTGCGGCCACGTGACGTATTCTTAATCTTGCTTCACCACGTTCCCATTTCAAATCCTAGTTTTCCCCTTGATTCATTTTTTTTTTTTTTTGGCGCTTCCCACTTCATTTGCTTCTTTTGCTCCATTTACTTCATTCGACTTTCTGCTTTCAGCTTCATTCTCCTCATTTGTTTCCCCACTTCATACACTTTCCCCTTCATTCACTTTTCTCTTCATCCACTTCCTAGTTATCTAATTCCTACTTCATAAACTTTCTACTTCATTTATTTCCTGCTTCATCCACTTCTTCCTTCACCAACTTCTTTAATTCATTCATTTTCTAGATCAATCACTTCCTAGTTCATTTATTTCCTCCTTCATTTACTTCCCAATTCATTTGCTTTATATGATTCCTCCTTTATTCACCTCATCCGCTTCGCTCTTTATACACTTTTGGCTTTGTTTTGCTTGATTCCAAATTTCATTGTTGATTCAAACATTTAATGGGTTGATTTTTCTTAGATACATACTACTTTAATTACAAGATACTCAAACATGAGATAGGAATGCTGCAACTTGTTGTTTTTGGACCCAATTGGGGCAGAAAAAGACTTTTTGTAATTGACTCTTTTTTTAAAAAAATTCTGATATTATATCCGTGCTTTTACTACCACCCAAATTTCTACCTGACCCGGTTGAAATTAATCCCAATTCAACAAAGGCAGCCCCTAAAAATTACCACGGTTTTTGGAAAGTTCACAATTTGAAAATTTTCATAATTCAAGATTCAAGAATTTTTCAAATTTTTTCTTGTTAAAACTAACAAACTTACAAACGCACCTCCTCTTCAATTTTATTCTAAAACAAGATTTATTTAACATGATGCATGTTTCACTATATCATTGTTTTTTTTTTCTAGATATTCTTCAAAAAAAAACATTTGCATGAAGGTCAAAAATATCAAATCAGTCTCTAAAATTTCACATGAGCGTACTTATCTACATGAAAAAAAAATATGACCAAAATGTTTGGAGTAACAATCTTCAATTCTTCCTTTGCACCATGGAGACTAGATGTCTCCTAAGCTACGCCCATAAAAACTTTGCATGTTCTGATCTCACAAATGGTTAACATTTAACAATCAAACAACTAAAAATACGCTTCAGTACAAGATCTAACACTACAATCAAATTTAAAAAAAAAAAAAAAAAAAAAAAAAAAAAAAAAAAAACTGATTCACACCCCATGAGCGCACAAAGTTAGAAAACCACAATTTTGAAGTTTCAAGCTCCCAAAAACACAAAAAAAATTAGGGGTTAACACTATAACGAGTAATAAGTCATATCACTTATAAGTTATTTAGTGTGGCTAACACTATATTTCATTATCAATGTACTAATTAAATTTTGTCCAACTTAGTGAGTATCAACATGGCCTGATCCATGTGGGTTTGGGATTGATCCGAAAGAAATCCGTGAAAGAGGCATCACAACAACATCTTGTGAACCATGTGCTTATGCACATCAACAACTTCCACATCACTATTCATAGGACAAGGCCTACTTGGACTATTTCTCCATCCATCACTATTTCTAAATTTTAAGGACAACCCCCTCTTCTGATCATCTCAGTTTTGAGAGATTTTTTTTTTTTGAGAAAATGTGTCAGTTTGACTTTGTAACACGCTTATGATATGGAGATTTGCTATGAAGGTTTCCGAAAGAGATTTAAAATAGTGTAGGAAGCTTCATTCACATTACACATATTGATCGAGGGGCGATTATGGTTAGACTCGGTTTTCGGATGGAGTTAGAAAGTGAGGTGCCATGATGCATGTTATTGTACAAAGTTTGGGAAACTATTGAGGTGCCCAAAAGGCGGTGTGTTGTGTTAAAGTTGAAGGGGATTAACCGTTGATGGTCCGTAGAACAGTGACGGTAGAGCGGTCAATACGTTTTACTCTTCAAATTTAGCAGGATATTTGAAGGCATGTTTTTGGGAATTTAATCGTGTGGATGTGAGAATTGATGTGCACTATGTCTGGAGAGTTTTTTTGGGGAGTGATCAGTTCCGGAGATTTGGTGAGATTGCATGAAAAGGAACCACAAGAAAGTGCGATTACAATAGCTACATGCTCTTGACATTTTTTTAAAAAAATAATAATAAAATATTAGTGACACCACAACTCAATCCCAACATTGCATAGAAGTGCATGCCTCGAAGAAATATGCGGAGCAAATCTCCAAGCCAATTGATTGCAATTGTGGTTTAGCTCGTCAGACTTATTTTCCACAAGCTATATCTAATTCCACACTAAAATTCTTGTAGATCACAAGGTATGTCACGGAATGAGGCGAACATTATATCAATACAAAGCTATTTATTTAGATACAAACTTCCTTTTAGAGTAAACTCCAAGGTACATACCGGAAGACATGCAAATACGCAAACAAATCTTGATACATTGGCCGGAATAGCACACTAGGTTAACCCTTTCATGACCAATCAACCAAATATGGTCGTTGAAGTGTGGTTATTCCATGATTGAGTAGAATCTATGTAGAAATAGCAAAATGTTAGAAAACAACGCCGAAAGAGGAGTGTGTGCTGGATCTAGTACACAAAACAACGATGCATTTGGACTCGTACTCCGCCTGGTAGAGCTCTCTATACATGGTGATGAGTATGAGATACGGTAGTTGGTCTGGAAAGAAGTGAGAAAGATTCACAAAATACTGTTGTCGAGGACACATGACACCAATTCTAAGTGTCCCTTGGGAACATGGAAACATGGGAGGTACTACTCAATTGGCTCCATCAACAAAAGAAGAGTTGATTATTTTTGGCAACCCAACGTCGTCTATCAAAGCGTTTACGTTTGTACAACCTAAAATCCTCCCCAAAAAGAATCAACAACATGTTGTTTGCATAGTGACTCTACGTCAAGGCTCGACGTCTGATGAATGTGACCATGTCTGATTTTTCAATCTGGCCATATTTGCTACAATATCCCATGTATTTCTCGTACGCTACCGTATACAAGGAACTGGGTTCTTGGTCTCTTTTCACAATTTCAGTTTCATAAATGCCTGAAATGCAACGCTCATGGTATTGTTGGATAGATCTTCAAACTCTCTACAATATTGACCACATGTGTTTTGCCCAAATCTGGATATTCTGGTCTCTAATTCTAGTAAAAAGCTTCGAGGTCATGTATACGCTATGTACTACACTTGACTCGGAACATCATAATACTCTAGTTCATACGGTAGATCTGACCCATGTTTGGCCACTAGCATGTATATGAAGTTCACTACACATTTATACGGTGAGATCTTAATTTCGACCCTTCGTTTGTTCGATGCACTCCAAAATACATCCAGACACCTCAAAAAAACCTCGGCTTCCAAAACAGGAGTGGTAATGAAAGGGTTAAAGGTCCACCGGAAGCTAGGAGAAGCTTTCCAACAATAAGTAGAGTAGAGGATTGTAGGGTCATAGCAAAAAAAGGTAATGTAAGGTCCTACTCGGCTATAGACTTAGCCAAAGTTCGTACATTGCCTCCTCACCTTTCAACAACTAAATATGCCACATAGAAGTAGAATTTGCATGAGTTTGGATTATTTGCCATGTACCCACATACATGCAACAAGTGAGGCTTTTATAATACTTTAAAAACTCCCCAAATTGACGGCACCCTTGTCCTCTACCGTTTGAGCTTATCATCGGTGGAATGAAGCTTCCAATCCGTGTGAAAAATACAACAGTATGATTGGTCTTAAATAAAATGATGCATATTTTCTTTTGCATGTATGTGGTCTTCAATATCCATACTCATATCATTGAGTCAGAAGTTGTTTGTATTGGGGCTTTTTGTACGTAAAGTTCATGCTTTCTGGCACTTTATTCAGAGCGTTTGAAAGTTGTGACAAAATAAGTCTGTATTTGGACTTGAGAGGTTCTGTAGGTTCGGATTTGGTTTTTCAAATTTAGCACGTACATCCGACAAAAATCTTAGGTAGAAATATTACTTTTAACCCCATCGTTCGGGTTGCGTGATCTTCTGAAAACCTATTTTGGGTTTTAAATAAGGATTTTAACCCTTAAACGTTTAGCTATGGTAGGCAGTCCTAAAAGCGCCACAGGACCCAAAAGCGATCTGTCCTCATTTGTAGATTGTGAAGATACATATGTACCTCATTTGTATATAACGCAATTGGGTCAAATCTTACTTAGCACTTTGGAATTTTGTATAAAATTCACAAATGCGAATTACATGTTGCAAACTTTTGCAATCCTCCCGAAAACCTATTTCGAATGTGGTCATAATTTTATTTTGAATTTACTAGTGCTAAAAATAGGTCAGATCTCTTAATGTGGCGCTTTTAGGACACTCTACCTTATACGGATTGGGGTAGCCCAAAATTGGATCATAGCATCTTTTGGACTTGGGCATCATGAATAGTGCACTTTTTGAACTTGGGCATCATGAATGATCCAATCAATGATGAGCTTGCAACCTCCTACAAGGTTATGTACCACCCCAACCTACCTACCACAATCCTTTCAAAGCACAAAATCACTCATACAAATTGTGATTTGAATTCTAAAACTTCACTTTTTGAATGCATCACAAGAAGGTGACCAATTTGACATCAAAATATAAGTGAAAAGTTGAGTATATTGAGAGCTACAGCGGAGATTTGTTGGAACATGACCCGTTGGGTCACCTTCGGTGTTTAAAGGTTAAGTCCATCGCTTGGGTTGTGTGATCTAGCAATCCAATTTGGGTTTTAAGGATTTTAGGGGCAAGGGTGATACTATTTATCTTGAAGAGATTTAAACCTCATGAAATCAATTTAAGATTTTGGAATTTTTTGTAAACTCTTTCTCCCACAAACTCATAGACGCACCTACTTGTTGTTCTACTTTCTCTTGAATCAAATAAATTTAATGTGGTGCATGGTTTCCTGTATTGTTGCTTTTAGACCTTCTTTTAAAGAATAATTTGTATGAAGGTGAAAAAAGTGAAATGAGTCTCTAAACTTTTGCATGAGCGTACGTATCTCACTTGATTACCTACATGGAAACAAATATGACCAAAAGGTATGGGGTAACAATCTTCAAGTTTCTCTTTGCACCATGGTCCAAACAATGTCTCAGGAGCGATGCCCAAAAAACGTTTTGCATCGACTTTGAACGTTATGATTTCACAAATGGTGTATATCCAATGGTTGAAATTTTACGTGGTAGTACTAATAGTAAGTAGGTTTGAGATCCTACACTTGAAATTTTACATGGTAGTACTAATAGTAGGTAGGTTTAAGATCCTAGGGTTGAAACTGCAAAAAAGCAATAAAAAATTTGACCATCCACCTCAATTTCAACAAGGTGGTAGATAATTGCAGTTTTTGGTATTAACCCCTAAACATCCCTAGTGTCAAAAATCAACATTTTGGATGAAGATCCATAACTTCAACATTTGAAGAGCCATAATTTCTTCATCTCGACTTCACTTTGAATGAAATCACTTGGGGTTGGGTCACAAATCAAGTCTAGTGGGTGTTGTAAGAATTGGAGACCCATACACTAAAGTGTGAATAAACGACATACACTTTAGTGTTTGGGTTTTTAAACAATTGGGATGTTTTATTATTGCAAACCGATTATGTGTAATCAAAAATAGTTTTTCATGATTATTTTTGCACAAGTGTGATTTTTAGATGCATCCCAACAACTTTGCAGTTGAAAGATTTTTGATCTGGATAACTCTGGTACTAGACTTGCAATGATGTAAAAACCAACGTCATAGACATGCCGAGCCTACCAAAAACAAATTATTTTACAGTTTTTGATGCCCCACCCTAGCTATCAAGTGAGGGCATGACATAGGTACCACTAAGACACATCTCATTATGCATGACCTATGCGTATTCATTATATATGTGCCAAAAATTCCTTCTTTAACTCCTAAAGGTTCTTGATGCAAAATTGTAAAAATGGACATCCCTTAATTCAGGCCTAAAAACTCTCAATCTAAAAATTATTTGGAAGATCCAACCGTAGGATCTTGAAGTTAAATTAACCTTCCACTCACTTGCCAAAATTGAACCATTGTTTCTTCTTCATTTGTGAGATTATAATGGTCAAAGTTGGCTGAATTTTGGACTCCAAAAAGCAGTTTTCGCATTCCTGGACCTTTAGGGGTTAACCCCATATGTACATCTACAGACGTGTCACCTATAATACCATCTTATAAGAATAAATTTTCAAATTTTTTTATTTTATTTTTACCAACGAAGTAAATATAAAAAAACACACTATTTTTTAAGTGGGGTACCCATATCATACTCTTACATATCGTCTTCACAAATTTACCAATAGTTTTTTTCTAGTTGGTGAGAAACAAAGAGAGCTTACTTGAAAGATAAACATAATAAATGGGGGGCTTGTGAATTAGACAACTGAAAAGTGCAGGGCAAGGGTAGTGTAAACTACCCTTATTATGATGTAGCTCATTGAGTGAATGAGAGTACCATCCAGACTGCCTGGAGTTGTATGTATGTCCATCAAATGAATCTGGTATCATGACAAACAAAAGCAGCTTCTTACTTCTTACGACCCTTTTCCTTCTAGAAACACTTCCTATGTCATTCATTAACATTCAAGTAGAAATGATGCCACTACTCGACAATAATAAGGGTTGCGTACCACTCTACGTAGTATTCAATGGGAGTATAAAAATCTTTGCATGTGTATGGTAGGTCGGCGGAAATCCTCTCGACAAAAATTAACTATGGAGATTTTGGGACATTTGTTTTATCAATGGTGGAAAAAGAAGTATGTACGGGAGAGTTTTTTGGATTTTGATATTTTTTATGAGATGTTTGACACCATTGTGTCAACGCTTGTAGTGAATGAAGTTGCTATGGGTTTATTTGAAGAACTAAGTTTAGTGATTTAGGGTATAGTTGTTTTAATGAGATGGTTTACGTGATGTGATGTTGAGTGGCATGCATTCTTGCGTAGAGAATGCCACTTTGAATGTCTGAGCAATCTAAGCCAATTATATACTAAATGACAAGGAGAATGCCACTTTCAATGTCTCAGCAATCTAAGCCAATTATATACTAAATGACAAGGAATTTTTTGTCTTTGGTGTATTCTTGTATGAAGAATGTCTCTTCTTTGCTATAGAACTTTTCTTCGACAAATTTACCCAGGAACCACAACTTCCTTCTTGAGAATTGAGAAAGGAATGATTCACTCACTTATTACAATTTTTGTGGTAAATAGTTTCTCTAGGTGTTAACATATCTGTCGAATGTTCATGATTCTACTAATAACAACAGAAAGGGATGCATGGTGAAACCACCTAAATGCAGGCATGCACCCAAGATTCTTGCCTTTATGAAGATCTAACCACCATTGCATGTATCTGATGCAAACATAATTAGGGTTCTTGCTTTTAGGTTTTCACTTCAAAACTTTGTATTAATCATGTGTATATCTTAAAGTTCCATAAAAATAGGGAAAAAAATCTCATTTTAATCCCTGGAAATAGTAACCCACTCATTTCATAACTCAATTACCTCCAATATAGATTCCTCCAATTATGGTAGAGTAGCCAAAAATGGCGCAGTGCCGAAAATGGAGCCCTAGTAATCTGCAGTGTCACGTACATAATAGCTTTTCCATACAACAGTACCATGTACACACTGCAAAGATTATAGGGCGTCACTTTAGGGCACCATTTTAAGAACACCTATATTTCCATCTTTAAAAATTCATTACTTACTGTAGAAGAGTCGAAAAATGATGATTCCACTTGCTCTAGTTTTCTACTAATTTTCCCCATGCACAAAAATTGCTTGCACTTGCAGCATTCCTGTAGATTTTCTGTGCTGAAAATTGCGCCATTATAGGACACCTTACCATAATCCTCAAATGCATAACAATAGGTGGTTTCACCATAAATGTTCCCTCATTACTAAATACTGCCGGTTTTAGGTTTGTCTACCACAAGGGGAACTCAACCCTCAATCAGTAAATTGACTTTTCACACCTGCACCCTCAAAATTTGAAAAAAAACAAACCTTGGAAACTACGCTCAATCATTCACAAAAGCGCTTCACCGATCAATTCAGCTTAATTTACGTAACTTCAGTTTCAAGAACACAATAATTCATTAACTGATTGCCCCTAAAAATAACCCACAAATGCACTGTTCCAATGAATCCTAGTATAATCATTAAACACCTGCAAGCATACAGACGACCCATACAGACAGACGACCACGTCAACCCCCGGTGCAAATCCCCAAATAAAACAGTTAGTTTTGAGCCGTTGAACCGTGGAGATCATCGAAGCTAGGCATAAAATCTGTTGCTTTTGTTTCGGAGGCGATGGCGATGGCGATGGCGATGATGATGGAGCCGGTCCCTACCAAGTCGTTGCAGAAAAGCAAACTTAGGCTAGGAAGATAGATTCTTTCTGCAGTGAGTGTTTCTTCGTCGAAGCGCAACTTACAGCTCTGTCAGTTTTTTTTCTGACATTGCTCATCATCATCTTCCCTAGCCTGCCACCCTCCAGCCACTGATTGCACTAGCTAGCAATCACATTGCGATCGAGTGAGTGAGTGGCTTTGGGCTTGATTGTGCTTCACGCACAAGTTGGATTTTGCATCGATTGGTATGTTTAAGGTTGGGAAGTGACTGACTGCTGCGCTCAGACTGTGATCGATATGGAGCTTCTGCAGGCAGCTGGTACTACTACGTAACGTAGACTTTTGTGCTCGGGGTGCTTCTGCACAGACAGGGATCAGTACTGCTGCAGAGCCAGTAACACCCATTCTTGGATCAGGGGGGATCCATAGCTGGTTGCTGAATCCATGGCTGGAGAGGCAGAGGACTGATCGATTGTTGTAGAGATGGAGCAGCAGGAGGAGGGGTCGACGTCTTCGTCGTTGGGGTGGCCGTTCGGGTTACCAACGTGCGTAGCAATTCACACACCGTCTCCGAAATCATCATCATCATCGACACAAGCGTTTCACCAGCAATTCATGAACCTGCAGACGACGTTTCTGTTACCATTCTTTTCCGACGTCGGGGAGTCCTCGAGCTCGGACTCGGACGCGCGCTCTGAAGCAGCATCGTCGTTTTTCAAGGACTCGAGGCGGATCACGCTCGGGAGCTTGATCGGTTTACCGATGGACCATTCGTTTCATCACCACTTCGACCATGCGAACTTCCATGTGTTCGCGACCTCCAACCCTGCCAGGCCCAGCCAGACGTTCTGCGTGCCCATCATGGAGCTTCTGCGGTGCGTCCGAAACTCCGAAAGCTCCGAATTTGCAGGGTTTTCGGACGACCAAGTGGAGCACGTCGATGCGGTGACTGCAGCCAGGGCGTCGACAGCGTACTTGCAGTCTAGCTCTAATGGGACCGAGGCGATTTCGAATGGCAGCCATAGCCCCGATTGGAACGACCAATTCGTCTCCTGCCATAGCG
The DNA here is from genome assembly GCA_037043015.1 of Bryum argenteum. Lineage (NCBI taxonomy): Eukaryota > Viridiplantae > Streptophyta > Bryopsida > Bryales > Bryaceae > Bryum > Bryum argenteum. The sequence continues at coordinate 10,231,250 of CM073330.1, forward strand.
TCCTGTCTGACGATCCGTCACCGAAAAAGTGTAAGCCCCAGCGAATGCAGCGCAGTGTTAGCATGAAATCGTTCTTCTCTTCCATCTGCTGCCGCATCGATGCTGTTCCCAGTCGATCTTAGCTCTGTAATCAAGAGGGTCTTCGCCTATTGCTTTGTAAATATGCTAGCTCCAATTAGGTTTCATGTTGTCGGTGGCTGTATAACTAGATCTTCTTGCCGATGTTCGATCATGCGGGCATTCGAAGTTTCGGCGTCAGAATGTAATTATTTGATGAAAATGGTGTCAGTAAAGTTGTTTGTTGCCATGTGGGGATTGATGAGAGTGAGCTTTTTTGTCCATTTGAATGAGTGCTTGGAAGGGGCTATCAGAGCAACATACAATGCTCTTTGTTTGAACGTTCGGTGATCTTCATTCTATGCTCTTTGGAGTTAGGGATACCTTTGATGAAACCAGATTTACATGTTACTGATAAGCCCCAACAGGGTTCGGGAAGTGTTTTGACTTTTACTGGCTAATAACTGGCACTTCCCACACCCAATCGGTTTTTCACAGATTTCTTCCGGCAATTACCTTATTTTATACTTAGAATAGAAATTTATATGTAATTTTAATTGGTTTTTAGCCGCTGGTTTCATGAATGGACTGGCTAGTGCGCAAAATCTATCGGCTAAGAATGAACTAGCCGTGTACTGGCTAGTGTGCAAAATCTATCGGCTAAGAATGAACTAGCCGTCGGTTTTTCCCGATCATTGAGCCCCAATAGATGGGTTTACTATCAATGTACAAGTGACTATTTTCCATCACCTTCGTTTAAATTTCTCCTTGTTCTGATCATATATTTTGTTTTTTTTTTTTTTTTTTTCTATTTCACCTAGAATTGTTCACAATAAACTTTGTTCCATTATTCAGCACCATACTTTCTTACCTTCTTTATGTCATATTCCATTGTTTCTTATTTGGAGTATGTTCCAAGAGTTAAGCCCTACCTAGAGCAATTTAGCCCCTAAACGCCCAAGATGTCGAAAATCGACATTCTGGATGTACTCGTCGAAGTTTGGGGGCAAGCCACGCTTTCATCCGCGCGTTTTTTCATCCGCCGTTTTTTGTACTTATTTACTGGTCGGGTTAACTATCTTATTTGCTTGGGTAGAATGCAATTGCCGTCACTGTGAATTTGTAGGAGTGATTTGAAGTGAAATCACTTGAGGTTTTTTGCTGTTGGAGGCAAAATTTTGTGCTTGGGGCATGGTGGAATGGGTAGCAAGATTGAAAAAAAGGTAGAAAAAGAATTTTGGTTCCTTGGTGGCTTTTGCAAAAGAAATATGCATTAGTGATGGTTAGTGCTCATAATGAGGTTCCTGCCATTACATGGGTAGTTCTGCCCCCAAATCCTCTATCTAATCCTAATTAGCTTGTAATGTGTGTTTCAAATTTTGAAATGCAAACAACCCTCCCCAACAGCCTTTATTTCCAAGCACCCAACTTCAAATTGTCATAAACTTGTGCAAAATTTGAAACACCATTCACTACAACAACCCATTGAAGCTCAAACCTACATATATATCACCAATTTGCATTTACACCATGGCACCAACTAGAGAGTTGTTGGAGAGTGGGAGGAAGGAATTAGAGAGATGGGGGAGGGAGGAGAAGGGGTTAGGAGAGGGAGAAATTGGCCTCCTTACCAATCTTTTGGACAAAGAGTATTTGCTTAGTTTGCCTTGCATTAGTAGAGTTGAGAAGAGAGATACTCACGAAGGTCTAAGGCATCTTTTTACCACCATGTTGCATCTATACTTGGGTGGAGGGAGAGAGTGGTAGAGGGTGAGAAAAGAAGGAATTCCAAACTGATCTATTCCATAGTGAGAGAGATTTGGCCATCTTCACAACATGGTGACAACAAGAAGCAAAGGAGAATGCACATTTATAGAAAGAAGCGAAAATGCCGAAAGTCTACATCTCAAGAGGATGCTTCAAAGAAGAGCAGAGTCGAAGAAAGATGCCAAGTCGGTGGGGGGGGGATCGGCCCGAGAGCTCATCGGTGGGGAGGGTGATCGCGCAGAGAGAGCTCAACTCTCTCAAAGCGGTGTCCTGTCAAAGAAGCCCGGCAATGGAAGTAAGGCCCCGAGCGGCGGTGCGATCCCAATCATCCCACACAAAGACAAGTGGTGCCCCCGACAAGATCACGCCACACGGCAGTGGGCCCCGATCGTCAGCGGGGCGGGCGGTGAGGCCCCGACCAAAGAAGCTCCTCTGTCGGCCAAGTCCACCAATCAACAAAGTGAATCCGGTGTGATGGAAGGGTCGGAGTCCTTGATCTGCAAAGACGCCACCCAAGCGGAGGCGGAGTCCACACAACTACAGATTTGCGCTTGAAGGTGGCGGTCACGGGACGGTTTGAAGTTGATGGATACACGATGGCCGTCAGAGACCAGGCGCAATCTCATGCCCCAGACTGTGTTGAATCGCCCGCCGTGGGGGGCAGCGCCTCGGCTGCTGCGGCTACGAGGGGGGGGGTGGGCAGCATGTGCTCCCTCCGGAGATTCCGTCTGAGCTTCGAGCAGGGCGGGCAAGCGCATCTCGGCCAGCGAAGGGTGGTCGCAAGCCTAGAGTTGCGGGGTCAGTCCATAGAGGCACAGATCCCGCATTTCGTGTGCAACTTCAACCAAAAATTGATCGTAAGTTATATAAACCTCTGCCCACAACTATAACAGACCCGATTGATGTTCGAATTCTCAAAAGGACAGATCTAGACATAACTAAAACTCAGGAGGAAGAGATTTTAGAGGAAGAATGGATTAGGGGAGTTGCAACAAGTTCTTATGTCTGTCAGATCTCCAAAATGCTCATCTACAAAGTAGAGGTAGAGGGGAAGGTGATAGACGTACCTTTTGGAGAGATCCAAACACTGTACTCGCATTGCGAATCTGAAAACGAGGAAGAGAATATAAATTGGTCAGAAAATTGGGAGTTGTTTTCTAACGATTGTAGCTCTGAAAGTGACAAAGAATTAAACCTACTGATTCTTAACGACGATATTGGGTGAGAGGGAAGACCAAATTTCTCCAAAGAACAACAAAATCCTAGAAGAGGAACTACCATCCTAAAATTGCCGGGATTCGCACGAACCCTAAACTTCTCCACGCGGCCGTGGGGGAGAATCGCACCACCAATACACGCACAGCGGTCGAATCGTGCGAAGCAGCGCTCCCGGCCGTTCAGCACCGACGAACCCCACAAGGCGACTTCGAAGGCGCCGGAGGACTCCAATACAGAAATGCCAGGGAGGCCGGTGGGAAGACGTCAAGCGCCGGAGGTCGAAGCAGGTAATTTGACCTGTGACTCCCTCGAACCAGTTGATATGCTTCCTCCGACGGGGGCGGACACACGATAAGGCCCCCAGCCCGATCCATGAAACTCGCGGCCCGGCTGCGCGACGAGATGATTCCGCGAACGCCGGCGGTTATGACTTGGCGCGAAGCGCGAGAGACGTCTCCGCAAGAGCGGGAAAGCCACGACAGCCTTGGTGAAAGGCGGGAGCGCCAGAGATTGGAGGGCACGGACGAGTCGGATGAGGTGCAGCAAACTTCCTTGGCGGGGTTGGGCGAGAATTCTTCAACGGTCGCTGGAGGAATCTCTGACACCCATACACAAAGCCAATCACAACAACGACAGCGGGCCCCGCGGCATGACAGAGAGAGAAGTAGAGGCCTTCGCAATTGGGATGAAGGTCCTACTTTCAAAGACTGTTATGGGGACGTTTTTGGGGCAAGTTTCGGTCCTCTTACTGACCATGGTCATGGTTTATTCACTGTCCAAATAGATGGACCCCCTCATATTCCACCAAAAATGCCTAGTCCACTTGAAATTTTCCATTATTTCTTCACAAAAAGAACTCTTCGAAAAATTGCTAATGAAACTAACCTAGGTATGCGGCTTCCATGGATCCCTCTACCGGTTCCACAAGGGGCCCAAGTGCATGGTGGAGACTCAAAGTTCCCGAATTAGAAGCATGGCTAGGAATTTGTGTTTTGATGGGATTGAAAGTCTTACCACATAGAAGGGCGTATTGGAAAAAATAGAGCCCTTCTATTATTGCTCGAAAATTGCGGGAACCATGTCTCGGAATAGGTTCGAGGCGATTAGTAAGTGCCTACACGTCTACAACGACTCGGAGGCTCCAACGGCGCGTGACGATCCCCGATTTGACAAACTGGTCAAAATCCGGTGGTTATTAGAGGAGGTCCGGGAACGTTGCAAGTCCAATTGGAATTTAGGACAGTTTGTTACCGTGGACGAGCTAATGGTCCGCTATAAGGGAATCTATGGCCATGGGATGAAGCAGTATATGCCAAACAAACCGGTGAAGTTTGGCTTGAAGGTGTGGGCAGCGGCGGATTCTTCCTCGAAGTACTTGTATAATTTTCAGGTATAATTGTTCATACTTGTCACGTATTTGTATATGGTCAAATTATTTGTTCAAACTTGTCAAATGAATTTATATGGTCAAATTATTTGTTCAAACTTGTCAAATGAATTTGTATGGTCAAATTATTTGCTCAAACTTGTCAAATGAATTTATACGTTCAAATTATTTGTTCAAACTTGTCAAATGAATTTGTAGGTTCAAATTATTTGTTCAAACTTGTCAAATGAATTTGTACGGTCTAGGAGTTTGTTCACACTTGTCAAATGAATTTGTACGGTCAAATTATTTGTTCAAACTTGTCAAATGAATTTGTATGGTCAAACGTAGATTTATATGTTCAAATTATTTGTTCAAACTTGTCACGTGTTTGTATAAGTTCAAATTATTTGTTCAAAATTGTCACGTGTTTGTATAAGTTCAAATTATTTGTTCAAAATTGTCACGTAGATTTATATGTTCAAATTTTTTGTTCAAACTTATCATGTATTTGTAAATGATCTAATTATTTTTCCAAAATGCTCATGTATTTGTATATGGTCAAATTATTTGTTCAAACTTGTCATGTATTTGTAAATGGTCAAATTATTTGTTCAAACTTGTCATGTATTTGTAAGTGGTCAAATTATATATTCAAACTTGTCATAAATTGCTATAATTTCACAGGTTTACACAGGAGCGGATTTGAAGAAGAATTTGGCACGGGCGAAGCCGGGGATGCGCGAACAGGGTACGAAGTTGTCATGGACTTGTTGGACGGATTGCATGGGCGAGGCCACGTGGCAGTTACCGACAATTTCTTCACGTCGCCCAAGCTGTTGGTGGATTTGTTGGAGTTGGGCACCTACGGCACGGACACAGTGCGGGCGAATCGGATCGGTTTACCATCGGCATTGACCGATAAGCGGACTTGGCGAAAGCGTAGAGGGGGGTATGGATTGGAGGATGCACTCGACACATGAGTTATGTGCGGTTATGCAGGTTGACAAGAAGCCGATTCTTTTGCTCTCTACTCATGCAGAGCCGTTGTCGCGGATCCGGATAACCCCTCATCATTTGTGCACATGACGCGAAGGGTCGCTCGGTACATGTACCCACCTCTCCCATTCATTTGGAGTACACGCATCAAATGCGTGGAGTTGATGTAAACGATCAACTCCGAGGTGTGTCACGTGCCTTGACCAAGTCGCACAAGTGGTGGCACCGGTTTTTTATGTTTTTGCTTGACCTTGCCATGACTAATTCGTACATTGTGCATTCGGCGTTTGAGCGGGGTATTTGGGGTGAAGCCCATGACTCATTTGGACTTCGTGATGGAGCTTGCATTCTCACTCATGGAGAGGTGGACCACCGCTCGCAAGGGTTCCGTCTCGGCATACAACTCCAAGCCCGGCATTCACGCGTTGGAGAAGGTGCCCGGTGGTCGCCACATATGTCGCCAGTGCCACGCCAAGTCTCCACTCACCAATCTCATGTGTAGAGATTGTGGAGGTCATTGGTTCCACTTGGGCGAGTGTTACAAACGAGCCCACTATCCACGTCGCAAATAGGTAAGAATTTCTATGTCTTTTATGTATTTTGTATTTGAAAATGGTCTAATTATTTGTTCAAACTTGAAAATGATTTGCAAGTGGTCTAATTATATGTTCAAACTTGAAAATTATTTGTAAATGGTCTAATTATTTGTTCAAACTTGAAAATGATTTGTAAATGTTGTAGTTATTTGTTCAAACTTGAAAAGGATTTGTAAATGGTTTAATTATTTGTTCAAACTTGAAAATGATTTGCAAGTGGTCTAATTATTTGTTCAAACTTGAAAATTATTTGTAAATGGTCTAATTATTTGTTCAAACTTGAAAATTATTTGTAAATGGTCTAATTATTTGTTCAAACTAGAAAAGGATTCGTAGATGGTCTAATTATTTGTTCAAACTTGAAAATTATTTGTAAATGGTCTAAGTATTTGTTCAAACTTGAAAATGATTTGTAAGTGGTCTAATTATTTGTTCAAACTTGAAAAGGATTTGTAAATGGTCTAAGTATTTGTTCAAACTTGAAAAAGATTTGCAAATGGTCTAATTATTCGTTCAAATTTGAAAATGATTTGTAAGTGGTGTAGTTATTTGTTCAAACTTGAAAAGGATTAGTAAATAGTCTAATTATTTGTTGAAACTTAAGGCACCACAAGCCTTGGCTTGGTGGTTAGGGCTTAGGCCCCCAATGAGGAGGTCGTGGGTTCTATTCCCCATGCCGGCGTGGTGCTCACCACTATAGTCCACCCAACTATTGTGGGGGGTCCTTGGACCTTGTTGTATGGGTACCTCAAAGCCCTTTGGGGGGATACTATGTCAAGTATCTTCAAGGCACTAGTAACTAGGCTAGAAACTAGCGTAGTTATAGTGTCCACCCTCGAGAGGGAAAGTAGTATTGTTCCAATTTCCCCTTGTCCGGTGGCCATCGGGATATTAGCACTACGAACGGACACTTCATTCACTCCGGCCCCCTTAGAAAGGGACCGGAGTTTCTATCTATCTATCTATCTGTTCAAACTTGTTATACAGGCAATGAATTTTTGGGCCCATTTACTTGGGTCCCCCTTACATGAATATTGGGCTGGCTCGTAGGGTGGAGCCATGGGGCCTTCAAAGTGATTGACCAATCAGTATGCGAGATGATATATGGATGGGGCATGGGCCCATTGAATCTGGTGGCATGCGGCCTCCAATCAGTGCAGGCTGTCAGTAAGGTGATGCAGTGCAGGCATGGGGGCCGTAAATGCTTTTTTTTTGTTTAGTATTTTTTTTTTCTAAAGAAAACCGCCACTACGACTTCTTTCCAATTTATTTTGTAGCTTTTCCTTCAATGAACTGCCCTCGCATGACATGGCATTTTTTAAAACCGCCCCATTTTTGTAAGGGCAGTGGCCTTGAAACCACCCCATTTTATACCTTACAGCATTGCAAGGTCCATTTCGTGCGATATTTGATTATTTTTTTCAATTTGTTTTCGGAAAGTGATAGTAAACCCAACTACCTTCATATCTTTAGTGTACACTTTTTGCATACGGGGGCTAATATTAGGCTGAATTCAGCTTTGAAGTGTAAACTTGCATGCTGCCCGCCTAATTTCAGCCCCCAATTTAGGCACTTTTTTGCATGGATCTTGGAATCTGTCATTCCAAATGGCCCCCAAATTGGTACATTGATAATACACACTAGTTCCTACAAGATCTTACGGTTAGAATCTTCATATTTTGCACCCAATTTTTTTTATGACAAAGTGAAAAATTCAGTGTTTTTGGCCATTTTGGCGTTTAGGGGTTAGGTTAGCCATTGTTCATGCATCACACTCCAAAGTGATAGTATAGAGTTTGTACCACCATTGTGGCAAGAAAGGGGGTAGAGTGCAAATTCTTTGAGAACTTAGGCGTGATATATACTAGAAATGAAAAGCCTTCCAAAAAACCTCTCTTGGGCCTTGGCCTATCATAAAGAAGCTAATTCTTGAGAACCATGACTTTTGGATGTGGTATAAAGAAAGACTAGGCTATGAACTCAAATGTGAAGCCCATTGTAGAGATTTTGGCCAATAGCCTTCAAAATTATATTTGATCAAGCCCACCTCCTGAGTATAAACTAACATTTCTCAAGCTTCTCAATTGTAAGGCCTCCCATTGTTTTTTATTTATTTATTTATTTTTTTTTATTTTTATTTTTAAATTACCATAGCTTCTCTTCTCACCTCTAGTATAGGGCTCCGGGAATAATTTCATCCTTCATGGCTAATATCCTATAGTTCCCATGTTCAATCGGTTTTATGTGCTCCGAAAATAATTTCATCCCTCATGGCTAATATCCCATAGTTCCCACCTTCAATCGGTTTTATGTGAATTGTCCCGGCAATTATCTCATTCTATATTGAGAATAGAAAATTTCTAGTAATTTTCATCGGTTTTTAGGTGGTGTTTTTCAAGAATCAACCGGCTAATATGTTACTTCCATCGGCTCGTAATGAACCAGCCGTCGATTTTTCCCAATCATTGCTCTAATATAAAGGGGCCTTTATTCTAGAAATTCTATTGTCAACGAAGAAGTCGTGGTCAATTTGCTAGGACTCCATGATAGTTTGTCAGATTGGAAGAAGTCAGAATGTACCCATATTGCAGCACATGATAATCCAGCATTCTGTATACCTCATGTACCTTTTATTATTATATTATTCTTATTACCTGCAACAATATCACTGTTTTGCTTCCAAATGTGCAAATTAAGTTATGCCTGTTGACAGAAGTTTACAGTCACAATTCCAGAATAGAAAAATACCACTGATATAATACTCTCAACAGTAAGTAATTAGCCATGGGAAAGTTTGTGTATAATTGAATTTGAATGCAACAAAGAGAAGTATTCTTTGACAAGTGTATGCAATAGTTTTTCATGTTCAAATGTCTTTTCTGGTGGACGTTTGTTAAAAATAATAATAAAATATCTTTTCTGGTAGTCTACCCTAGTGTGTCGTTTAGTGTGTGAAGAAATATGTAGATAGATAGATAGATAGATAGATAGATAGATAGATAGATAGATAGATAGATAGATAGATAGATAGATAGATAGATAGATAGATAGATAGATAGATAGATAGATAGATAGATAGATAGATAGATAGATAGATAGATATGTAGATAGATAGATAGATAGATAGATAGATATGTAGATAGATAGATAGATAGATAGATAGATAGATAGATAGATAGATAGATAGATAGATAGATAGATAGATAGATAGATAGATAGATATAGATAGATAGATAGATAGATAGATAGATAGATAGATAGATAGATAGATAGATAGATAGATAGATAGATAGATAGATAGATAGATAGATAGATAGATAGATAGATAGATAGATAGATAGATAGATAGATAGATAGATAGATAGATAGATAGATAGATAGATAGATAGATAGATAGATAGATAGATAGATAGATAGATAGATAGATAGATAGATAGATAGATAGATAGATAGATAGATAGATAGATAGATAGATAGATAGATAGATAGATAGATAGATAGATAGATAGATAGATAGATAGATAGATAGATAGATAGATAGATAGATAGATAGATAGATAGATAGATAGATAGATAGATAGATAGATAGATAGATAGATAGATAGATAGATAGATAGATAGATAGATAGATAGATAGATAGATAGATAGATAGATAGATAGATAGATAGATAGATAGATAGATAGATAGATAGATAGATAGATAGATAGATAGATAGATAGATAGATAGATAGATAGATAGATAGATAGATAGATAGATAGATAGATAGATAGATAGATAGATAGATAGATAGATAGATAGATAGATAGATAGATAGATAGATAGATAGATAGATAGATAGATAGATAGATAGATAGATAGATAGATAGATAGATAGATAGATAGATAGATAGATAGATAGATAGAAACTCCGGTCCCTTTCCAAGGGGCCGGCGTGAATGAAGTGTCCGTTCGTAATGCTAATATCCCGATGGCCACCGGACAAGGGGAAATTGAAATAATACTACTTCCCCCTCTCGAGGGTGGACACTATAACTATGCTAGTTTCTAACCTAGTTACCAATGCCTTGAAGATACTTGACATAGTATTGCCCCAAAGGGCTTTGAGGTACCCATACAACAAGGTCCAAAACAAATATGTACCTCCAAAGAGGAAGATGTTGCAAACTTGGTGCTTTTGGGTAATAGTATGATTTCCATTCTTTTACTCTTTGGCATCGTAGAAGTCACCTTTATTTTAACCCCTAACTCTCCTTAAAACCCGAAACGGGTTTTGGAGGTTCTCGCAGGAGAAAAACTCAGCCAACTTTGACCATTATAATCTCACAGAGGAGGAAGAATGAGCGGTTCAAATTTGGTATGTGAGAAGAATGTCAAGTGAACTTTGAGATCTTACGGTTGAATCTTTTAAATAATGTTTGGATTGAGATTTTTTGAGCTTAATCTAAAGGAAGGTCAAATTTTGTGACTTAGACTGTTTTGCAACAAAGAGAGTTAGGGGTTAAAGAAGAAGAGAAACTCCAACCTATTTAGAGGTTGGCGTGAATAGAGTGTTTGTTTGACCTATCCTTGGATGTATGCCCTGAGGTCATCACACCACTGGCAGGACTACTAACCCCTCTCAAAATGAATACTATACTACTTCTTATTTAGCCACTAGTGCCTCAGAGATATTCAACATTTTTTATAATCTCATTGTGTTAGAATACATTTGTGGTTGGAGGTGGATTATTAAAGGCTCGAGGCATGACGTTACAAAGGTCAAAAGGGTGAGAATACAAAGGTTTGAGGTGTTATAATGGAGGTCTGATATGTGACCCTGTAAAGTTTGGAAGGATGACATTAGGAACTGTGGAAGGGTGATATGACAAAGGTTGAAGGGATGGCATTCCAATAAGTAACTTGTCCTAAGGTCATAGGTTCATTTTAGTAATGAGTCACTAGTAAAAAACATGGTTTAGTATATCACTGCGCTACATCATATTTAACCCTTGGTGTAGTCAAATGGTATATTGGGACAAAAATCCAAAGCATAGCCCCCTTATGTACTCAAGGTATCCCTGGTGTACTCAACGCCATCCATGCATGCTTTCTCACCCTCTAGATAGTATTCATCTCTAAAACATTAACTAGGAGACATGAGCAAGAATTGGTTGATTGGTTGATATTTGAGTGATTAATTTACTTTCATGTTTTTAGAAACATAATTTAACTTTGGCAACAAAGTAAGAAACTACACATGTTCTTCTTCTCATATATAGGTTTATTCTCAAAAAAACTCTTGGAATGATAGCAAAATATTGTATTAATTGAATAATATCATAGTTAGAATGGGCCTCATTTATGCTCTCTCTTTGTGTTATGATATTGCTCTTCTTCAATTGTTGGAAATTTTAGTTGCAGTTGGGTTTTTGTGTGACAAAAGTTGCAAATTAGTTTTTGAAGGAACCAATTTATATGATGCTCTTCAATGTCAATTTCAAATATCTACAAAGAAAAAGAAAAGAACAAGTTGTTAGATTTATAAAATTTTGATAAAGCAATACATGAACATGGTACTACAATGTATGATACAATTGATATGTCATAAGAAGACTTTTTATGACAATAAAATTTGTCAAGACCTTTGTTCTTGAAACAATTGGAATTATCGGATGGTTTTGGAAAAATTTGTCAAGTGATATGGGAAACTTCATCACTCCTACTATAGTCCACCCAACTATTGTGGGAGGTCCTTGGACCTTGTTGTATGGGTACCTCAGAGCCCTTTGGGGAGATACTATATCAAGTATCTTCAAGGCACTAGTAACTAGGCTAGAAACTAGCGTAGTTATAGTGTCCACCCTCGAGAGGGGGAAGTAGTATTGTTCTTAATTTCCCCTTGTCCGGTGGCCATCGGGATATTAGCATTACGAACGGACACTTCATTCACGCCGGCCCCTTAGAAAGGACCGGAGTTTCTATATATCTATCTATCTGAGCTCTCACCCTCTCTCAATCATGATTTTACACCATCGAACTTTATTATGTGAGTTCGTACCTGAAATTGCTACTATAACATGCGCGATCAAGCAACACGCTTGGCTTCTCTGGGTATCTCACACTAATGGAAAGGTGGTATGAGTAAAGTTACAAGTAAAATTATAGTGACACTTCAAAGTTATTACGCCACAATTGTCTTACTCATGGCTTTACTCATACCACCATTCCACTAGTGACATGAGTCAACAATTCTTAGATTCTTGATAAGGCCACAATGTGTCATTCAAACCTGGAACAAATAAAAAAGCACCAAGTAAGCAAACAATAAGCTTTTTTTGCTAGCAAATCATCAAAACGTAGCATCTGTCATCGTTCATTCGATACAATCCCAATTTGCGCATATCATCTCACCTAATAAAAAAGTCAAGTACATCATAAAAGATAAAATAATAATAGATTTATTACATGCCAAGTAATGTTACTCAAAACATGTTAGATTTTGCCAATGAAGTGATCTTTCTAAAAGATTTGTATACAACAACATCACATCAGTGCAATTCAAAACTCAAGGCAAAACTCGTATTGCCTGCTTCATTAACCCTTAAATTTTCTTGTTGCAAAACGGTCTAAGTCACAAAATTTGACCTTCTTTTAGATTAAGCTTTATAAATCTTAATCTAAGCATTATTTACAAGATTCAACCGTAAGATCTCAAAGTTCACTTGACATTCCTCTCACATGCCAAATTTGAACCGTTCATTCTTCCTCATTTGTGAGATTATAATGGTCAAAATTGACTGAGTTTTTCTCCTGTACGAACCTCCAAAACCCGTTTTGGGTTTTAAGGAAAGTTAGGGGTTAACAAATAGCGATGCAATTTGTGGAACATGATTACACGTAGGATGAATGGAAGGAAAGATAGTGAAATTTTGACTCAAAAGGATAAGTACCCTGACATTAGTGGAGAAGTGTGATATTTTCATCAAGTTGAATGACTCATTCTACAAAAGTTTCCACCAAGCTTTGTGAAATGAGATATTCTCAGCGAAGAGCTTGGTGGAAATACCACACTTTTCCACGAGTGTTGAATATGAAGCTTATTTGACAAGAATGAACACCTAAATAACTAAGATAGCACAACCATACGACTCTCTGCCAAGTCAAGATGACACATACATTCAAAGGTGGATAGTGTAGACTTGCATATTTTTAGACTAATTTGAAAGAGGGCTCACTTGGCCTACGCAGGTGCAGGCTCTTCCTCCGGAGGTGGAGCGGCGGTGGTTCCGGCACGGCAGTAGCAGCAGCAACGATAGCTTCCCTGGTTCGCAACAATCTCTTGCCAACATCCATCCACTGATTCGATTTCGCCACTTGGGGTGCTGCAAGAGTGGGAAGCGCTTCGGCTCCAGGAGCAGTGCCGGAATCTACCTGCACTGCAGCATTCACTAGTTTCCCTGCTGCGGGTGCCGGTGCCGTCGAGGCTCGTCGGTGTGGTATCTCTGGCTTCACGTGAATGTGGGAGCTGTGCTTCCTGTGGATCTCCACTGGTGGTGGTGGCTCCGGCTTGTCGATGAAAACTTTCTTCCCTGGTTACATAAATTCTCAGCATAAGCTCAATTCTGTTGCATCCGCAAAGTAAGAAGAATAGAATGAAAGTGGGTTTTGGACTAAAGGAATAAAATCAACTACTAAACTTTTCATGATTCTGTAACTTGGATGGCAAGAGCGACCACCTTGAATAGTTCAAAATTAGCAAAGAACTTTCAACCATATCAAAATCTATCACTTGTTATATAACCATCGCACTCTCTAATATTATTACTCCTTCTGGACTACCGTGTAGCGTCACCCACTATTGACTCATAACGATCCGAATTCACACGTTTTCAGTTTCTTAAAAACTTCAACCACCCTAGAGCAGGCATTCTTACAAAATACAGCCATTTAAACGGAGCTGCTAATACAGCCATTTAAACGGAGCTGCTAATACAGCTCAACAACCATAGCAGTCTCGAATTGAGCAGCAAACACCATGCTAATATGAATGACATGAGCATTCGAACAATCATTACTGCAAAACCATTGTTGGAACTCTGTTCAAACAGTGATGGAGACAGTGTTTCAACCATTTTTCTTGTACTAGTGAATCGAATGCTAATGAGTTGTAACTTTCCCGATTCAGTTTCAGAAGTGACAGTGCCATGAACGCACCTCGTGTAGGACTATTATGCGCAAGATCCTGGACCACCGACGCTCATGCTTCATGTCCCGGAGCCGATAAAACTTCCTTCCCATGGTATACCGCGGTCCCGCAAACTCCTGACTCCGCAGATTGTAAGCACCAACACCCGGAGTAGTCGGCCTGGAGCCCTCTCGTAGATGATGCCCAATCGAATGTTTCGGAGAGCCAGATTCACTCCTCGGACTGTAAGTTCCCGGACCAGGACTGTCCTCCGTCCGAGTAGCAAACCGTTTCCCCATCGAGTAGCCAATATTCTCCGGCACTTCTTCCCGCAGGTTATAAGTTCCTGGGCCAGGGAAGCCCTGGTCCATGTCCGGATGGCACCGGATGGCCATTGCATGATGCGGAACTCGGATATTCGTATGCTTGATGTGTTTGTGCAGGTAGTAAGTCCCGGGTCCTGGCACATTGAGTGGCGTGATGCCGAACAAGTGCTGTGCCATTGTGTACTTGGGAGCGTCGTTGCCATCTTTGCGGAGGTTGTAAGTTCCCGGTCCTGGCTTGCCGTAATCGAACCAGGGGATTGTCTTGATCGCGATCGATTGGATTGGGGCTTGTGGGAGTACCCATTTGTAGTTGAGCCAGTAGTGATTTGGTCCTGGATTGTCTTCGTTGTAATCTATGTGCGACATGGCTTTGCGAATCTATTGCTCTTCCATCGATGTCGGTGGTGCTCCGGCGGACGTTTGGTGTTTGGTGTCGAAGGGAAAGATAAAGTGAGGAGAGGTTGGGTCAAATGTCACGACGTTTCGAGAATTTGTGATATTTAAAGAAGAAATCAAAGTGTTGCCAACATATAATTAATTAGAGTTTGGTGGTGTAGTTATCACTATGAACTAAATAGTGTTCATCGAGTTTGCTATTGTACTGTGTATTTGACCTGGTCGAGTTGCGGGAGCAAGAAGACAATACCATGTCAACTACTCATTGTAATCACGGTTGTCTTATTAGACAAAATTCCTATTCATTTGTCAAACACAAATTAAATGAGGTGTACATCTAAGACGTTTTCAATGTATCAAATGTACATCTCATCTAAATTTTGTTTGACAGACAACACTGATTGTAATAGCAACAAGACAATATAAGGTCAATTACTCAATGTAATAGCACACTTGATGAACATTATCATTCGTAAGCGGCCATAAGTGGAAATTGAGAAATTCATCATCAATCCGAGTGTCAATTTGGTGCAAATTTGCTTCTGTGTTGTGTCTTTAAGTGTTGATCGATACGAAGGTGTGCATTACAGTTCATCGAAGGTGTAGGAGGCCATGTTGTCAAAATTTAATCTCCACTTGTGGCCATTACTATTTAGTTAGTATATATTGTTTCTGTGTCTTGTTTTTGCAAAGAAAGATAAAAATAGATATGGTGAATTTTATTAGTCCCTGATTGATTCCTATGACCCTAAACCCTAACACCTCAAGACTACATTATGGATTTCACTTTGAGAATTTGATGTATATACATTGAATTTGTTTTAATAGATGGTTGAGGGCATCCTAAAGCTTCATTACAAAAATTTATACGTTGCAATTTAGAAATGGTTTACATACATGTTATGATTCTAAATCAACCTATGATCGTTCACAAGCTTTGCATCTTTTCCTAGAAGGATTCACCTCGACACTTCACAAGGGTACTTACTTGATTAGAATTCTACGGCTTCTTGGTCCTCTACCTTGTATGTTGCTTCAAAGAAAAATGATTGAAGTTACATATGTACATTTTCTTATGTTGTTGTGAAGCCATGGGTTTTATTTATGCAGACAATGGTTCAATGAACTTTATTCACTTCAGTTAAAATGGCGTTATGTCGCTAAAATGGCACACCTCAAATGCCGCTAAAATGGCACACCTCAACTTTCTGCACTCCAGTTCAAAAACCAAGTGATATAACAAAAACTAAAGGTGATATTATGAAAAATGAGTGACAATGTATATAAAGTAGTGATATTATTTTAAAAATTGTGATACTACAGAATACACCATTCCATGTGAGCACATATGTAAGATTTGGTGTGACAAAATGGCACATGGCATAGTGCCATTTTAACGGAATTGAGGTTTCACGTTCTTGTGCACAATGATATCAAATTTGAGTGTGCACGTTCTTGTGCACAATGATATCAAATTTGAGTGTGTATGATGTACTGATGTTCTCAGATTTCAGTGTTGTCAAATTTGAGTACGTACGGTGTTGTCAAATTTGAGTACGGTCAAATTTGTCAAATTTGAGTACGTCAAATTTGTCAAATTTGAGTACGTACTGAGTACGATGTTGTCAAATTTGAGTACGGTCAAATTTGTCAAATTTGAGTACGGTTGTCAAATTTTTTGAGTACTTACAGTGTTGTCAAATTTGAGTACGTGTGGTGTTGTCAAATTTGAGTACGTATGGTGTTGTCAAATATGAGTACGTATGGTGTTGTCAAATTTGAGTACATATGGTGTTGTCAAATTTGAGTACTTACAATGTTGTCAAATTTGAGTGTATATGATTCTGGTTTATTCTAAATTTTCGTTTGTATATTTTTGGACTATTTTCCATTATTGATATTGAATGGTTATGTTACGTAATACATTAATAAACAAGAGGTCTACTACTCTTGGAAACTAACCCTCTCAAAGCATTACTACAAGACTAGATGTACACAATAGTTAAAAATGACATTAAAAGTGCTACAAAACTAGATTCACACTAGTAGAAAATTGCACTTAAAGTGATGTCCGTAATAACTTGTTCCTAGTGGCACACACGGTGCGTGTTTTGATTCTACATTTAATGACATCGAAAGAAATTATTTTCTTTGTTAGTTTTTAGTAAAAAAAATTACTATTCTAGTAGGCTATAGTATTGCTTATTACACAAAAAAATTTAGGAAAAGTGACAAATATATTAATTTAATTTGATGTCATTAGAAGTGCAATTAAAAATGATAGATGTCATTTTCTATTGGTGACAATAACCGTTCACATTCTACTAAAGTGGTGTTACAAAGTTTAAATTTATGATTTTGTAATGAAAGCCCATAGTATACTCTTTACAATCACAAGCAACATTGCCCTAACTTAGAAGGCTATCAATTGGCCAGTTTAAATAGTTAAATGTTAAAAAATTCAAGATGCATAATAGTTCTATAATATAGTCATAAGAAGCAATTATTACGCTCTTGTTAAATGATCAGTGTTAAAAAAAGTATGTTGCTTTGCATTTCCAATATTTCAAGCCTTAAGGTAACCTTACTTCCCCATTTTTCAACATTTAAACATTTATCATTTTAATTAGAAAAACCTTGATATTCAAATTTTCCACAATATTGTAAGACTTCATCATACATTATCATGTGCGATGATTGAGGCTATTGTTCTGCATAAGAAAGAAAACTTCATTACTAATATATCTAGAAGTGAATACTTTAAATGTCTTCATATATCAAATAACTTTAAAAATCAAAAGTTGAACCTAAAGAGAACCTTGCTTGGTTACATATATTTTGAATATGTAAAGTACTCAAAGAAGGAAAAACAATATTACATCATCACATTTATCCTTTGCATTTCTCACATGTGTTATTCATTGCATAGTTTTCTAAATCTATATATAAATACGGAGGTGGTATATAATTCACAAAACATTGTCCACACATATATTTTTAAGAAGTACACTACAAGAATATGTAATGATCAAAAATCTAAAAAGTGAGTACCAAACCAGTTACTAGTCTTAAAAATTTATTCCGATTTTTTTTTGTAATTCCAATTTTGATAAAACAACACATTCTTAATATTAAGTAAAAAAATCTCAAATCTAGAAATTTTACGGAAGAGTATAAGTCAACATCAATAAAAATAACATTGTATATCTGTATATCACCAGTAGGAAGTGATGTTAAAATTAATGAATTGATTTGTCTCTAGTGGCGTAGTGTGTTCATTTTAGTTGTGCTTTTAATGACATCAAAATAAATCAAAAATATCATTTTTTTCACTTTTTGATGAATTTTTATCAATCTAGTAAGCTATAGTATTACCTATTACACCTACAAATATCCAAGGAAAGTGAGAAAGTAGATCATTCTCATATTTTCAAAAGCATCATCAAAACAAGCAGTCTCCGTTACTAGAAGGAAGTCACTACAAACGTCATTAGTGTCATTTTCTACATTTTCTACTAGAGTATGTTCAAGAAAAATATAAGGTAGCCTCCTCAAAATGAAAAAGCATCAGAAATGGCTCACTAGGGTGAACTTTGCACAAGATACTTAATAGTTTAAAAGGTGGATGTATGATGTACTCATAGTGACCATTCTAGATTGCGCCAGTTTAGGAACACCTATAAGGTCAACTTCAAAAATTCATACCAAATTTTGAAAGAGTTCAAAGATAATGATTCTAGTAGGTCCATGCACAAAAGTTGCTCACCTGGAGAACTTCACCTCAAAATTGCATGTTCATATTGAACCATCATCAGACATGTCACCTTATTGATCACAAAGTTAGTCAATGGTTGTAAAAAGCATCAGAAGAAAATGTGTAAATAAGCTCAATAATTGGTAAGTACTTTGTTCGTCATACAAATTTATGAATCACTGCTGCAAAGCACCACCGACTTGAATTACACAAAAAATGAACACAAGCAACCTAAAGACAAAAACTTTTAGATCTTAGCTATAAATTGAGTTAGGGTTGCTCGTAGCAATACACTAAAATCACAATTAACTTTTTTGAGAGCGTAATAGATACTTCAATTCGATGATTAAATCCTTTTAGGGTAGAGCTATAAGAACATGGCCACTCGTTAACTAAAACAAGCTCAAGACGCAATAGTGACAGGTGTGGCTTTTAGGAAGAGGGCCATCATTCTGTCATGAAACGGAAGTGAGCTTCTCAGCTTGCTCAAATCAACCGCCGCCCATTGTCTTCGCGTTCAAGATAAAGTTCTCTTTCTCCAAGTGACAACACTACTTGCCACAGAAGAAGGCGGAATTGCGACATTGGTTTGTCCCTAGACGAAGGGGGAGAGAAGAAGGCGGAATCGCGACAATGCTTAGTCTCCAGACGAAGGGGGAAGTAGGGTGAATACATGCGATTCGGGGGAACATGCATAAGAGAACTTACAAATTGTGTGGGTGAGTGGGGCTTTCGTAGACTTAAAGGCTCCAACTCCCAAATGTGCACGGAATTTGTCTTATCCAATGTAAAAATCTTGTTCAATGGTAGCCAATGCCTTAATAAAATATTGTAGTGAAAGTATTTTTATTGAGGATGAAGACATTGAGACAAATGTATGTGGAAAAAACAAATTAGCATTTAGGGTTTATAATTTGTGAATCCTATATAACTCGAAGGTTTTTAACTCATATCCTTGTAAATCTCAAATTCATATTCAACAATAAATGAGACTATACATTGCAATGTATCATGATTTATTTTTCAAAAGACATATGAGCTAAGCTCATTTCACATAGTTATGTATCATGTGATTGTATCACCAAGGATCTCTTGGATATTTTTTTTATATCACATTCAAGTATAAGCCTAAACTTTTTTTTATCAAGATGTCGATACGGAAGTCCACACGTCAAAGTGCTAATGTTGAAGGTGGATCAAAAAGAGGCACCGCATTGGTACGAACAAGTTTATTAGACTCAACACAAGTGTACGAGAAAGAAAAACAAACATATAAGTCATTCACGGGGCATGCGAATATTTTAGAACTTTTGAATGTATATGAGCTCTTGAAAAATTCAACCGTTTCACCCGCTATTATTAGTGGATGGATGTGGCATTCATGGCGAGGGGAAGTAAGCGAACAAGGTTTTCCAGAAGGAGAAGGACGAGCATATTTTGGAGAAAATACCTATTACATTGGTATGCACATTACCTTTGTGCACTATTGGTATTCTATCCTGTAGGTATATCATCAAGAGTAGGTTGAATAAATATTTTATTTACACCAACCTCAATAGAAGCATGGTATTCTTTGTCTTGATGCACATTATAATTATGCAATAAGATTATACTCAGTAAACAAGTCTTTCATATAAATTGTCTCCAATTCGTTGGTTGATCTAGGAGGATTTAAACATGGTCTTCTTCATGGAAAAGGGTTATTAAAGTGGGATGATGACAAAGGAAAACATCTCTCATTTGAAGGCAACTTTTTCTACAATTGTTTACATGAAAAAGGAGATTACAATTGGGATGGTCAAGGTGCTTATGACGGAAAGGTAATTCCTCAACCCTACCATAATTCTAAGCATTAGGTATCTTTAGATGCTTGAAACATCTTCTAAACATCATACATCAATAATTTGAATATCGTGTAGATCCTTGATGGGTTTCCGGACAAAAATGGTGTTATGCAAGAAGGCAAACGAGGACATATATATGATGGAAAGTATGTATATGGTTTGAGAGAAGGATTGGTAATTTTTTCATACCCACAATTGTTAAATCTATCTTAGGCTCTCTTTACTTTTCATTGATACGTTTTAAGCCTACATATGTTATAGCTAGATAATGTTCCAAAGTTGAGATGAGCTATAATTGAAATTGAGCTCTCTAGTGATAGACAATGTATAATTTGTACACTTGTATATACTTCTTTTGATAATATGAAACCATTAAAAAGAAAAAATCACATCTTGTGAATCGTAAATTAGTTCTTCTACACTACGAAACACTTGGTAGGTATATCATTGATAGAAATTCTAGAATTTACAGGTATTCATATACATATATAATCATATCTTAAGTTAATTTCACCAATTCAATCTCATGTAGGGGAAAATGGTTTACAAAGATGGAGAAGACATCCCTAACTATGTTGGTGATTGGGTGAAAGACGAAAAACATGGGCAAGGAAGATACATATTTAAATCGGCAACTTATGAAGGTGAATGGGTACATGGGAAGACTGGTGGACACGGAATCCAAACTCAATTGATGAACAGAGGTTTTCCAAATCCATTGCGTCCACTTATATTTGCGGCTACCGTTTACGATGGCATTTGGCTTAACGGTCTTCCACATGGAAGGTATTGTATGCATTAACATATTTGTATGAATATATAAGTGTTGATCTACACGTAGTTGCTTCATTGTCATTGAATTTATTTATAATAGGTTAAAGTATTTGAAATATCAGCATTTAGGCTTATAATAACAAAAGTACAATTTAGAATATTTAAAGTTTGATTTTAACATTTTATGATGTTACTAGAGGCAAACAAATATGGACGTGGGATCATAATAAAGAAACCCTCAATCTTTTACACAATGCATATGTTGGTGATTTTGAATATGGAATGAGGTCAAATAGAGGCACATTCTATTACGCAAGTGGTGCAATTTATCAAGTAGGTTTTCAGTCAAGATAATCTAACCTTAGACTTCTTGGAGAAAAAATTAGATAGAAATGCATATGATTGTAGATGATTGGAGGATTACAAAGGACTTCCATTCTCTTGTGAACATAAAAGAAAATATCTAAAATTTAACTTCTTGTATGCACATAATCATGCATTGATATGTCAATCACCACATGTTTATGTCAAATGAGCATATACCAACTAACATCTAAATTGTATTAGATGCATAGGGATTTTGGAAAAACAACTACAAAGATGGACATGGTTTATATACATATGACGATGGAAGAATGAACAAAGTACTTTGTACTGCAGACCGTTTTAAATTTCACGACGATAGAAGTATAATGCTTCATCTCAAACATGTGAGTGTTTTTAATGAGACAAAGAGAGGGTTGACATTTTTACATATTAAATATACATAGTATATTTGTTCATTCATTGCAAAAAACTTACGCACGTAGTTTTTAATAAAATTACATAAGTTACAATATGTTTATGATAATGTATATTTTAGATGAAGTAATGTCTTATTTCACATACCTTGCATATAGGCATTGGATAATGTCATAGAAGAAGATATTGATATCGATAGTTTGAAGTTGAAATTGATATATTTGACACTTAGATTCACAAATGCATTTCGGCTTGCATTTCATGATTACAGGTTAGTAAAGGACACATTCCTACAAATGTTTGAGTAAATATTGCATATCATTTATGTGTGTATACTATGTCTTGTAAATCTCAAAGTTCTAATAGGACTGTATTCTTATTGCTTTTTAGATCTAGAATTGAATTATTGTGGTTTTCTATATTCAACTAGATTTGCAACAAATTAAATTTGAAGTAAATTATTAGATAAGATTTACATTTTCTTAACATCATAAAAACGTGATAGCTGGTTAGAAATTAACCCGATGGGATCCAAGCACTTATATATCATGATAAAACGCCTTGAAAGAGTTGTTGTAAAAAGTGTCCATGTTCCATTAGAACTTATAGAGGGATCCATCATAACTTGTGTTTAAACTCTTAAGGATCCAAGAGGAATCATAATTAATTTGATTCTTAAAACTTCAAGAGTAGACCAAATTTGCTAGGAAACATCCTTTTGATTTATAGACCCTTTATATCAAATTTAGAGATATCTATATAATACGTGAAAAACTATTTCACAATATTTTGACTAAATTTAAAAATTCCATACTACTACTACCTAATACTAATATATAGAGACATACTTACGCAATTTCACACTTGAGTTCCATAGACATGAAAGCTAAAGTACTTATTGAGTTTGTATACAGTGCCTACTCTACGTATGCTAGTAAGTTTGATTCTACACTCGAAAAGAAAAAGTTTGAATTAACTGTAGAAGATATCAAAACTGATGATGAGCTTGCAGCACCTGATGGCATAGAAGAACTACCACCTTCACCCCCACCACCTACGGAAGAACCTCCACAAGAACCTCAACTAGATGCTGACGGTAATCCAATTCCAATTGTTGAAGAGCCTAAGGTGGATCAATCGGCTGTTCTTCTAAAAGCTGCACTAAAAAAATATCGTTTGTCAAAAACTGCCTCTGCTAATTTTAGCATTACACAAGACTTCAAAGATGAAGTCTCAAAGAGCTACTTGAAAATGATAGTGAAGTATGTTCGCGGTAGAGAAAGAAAAGATACATTATTTGGTGATGCATTGGGTGGTCTTGATAACAATTTATACCATATTCACAAGAATTTACGATTGGAAGGACAAGCTTATGCTATGACTGTAGATAACTTTTGGCGCCTGTGTTATGATGCTCATGTAAAAACATTGTATATCTATAAGAGTGTAAAAATAGTGTAAATTTATAATTTATAATCTTGCACTATCAGTAAAATATCAAAAACCTATATCATGTATCTTATTAATTTCTTGCATTCTCTTGCATTTTTATTTCTTTATCTTATATTTTATTTATTATAATATACTATAGAAAGTTTAGTAAAATAGTGTAGAAATGTCAACTTCCATATGATACACTTGAACTGCAGATAGTAGAACCTGGTCTTGGATTAGCTCAAATAGATACTATCATATATCCATCATCAAATTCTTGGGATGATTCATTTGATTTTTATAGTCCGGTAAGTTTATTATCATATTATAGAGTTGTACAACTGAAAGAAAGTTGCATCCAGACATATTATTTGCATAACTACATATAATGATAGTTATTTGGTATGGGATTTGGAAAGCTGTAATGATTTTAAAATATGGTCAATCATTACAATATAGTAGTGAAATCACAATACTTGGACATTAGAAGCGACAACTGATTCATCGAGAGGTGATTGAGAATCTAGTGAAAATTGGCTTGTGCAAATATTTTGGGTATGGAATGCAAGTTGACATGAAGGTAATAAACTTATGAAAACTCAAATTTCCTTCTATTATCTTTCAATCTTCAACATGTAAGTGAAATATGATAACTGAAATATATATTATTGCAAGTAACTCATAATGTGTTTATTATATTGACAATCCTTGTGT
Organism: Bryum argenteum; assembly: GCA_037043015.1. Lineage (NCBI taxonomy): Eukaryota > Viridiplantae > Streptophyta > Bryopsida > Bryales > Bryaceae > Bryum > Bryum argenteum. The sequence goes on from CM073330.1 coordinate 10,255,403, forward strand.
TAATAGTTACAAGATTTTTTTACACATTGCTTCAATAAAATTGAAAATAAAGATGAAGGATCAACTTATAAATTTTTGATGGAACAACCAACACAAGAAGTTCTTCTCCACTTTGAGCCCCAGTTTAGAATATTATTTGCAAAGTTTCTATTGAGGTGTAAATCAAATATGTTTCATATAAGATTAGAATATATTGTGCATTTCTTTCAGGTTACAATTCTTTCTTATCAAGAATTTCAATGAACCTATTATGTTTTACAATTTGAAAATAAAGTGGTAATTTTTATATCAATATATGATTCTTGAATGAAATGCTCTATTAATTTTTATATCATATTTTGAAACATATATACGAATGTTGTATAGTACAAATTCTATAAGAATGGAACAATTAAAGACTATATTCTACTAACAAAGGTATCAAATTTTAAATTACAGCATATATTGTATGAGGAAGTTATTCCGGAAAGTGATCCAAGTCATATTCCTCCACCTCCTCCACCTCCACCAGATGATTCCCTCGATGCTCCTCCTTCAATTGAAGTGCCTAAAAACAATCCTTTCCAAGATTCAATATTAAGCGTTGTTTCACAAACTTTGTATCAAGCAGAGTACATAAACAAGGATCCTAGCATATACTTAGAGCTTGATATAAACTTCAAAGAGTTTGAACTACTTTTGGTCAAATTTGCAATGCTTGTAAGTATATCTACTTCCACAAAAAATCATATATCTACAATATCCATGTCATGGTGCTCAAAATATTCTATTAGTCTTCAAACACTCGTTTCATCGAAATACAAAGATCTCATACATCGTCTTGCTCCTACAATAAATAACATTCATACAAGACATACAAATAATTAAATTGAAGTACTATTTATTACAAAAGTTTGTAATCCGCTACAAAGAGTTCATTCTTGTTTGAGAGCATTATAAGCTTAATACGCTACATTCAAAAACTTTCACACATTACCTCACCCAATTTATCAAATGGCAACCCTTCTTATATCAAGACTATTTAGCATTCTTTTTTCTAAAAAAATGTAGAAATCTACAAAGTCTCTCTCTTTTGTACTAGTCCCTTAACATAACAAATTCTTGAACAATTTTTTCAAATCACCTCTATGGGATCATGGTTAGAAAAAAGTGCTTTGTTTTAAGACTAACAAATTGTTTTTTTTTTTTTTACTTTTGTCTAGAGATTTGCTCCTTATAAGCAACTTGGTGAGGATGATGGCAATCACATGAAGGAACATGTTCAAATGGTACAACACTTTATGAATGAGATATCAAAACTAAGTCCTCTACCTCCCATACCCGATGATGAAGAAGAAACAATTGGGGAGGAAGAATTAGAAGAAGAACCTGAAAGTTGAAGCTCTTATTTGATTAATCACAAACTAATGTGGAACTTGGTAATATACTGTACATGGTTTTGAATTCTATGTATATAAATAAATACCAAACCTTGTGGGGTTAGCGTGAAGAAAATGCCCGTTCGACCTACCCTTGATGATATGCACACGGAACATAACAACAATGATAAATCTCTGTATATAAAACACTTCTTAATGTGGAATTTGTTTTAACAAGGGCTACAAAGCAACTCCTATTTGCAAGAGTAGGGCGATCTTTATGACCACAATGAACCAAGTTTTAAAACCTTATTCTATATAAAGCTTGTTCACCATTTATATCAACACTTGAAGAATGTTTATTAAAAAAAAAATGTTGAAAAAAAGGTTATAGACCATCAACAAGGTACAAAGTTTGAGGACCTTGGCGCAAATCACTCGAGTTGATGATGTATCTTAAGGCCCTTTTAGTCATTGTGCCATAATGAAGTGAGATCTCAAGGCAAGTGTGAACTTTGCAATAGGAACATAGAGCTGATATTTGATGTACTCTCTAGGAATATTTTCTAGATTGTGCGAGTTTAGAATCACCTACAAGTCCAACTTCAAGATCTCTTTATCTATTTATTTTCGAATTGGTCCAGTTATAATGATTCCAGTAGGTCGAAGCTTCTACTTACTTTGCCCACACACACAAATTTGCTCGCATGGCTGATTTCACAATGTTCAAATTTGCGTCTTTAGTGTACAAAATTACCTTCTTGCATCTTAATAAAGGTTTGGTATAGATAAAATTAGTGACATGAAAATGACATAAGGTATGTCATACTAATTGTAAAAAATCTAAGTTACACAAAAATGCTTGATCGGGATCCAATATTCTACTTACTTTGCCCACGTACACAAATTGCTTGCATGGTTAATTTCACTATTGCTTTACTATGATCAAATTTGCGTCTTTCGTGAGCACATTACCTTCTTTCATCTTAACCCTTAAACGTTTAGCTATATGGTTTGGGGCAGCCCAAAATTGGATCACAACATCTTTTGGACTTCGGCATCATGAATAGTGCACTTTTTGAACTTGGGCATCATGAATGATCCAATCAATGATGAGCTTGCAACCTCCTACAAGGCTATGTACAACCCCGACCTACCTACCACAATCCTTTCAAAGCACAAAATCACTCATATAAATTGTGATTTGAATTGTAAAATTTCACTTTTTGAATGCATCACAAGAAGGTGACCAGTTTGACATCAAAATATAAGTGAAAAGTTGAGTACATTGAGTGCTATAGAGAAGATTCTGTTGGAAACGGCCCCCTCGGGGCCGCTCAGACGTTTAACCCCTAAAGATCCTTGGGTGTTTTTGGGAGCTTAAAACCTCAAAACTCCAATTCTCTACCTCTATGCACTTCAAGGGGTGCGAAACAATTTTTTTATTCTTTTCTTAACTTCCAACCGTAAGATCTTGTACCTAAGCCAATTTTCAATATCTGATATAAAAATTGACCGTTGGATGTTTACCATTTGAGAGATTATAACATCCAAAGTTTGTCTACGAAGTTTTTTTGGGCATTGTTGAGATTATTTTTGACACTTTTGGAGGCTGCCCTTGTAAAATTGGTACACTTTTTGACTTGGGGCCCTTTGGAACTTAAGTAGTGATTTGGTCATGAACATATTTCCAAAAAAAAATTTCAAAAAAATACTAAATTTAAACTGCCCCACTTCGGCTCGCAAACCAAGAATTGTTGTAGAAGACTCAAAAATTGGAATTTGGCTTTGTAAATTTTACCACATACACTTTGCAGTATAGGGAGCACCCATTAAAAAATTTAGGCAAAAATATTACTTTTAACCTATTCATCTAAGCTGCCCAAAATAGCAAAAGCCCGATTTGGTCCTCTTGGATCTTTAGGGGTTAAGGGTTAATAAAGGTTAGTATGGATGGAATCCGTGACAAGGAATTGATATACGGTAGGTCATACTAATTCTAAGTCACACTAAAATGGTTTACCGGGATCCAATATGCAAAGTGTGAGGTTGGATTGCGCTGGGTAAAGTGGGTACGAACCTGCGGTACTGAATGTTAGAGGACAAATTGATCACATGTGTAAAGTAGAGCCCTAATTTGCAAATGACAACTGACATGGAGAATTGTCAAGCTGGTGTGAGATTAGAATTGAAAGGCTGTTGTCCATCCTGCCTCGCTTTCATACCGCTTGTTAATGCCCGCGTCGAAAAACCGAAACGAGGATGCCAATGGCTTTCATTGTGTGCTGCCAAAAACGCATTTTTCTCTTGTCAATGAAACTTAACGGCATCCACATGCATGAAGTTGGTCATCCTGCCGCGACCGTCGAATGAGGGGTGAGGGAAGACCTCGTTGAACGAAAGTGTCATTGGATTTAAAATGACATGAGGCATGCCAAAGGGACACAAAATATCCTCCGTATGAGTGGGGAATATGGTGGGAAATATTGTTGTGCACTCAAGGGAAAGGGAGGGAATCTACATACTTCGAGTGAGAAATGAGGAAGTTAGTAATTTCGGGGATAAGGAGTAGGAAAAGACGAACTTTTCCTATTTTTGTGGTTTTTTTAAACACACACATAATTAAATACAAATTTTAGAAATAAAAGCTCATAAGCCGGGGCACCCTAAATATGTACGCATGAGGTACATGCAAGGGAGGTTAGATGTGTATAAAAGCAAGAATCTTGAGTGTCCGCCTTTAGGTGGTTTCACCATAATTGTTGTTTATACTTTCAAAGACAAGTAGGAGGTTCAAAACTACACGAGGTGAAAAACCGCTCAGCGAGGGCATGAGTTCATTATAGCTTTTGATTTCAAGTCTTTGATGTACTCATGGTGTACATTTTCTGTTGACGTTTTTTGGTACACCTATCCGTTGATAGAAGATGAATTCAAATTTTGCGGTTCCAATTGGTCCAATATTTTGCATACTTTGCAAATCTTCCTACATCAGTTTTCTTGGCTACTCTCCAATGAGCTTGTCATCTAAGTTTATGCGGTTATTGAGTCTCCTACCTTATAGGCAATCCAAGTCATTATTCATGTGGGGAAATGTTTAGTGAATGGAAGGAAACAATATTCACACTTAATCTATCTTGCAAACCATGTACCATACATCAAAAGACATGCATATTGGAAAAATAAGTAAATTTGGATACTTGTTTTTTTGCATGTCACTTTGAGATAAACTACCTTCATAAGTGATAAGGTAAAGCATCCCAAATTGGCCAAAGTTAGCAATTTGCTTATGTGACAAGGATAAACATATGAGATATGTATTGAGCAAGTAGAGACAAACGTTTGTAAGATCATGTAGAGAGATTGTTCGTAGAAATTGAACTTAGTGTTCTTTCTAGATTGTGTGTATCCGATCATTCAAAAATATTACTCCCTCCATCCCATTCTTATTGTCTAGTGAATTCTCACAAATCTACCTCCCAAGGTAGATTTGAGAGAACCTACTGAACAATATTAATGGGACAGAGGGAGTACTAGATTGGATAGATGGACATAATAGATGAACACTATAAAAATCTTCAAAAATGCTCCTCAAATATTTGCTACTTGAAACTCTTGTTTAGAAGTCTAGGTGTATTGGATACTTCATTCATGCTCTTAGGTTTTTCGATAATTGAGTCAAGTTAAGTGATGAGTTTGTGGTGAGTAAGTGGTGTGTCTAGTTCCTATAAGTCCACCTTTTTCATCTATTTAGGAGCATCAACACTTTTGAAGTGTCAATGGTTCCACTAAGGTGAGTTATTCATATTTGAACCATACAATATTGTCTTGTAAATAAAAAATTATTCCAATAATGTGAATGATGTGATGATGTGAGTCAATATCGGAGTCATAAGGCCATATAGATCAAGACATCATTATACCATACATGCAAATTAGTGCAAGGAGTTGTATTTTTAAGATGTTATTTACTTATGAAATACTCTAAGCGTTTCTCACCATTTTGGTATTTCCCTCATTATAGGCTCATTTTTCAACATTTTGTTTTGGCATTTCAACTATCAAATCAAGTCTCACTAATGCCTTATCATTATCAACTATTTGAATTTATATTTCAACTACCCAATCAACTTCTATGGACACCTTGTCACAATCACTTAACTTGATTCATAATTCCAACTATCAAGCCAATTTCTATTGGCCCTTGTTCCAATCAATTGCTTAAATCATGTTCCCAACTACCAAATCAAGTTCTATTGTCTCCCTAGTCATATTTTCAACTATCAAGCAAGCTCTACAAGCCCCTTGTCCCAATCAAGTGTTTGGAGTTCTAACTCCAACTATGGAATCTAATTCTAATGGCTCCTTGTGGCAATCACTGCTTTAGAGCTATATTTCAACTATTGAATCAAGTTTTATTGGCACTTCATCAGTGTCAACTAGAGCCATATTTTTAACTACCAAAACTACACTTATAATCTCTAATATTTTTCTCTAACTTTTGTACTACTACACTAATAGTTTATAACCATGCTACCCTCAATATTATGGAATTTACTCACTCCAATGTGGAAGCAAGAAACATAAACCCATGTACTAGGAAGCATAAAAAATCAAGGGTTAGATTCACCCTAGTTCTATGCGCAAGCTATAAGCAACAAACTAATCACTCTTGTTATAGTGAAGAAGACAAATTTTTCCATGTAGTTTTTCATAATTTGTTTCTGATACCTAATAAAACAGTTGACATTCTTCAAGTGAGCCTTTACCATTCCCAAGAATGTTGTTCCAAACCCCAAATCTTAACTTCAGATGCCTAGTATTTGTACATAAATTTTCTAAGAATTTATACTAATTAACTCTTTTCAAGGTACCGAAGGCTAGTACTATACATGGAACTCTCTGACAAGGAGAGGATTAAGAGATAAAAGTAAGGATAAGACCTACTGACCTCAACAAGAAGGAGCCTTTAGTTCTCCAATCCATTCCTTGTCAAGGATTATTCAACATCACCCAATGACACACATGAACCTTTTGTTTTGCAGTTCCCTCATTGTCGGGAGGGTTGTTCAACATCAATCAACGTCTTGAGCCTTTGGTTTGGCAGTCCCCTCCTTATGAGCGGTTGTTCAACATGAATCAACGGCCCGAGCCTTTGGAATTGCAGTCCCCTCCTTGTCGGGTGTTGTTCAACATCAATCAACGGCTGGAGCCTTTGGTTTTGCGGTGCCCTCCTTGTCTTTGGTTTTGCGGTGTCCTCCTTGTCGGGTCTTGTTCAACATCAATCAACTGTCGGGCCTTGTTCAACACCAATCAATTGCCCAAACATATAATTTTGCAATCCTTTCCTTGTCACGGATTGTTTAGCATCAACAACCAACACACATCAACAACTAATGAGAAGACAACGACCTCAAATTACATAGTTTCTCATTACTATGAAAAACAATCTACCCAAATGAACGGGAATCCCAACAGCGGTGGTTTACATATACGATACACCATACCCCCTAAAATAACAGACACTCTTCATTTACATCAGATAATCAACTTGAATTTAAAAGAAATAATAACCCGTGCCGCCAGTAAACGACCATTATCCCAGAGTAATAATATCAAATTAACGTAACCTGGGAGTTAATAATTAAATCACTCAGAGCACAGTTGAAATCAATTAATAATACGCCCGTTCGGGGGCAATAATAGAGACCCACGCTCACCGGGCCCGCTCGTGCCCCGACCCCTACAAACACGCCGCTGCCGCTGCACGTTGACAATCCCCCACTCCCGCTCCCGCACGGCCGCGGCAGACACCCCCCCATCTCCCTTCTATCCCCCCCCCACCCCTGCCTGCCTGCCCCTGCACGAGGCGATCACTAGCTCCCCCCGCTCGCTCGCCCTCCGGATCCACTTTAGGGTTTGGCGCTCTGCAATCATCCATGGCAGGTTCACACGCTCCAATGTAGCGACAATGGAGGTCGACGAGCACTATAGCTCTGATCAGGTCGAAAATCGCTTTTATGGTTGTGTCGGTATGTGCAGGTAATGGAGGTGGGGGAGTGAGATCCGGGGGCATTAGCGATGGAGCAGAAAGCTAAGAGTGAGGGCGGGGGAAGCTCCAACCAGCAGCAACAGAGGAGAGGGCAAGCATGGCTGTGCAGTTCCGGGCTCCAGAGCGACGTGATAGTGGAGGTCGAACAGATGAGTTTCCATCTCCACAAGTTTCCGCTCGTGTCCCACTCTCGCCGTCTCGCGAAGCTAGTCGAAGAAGCCAGCAAGGAAGACGAAGACACTTGCACCATTCAACTCCCGAATTTCCCCGGAGGAACCTGGTCCTTCGAGCTCGCTGCGAAGTTCTGCTACGGCGTCAAAGTGGAATTCACCGCGAACAACATCGTTGCGCTTCGTTGCGCGGCGGAGTTTCTGGAAATGACGGAAGATCTCGGAGTGGAAAGCTTGATTGAGCGGAGCGAGGATTATCTCCAACAAGTCGTGCTTCACTCCTGGTCGGATTCGATCACCGCTCTTCAAACGTGCTCTCAGTTTTATCCCATGGCTGAAGAACTCGGCCTCGTGGACAGACTTATCGATTCCATCTGTAGTAAAGCGACCTTAAACGATTCCTCCCGAGGGGCTTGGCCAATGCAGGGGCATCGCTCGTTGCAGAGCCCGGGAGGGAGCTTGTTATGGAACGGGATCAGCACAGGTGCTCGAGCTCGCGACAATTGGTGGTATGAGGACATATCCATTCTCAGTTTCCCGTTCTTCGAGAAAGTGATTCTCGGGATGGAAGGTGCCGGTGTTCGGAACGAAAGCATATGGGGTGCAGTAGTTCATTACGCGAAAAAGGCTATTCCAGGTCTACACAGACGTCACAGTGGTCGAGAAACTGCTCACACGCATCGCAAGGCGCTTGTGAGTGCCAATCCTACCATCCTGCAGGAAAACGACCAACGAATCCTGCTCGAAACGATCGAGTCGCTCCTACCGCCACTGAAAGTGGCAACCTCCACACGATTCTTGTTTGGACTCCTCCGACTGGCGATCATCCTGAACGCAAGCCCACAATGTAAAACGTCTCTGGAGAAGCGAATTGGTATGCAACTGGAGCAGGCTACACTCGATGAGCTTCTAGTGCCGAACTACTCACACGTCGAGGAGACTCTCTACGACATCGACCTAGTGCAACGGATACTCGACAATTACTTACTCTTGGAGCAGAACATTCCACCAGAGTCGGACGAAGAAGGCTTGCTCATGGGCTCGCCATCGCTATGTCCGATCATGATGGTGGCGAAGCTACTCGATGCCTACCTCGCCGAAATTGCACCCGACGTGAATCTGAAGCCCTCCAAGTTCCAAGCACTCGCTGAAGCGCTCCCCGATTACGCCCGCCTTGTCGATGACGGTCTCTACCGAGCAATCGACGTGTACTTAAAAGCACACCCGTGGCTCTCGGAGTCTGAGCGAGAGATGGTGTGCAAGATCATGAGCTGCCAGAAGCTATCTCTCGAGGCTTGCACTCACGCAGCGCAAAACGAGAGGCTGCCATTACGAGTGGTGGTACAAGTGCTCTTCTTCGAGCAACTGCAGCTCCGAAACGCCATCGCTGGCTCCTTTCTCGTTGCAGACACAGTGGGACAATCCGGAAGACCGCAGCTTTCTCTCGCTCCAGCTCGTGAGAGCACCCCGAATCAAACGTACAAGGAAGACATGAGCAAGATTCTGGCACGAGTAAACCAACTCGAGATCGAATGTGGGAGCATGCGACAGGAGATTGAGAATCTTCACAGGTCGAAGAAGCAGCCTCCGGAGTTTTCATTCTCGAAAACATTCGGTTGCAAGATGTTCTCTGCTGTTGTTCCGTCAACTGGCGAGATTGACAAGGGAATGTAATTTTTCTTCTTTTTCTTTTTCTGTTTTCAGGTAACTGATCATATTCTTTTGCGTTTCTTCTGCAAATAAATCAAACTCTTGGATTCTTGATAGGAGGTCTCCACTGTACATGAGAAGGAGGTCCGTCTTTGTATCTTTTCCTGTAGCTTATTTTAGAAACTACTACTGCTGCTGCTGAGATCAACAGTGGAGAATTGAACTCTACTATTGGATTTAGGTACTACTGGTGGTGAAAATGGACAGAGTAGCTATCGTTTTGTTGTTAGTATTATTATTAGTTTATTTTATTTTTGCAGAAGAGCTGCAGAATCATTTAGAGTCAGGAGTAGATTGCAGAAGAAGAGCAGTTGGTAGCAACGTTTTTGTCTGCGATTGCTGTATGTGAAGCTACATCCAGTTATCAAAGGTATCCCATTCATTCTTGTGAAGAAGCTTGTCTCGACTCCGAGTGATCACTTGTGTTGCACTCTTGGTTGTTGCTCCTCTTCATACCACTAACTACTGTACACTCTGTATGTGGCTTATATGAAAGTGTGGTTCCACAGTAAGTGATTACCTTGCTGCCAATCGGTTGACTCCAATTTTATTCAGTTAAGTGCTGAAGAGGTGATTGTATTGGAACCTCAATAATTTTTAAGAATCACAATTAGATTCTTGTGAAACTTCTTATTAAATTTGGCTTGGGCCATTTGAGTTATATGCAGAGTCCCAACGAAAGCACCAGTTCGCACGCTCAAAGAGGAAATAGAGTACTAAACTTTTTAAGCTTTAAAAAAGGGACAGAATTAAATTTGGAATGTGAGGCAACCAATGAAGAGCCATTGCACATCCCGAGAATTTAGTCACCATTGTCCCAATCACCTTCTTGTGCACAAACAAAATTGGAACATTATGTATAGCAAACAAACAAAAATGGAACATTATGTATAGCAAGAGCCCCTGCCAGGAGGGTATTCCGCCGGGGAGATACGCGATGCGGAGGGCGGTAGCCCGACGGATAGGGTATCTCCCTTGACAGAATACGATACCATCGGGGGCTCCCGTGGCGTAACACACTTTCCAGTTTTTCTACCGGGTTTGACGGAAACTTTATGGTTTCGGCTGCCCCGTTTGACGGAATTTGTAGGATTCACTTTTATACATTCGGCAACATTTACTCGGAAAATTTCTTGTGTTGCCGGCGTTTGTTTCTGTAAGGCAAGAATTGTAGAGGGCGTTATGCCGTAATCCTGTCTCTGGAGCATGCATTAGGGGATGGGAGCTCCCGTCAGATGAACAGGCCCGAAACCGAAAAGTGTGTTACGATCATCTTCTGCAATGTAATCATGAGTTTACATACCAACTCTTTGATGCTCTCATCACAATCAAAATAGAAATTGAAAATTTTTGGGCAATAGAAAAGTATTAATTCTTGAGTTTATTTGTTTTTTCACAAACTTGGGCAGTCATAAATTTAATCAATTCTTATGATAACGAGGTTGGGCTCATAAAATCAAGAAGCCTCATCAACTCTAATTAATCCCAGTACTGTGTATAAAAGCCATGGAGCGGGATGTTCATAACGGATGAAAGTCGTCATAGTGGATGAAAATCCAAGCTGGACAGAAGTTTTGGCGCCAAAAACAGGCGTTTGGCGCCCAAACGAGGACGAGCTCCGCCATACCCAAGCCGTCAGAGTCGCATTCATCTCCATGCCCGTTGCGGTTTCGGATTCTCGCAACATTCAACAGGTTTTTGGATTCAGGGTTTGCTGGAGTGGCACATTACTGAGATGCTACCGTTCGCCTGAAATAAATCCTTCCGACTAAAGCTTTGGAGGGAGGGCGGGAAGGATTCTTCTGTGATTGAGCAGCAGCTATGGATTTACACACGGAGAGCAATGCAGCGTACAAGCGCATGTTTATGGACTTCCTTGATCCTGATGTGAGCTACTTCTCGCCCTTCTTGCTGCATTCGCATTTGCATTTGAATATGCCGTGGTTGGGGTTTCGCCATTTCAAATTCCCGCCCCCGCCCAAAATGCCGAACGCTGATATTGATTTATTCTAAAGCTCGTTAAGGCTTACCCTTTCACAAGAAGAAGAAGAAGAAGAAACTTAAGCATTATGTCAGGCATTCGCGATCAATATCCAGAAATTGTTTAGGTTAGAGTTTTCGAAGTCAGGGTTAAAGACCCTAGCAAAAATGTCGCTGACCGCAGAACCCAAGTGTTCGAAACATCTACCGACCAGTGACGATTGACTTATCAACCTTCAACCAAAGAACGATCGACGAATTATGTGAACTTCCAAAGTTTCATTTAAAGAAGTATCCCCTTCATAGCACGCAGTCAATGCGATCGTGCAGTGATCATTTACTGCTATCACCTAGTTTCACGATCGTACTATCTTTCGTCATGGGGAATGAGTGCTCGAGGATCAAATTAAGCCTTCTTACATTGTGAGGTTCAATTGCACCGCTGTGTGTGGAGAAAGAGAGTGTTCGGACATTGATGATTGCTAATTCACATCAAGACTGAGATTCGTAGTTCTGCGAAAGTTCTATACCCAAACTGTGCAAGTGCTTAAAGCATAGCCTCGTCTGACTTGAGGAATTGTGGTGTTCCAGATGGGTCAAGGTGTGTACATGGAGAAGATCCGCAACATGTTCAGTGGAACCAGGAAACGTCTCCTGGTAGACCTGACTGATTTACGGAACTTCGACCCTGATCTCACCCGCCGGTACTCAATCTCTTTCATCATCTCGCATAGATTCCAAGGCTAAACATGAACAATGCATCATTCTTTTCCCCATCGTATGCAGGCTGCTCCAGAGACCTGGTGAGCTTCTGCAACCATTCACCGAAGCGTTGGATCAAGCAGCCAAGAACGCTAACCCCAAGTTCTTCCTAAGCGGAGATGAGGAGGTTCTCCTTGGATTCGAGGGTGCTTTTGGATTTCACAGACTTACTCCTCGAGAGCTTCTGTCTCCCTTTCTTGGCACTTTGGTATCCGTGGAGGGTATCGTCACCAAGTGTAAGTTTCACATTTTCTTCCGTACCCGAATACTCTTTGAATTTATGAACAATGAGGTGGTCAGATCCGTTTGATTATGAACTTGAACTAGTTTTAGACTGGTGCGAATTATATGTTTCGATCATCGACATGGCAATGGACAACAGCCCTTCAGTATTAGGCCGGCTCTACTAGATCTAGAGCTTCGAGTTCCTGTCGAAAAGGTTGCAAGCTCTATACACCTCTAAATAGAAGTGAATCAACGAACAGTGGGGTTCTTCAAAATCTTGAACTTATTTATTGTTTGCAAAGATTGGTGCGAATCATTTGTGTCGATCATCCAGTTTTTAGTTGACATGGCAATGGGACAAATTTCTTTGGGATCGAGCTATTTATTGAAGGTTTAGAGCTTTAGTGTTCTTTTGTGTTTCATTGGAGAGGTAGCAAGCTGTACATTACAAACATGATGACTGAAAAGGCTTCAGTTTCTGGCATTTTTCAGCAGCTGTGTTTACAACGTGTGTGTGGGGATGGGGTGCAGGTTCGCTTGTAAGACCTAAAGTGGTGAAGAGCGTGCACTTTTGTCCAAAGACTGGCGAGATGTTGAATCGTGAATATCGAGATATCACTTCTGTCTCTGGCCTTCCAACGGGCTCAGTGTATCCCACCCGGGTATACATACTTTTGCCAGCTCGTACTGCTCTGTTAACATAACGTTGAAGCCAACTGTCCTGCATAAAGAAGAAGCAACATTTCCAATCGTGATATTAGAGTACTATACAGCTTGCAACCTTGACAATGAACCTGGAGCTCTAGATCTTGACGAACTAGCCCATCTCTGAAGGAATATTTTCCATGATTAAAGCATGTTATTCGCATCAGTCTTTGCCATTATGAACAGAAATTTTATTTCGGAATATTTGTCATCGGTACGACTTCATGTGATTGGGATCTGCGAGTGATCAGTATTTTGATTCCAAATGGTGGGTGGGCAGGATGATCAAGGGAACCTGCTGGTGACGGAGTTCGGTCTTTGCAAGTACCGGGACCACCAGACAATTTCCATTCAAGAAATGCCGGAGAATTCAGCGCCTGGACAGCTCCCACGCTCCATTGATGTCATTGCTGAAGACGACTTGGTTGACATTTGCAAGCCTGGAGATCGAGTTGCTATCGTAGGGGTCTTCAAAGCTATTCCTGGAGCCAACAAAGGAAGCATGAACGGCGTGTTCCGGTAAGTGAACGCTGCATCATCTTGTACTCCTTATTGACCTGCTCCTTTAATCACCTCCGGTTTTTACTCCTGGTTTCAGTTGAGAACCGTGAAATTTTTACATTGGGTGACTCATGGTAACTGCGCACCTATGCAGGACTGTGCTTATTGCAAACAATATATCTCAGCTAAACAAGGAGATCAGTGCTCCTATCTTTACTGGTGAAGATCTTGCTAACATTAAGAAGATTGGAAAGAGGCAAGATGCATTCGACATATTAGCAGAGTCTCTTGCACCATCCATTTATGGGCACACATGGATCAAGAAAGCTGTGGTTTTACAGCTTCTTGGTGGGATGGAGAAGAATTTGAAGAATGGCACACATATTCGCGGGTACTTCACTACTTACGTTAACTTCCTGATAAAAGATGTGTGCCCTTTTGGACCACGATGTTAATCCTTTGCAGCGAGCGCTTGGTTAAGCTTACTTAATATATTAATCAGCTGCTTCGTTGCAGTGATGTGAATATGATGATGGTTGGAGACCCCTCAGTGGCCAAGTCGCAACTTCTACGTGCAATTATGAATATCGCTCCCTTAGCCATATCCACTACAGGTCGAGGTTCCTCTGGTGTAGGTTTAACCGCTGCTGTGACCAGCGATCAGGAAACTGGTAAGTCGCATATTCCATATCAAAGTATCCATCACATGTGCTTTTGATTGTTCCTTGCCTTTTTTCAAAGCAACGTCCATGAAAATACTGCTCTCTTCTTCATCCACTTCGAAATATTCCTTGTTGAGACTCTGTTTGACCTTTTGGAAAACAGGGGAGAGGAGACTGGAAGCTGGAGCCATGGTGCTTGCCGACCGTGGCATAGTATGCATCGATGAGTTCGATAAAATGAGTGACCTTGACCGAGTTTCCATTCATGAGGTCATGGAACAGCAGACTGTAACCATTGCCAAAGCTGGCATCCATGCATCTTTGAATGCTCGGTGCAGTGTTGTTGCAGCTGCCAATCCCATCTTCGGCTCGGTAAGTACCACTACATCTTTAATTGTACAGACTCTACTGGCTTTCAAACTGACAGGAGGAATAATGTGTGCAGTACGATCGATCACTCACGCCAACCAAGAACATAGGACTGCCCGACTCGCTGCTGTCTCGATTCGACTTGCTCTTTATAGTTCTGGATCAAATGGACGCTGACATTGATCGCCAAATCTCTGAACACGTGCTGCGGATGCACCGATATCGTACTGCAGGAGAAGACTCAGGTACTTGCTTTGACCTGTTATGATGGGGCTTTCTGTGTTAATAGTGTAATCTCATTCTTGATGATGGTTTAACTAGGCATGCCAAGGATGGGCCAAGGAGGTGACGATGAAGAAGCAGAGAATGGGACAGCAGTGTTCGTGAAGTACAATCGACTGCTCCACGGCGAGAAGAGAGCGACTCGACATACCAAGCGTGATAAACTCACTACTAAATTCCTGAAGAAGTATATCCATTATGCAAAGAGCAGAATGATGCCTGTTCTCACAGAAGAGGTATGTATACAATCATGATAGCTGCATCATCTCCTCCCTTAATGATCTGGTATCATATTCGCACATCTGTGACCTCCCTTTCTACGGTTTATTACAACCATATTGGTTTTCCATATGACCGTGGTAGTTAGCAATGTTTCAATTGATCCCACTAGTTTCAAGAATATACGCTCAAAACATCAACTTCATTGTTACTATCCTGCCTTTTAGCTGACTACAAGTTGGGTCGCAGGCTTCTGAACAGATTGCGCAGACCTATGCTGAAATGCGTAATAACAACACTGATAAGGTCTCTTTTCTGCACCTCAGCTATTGTTTTCGGTGCCGTAGTTAGCCTGGAAAACTACAAGAGAGAAATGGAGCTCTATATTCTCTTTGTGGTACTGTACTCTAATGCACGGTTGATGGTGCAGGGTGTAGGGGGAGGGACTCTGCCTGTCACTGCGCGTACACTAGAAACGATTATTCGACTTTCTGCCGCACATGCAAAACTAAAATTGAGAAACCAGGTCAGGAGATTTTACCACAACTGATCTTATCTTCCTCAAGCTTTGCTGTGAACGGCACGTTGTTGACCTTTTTCAATGTGCAGGTCACGAAAGCTGATGTAGATGCAGCGCTGGGTGTGATGAACTTTGCCATCTATCATAAGGAGCTTACAGACATGGATGAGAGAGAGGCTGAAAGAGCACGGGAGCAAGAAGCTCAGAAGAAACGCATGGCAGAGACCGAGGCAGAGACCGAAGACCAAGACGCCAATGATAGTGTTCCTACTGACGAGGGTCTTTCAGCTGCTAACAGGTGAGTGAATTCTATTTTAATCATTCATGTGCCTCCTACTTCGGACTACCACTATCATATGCCTTATCCCAATAGTGCTGGAGGTTATTGGGTCATTTTCTATGGATGTGAGCTATTTAGTTCTTAAGCTTATCGAATGCCTTTCAGGAGGACACCAAGAAGGACGAGGCAAAAGACTACCAGTAGCCAAGCCACCGTTACGGAGGAGGAAGATGTAGTTATGCAAGATACAGAGCTTGTAGACACCGAGCCTGTGGACACCGAGCCTGTTGCCACAGAACTGTGAGTATCTCCATCTGATAAAATTTGAATCGGATAGATTTGATTCGGTATCCCATTATTACATATATTTCAGATGATTACCATGCTTGTTGTTTACTGTCAAGTATGTTGGGAGTTTTCGCAGGCAGGATAGTACAGATGTTCTTGACAGTGAAGATCAAATCACTGTCACACCTTCGATTGAAGTATCTCCTCAGAGGTGAGTCCACTATGATAGGTTTCTTCTCATGGCTACAATTGAGTAGGAGCTTCGAATTTCCACAATTGGACAAAATTTTCTTTGTTGTTTCGCTTGCATTGTGTGGTCATTTATCAAGTTTTTTCATAGCTAACAGCGGATGCATCTTCTCTGGATGCACAGGGAGCTACAATTTCAAAATACATTCTCTCAACACACAATGACCAACCGCCTCGAGTACATTCTCCTTTCCGATCTTGCCTCGGTTGTGAATGCCAACAATTCAAGGCCTTTCTCCCCCGAGGAGATCGACTGGATCCTGAAGGTACAAAGAGTTGCTGGTCACGATCGTCCTATCGTTTTGATTAGTGGTCCTCCTGGAAGTTCCAGTATGGCAAGTACGTCCTGTGGGTGATGGAAGTAGCACACTATTGACGTGCTTGACGTTTGTGTGGTGCAGAAAATGCAAGCAGCCAATCGAGTTATGGTTGCTGAAGATAAAGTTCACTTGATTTGAAGATGTTTCAAAGGGAAATATCTGAGCATTCGCCTGTGGTATAATGCAACCTGAAACCCAGGATGATGGTAGCCTTTTCTGATCTCATGAAAGATCATGTACTGAGAAGTTACCAGTCGGCAATGAGGTTGCATCTTTGGAAAGGTGAATATTGTATAGTAGCAACGTAGATCCTCTTAGAGCCCGCAAGCCCTTAGGCCCATATGTTATTTTCTCTGTGGGAGAAGTCAGTTCAAAAGAATCTGAGTAGAGAGTTTACTTCGAGATATCTGACTAAGAGGGCATCACATTGGTAAAGTTGCTGTTTAATTGCTGACCCTGTATTCATGGTAATTGTGCTTATTTGAAGCTAATGTGGGGTTGTAGGTTTTGTTGCAAGATATGTTGTATGTGCTCTTAGAGAGGCACTTAATCATCTAGCGATCGACCTTGACGTAATGTTTGGAATCGAGCACCTTATTGATCACTTGTTATTGCTACTGATATCACATCTGTACTTGCAAATTTCAGTATGTACTTATGCTTGATTTTATATGTACTTGAAAGTAAAATTTCAACCTTACAGAGATTCATCATTAGAATATCTCTTAAATGTTAAGAAATACAAAGAAAGATATATGTAAAGAAGATTCAAATATGGAATCTCCTTCATAGTATAGCCCCTCAACAAGAAGCTCTACAGTGACCTTCCCAACAACCACATCTGAAATTTGTGGACAATTTTTTTATATGATTCGATTTTGGGAAATACAATCGTAGGATCTTGTTTATAATGTCTACTCACCAATTTTTGTAGAATCTTGTTCAGTGCAATCTAACTAGTCTACTCACCACTTTTTATCAGATTTCATTGCATGGATGTTGAGATACATTGAGTCAAAGTTTCAGCCAATTGGCCCGATAGCAACCACGCCAAAAGTTGTTCATGAAGTTACACTTGATACGATATCCAAAATTCAATATATTGAGATGTGTTGGTTACAATTGCAGTTTGATTTTTGCGTGCACCCCTACTAAAGTATCTGCTTTGAACGACACCTCATGCAGCCTAATCCGACTTGTGGTTTTTGAGATTCGTTCTTGAGATCATCCGGTCATAAAAACGTAAACTACTTGCCTCAATATATGGAGAGTAGTACGCTCGTGCCATGTTGCTATACTTGTACAAATAATTTCTAGTAATTTTTGGGCCATAAATCCTTTGAAATTCACTATCTTGGGATGTGTTGGCTCAATCCTTGATTCAATTGTAGCCACTCCCCTATGTAAATACTAGCTTCTCATGCGGCCTGATCCAACCTACTGTTTCTAAGATCATAATGTTAAGAGGAAAAAAACTATATGTTTTATTATATAGAAAGATTAAGTCTTATTATTGGGTAACAAAAACCCATATTTAAGAAAAATAGGAAAAACATATCTCTCTACACTGTAATAGAATACATTTTGTAAACGTCACTATACATTTTTGAATTTGGCTGTGGCTAGCACTCAATTGGAGATTCTTCAACTTTACTTATTCACATTAGTTGATCAACACTACCAATTTAGCATTTTACTAATTAAGAACTCTCATTTAGTATGTTTCTAAAAATAACAAATTTTAGAATTCACCTTTTTATTTGTGTCTGGGGGATAAAGGTCCTATGTACTAGTTTGTACTAAAACAAACCAAAATCTCGAGGAAAATAGGTCTTCAAAATTCAAAAACACCAAATTCACTAGCTATTCGGCACTACAGTGCCGTTAAGGGACGAGGGGGCGGATTCTGATAGAAATTGGCACAATTTGGATGCTGAATCTACCGTAGGGGCAGATTCTACAACTGATACCGTATTTGTATTTCGTATTCATATTTTGTAACTAGAACGAAGCAACTAGAACGTATACCATATTTGTATACGTATGAATATGGTCAGAATATGCCCCCCTCCCTTAACGCCAGAGAGTGGGATGGGGGAGGCACATTCCAGCTCCCAGCTCGGCTAAAGGTAAAGGGTCGCCCTACCGGGCTCCATTGTGGCCGAGCTGGGAGCCGGAATGTGCCTCCTCCGACCCACTCTCTAGTACAAAATGACCATACGAGTACGGTATTTGAATTTTGACATATTTTGGCTTGGACAATTTGGTAGTTCGCCTGTAAGTAAAATGCCTCTCACATGACTTGAAGACTACTCATGCCAACATTCTTCCCTTGGTACACATTCAATTACCGCCGTAGGATCACCCTTATAATCAACGCTCCAGATCCCGTAAGGTTCAGGCCCGCAGAGAGCAACTCGCGTTTAGGAGGCGACACAGCCTCCAGCAGAGCGAAGTCTTTCTGCTTCTTCCGGGGTCGATCGATCGCTGTAGTGGGTTCGATCGGCACTGTGCCACATTGGTGGGATCCCATTGTATCAGCAATCATGGAGGCGGCCGATTTCGAGGCGTTGCCGGAGGAGGACAAGCACCGGATGTCCACCATGATCGACCACCTCCAAGTCCGCGACAGGTCCTTCCCAAACCTCCACCCCTTCTCCCACCCTCACTTCTGCTTACAATCGCCAATTGGTGAGTGTACACATTTTAGGGTTTCATATCATCACCCGATCGTGGCTGGTATTTTATCACTAAATCTGTAGTAGGATGGTGGCAAAGGACGCAACATAGGTTATCGTTCAAAGTAGCGTTTAGGGTTTTGTAATCTGGGGTTTCAAAATCGGAGATTGCAGTATTAGGTTTTCATTGAGTCTGGAGTCGATGGTGGCGTATTGATTTTGATCAGATTGGCGGCACGGGTTTAGGGTTTTGTAATTTTGAAACCTCAGTGAGGTTGATTATATCGAATCAGTTCGAGTGGCAGTTGATTCTTTGTGAGTGTAGGGTATGGAATTGGAGTCTCGATGCAGGGCATAGTACATGCTGTTGTTGGAGGCTTTTCTCATTATCTGAAACGCCGGCATCATAGTGCGATATTTAAGTAAAGATATAGTGTAGTCTGTTATCTTGAACCAGAAGAAGTGGTGATTTCAGTTTCAAGGTTTTTCAATCTTTGTGAAATGGTTGGTATCTCCTTTTCTTTCTGAAACAAGTGGGAGGGGCATGAAATGAAAGTTTTGATGTAGGGTTCATCGATGCTATTTGCTGAACTGCTGGCATTATCAATAAATCACAATATAGTGCCACATATGATTGAATTAGTGATTCCAGTTTCGAACGGTAGGGTAGCGAGATGAGTAGATTTTCTGCAGAAACGGAATCTTCGATGAAGGATGTAGAGAATGCTGTTGTCGGAGGTTTCGAGCTGAATGAAACGGTGTTCTGACCTGGGTGGGGTGGGGTGTTGGCTGCTGCAGCTTGAAAATGTACAACTCGTTGGTGGAGAGATGCTTCGGGCATTGTGTGGAGAGTTTTCGGAGGAAGACATTGGACAAGCAAGAAGAGACATGCGTCAAGCGGTGTGCAGAGAAGTACTTGAAGCATTCCATGCGAGTGAGCATGCGCTTCGCAGAACTAAACCAGGGTGCTCCTACACCTGACTAAACTCAACTAGCTACTAGTTTCCCCCTAGCACATTGTGTTGATGCTGCTCTGACACTGACCGGATCGAATACCATCTTCTTTTCGTGGGGTGACTTTTGAGTTGTCAGCGAACTATGTAAGCAACTTAGTCTGTCTGTCTGTCAGCCTTCTTCAGAATTTTGAAAGCTCGGATGCAGCTTCTTGCACTATTTTTTTATCAAAAGAGTTTCCAAGATTCACCATGATTGGCACTCCGAACGCAAGCTAAATACTTTCTTTCTTTCTTGCTCAATTGTTATGTAGCAGATGATGATTATCCTTGCTGAGGGTACTGTAAGCACCTCTCTCACAAGGATTGTTTCATTTTCTATAACGGTGTATGCATTGTTGAAATTTGTATTGATTTGCTGTCTTGCATATACTGAGCCTTCAGACTATGTGCTGTCTGAGTCGATTTTGGTGTTGTTTTAGGAATGGATAATAATTTGTTTCGTAATCATGCTGCGGCACTGTAAGTGCACAAGAATGCAATAAAAAGCTCGTGTTGCTTCTTGATAGAAGATTGATAAACTTCGATGAACTTCGTTGATGATCTTTGTGATGTTGTTTCGAAGTTATACCTCCATATATTCTTATGAACGTGTAAAACCCCACAAAAGTGGGACGATGAGAATTCTATTTTGTGTCGTTTTGTTCTCATTTAATTGTAATTCATCCACCAGGAATAACCTTGTGTCAAGTCCCAAACACTTTCCAAGGTGACTTGTTCGAAATCCTTCATGTGCATGTACTTGTAGAGAACAATGAAAGTGTCTAGTTCAGCATGCACTCTATGTGCCTCAAAGTTGTATTACTCTCTTCCTCTCCTATGGTCATTGCACATCTAAGTGCTTTATCAAACCTTATTATAGAAGTTCTTGTACGAAGGCATGCAAAAGTATAGAAATATATCTCGTTTATACGTTGATGTTCCAACTTTAAAAAATGACGGAGTTTAAAGTTACACATTGTTAACCCTTAAACAAGCCAAATGTTGAAAATCAACATTTTGGATGACAAGCAATAACTTTAAAGAGCCATATCTTCTTCATCCGGAGTTTGTTATGGATAACTAGTATGATACTTGTCGTCCTGACAAGAAAGGTCTTTACATGGTACTTTTGAAAAAGTATCCTGTGTCTACCATTTCCTCAAACGGTTTTTTTTTCTCCCTTTTTTTTTCTCTTTATTCATATTTTTTTAATACATAAAAGAAGGTAGGTAGGTTGGTAAGTTCGTAGGTTGGTAGGTTGGTACATTGGTGGGCAGGAAGGATTGCTGAACAGTATTTTATTATAGAAGTAGATTTACTTGCTTTGAGTCCAAAATCAAGTCTAGTTTGTATAAAAAAAGTTGCAGTCTCATCCAAGAAAGTATGAATTTATGGCAAAGCAGGTAGCTCTTGTTTTAGGGTTTCAAAAATGGGGCATGTTTTATCATGCAAGCCAATTATGCAAAATCCAATTTAGTTTTTTCTTGAATTCTTTTGCATAAGTATGATCTCAAGATGAAATTTAACATCTGTGTGGTTGGAATATTATTGTTTGAATAGTTGAGGTATTGGATATGCAATGATGTTTCTATTTCAAGAGAATTAAAAAGAATACATGATTTTTGAAGAGAAGTTTCTCATTTATCCACCAATGGATTTCAATTTTGTTTGTTGGGTTGGATTTGGATCTAGTTTTGCAATAGAAACCTCAATTTTATCCAAGGTGTGAGGAAGTTATGGCATTCATTTTCGTGCAAGGTGCCTAGTTTTGGACATTTTTCCCTTTGTAAAATTTCAAGCCGTTTTCACCATTGTAAGGCCATAATTTTTCTCATGTTTTTTTTTTTTTTTTTTTTTTTTTTTTTTTTTTTTTTTTTTTTTTGTTCAAGAATGTCATCAAGATGAAGTTAAACATCTTCATAGTTGGTGATATTTTTCATTGCAATAATTCTAACGGTAGCATTTCTAGTTAAAGTAGAAATGTTCAGATTTTGTGACGTTCTTTGAGTACTAATACGTTATGATCTGGCAATTTACAGGGCCTCATGACTCAAAATTTGACCGACATGATTTACAATATGTCTACTACAGCATTGCCCGGTTGAGATCTAAATAACTTATCTTTGTTTTCATTTATGACACTTTTCAAAAAAATGTTTTTTTTTTTGGTCACAAATGGGTCAAACCATTTAGGGGTTAATATCGATGCAAAAAGTTCCATTTTGTCCTACACCTTAGTAGCAAATTTATCTAATGTACTAGTTTTATAGAGCATCATCTAACATTATTGCAAATAATACATAGTTGATTTTATGACATTTTACAAGTTGATAAAAAAAAGTGCATAAAAAAATACCGTAGAGGTGTTTGGTTCTGACAAAACATCTTCTAGTTCCTTGTCTTCTCATTGGCTTACTCATTCTCTCATATTTTGGAGGCTGTTCTTACACTAATTGTTTTCTTTTTATGTGCAAACTATCAATATTGAAGACAAAACAAGGATGTTCGTAAAGACCAACTGCAATATAGGCAATCAAAGTGTAAAGATGGTTACTGAGAGAAAAGCTTAGCAACAACAAATGATTATGGAAGTAAGGCTAAATTGGTCATCTTTCATTGCTTTAGAAGGTTAGTACAACATTACTTGCAACAAATTTATCAAAGTGAACACAAATTAAAAAGATGTTGCACTCATATAAAACGTCTATAAGGGCTAAATTTTCTAAAAATTGGTCAAGGACCCTATGAGTGTGCGTATGAGCTATTTTTAAGAGCTCACTTTTCATTGTACATGAGTGCAAAAAAGACAATGGCTTAAACTTACATTATTAACCTTCATCGCTAAGTAAAACATGCAAAATATAACTTCAGTGGTCCACTAAAAGTCATAAGTGTCAACCTTCAAAACAGTCTACTAGTACATATAAAGTACATAGTTTATCTAGTCATTCAATAA
This sequence comes from Bryum argenteum, assembly GCA_037043015.1. Classification (NCBI taxonomy): domain Eukaryota; kingdom Viridiplantae; phylum Streptophyta; class Bryopsida; order Bryales; family Bryaceae; genus Bryum; species Bryum argenteum. The sequence continues at coordinate 10,278,684 of CM073330.1, forward strand.
TATTTTGATGCCCCTCAGGGGTAAAATATAGTTCATGATACCACCTTGTCAAAAAAAAAAAAAAAACTCCAAAAATATAGTGTCTCCATTGCTATATATATAAACCTTCATGTATTTGATGACATCAAAGGTTCTTTTTTCAACTTGAAGTATGATTTTGATTCAAATTGGTATACATTGTTCCTAAGACAAATGCATGTGCAATATTAAATGTCAAAAAGAAGGTTTCAAAAGCACCTTCACTTTCAAAAGCACACAATTGTATTGTATGTGAATCCCCAAATTAATCTCTGATGTAGATTGTAATTAATTACATTCAAATAATGTAAACTTGATTTTAAGTTCAGAATCTTGAAGTTTCATTTCTCATATGGCACCAACAACGATCTATATGATTCTTTTTGAATATTCAATTGTTTTATATTCAAGGTAAATTCATAATATTCTCTAAAACTATATATTAATTCAACGTTACAGTAATTTACGTATGATACTTAGACAAGTTAACCCCTAAATGGTTTGACTCATTTGTAGTAAAATGAACACATCCTCAAAAGCATTGTCATAGGTGGAGGTAAAAGTGTGTTATCCAAATCTCAACCGTACAATCTTGTCGTAGACATATTGAACATCATGTGGGTCAAATTTTGAGTCATGAGGCTTCATAGATTGCGAGATCATAATGTATTAATACTCAAAAATGATCACATAATTTCATCATTTTCACTTTAAAGTGAAAATGCTACCATTAGACTTATTGCAATGAAAAAGTCACCAATTAGAATGTTGTTCACCTTCATCTCAGTAGCATCCTTGAACAAAAAAAAACCATGAGAAAAATTTCTTTGTGCAAATAATGGCCCTGCAATGGTGAAAACTGCCCTAAATTTTACAAAGGAAAAAATGTCTAAAACTAGGCTGCTGTCACTGAAATGCATGCCATTAATTCATACTTCATTGTATGGGTCTGAGATTTTTATGACATGAACTAGACTTGATTTGGGACCCAACCCAAGTGATTTCGTCCAAAACGGAGTCCGGATGAAGAAGTTATGGCTCTCCAAAGTTTCTGTCATCCAAAATGTCGTTTTTCGACATTCGGCCCGCTTAAGGGTTAAGACTTGTATGATCATATAACATGCTGTGAAGTTAGTTCTCATTGTAGGGGCCATCAAGTGCTAGCCTCAATTATAAGGTATTAGACGTACAAAAGTTCTACAACGTAATAGTATTAAAATCTTTCAACTTCTCTACATTTCAAGCTCTTCTTATCATTGAAAATTCATATAGTTTAGAATGTCATATTAAGGAAATTATTTTATGTCATATTATGTCAGATTGTGCAAAATAGAGGAAATATAGCTAGATCTTTTAGAACATTTATGCTTATTAAGTTCTTTCGAATGATTCAAATCTATAATTTAAGGCAAGTAGTTTGCTTTGCTTTGTGCATGACATTATGATCTTGGATATTGTCGATTGGATCGGGGCACATAAGGTGTCGTTGGAAGCAAATTTTTACGTAGGGATGTGGGCAATATTCGGATTGTGAATGGGGTCCATGGATTCGATATTGAATTTTAAAGTATTAGCCCCATAAATATCGAAAACTATTTGTATGAGCGTAGCGACGCTGCGTGGGCATATTAGTTATTATACTAAGTTACAAGTTTTGTTCTCTACAATAAAGTAGTTTTTGATGATCATAGATGAAGCTAATTATGAAATAATCCATGTAAATTTTATTCTTGTGCTTCTTATGTTTTAATTTTTTAAATTGTGGCTTCTTTTTTGAGTATCTTATTGTTAGTACATGTTTCCCTTGAAAAGTCTTAATGCCGGATTCAGTTTTGAAGTACTTAGGAGAAATCAATACTTAGAATTGAAATAATCATAGCATATGTTGAGAATATCAATCAAGAAGATACAAATATTAATCGTATTTAACTATAAAAATAATACTTTGAATTATTAATATCTTTTAAAAATAAAGATAAATTTTTTGAATTTGTTTTTATTAGCTTAATATAACATATTGGAATAAGAACATCATTTAAAAATCATTTATAGAAGAACATAGAAAGAAAAACATGAAATTACTCCAATGAAGTCAAAACTTCAAGCTCTCCGTTCTTTCTTGTATATCAAAGGCATGTTTAATTTGTCACTAAGAAAATTCAACGTTAACCTTTTAAGAACTAAGGGTTCGTTAGTGTATTAAATTAATATTAGAAGTAAGGTTTTCTTTAAAAAACAAATCAATGGATATCATATACCTATGAACAAAAAGTGACTAGCGGTTGTAATTGTGATGATCATCAACTTATACGTAAACTATCATCATATTTGATTAAAATTCATCTCAATAAATATATTTAATAACTATTGTACTATCGGATTTAGAAAAAACATAGATCATGTGAAACATGGTGAAATTCACATCCTTTATTTGTCCAAAAAAATGATATATATATATATATACTTTTAATATAATCTGTATGTTATTTTTAGAATTTATATTACTCAAATTATTCTCATAGCTTATATGTTGTAGATAAGGTTGTATATTCATCATTGTCTTTTTAAGTGCGCACACGCATAGCTTCAAAGAATACCAAATTTGGTATAAGATCCATCAAAATCAAACTTAATAAATTTTTGGTTCCTTTAAACTTTGTGCATTTGATCTTAGAGATATGGAATATTAGGATTATTGTAAAAATAATAATATTTAAAGGTATATTTATGAATTTACAATTTAGTTAGGAAGATTTCACAATAGAATTATATATCCATATTAGATGTTTATTTTAATATTGCGAAGGAAAGAAACAAATCATAAGTTATCAGATGATTGTTGTAAGTTATACCATAAGAATATGAATATTATACTAAGTATATTTCAATCCATAATTAATTGAAGGTAGATATTCTAAAGTTCACTATAAATATCAAATATAGAAAGTAGATACTTTAAGTTTTTGGTAACATCATAGGAGTAATATATAGCTTACAAATTAAAAAATGTTAGTGGATTAGATACTATCACATTTCATATCTTAGTATAAGTTATAGTACTAATTAAAGGTTATATTTTGTAAATAGAACCTAATATAAAACTTTGATTTATGCCATATCCAATCATCAACATCAATAGATCTCCATCATTTTTCGTATCAATCTCAAATTACAAGGGCACAGTTTTAATTTACACTTCTTCTAAGTAACAAAACATTATTTAATAATCAAATGAAGTTCTTCAAGTTATTCCAACTGTAGCCATTAACTTTTCATATTCAGCATCAATAGATTGTGTATTTGCACCACTAGACGTTGGTTTCACTAAAGCTTGCAATTCTGAATCTTGAGATTTTTTGACTTCATTATTTGTTGATTTTGTGGATGATGTAATATTTGGTGTAGTCAATGGACTTGATACACTAGATGCTTGCGAAGACAAGCCAATATGATTATTTGTTTGGAAATTAGTAACATTTGTTTCAGTTTGAAAGGTTGGTACTGATTGAGGTTGTGCATATTGATTAGGTTGTTGCGGTTGCATGTAATTAGGAGGAAAAGCTTGCCAACCATGAGAAGTTACATGAGGATTCGATGGTTGTTGAGGATTTTGTGATTCTTGAGAAAGAGGTGTAGGAGCCATAGGTTGTGGCCAAGCACCCAACTGACTTTGTGTTTGTAATGAATTTGGTCTAAAATTTCCTTGAAATGGTTGCATAGAAGTCGGTAGGTGAATATTTCTATAATCAACACCTTGATGAGGCATTATCACTTGGGTTCTTACAACATTCATAGGATTTACCATACCATTTGGAGGTTGTTGAATGATTCGAATTTGTTGACATCTTATAGGTTGATTTGGCATACTTGGATGCATAGTTGTTTGATATACTGGTCTTATCATTTGTTGGGGGCGTATTCCGATTGGACTTGGACCTGCCACCATTCTTATAGGATTGTGTGACAACCTTGGGCCACTTTGATTTGTTCCAAGTGTTGATATTGGATTTTGAATGTATGTAACGGTCTTCTCTTGAATTTGAGTAGTTCCCTCACTAGGTGTACTAGATTTTGTATCATTTTGTGGACTTGTCCCAGGTGGAGTATTTGAACTTGCTCCAGGTGGTCCATTCAAACTTGTTCCAGGTGGTCCACTTGAATTGGCTCCAGGTGTTATATTTGGAGGTGGTTGTTGTAGTATAGGATTTCCACCTCCAACTCTTATTAACTGTGGTGGAATGCCATGTGGTTGAAGTCCATTTATTCCTCTCCATGGAGTTGGACTACGTACATATATGATTTGAGGTCGATTTACAATATTAGAATTTGGTAGCCGGGGTTGAGACATCATAGTATTATTTGAAACCATTGGTGGTTTATTCAATGCTTGTGCTCCACTCCAAGATGAATTTGTACTTGGTAATGCTGTAATTATATAGATTTCATTGCAAGCATAAGATTATGACTATAGAGCCTCAAAAGTTATGTTGTAGTTATGCATGTCATACACATCAACAAATTTTACTTCAAAATTTAGGAATTTATTTAAATTTCAAAGATAATGTAATGCACAATAGATTGAGAGAACTACCGGGAGTAGTTGTACTTGTTGCCAACGATGCAGAAGATGCACTACTAACTACTCCCAAGGATCCGTTGTTTAACTCCTTCAAGAAATTCATGTATTCTACATCAAGTGTACCCTGTAATACTTTTTTAAGTTAATATTCTATAAGTGTTTAATTTATTACTAGTATAGGATTGGAATGCATATTGTAATTCTAGTTATTATAAAGTTTTTGTAGAAGTTCACTAGTTCGTATGAAGGTCATGAATTCTCCATTATTGAAGTTTTCTAAAGATCTTAATAATTTATTTCTTCTCATACACTATATATTATTCTTCCCCTTCCCTTTCAACAATATATTACTTCTTAAGTCTACATTAAAAAAAAAAAAAAAAAAAAAAAACAAAAACACACGCCAATACTATTGTTGATTTGATTAGATTAGCATATGAGGTTTTCTCCATTTTATTGCAAGATCCTTGTTATTATTTGCAAGACTAATTATTCTTTACAAGATAGTAGAATAATTTTTGATGGTACATGTATTGAAACGAACTCACCTCTGCAGATCCAGGCTTTGACTTTTTTTGTAGACAATCTATGGCTGGATGACCACCATCTCCACATATTGTGCATACAACCTAGTGATTCACCAATTATCACAATGTAAAGTTATTCTCATATCAATAAATCCTTCTTAGAGGAACTTATTCTGTAAAAACAAGTATATATTTTATAATATTTTTGAATGATTTTTGTTCTACTTAAGCTAGTATGAAGAAATGTTTTTGATCTTTTGTTAAAGCTATTACTCTTTCCAACTCTAAATAACATCTTTACTTTTGTAGGCCTATGCTTTTCATGCATACACTTACACCTATTTTCATGCGTAATAAGTGCAATATGATCTGGTTCTATTGAAGTACCAAAAGTATAAAAATTACCTTAGATTGGAAAGTAATCAAGGCTTCTTTTGAACATTGCCAATCTTGGTGACCCATCTCTCCACAAATTGAACATACTTTAAAAATATCTCGCATGGTTCCTGCATTCAAGAACAAAACAAACTTCAAACATCAAACAATCACAATGATACCTTTATCTCTTGTAAGTACAACTTTTAATGTATAATTTTCCATCCGCTAGTTAAACAAGTAAATGGTTCTTTTGGGGGTCATTAATTTTTTTGTAACCTCGTTCTTGTACTTCAATCTTTTGTTGTAACTTCTTTGCAATTTGACTAGTGCTTAAAATGATCTTATGCATTATAATTTAAACTTGTAGAAAAATGTATGCATAAGTGTTTGGAATGCTATTCTCTAGAATTATTTATATCACTTCTTTTTATGAATTTTATAATGCTATTTACACTAGTAAATTCATGAACTAGGAACATTAGAAGTGAGAGGTTGCGACAAAATTTTAATGTATTTGACAGGCCGAATTGGCAATAATTATATTAAATTATCAAATTATCAAAAGAATTAAAAATGCTTATTTTCGGAAAATAGATATCAATACTCAAAAAGCTCAAAGTCACTATAGAATTGGGATTGTCAAATTGAAATCTCAATGTAATATAAACATTTAAGAGCCAAGTGTTGAACTAGCCTATCACATGATATATAATATTTGATGTAGAGACTATTTACCATTCATTTCTGCAAGTTCTCTTAGTTGTTTGCGCTTGTGCATATTTTCAACCTCCTGCAATAATATCAAAAGACATGAAACCTCATAATGAGTTTAAGAAATAAAGAAATTTCAAAATAAAGAATCGTCCATTCACATGCATATATATATAAATGAGTACAAAAATTAACTTGAATGAAACTTTCATGAAATGTAATTTAAAATTCGATGACATGTTTTTTAAAATTCCTACAAAAGTACATCAACCTCTCAAAATGTTTAAATTTCATTAAACATGACCCTTGTTTTTTGTTTTTCTACTATGAAAAAACTCCCTAGAGATCTCTAAAAGAATAATAAAGTGATAAAAAGCATAAAGCACATATTTAGATAATCACAACGTGTGGAGGTTTTGGAGTAGCATTTCCACTTTGAAGTGAGATAATCTTCTTTAAATACTAGGATAGTATAATCTTGCAATAAATGCAGACTCATGATTCTCAATTCCATCCGTGTCATTTATAGTAAGTGTATTGAAAAACTACATGGTTATAACTTGAATAGCTCACCTTTAATTAGAATAGTAGCACTTTAAAAGTAGTGTTATTTTAAGACCAAAACGACCTCAAGACAAGCCCAGCTTTATGAAAATACACTAAAAAGCAAGCCCCTTAGTCATGGTTTGACGTTCAAGGGTCAAGGGACAAGACATGTTTGTAGATTTTTCTAGACAAGTTGAAAAGACACATTATACTTTATTGAGTTTTTGAATTTTTGTTGAGTTTTTATCAATATATATATATATATATATATACCAAATTACATGTATTTGGGTTGGAGTACTTACATCAACTGGAGTTAAAAGCGGCTCAATGAGAGCAACTGCCGCATCAACTTTTTCAATAGAATCTGCTGTTACATGAACATGCAAATCATCATGGAGTCCTTCCAAGTCTTTATCGCGACGTCCTGTTGTGACGGGTCTCTAGCAACAAATACAAATTCAAATAATAACTACATCTTATATATAAATTTTAAAAATTAATTAGATTTCAACAAAAAGTACAAATTTATATTAGAAATGTTAACTTTGAATACTTCTAATACCTATACAAGATAAATTTTACTATATTCAGAATGAAATGGCTGTTGTCTTGAATTGCCTATACCTTCCCTTCTTTGAGAGCACCTCGTCCGCGAATAGCTATCTTGGTTCCGGTTTCCTTGATACATTCAAGAATATTTGTTATATGAAGTAATTAAATCATAGGAAAATAGAATAGCATATTGTGCAATCTAATGAGTTTAAAAGAAGAGGGTCTAAGGTTACAATGGTGGACTTGAGAAATATTGTAACTATCGCAAGGCGAAACTAATGCAATTACGAATAGAAAGCAAAGCTTGTTCAATTGTGAAAAATATAAAATAAAATGATATTTACTTTCTATTCTTGTATTTCATGCACCCAAATGATTTACCAATTCATGTATTTGATTTTAATGTTTGTGGATAAACTATAAAAGGAGTACAATGTAAAAAGAATTTAAGTATTCAACCTGTTCCATGCGTTTTTGAGTATTTCCTCGTGGACCAAGAATGAGACCAATGAAATTGTAGCCGGGATAATTTTTTACCTACATAGTAATTGCTTGAATTATTTTTCAAATATAGTTCAATATCAACTAATTGTTTCTTTTGTTTTATTGAATATTTTATGCAAGAGCAAAGTAGATAAGAACAATACCAAATTCAACATAACTCAGGTTTAAATTCTTCTCACCGGAATGAACAATTTTGCTTCTCTAAAAACTGGTTTATAACCAGCCGGTGGCTTATAATTTGGATTCAGCTTCATACATTCACCTGCAATTGAAGATGTTTTATTTCATTATAGTAAGTCATGTAGACCAATACAAGAGGTTTTTAACTGTATCATCTACTATGCACATAGTGGATTACAATATTTGTTGTGCTTTGAATCATCAGAACTAAAACAATATGTATGTACAAATACTAACAATTATTTGGTAAATCATATAAATACCTTACTTTCTACTTCCTACACTTAAAGTTATATATATATATATATATATATATATATATATATATATATATATTCATAACGGTTCTAATGTAAATTACCTATGGCTTCTCGTCTCTCAATCTCAAGTAGTTCACGTCTTCTACCCTGCCATTAATTTCAAACATGTCAATAGTCAACATTCATTTACACATTAGTTATCATCTCGTAAATACGATGAAAATTTATTTGGAACTTTAAATAGAATTTTGACTTGATTATTGGTGCAAAATTGAATATATTTTAAAGACATATCAAGCTTTTAAAATAACAATTTGAATAATTTAGGTTTTGGTTTTAAAACTGATGTTTAAAAGTATCTATGTTTTTGAGCACTTTGTTGCAAAGTAATGAAATCCTAAATATGTTGTGCAATACAACTTATTATATTGTCTGAAACAATTTTATTGCTGGACAATTTCTGTGAACTAACAAAAGAAGTTTATGTATTTGTAGAGTATTCTGAGAGTCTCATTCATGATTCATACATTTATAATTTTGATACGATATTCATACCTCTCGGGTATTTGTTCTTTGACCATTAGAATCATAGATTGGCGGAGGTGATGGTGAGCGAGGGCCATCAGTGTCAAGATCCAAAAAACCCGAGTCCAATTGAGCAGCAATTTGCTCCGCTCGAGTCTGCTCAAAAGTCGTCCCACCAATAACAGGCATCTATATCACTAAAGGCCTTCACCTGGATATGAGCATTATAGTGTTTTCCTTCTTAGGTGGATAAACACCACATTTTTCATATATAAATGCATCTTGCGTTCACATATCATTGTAAATCACATAATATCATATGTTAATGTTAGATATGATTTAGGTATTTTTTTCATAATAAAAGCAAAGACTTGTTAAAAAAATTGTATGTTATTTATAACAAAATTTTGAGTAAAAGTCTGCAAGAAGTAACTTGGGTCAGAAGTGAAAAAATGATCAATATATCTATACATATAGAAACTCGACTCTTTTTTAGTTTTCAATAATCATTGGTACAAACATCACCTATACTAAGAGTTTCATCCTAAAAAATCATGACCACCACTTTGATATTTAAAGGCTTCAATTTCATTGTTAGAGTTTGCAACAACTTACTTGCAACGCAAGAGCCAAGCCTCGTTTGACAACAGGATCATCTCGCGGATCAGGGCCCCATTTACTCTTTCGTTTAGGTTTTTGCTCGACACCTTCCTCTTTAAATGTAGTATTAGAATTTACTTTTGGTGCGACGTTTTGATTAACTGGAACAAGGGATCCAAATAACTTATTCTTTGGTATAACAAAATTTGGTTTTCCATTCAATATAGTAGATGATTTTGTAAACACTCCATTATTCTTTGACATAGCATTTGTTGGTGCATGTGCTGCCACAAGTGCTGCAGCAGTTTTTTGTGCTGTAGCTGCCGCAACGGCAACATTAAGCTCAAATGAAGACATTTTTGAGTCTAAAGAAACAACATTATCTTCGGTCTTTGGAACTTCATCATCTATGCACATTGGAACTTCTTCGTCTTTGGTCATTGGAACTTCTTCAGCTTTGGTTGCTCGAACTTCTTCGTCTTTGGTCACCGGAACTTCCTTGTCTTTGATCATTGGAACTTCCTCATCTTTGGTCATTGAAACTTCCGCGTTTTTGGTCATTGGAACTTCCTCACCTTCGGTCATCAAAACTTCCTCATCTTTGGTCATCACAACTTCCTCCTCTTTGGTCATTAGAACTTCCTCATCTTTGGTCATTAGAACTTCTTCATTAACCATTTACAAAAAACTCTTAATGCAATAGTGATCCTAATTTGGTATGAAGCACTCAAATATCTACTTTCTTAGACCTAAATTTGAGAAATATTCAATCAAATGCACGAAGACGTATATTATGATGCAATGTTTGACAAAAGAGTAAGTAAAACTATCAATCTAATGAAGCTAAGAAATAAAAAGTGTCGTCTAAAGTTTGTGACCAAATGCATCAACTTCAAGTCATACAATAAGTGTAAGCCCAAGAATTCAACTAAAAAATGTAAGTAGGGCGATAAACAACAAAGTGTAGGGTTTGGTTGTGGGATACTTAGATATCGATTTTTTGATTCTTTAATTGCACTTTGTGCACATGTGACGGTTATAGAATCTGTGTCTTAAAAAGAGATTAGGAGCTTTCAATGTTTCCGGATTTTATTGAACCAGAATCATTTATCATTATATTTATTAATATTGGATCTAAAAAGTTGATTCATTTATACTAATTCTTGATTGAGCATCACATTAAGCCGGCATTTTTATGTGATGATAATTCCATTCAATTTTGTAGACCCATTTTATTTTATTTTAAAATTTCTAGTATACAAGAGTTGTTACGAGGAGATTAGTGTTATGGGTAACATTTGGTAAAAAACACTATCTCTTAACTCTCTTAGGATTAGAGTTCATTTTGGGGTGCATTTCAACAGATGTCCCTTGTGTTTTCTTCAAGCCACCAATTCCACCACTTCCAAAGTATTCTTCCACTTGCAAGAATGTGTGCATGTTCTCACATTTAGTGTTATGGTTTGACGATTAGTGTTGTAACACTATAATGATGTGTGACATTTAGTGTTACAGTTCGCAATTAACGTTTGTAACACTAGTCAACAACTATTGTTAACGACTATTGTTTCTCTTTAATGATGATTTCATTCAATTTTGTAAATATTGAATATTTTTTAGAAGTCCTATATATAATTATTTTTTGATTTAATACCTAAAAATCTTTGTGTTTTTTTGGAGCTCAAATATATAAAATTAAAATTTTCCACAACTTTGCACAAATGGGGTATGGATCATATTTTTATACTCTTGTAGAAATTTTACCCATAGGATCTTGAAGCTAATTATCATCAAAAGTACTATGCCAAACTTTAGTTGTTGGATGTGCACCATTTGTAAGATTATATCACTGAAAATTGATACAATACTTTTTTTGGTGTATACTGCTAAAAGACATAGTCTACTTTGTGCAAAGATGACCTCTCTCATGGTTTACCCAAAATTTTAGTTGAAATATTTGTTGACATCCCCTAAAGATCTAAGAAAGTCAAATTAACCCCTTTTTTGAACTTTCATGCATATAGAAGGTAAAGAAGCACCAATACACTAAAACATGCATTCCACAAAATATTTCTGACGTAGGAAAAAAGTAAACGGTTAGTAAGTACCTCTATATATTTTTTATTTTCAAGTAAGTTAATTTTTTTAAAAAATCTCAAATCTCAAATTTTGATCAATGTGAAAAAAACTATTCAAAATTTACCAATAGCTGTAAAGGTTGCAAACTTCACTACATACACCTTGCAATATAGGGAGAACCTAGTAAAATACTCATGCAAACATATAACTTTAATCCCTTCAACTAGAGTGCAAAAACCCATTTTGGGTTCTGAGGAGAGTCAAGGCTTAACCCCCATAGATCTTTAAAATCCAACATGGGTTTTGAGGGTTCGTGTGAGAACAAAATTTAGTCAACTTTGAGTGTTATAATTATACAAATAAAGAAGAATGAATAATTCAATTTGACATTGAAGTAGTTTTTCAAGCTAACTATTAGATCCCACAGTTGGATCTTCTAAATTTTTAGATTGAGTTTTTTTGCTCTTGAAGAAGAAGGAGGTCATTTTTTGAAATTTAGGCACTTTTGTACCAAGGATCTTCAGAGGTTAGGTATCTCTAGAGGTTAGTACCTCTTTGAGTATGGCTTACTTTTATTTGTTTTGTTACTTGTTAAAATATTTGTCATGTAAGGCGGATAGTTTTTTATGTTAGCGAGTAACTTTATGATCTTGAGGACCGCTTATCGAGTTGGGCTAGACAAGGTGTTGTTGGAAGCAATTATTTTTGTAGTGGTGCAGGCAACAATTGGATCGCAGAATATCAGACGATTCCCTAAATATTGAATTTCAAAGTATTAATGGCCCCACAATCATTAGAAACTATTTGTATGAGCCTTGCAACGCCCCATGGGTGTACTAGTATCTATTTATATACAAGATTTTGATACAAATAAAACTTTAATCTGATAAGCTGATAACTTCTCCATATAGAAATTTTGATATCTATGTATCTTAATGGATATAGAAGGTCAATGATAGATGTATTTAGTTTTTCAAATGAGTTTTATCTCTATTATCATTCACAAAATTCTAAAATGATATTTTGCCATGGACAACATAGGCTTGATGGATTTCATTTACTCTCTTTCAAAACGTCTTAGCAGAGGTCAAATTCCTTGACTTTTGGCCAAAAGAATGATAAGGTGACTAGTGCCATTTTGCTAAGTCGCTTGGTTATATACTTTGTGTCAATACTTTATAGTTATATTTGACTTAGCATTAGAGGTTCTATTTTGTTTAATAGAAACCTCTTGCTTCTCAAATAATATCCTTGGAAACCCTTTGATACGGTATTCCCTTCTTCTTGTGTAACTTGGCAATTGCCCTTAGCCTTGCTTTAAACAAGACTGCTCGATATCTATGTAAATGAATATAGCTTGCTTTTAAAACGTTTATAATAGACCATTCTCTCTATCTTTCTATTGTTAAATTAATTAGAAAAAATATGGCTCTTCACAGCCCAAGACACAAAAGCAAATTAAAAATATGATAGAACTATAGGTCTCAACTGCACTTTGTGAAAGATTTATTAACTTCTTTAGTATGATTCCCTAAAGTTAAGTAAGGCCAAAATTCAATTGTCTCGCCTTTGGTCATGCTCACATATATAAATTTTGATACAATGAAGTTTGAAACCATTTGAGGTTGAAGAATCTTCCCATGATTTTCTAACAAGATCATTTGTACATCAAATTTGCACATAAATTAATATGGAACAACTTTTCTTATTTATTTCCGAGAGATGTTACAAGGTGGTATTTCATGGGATTGTAAGGTTTGATCGAAACATTTGGACATTGACTATGGCAAGTGAAATATAGTCTTTATCTTTGAGGAACAAAATGATTTCATACGGTCCTAAGAAAACTTTGCACAAATTAACGAAGGTAGATTTTTTAACCTTAAACTCCCAAAATTTCAAAAAATCAAATTTTGGATAAAGGGAGAAACTTTGACAAGCCTTAACTTCTTCATCAAGAGTTTATTTTCGACGAAATCACTTAAGTTGGGTTCCATTTTGAGTCCAGCTTGTGTGGTAAAGATTACATAGCAATATAATAAAGTATCATTTGATGGCATGCACTTTAATGAAGGCAACTCTTGTTTTTGGGTTTTCATCATGGAACATGTTTTATTATTGTAAGTCATTTATGTGAAATCCAATCTAGTTTTGTTCATATATTGTGTTCACATAACGGGCAATGGTTCGTGGCTGCTACCAAGGAGGCACCCTAGAATCCGTGGGGACCTCCCAAGGCCTTTTTTGATAATTTTGAATTCAAATTTGAGGTCTGCGACCCCAAGTTACCCTTGAGAGCCTACTCCTTGGCATTTAATGTCTATACATCAAAAAATTAGGGGGCTCATTACCCCTCCTCCATCCTCCTTGGTAGCTGCTCCGAACGCTTACCCTCACATAACTATGATCTTAAGATGAATTCTAAAAAATTACTAGTTGGAAATTTTCTAATCCAAATACTTTTGGTATTAGATTTGCAATGATGTTTTTATGATGAAAAAAGTGAATAGATTCGATGATATTTGAGAAGCTACATCTCCTTCATCCACCATTGGATTTAACTTTTTTTTTGGGATGATTTCCAATTTGATTCTTGTTTAAGTGGTTGACACCTTCACCCAATCAAGGTATTAAGAAGATAAGGCATAGGTTTGAGTGCAAACGGCTCTAATTTTGGACTACTTTTCCCTAGTAATTTTTTTGGCCGTTTTAATCATTGCAAGGCGGAAATTATTATTTGGACCGAATTTATTTTTATTGATGAATTTTTTGTGTACAAGAGTGTTGTTGAGATGATATCAAGCAACTTCCCATATGGTGAATTTTCATTGCAGTAGTTTTCCTCGTAGCATTTTTATTTCAAAGTAAAAAGGATACAATCTTGTGATCTTTTTGAGAACCAATATGTTTTTGATCCCACAATCCATGAGGCCTCATGACTCCAAATTTGACCCACATGACCTTAAATAAGTCTACTACAAGATTGTATGGACGAGATCCGGATAGCTTACCTTCCTTTTCATCTTTGGAAGAACTTGTATTTCTAGGCTCCGGACCCTACTCGGACATTTAAGGGTTATATTTGACTTAAAGCCCAATTTGGGTTGTTTAGCATTTGGTTAGCCTTTGTCTTACTATATTTATCTTGCATGAAGTTACAACCTTTTTCTAGTTGTAGAATTTTTTCATACCTTCACGATGATTCATTTCATGCTTCAAATTTCCTCATACGTTAGGACATATTTACGGTCAAAGTTTGAAAACACTACTTGAAATTTGCCCAAAACTGCCGAGAGTGCAATATATGCTCATTCATTCTCAAAATCTGCCCATAATTAATCAAATGGTATATACCTCAAAAACTAAAGTTTTACTTTTTTTCAAGTTTTGTTTTTTGGAAATGTAGATAAGGTTTTCAGACATGATCTCATAGTTCGGATTTTTGATCCAATTACTCTTTTCATGGCATTTTTATGGGTAAAAATTGCATAGACATGTTTCTAACTCACATAGGAACAAGAATGTGAAGAGCCTCACATCAAATTTTCTATCAAATTTGGTTTATTTGCCCTCATAACTAGATATCCTTTTCACTACACATTTCTATTTTTAGGCATATTCATGGATTCATGCTTCACTCTTTACAGGTGAATTTCTTAAGTTTCTTATCAAAACTTTTGACATTTATCAAAACTTAACCCTTAAAGGCGCCTGTCAGCCCCTCGGGCTGTTTTCCAACAGAATCTTGCTTGTAGCTCCTTCGATTCTCAATTTTTCACTTATTTTTTAATATCATTCTGGTCACCTTTTTGTGATGCATCTACAAAGTGAAATTCTACAATTCAAATCGCAATTTGTATGAGTGATTTGTGCTTGGAAAGGATTGTGGTAGGTAGGTTGGGGTTGTACATAACCTTGTAGGAGGTTGCAAGCTCATCATTGATTGGTCTATTCATGATGCCCAAGTTCAAAAAGTGCACTATTCATGTTGCCAAAGTCCAAAAGATGCTGGAATCCAATTTCGGGCTGCACATTGAGGAGTAGAAGAACCTTTAACCTTTAAACGCCCATGGGGTCTGAAACGGGCAACCCAAAATTGGATCACAACATCTTTTGGACTTGGGCATCATGAATAGTGCACTTTTTGAACTTGGGCATCATGAATAGACCAATCAATGATGAGCTTGCAACCTCCTACAAGGTTATGTACAACCCCAACCTACCTACCACAATCCTTTCAAAGGACAAAATCATTCATACAAATTGTGATTTGAATTGTGAAATTTCACTTTTTGAATGCATGAGAAGGTGACCAGTTTGACATCAAAATATAAGTGAAATGTTGAGTACAGAGAGAGCTACATGGAAGATTCTATTGGAATCATGCCCCTCGGGCTTGCTTGGGCGTTTAAGGGTTAAGGGTTAAGCTTTCTAGTTTTAGGCCTTTGAAACATAATTCTGTAGATCCAAACATAGGATCCTTATATTAACTGCATTTATTAATCAAATTTTTATACTCCCTCTGTGCCATTATAAATGTCTAGTAGGTTCTTTCAAATCTATCTTGAGAGGTAGATTTGAGAAAATCTATTGAACAATATAATGGGACAGAGGGAGTATTAAATTGCTATTTTTCTTGTTATGATTTCAAGAGTTTAAAGTGGTATGTAAGCTCCTCGGAATCCTTCAAAAGAACTCAAATTTTACTATATCTCAAAATGATCCGTTCATCATTTTAACGGAGACCCAAGCCTACAAGCATTGTCTTATAGTTTTATAACAAACTAGAAAGATCCCCGTCATCCCGACGGGGAAGGTTTTTACATGGTACTTTTTAGAAAGTATCCCGTATCTACCATTTCCTCAAACCATGCTCTTTTTTTTTTTTTCTTTTTTTTTCTTTTTTTTTTTTTTAAAAATAATTTTAAAATACATAATCTAAAGAACCTAAACGAAAGGAGGTAGGTAGGTTGGTAATTTTGTATATTGGTAGGTTGGTAAGTTGGTGGGTAGGAAGGATCACCGTACAGTATTTTGTTATATATATACTAGTAAGGCCCTCGCTGTCTCGACGGAGAAGCTCTTTATATGGTACTTTTAAAAGAGTATCCTATGTCTATCATTTCCTTGAAACAATATTATATATATATATATATATATATATATATATATATATATAAAAATAAAACTTTTGAGGAACCTCTCAATAGACCTCCAATTCCAATCAACTCTACAGTCTAGAGAGCCAAAACGACAATTTTGAAGCATTGTGTTAAGTACAAAGGGCTTCGAAAAAATAAAAATAAAAGTAAAAATTAGTGAGTTGACTATTAATTGAACGAATCTTCACTGGAATGTAGATTATTTTTATAAATAAAATAACAAACAAAAATATGGCAAGATTTTTGTATGGGCATTTTTGAGACCATTGTATAAACCAATGACTTTTAAGTATGAGTATTCCATGGGCAACCCTTTGAAGTACCCACTGTTAATTATTCGGAACATGGGCACCAAAGGTGAGATGGTCAAACCCCATATTTCTTGGTCAAAGAAGGTACTTTTAACTCTACTTATATTTTATTTTAGTTGCTTTTTATTTTAGTAAGTTAAATAAAGTATCCTCCTATAAGACCGTACGTTTCAAACTTGCCCAAATAATTATCATATGTTTTATTACTTGCATTAAGTGTTGAGTGTTTATGTACTTTTGCCTCTCACAAGCCTCCTCAATGAATTTTAGAACATGTAATGCTTATAAGATAAATAAATAAATGGTAGGTAACTATATTCCATGACCTATTTTGTGGAGGGGGCATGGTTTTTCTCGATTATGAAATTACAATGGTTGATTGAAGTTCGATGCCGCAAAGTCTTAGATGTCCCCTAATTCCATAAAATTATTGTATCTCAATTTATACACTGAAAAAATTTGTTTTTTGTTTTTGTTGTGGAGCTTCTCATACTAATGCTTTACAAAATCCTACAATTGCAAGTTTGCTACCATCTTTCGGAAACTCTAAAAATCAATCCATTGACTTGCTCACTTCAAGGAAAGCTGAACGTTGCTACTTCCTTCAACGTTTGGAGTAAAGTCCTCCCTAAACTAAGTTTTCGTTGAATGAGAAAAAGTAGGATAAGGGAGATAGAATAATAAAGATTTGTCCAATGTCCAAAACTTGGATGATGGTGTGTTTAGAGTTTGAAGGAGGTGCCCATATTGTGGAAGATTTTCATTGTTACCAAGGGACAAAATGGGTCACTATTCTATTTATGTTTTACTAATTTGGGTAGTGTTCTGTCGAGTCACATGGATTTTATAGAACTCAAGAATAGGTGGGTGCTAAAAAATAGGTCTATCCACAATAGGGTGATTTTTTCTCTTTTGGGAGTGTAAAGAGAATAGGTGGGTGCTAAAAAATAGGTCTATTTACCATAGTGTGATTCTTTCTCCTCTTGTGAGTGTAAAAAGAACAGGTGGGTCGCTAAGAAAAAGGGTCTATGCTCTTAATAAAAAACTTTGCAAAAAAATATTTCAAAACATTGTTCGTTGTTCGTTGTCGGCATTGGCGACGTCGGTGTGTACTGGAGTTACGCTCGTAACTTGCGGCCCTCCCTCAAGTTTAAACTTGCAAAATAATTGTCCCAACCAAGGTACACACGGCCAGTGGTCCATGGGCAAAATAATAGTAGCCATAGGGAAAGTCACGACAATGGTGAGGGGGGTTTGCTACTCTTAACTGCAGACTACTACCATAGCTACTCAAGTAACACCGTACCCCTCATCTCAAATCAACTCAATTCACATGACAACAACAGCAAAATCAAAAAATAAAATAAAAAATCATATATCCCCCTCCCCCCCTCCAAGGAAAAAAAAAAAAAAATCCCACCTGTCAGATCTAAACAACTGACTGACTGATTAAACAACTCATAGTACAAGAGGGGTAAAAAAAGTAAGAAGAAATGTTACTATTAGTAAGTTAGGGTACAAGTTTAACTAGCATGGGAGCCCCACCCGAGGCGGCATGAACGAAATAAAGATTCAAGCGTGCCAAGGGAGGGGGTGGAGTACCACCACCACCGCAGGGGGCCAGCATTGATGATAGGGGCAGGTACGGTGACAGGGGGGGGGCTCAGGGCAGGGCACAGTCATAGGGGTAGGTTCATGGGTCCCAGTCATAATGAGAGCAGTAATGGCCCCCTTGTACCGGGCCCCAACAAACCCCTCCCCATTGGCTCATCCCTTCCTGCTCTTGGACTTTTCCGGTCCGATCGTTCCCAACCCATTTTACTTTAACTAGGGTTTGTTTGTTTGGGGGGATGTCTGTTTGTCCGACTACATCCATTCTTGCCCCATTCTCTCTCTCTCCGTCTCCCCTTCTATCTTTCTTTCTTTTTAAGCTTTTTAGTCCACCGAAGCAGCTTGGAAGTGTCCGTAAGTGGGGGAGAATCCGTAAGTGTTTTTGTTTTTGTCGCAGTTTTTTCAGGAATCGTTCTCATTCATCCGTCGTCTCGTTTGTTGCTTCTCCGTCTACTACCTCGTTCGCTCCGTCTCGTCTTAAACCCCAAATTCAGCTTGTTTTCTGTTTTAAGCATCAGCTCGTCGGTAGCCACCCACCAACAACCCACCAAGGAATGTGGAGAATTTCGTTTCGGTGTGTGTTTTCTTGAATTTTGAATTTCGCGAGGGGGGTCGCATTGGTTTTAGGAGGAGGCGTTAAGCTTTTTTTTCTTCTTCATGATTATTGAAAAGGACGCGGGGGGAATTGGGGAATGCAGGCGATTGAATGAGGGAGATTCTCGTCGTGTGAGAATATACGATCGATCGATCAGCCGTTATACACAATCGATGAGTTTGTGAGTTTTGAGTAGTAGTTAGTAGTGAGAGAGAGAGAGAGAGAGAGAGAGAGAGAGAGAGAGAGCATCATCATGTTTCAACGGCAGCTTTGCTCGAATCCTCATTGCAAGCGAACTTCCCCGGGGGATGGACCGTAAGTTCCTTCTTCGTCTCCTTTGATGAAAAATTCCGAGCAGTTAAGCTGCCGTTACTACAGTCAACAGGAATGTGGCTTCTTTAGATTCTTTCGGAATGGCGGTTCTTCCAAATTCTTGGCTCGATTTTCTTGACACTTACCCCGATTTCCTTAACTGCAGGACGTGTCGGTGGCATGTTCGAAATTATGGAAGCCAAAAGGACCCGAAGCACGTTACTCTCTGCAATGCGTGCAAGATCAACTTCGATCAGGTGCGAAACTCCGTACTCCCTCTCCCTCTTCCTGTCGCCGACCGGATTCGATCCCATGACCTCTCTCACACTGTTCACTCAATTGCAGGGAAAGTATTGTCCTTTCTGCGTGCAAATCTACCGAGAGAAGGATCCCGACAGCTTCGATGGAAAAGAGGTAACCCACAATTCCTTACCCACATTGGCTCCGATCAAGCTTTGATCGTTTTACTTACGATGATGATGTTTTTGGAGCAGTGGGTAGGTTGCGATAATCGGACTTGTAGGCGATGGGTTCACGTGGAATGCGAAATTGGAGGAGGCAACCAAGTTGATTCTACGGCGTTTTATCTCTGTCCCAGCTGCCGAGAGGTGAATGCGGGGGTTAGTAAATGATGCTTTGTGACTCTTAACAATCTCTGACTTCATCGCATGTAGGAGTCCGTGCACTTATTGGATATGGTTTTTTGTCATGCAGAATGCGCAGGAGTTTGGTGACAGAAAGCGATGTGGTCGTGAATCAGTCGAGGCTCAGATGGACAACAACAGCTCCTCGGTACATACATCCTCCTGTCACCTTTCAGTTTTCTTCTAGAACCTAAGGAGAATGTTTACATTATGAGTGATCATGGCGGTGCAGGATCATGAACAGAAGCCGAAGAACCCACTTTCCTTACGAAGCACACGACGACCCTTGCAAGTGGATCTTTCAAAACTGGAGGTAAGTTTCTCAGTCTTCTACACATCCAAGAGATGAATGCACCGGGTTATTGAATCTTCACCATCAAGTAAAAAGTGAAATTTAGCCCTTCTTGTTTCCATTGTGATGTTTTACCTTGGAATGTGGTCCCGGCTTGATTGATGTCTACTTTTTCCTTACAGACATCATCATTGAAGCGGTATCGACGCGTCTACAACTTGAGAGAAGTAGCCAGCAGCTGCAAGGTAATACACTACCTTCTTCCTACTCGTTTTTGTTAAACAAAAACTCACTCTCATGCTTCTTATAACAATTTCAATTCTTCGTTTTCGCAGGAGGAGCTCGTTCCAGCTGTTGCACAACATTTCGCTGCTCAGGTATGGCCATTGAAACCAGTAACAAAACACCTCCCTACGAGACCAGTCAAAACTGATTGTCTCTCAACAAGGATGGAAACTCCAACCGTACATTTTCTGTAGACTAAACATACTACTAAAAAAATTCTCCACAATGAGCATCGCGTCCAGACTGATATTTTTTGGTTGACATTCTTGATCGAGTTGCTACTTCTACTGTTTTGTTACTTATTTATTGAGGTTTTTGTGCTGTGGGTGCAGGTGGTGGAGGAGAATGAGACGCTACTCTCGTTTGCGTTTTTTCTGAGGAAGCAGCAGTCATTTGCAACATCATCGTTAAGCCAGCACCAGGTTGCGCACCCGGTGGCGAAATGAGAGTGACGAGACTTTTCCATCAATGCTAGCTAGCCTAGTACCATTCTTGTACACTGAAATGACTCTGCTCCGCTATCTATAACCAACATACAGCCACTCGCCACTCGACTTGTAGGTAGTTTTTGTAACATATGGCGAGATGAACATACACTCTTTTTTTACGTTACGCAGCAGAGATTGAAGTGTGAAAACAGTTGCTTGAAATATCCACTCCTCTGGCGGCCGGAGGACCTGCTTCCTTGCTAGCTAGCTAGCAGCTACTTACTAACCTTCTTCCTTTAGATTGGAGAAGACGAAGAACTCTTTACTTTGACTTTCTTTCTACAGGCTTTACTTAGTCTTCCGAGATTTTGCGCTTTCCTCCAGCAGGCTGAGGAGAACATTAGGCATCTCATCATCAATGGTCGTTTTCATCTTTTGAATTTCAAAAACTGACATGATTTCTGACCAATATGACTGTTCGTGTAGCTTTGGGTTTGCGTTATATATCAAATCGACTGAAGCTGTTGTTGTGCTTGGAGTACTCTGTCAGAAGTTAAGGCTAACAAGGGAGATCGTGATTCTTTGCTAAATAGAAATAAGAGAGGTTCTGTCAATGTCGAAACATTGCAGTTGTGGAAGTGACCAGTTTTTCTCAAGGAAAGTAGTATAATGAATATTTTCAACTGTCGGTGCTTTATATGTAAGATTCGATCTATTTTAGGTTCCAAGTATCAAAAGAGACTTGGCTTCAACTTGAATGAGTCTTTTGGGGAAGAATCCATGCAAACGAGGGAAAGTCCAATTGCATGGCCCAAGAAGGAAAGGAATTTGATTCTCTAATTTTTTTGAAGTGTGAATAGAGGGTTGTATAGGAGCAGCGTAAGAGGTTGGTAGTCACACAGATGGTGATATGACATGTGCGCATATAATAAGGAGAAGCCAAACAAATACTCTATTTACACTATCTTTGTGTTAGTAGTACTTGTTTTCTGTGGGGACTCTTCTTCCTTTTAATTTCCATAAACGGAAAGAAATCCTCGGTGAACTAGAGGTTCTATGGGAAGTTTGTCACTTCTTACACTGAACACTTAGGGGTCAGGTCACCGCCATTGTCACCCAATGCAATAATCATTTCTGACAAGCTCTGAAGTTTGGGTTGCTACTATTTACCCCTCTCCCCCATCTGTATTTCCACCCACACTTGCTCAATGTACGTTTTTGCATGCCATCTAGTTGTGCTTGTATTTACACCATTAACTGCATAATTATGTAAGAGTTTAGTTTTGTTGAATAACTGTTCATACATTAACTTCTTGTTTGTGATTGATTGAAATTTTGGTTCAACCGGCTGTAGATATGGGTTTCACTTAATTGTGTTTAAGGAATACATCTCCTTAACCCTTAAGCGTCAAATTGGGTTTTTTTTGAGAGAATCTTGCTCATAACTTACACTCCATTATACCAAATGGAATTTTTAGAATTCCAAACTAAGCACCTTAAAGAGATCTATACTTTCTTAGAATAGAGCTCAAGCAAATTAAAAATAGAATAATGCTAAAAATGGAGTTCAAAAGAGATTTTGGGTGGTATCAGGAAAGCATATGACGTTTAAGGGTTAACCTTGTAAATAACAAAAACTCACATAGAGCCTCCTTGAGCAGATTGAGTGTAGAAGAAATACACACGGTGCTATTTCCACCCACGTGTTTGGACGCTTCTCGTTAGGAAAGAAACTCTTTCCGACAAAGAGATTTCACTACAGATATCAAAATCTCTTTAAAAAACCACCTATCATTGAATGATATAAGGAATCTATTTGTCAGGAACAAGAAAAAAAGAAGAAGAACGAGACCAACTTTCCCTAAATTTGTGTTATTTTTTTAAACACACACATGATTAATTCAATAGTAATAATCATACTAAAATAATAATAATACAAATCTTAGAAGTGGAAGACAAAAAAAACGCGCACTCTAATTATGTACGCACGAAGTACATGCAAAAGATTGTTAGATCTTTACAAACGCAAGAATCATAGGAAGCGGTTTCCCCCACAAGAGTGTGGCAACAGAAACCAAGATAGATGAATGACAACAACAAGAAGCAGATATCCGAGATCACTACCCATAATGGCAAGGGAGACATTTGTGAGTTTCGAGGACATTCACCACTCACCTCCATATCTGAATGATTCACTCGCATTAATGGCGCCATTCATTGCCAAAAGCTGCAACATGCTGCTGCATCACCTGCTGTCCTCCTTTCTACAGTTGCCGTGTTTCATGTTCTGGACCCATGGCATGGACATTCAGGCATAGCCCTCTGCTCATGCACTGCACCTGTTCCTGTTCAGTCGTGCCGTCCATATGATAGTGAGTTTACCGGAGTTCTCAATTGTCACCACCTATTCATCAAATACATTATTGGGTGTGTTTCGTCCGGAGTCACTCTTGTTGATGGTATGATGGTGATCCTGACGTTGGTTTCCTTGATGTTAGCCGGTCGTGTGGAGACGATGGTAGGGAGTGAGTTACCCTTTTGTTTGTGATGGTTGGAAATCTTTGAGGAGAAGTAGGAGATTTGACCTTTAAGGTTTTTCCTCATAACCCATAATGGGTTTTCAGGGTTTGAGGAGGGACAAGATTTAGGAAAGTTTGATTGTTGTGATTTGAGAATCGGAGAAGAATCGATGGTTTTAGATGTGGTATGGGAGTAGTATGTTGAGAGTTATTTTTTAACCCCTAAATCTTCATGGTGTTTTTTGGGAGTTTTTTGTTGCGATTTTATACCTCTAAGCACTCGTGGGGGTGTGAATCAATTTCTTTTCCTTTTTTAAAACTTCCAACCGTTAGATCTTGTACCTAAGAATATGCTTGATTACGTTAAAAAAATTGACCTTTGGATGTTTACCATTTGATAAATCATAACATCCAAAGTTTGTCTCCCAAGTTTTTTTTGGGAATTGCAAAGATTGTTTTTGAAAATTTTGGAGGCTGCCCTTGTAAAACTGGTGAACTTTTTGATTTGAGTCACTTTGAAATTTGAGTAGTGATTTAGTAATGAACATGTTTTAAAAAAAAAAGATATCAAAAAAGTTACTTTTTTAAGCTACCTTATCTCGGCTTGCAACCCAAGGATCGTCCTAGAAGACTCAAAAATTGGAGTTTGGCTTTGCAGATTTTACCACATACACTTTGCAGTGTAAGGAGGACCCAATAAAAATCTTAGGCAAAAATATTACTTCTAACCCCTTCATCTAGGTTGCCCCGAATTGCAAAAACCCATTTCAAGCTTCAAGATGAGTTAGGGGTTAACTCGTGAAGTTGAAATCAAGGAGATTGGGGTTGATTTGATTTCGGTGAGGCTCTTGGTTACTAAATTTAGATTGTATGAAGTTGCTACTTTGGCATGTTGTAGAGTTTTTTGAGACCTTTTGGATGAGTCATTTTATGCTTCGGAAGTCCTTATGGTTTAGGAGATATTTGCACTCAATGTTTAAGAACATTATTGAAATCTGCCTGAAGTGCGGTATATGTTCATTTATTCTTAAAAATCTCCCTAAAGTCAATTAAATCCCAAAAAATTCAAAAATTCAAGCAAAATTGAGGTTTTAAGACTAAGATCTTCAATCCAATTATTCTTCACATGCCATATTTATTGTTGAAGACTTGCCTTTGTAGTTGAATTTTAATCAACCTCCATGTGAGAAATCAAGCATTTCCTTGGGTTTTATAGAACATATGAGGGTAAAAATTGCATGGATATATTCCCAACTCATCTAGGAACAAGAATTTGAAGAGCCTCATATCAAATTTGCTACCAAAATGTTTTTTGGGTCCTCAAAGTACCACTTACCCTTTTTCCGACAAGTGAAAAAAAACTTTTTTCCTACTTTGAGCATTATGATCTCACAAAGGGTAAGGAATTTGAATTCAAGATTTGACGTACATGTAAATATACAAGTGAAGTACAAGATCTTATAGTTACATACTTTAAAATACATCAAAAGTAAATATTTGCACTTTGCATTGAAGAAGGATGTTTTTGAGGGTCTTTTAGAGTTTTGAGGCCTTTCTACTTTAGAAATTAAAAATTCTATGGTTGGATTATCTAAATATTGCTTAAATTGAGCTTTTTTGGTTTTGAAGTAGAAGGAGGATGTTTTTTGTGATGAAGGCAATGTTGCACCAAGGATCTATAGGGGTTAACCCATAAAGCGGAGTGGTCCAATACAATCCCGAAATGATCCTGGATAGAATCAATATGAAATTTTAATAAAAGCATTGGATGTTGGAGTTTAAACTATAGGATTGTTTGAATTATCGAATTATCAGCTTGTTATTGAATTTGACTATACTCATTGTGAAATGTATTTGGTCAGATTTTCAATTTTGTAATAATAACCTTGTATTTTGAGTAAAATAACCGATATAGGGATCTTTTTGACTTGGGATATTACAACTGTTTTTCAGAAGGGAGATGTGGGATGAGGACTGTTAAATGTTTCAGAGTCCCTTCCTGCAAATTTGTGGCGTATAGGTATTATAAAGGACTTTGTTGTGGGTAGCAAACACTAAGTTGTCATATATGCAATATTATATGTATTACTCTAAGATATAATGATGCACAACTGAGGATTTCATTTCACTACAATAATGATAATAAGTCAAATTGGTGGTATTTCAATGTGCAATTTGATATAATGTGCACATTAATGAGTTGTGGAGCCAATGAGACAAAGAACTTAAGGCGAACGTATCAAAATTGTTAAGGAACCAACTTACAAATAACTTGAAATGTATCACAGAGCAACTTATGTGGCTTTTCAAATCACCATGTTGCTCAAATAAATATTTACAACACAAGATTGAGGTTGATGCTATTTCTTTGTGATGAGAGTATGAGGATAATTGGTTTTCCTCCCCATAATTGTTCAAAAATATAAACATAGTTTGCTCTACTTAAATACAATTTATATTTTTTTAGATCGTCACAATATAGGTTTTCTAAAATTTATACTAGTAAGTTTAAATTAGTGATTGTGATAATGATCAAAATTGGATTGTCAAATTTGTTCCAAATTCATGGATATACCATGATAGGTAGGTTAACAAAACAATTTAATCATGTCAACTTTATCAAATGTATCATTGTTTGTTGTTTTTGTTTGGAGGTCACTCTTGGTACCAAGGTACATGTGATGCTTCACACTCCCTATGCATACAATCAAAATAGATAAAATAACAAGGACAAAAGATTTTACAAGGTTTAATATGACCTACAGAGGCAAAATTGAGGAAAACAATACCTAATCCACGTCAAGAACAAAAATTATTAAAGACTCATTTCCCTGTTTTTTATACATAATTTTTATAGGCGTGAAAAATACAACACTTTAAAAATATCTTCTATATATTTTATTCCCAAATTTAACGATTACGATCTTACAAGTAGTAAGAAATAAGAATATAGGATTTTGTTCACATATACATATAGAACTTAGGTGAAGGATCTCATGATTATTTACCTCAAATATATTGTAGATTGAAACTTTTACCTTGTAGTGAAAGTAGGCCATTTTGAGGAAAAATTAGATGATAGAGGCAAATTCATTGTAGGGGTTATGAAGTTTTCTTATGAGATATAATGCATATTTACTTAAAATAATAATTGAGAATCAATTCTAATTACGTAGATATTTGATTGAATGACTATGTGCTTAGCAATTTTGTCCTGTGCACATTTTTGATAATTTCTACTTGTAATGTTAAGGTAGTAAGTCTTTAAATTTATGTTTACAGAATAAGAGTGTAAAATATTAAATATAATTAATTTGATATATTTGGTTCCCTCAAAAACATTACATAACATTTTGGTTTTTCTATACTAAGGTCTTGAAGCTTACTACTTAGCAATATGGTGATGATGGTTTAAAACATGAATTTGATTCAAATTTCAAATAGACAATAGAGAGAAAAAGAAATTTGACTTTGAGGTACAAAATGAGTGCCTCTTTGGTGCTAAAGATAATGATGAAGATTAATATGTAAAAAACAATGATTACATCCTTTAAAAATTAGATGTATAGTATTTTGAGATAATTTAAAATAAAAAAGTAACCATTTATAATTCAAATAAACCCTTTGTGAAGCCCAAAAATAGTTTTAATTCTCTTCTTTATTTGGCCTTTATATTTTTTCTAATTGGTTTCTCTTTAGATTAGATATGAAGCGCTACTAATAATATTTTGTTGGTGGATGAGAAATGTTAGGTTTGGTGCAAAAAATAGGCCAAATCCATCTTGGAAATGGGTTTTATGCTATAAGGAGGTAAATTAGGTATTGGGAGGTTGTTCCATGCTATAAGGAGGTAAATTAGGTATTGGAAGGTTGTTCCATGCTATAAGGAGGTAAATTAGGTATTGGAAGGTTGAGAGTCATAAAGACTTGATTGTGTGGATCAGTCTACAACCACAAAATTAGGGTTGTAGATTTAATGTGGTTGCCTTTGCATTCTTTTTATCAAGTGTCATTGTATAAATTTGGAGTAGGTTGTAAATTTACAAAAACATTGAATTTAGTCTTATAGTTAAACTTCAAAAGTCTAGATTTAGGATTGTAATAACTCACAAAACATATTCTTTGAAGTTCTTGTTCCAAAGTTGGACTACACAAGGGATTTGAGGATTTGCCAATGGATCATGTAAGTCTACTCAAGCTTATTGAAGAATTTGATACAACGATGATATCAAAGATTGATCATAAAATTCAACCATTGATCAACCATTGATCATAAAATTCATCATTCTTTAAGCTATTTCTATTTGAGTCCTCGGAGTGCTTTGCATCTATGTTGTACAATGTTTAAGTTTCATGTCATCAATTTGTATTATATACTATCAAACACAAAATATTGTGATTGTAGTGAACTAGTGATAGATTCTATCTAAACAAGTTTAAGCATGACAATCAATTATCATAATTGACCTAAATTTTATATAACTATTAGTGTTTGTATTGTAGCTCAATTGGGTCCAATTCAATAAGATACAACATTATAGACTTCCTAACTTAACATTATCGTAGACTTTGAATCATTCACTATATAAAATTGTACAAAAACTTCTCTTTCTTTGATGTAGGAATAGTGACAAAAGATTGAAATGAGTATCAAGGATCATAATGAAAGTCTAAATGAAATATATTGTGAAAATTGTACGTGTGTTGTATTGTAGGCACTTAGTAGTTTGTCAAAGAACCCTTCTCCTGAGGAAGTGACAAGAAGATGGATGAAATAATGAAGGCAATATGTCAAGCTTTCTTGCAATATGTAAAGTTTGGATTTATTAGGTTAACAAATTATATGTCAATTTTTTTTTTGAGGCATGCTTTAAAGAAGTAAGGATTGCTTTGAAATCTTTGACAATGCTAATAATCCTTGAGATAATGTTGTGTCATAACAATGAAAGAATCCTCTAAAAGCATACAATTCTAAGAAGTTCAACTCTAATTATTCCAATATCCAACATGAGGAAATTTGAAGTAGGAAATTGTATAATATAGAAGAAATCTAGTTTGGAAAATAGTTATAATTGAGATTGATCTAATTTCTACTTTGTATCTCTTAGGTAACATACAAAATAATGATGATGAGGCAAATTTGGAGACTGAAGTAGCCTAGAGGACTTTGATGACTCTAGGTATTATAACCTGATTGATATACATATATCTTAATGTTGAAAACTTCACTATACATCTATACATCTATATATCTTAAAAGGTATAAATTGGTATTGAAAAGGTTGACAACGTAACATTCAAAAAGCCTATATATATATATATATATATATATATATATATATATATATATATATATATATATATATATATATATATCCCAAAATGATTTTTTTGCATTAATCTCAATGTTTTTTCTAGAATTGATATCCAACATTATTGTAGGTATAAAGAATTGTTGCATTGTAATCTACGAATTTCCTCTAAACATTGTTTTTGATGTTTTTGGAAGTTAGTTTTAAAGCATTAAGTCATGAACCACAAAATATGATGTAGACACTATATATCTATACTTCGGGAATCAGATAGATATTCTTAGAATCTTCGGGAATCTTTGAAAACAACTAAATCAAGGCTTATTAAAGTTCTGGTTTATCGAGATAATAATAATAATTAGAAAAAGAAAAAGGTAACAATAAGGAGTACTCAAATTAAAGAGTAATAATTTTTGAACTCATTAGTATAGTACATAAACTAGCTTGAAGAAAACTGATAAAGATTATAAATTCAAATAAATTCATATGGAGAAATAATAATGTGAGTACTTGGCGTATGATACTCCTTACCAGAAATTGATGTTGCTTAAGAACTGGTACTATATTTCAATACACCAGAAAGAGCATAGTTATAAGACAGTGTTAAAATATTAAAGGCTCTTGAACGAGCTGAAAGACATACTAGGCTTTAGAGGCTCCTCCAATAAAAATTCCATTTATGACTCTTTGATGGCTTAGCACTTTAGATAATAACACCACTTGAATTACATAATTGCACCAACTATTCACTACTTCAATTTTAGTGGCTATTGTTCAAACAATCTTTTAGTGGAGGTTGAATAAAAAAAAAACTCTAATGTGGATAATTTACAAATTCTATAAGTCATTGAACATCTAATCGGCCAATAGCCTATGTAAATCCAATAGCAATATGTATATTGACTAAAATTTTTGAATCCCATTGCTTATTTCCATTATTATATTTTATTTATTGGCCCTTTAGAATTTGGTCTCAAAAAAAGTGGGAATTACAAAAATGTCTTGATTTAAAAAATGGGAAAATCACATAAAGATCTCAAGGAACTCTACATTGCACATAAAGAAGTTAGACAACAGTTGATGAAAAGGTAGAGAAAATAGATAACTCTAAAAGTAAATGTAAAAGAAGCTATACAATATCCACTTCTTTGATAAAGAGTAAAAAGAGGAGAGTGCCCTAAAGTAGGAAAGGGTTGAGGATGGAAATAGGGTCGAAGACAAAGACAATCTTGAGCAAGTACGGAGACATGATTGAGAGTAGGAACGGAGACATGAATGAGAGTAGGAACGGAGACATGAATGAGAGTAGGAACGGAGACATGAATGAGAGTAGGAACGGAGACATGAATGAGAGTAGGAACGGAGACATGAATGAGAGTAGGAACGGAGACATGAATGAGAGTAGGAACGGAGACATGAACTAGAGTAGAAACGGAGATAAAAATGGGGAAACGGGGACGTGAACGAGGACACGGAATGACATGGAGATAGAGGTGAGGAGGAGGACAAGAACAAGTATGGGGATAGAATGAGCATGGGAATTATACGAGCATGCAAATAAGACACAACACAAAGACGACGGCAAGCATGGGTTGTTTTTTTTTTTTTTTTTTTTTTTTTTTTTTTTTTTTTTTTTTTTTTTTTTTTTTTTTTTTTTTGATGACAAAAGATCATCTTTTATCGAAATATAATATGGGTCACCCTATACTATAATGGCCGGAAGTGAGGAGCTTAACCCCTAAACGCCCAAGGGGGTAAAGCTCCAAAGAGTTTATAAAAACGCTGATTTTTTCAAAACTGCGTAAAAAAAAATAAAAGATGAAAATGGATAATCCAATCGTAGGATCTTCTTTGGAGCATGAAAATTAGTATGCCTACCAATTTACATGCCATTTGGAGCTATGGATTCCAAGATCCATGCAAAAAAGGGGTGAAAAACGCCCCCAAAAAAGGAGGGGCAGCAAGCATCACCCCACTTTAGGGGTGTAATACTTTTTTTGAGAGTCTCGGATAGAAATTATTCCTTCTAAAGGAAGGAAGATAAGAGAGCATAGAAGAAGAATCCCAAAACGGAATGTGAAAAAAAATAATTAAATAGCGGCAATCCACCTTGCAAGGCAAGGTGGTGAAATTGTGGCCCACAATTCTCTTCCCGTTTCTCTTCCCTGCCTACCCAATTTCCAAGCAAAATTTTACATCCCAATGCAAAAACTTTCATGCAAAAAGTCTATTGCTCCCTCTCACAACTTGAAAAATGAAATTTTTACTATTTACCCAACTGCCCAGCAGAGTAAACCCGACGAGGAGGCGGGTAAAAAAAACCCCGGATGAAAAAATGATCGGATGAAAGCACGGCATCATTGCAAAGATGACGGTGTACATCCAGAATGTCGAAAAACGACACTCTGGGCGCTTAAGGGTTAAATCCCTAAAAATCTATGTGTTTTTGGAAGCTCACAATACTAAAGTGTGATTACTTATTGTTTTGCACAGTTGAGGGTGTAGATCATATTTTATAGTCTCGTTAAAACTTTCAACAATAAGATTTTGAATTTCATACATACTTAAAAAGAATAAATTAGCACAATCACTTAAAGCTTCTAGGCTTGATGGTGTCAATTACAAAGGCCGCCCTCTACTTAATGCCTTTCTCGGGATAATTAAGAAGTAGTTGGGTGCCATTGATAGAGCAAGATCGAGGGGGAGAATTGGAATGTAAGCTCTGTAAGAGTTGCAAAAAATATATCAAAAGTACATTATACTTCTTCATAGTTCGGATCGTAGCTCCGCAAGAGCCTAATTGAGAGGGTGGCCTCCGTGAGAGATGTTTACGGTATTTGATGAAGAGAATGCGGCTTGATCAAGGGGTGAAACTCCATGAGAAGAGTGTTGCCTAGCCTTGGTCTGGAGATGAAACTCCATGAAAAGAATCCCGATCAACCTCGAATGCAGGGTGAACACCTTCAAAACGCCTCGAAGCGGCAACTACTTGACTACAAAAATCAAGGGCATCGGGTGTTTTTTTCGTGGGTTGACTTCTTGCTTCCTAGTCCAAATGTCGAGACTTGGTATCGTGTCCATAGTAAGTTTATTTACAAGTTGTTTGTATGATACTTTACAGTCCCGTTCAGTTTGTCTTGTTCCAGATGTCCACCGCACCATGTCTTGGCGGTTCTATTGATGCTTGGTTCAATGCACACTACCTATCAAGCAAGGAACCCAAATAAAGACATACTTACATAGAAAAAAGCCTAAAAGAGGATGTTGAGCATCACTTTTTTTTCTTCTGGAAGACTAGTAAAGAAATTGAGGGACATGGACTTAGTCAAATGCAGTGCAATCAATTGGTACTTCCAAGGTCGCTTGCAAGACTTCCACTTACTCGCCTCTCCTGTTCCTTTCCAAGTTTCTCAATCTTTGAATGACACTTTTGAATAAAAGCCCTAAAGTAGAGAACTCAACAGGTGTACTTCTTTGGGTTTGCGCGACGATGCGAGGGTAAAGGAGTTGGTGTTGGTGATCTACGACAAGGCTACTTTAATCCAAATGACACCATATCTAAAGTGAAGTCCAGCTGCCGCGCCTCTACTCTCTACAGGGGCCATTTCTAAGAGACCATGCCGTTGTTCTGGAATATGTTGAACATATAACTTGAGTGACTTAAAAAGCTGAGTAGCATATGGTAATAAACATAAAACCGTTTTTTATAATTGCTCCATTCCACCTTGAAAAGAAAAAACTCGCTGAAAGATTTAAATTTCCAAATTTGACTATCTCGTGATTGTAACATCCACCTTCTATGTATAACCACACCCACACCAAATTACAATCCAAACCAATAGGATTTGACCCTTCAACTAAGTTGTTCAAAACAACAGAATCCTTTTGGTTTTTTAGGATCTTCAAGGGTCAAACATGTGATAATAATTGGAGAATTGATCCTTTATTTCTTTTTAAAACTCAATTCTAATATTTATTTTATTTGAGGTAACCTTAATGTCGCGTTTAGCAAAACAAAAAATATTCATGTAATTGGAACATGTGAGTTACTTTGTTTTACATACATATGCCATATATATAGCTTTGGCTTCTCAATAAATGCAATTCTCTTATTACATACAACAAATTCTGATTATATCAATTCTTGAAAATCTAAAAGTTCTATAACAACGTTGTATTATTTTCTGAAAAAAAAAGGTTCGATGCAAAAGACTTGTAGAACTCATTGTGACAAGATATAGTGAGAAACCAGAAATTAATCTCTAAAGTACTAAGCATGTTTTTGAACCTTCAAAACCAAAACGTGCAATTTTTGATCACTATCTATAATTGAGGTATAATTTAGTATTTTTTACTTTTTTGGTGTTTCCAACTGTAAGATCTTCAACAAACTACTAGTACCAACACCATGTTAAATCTTAATCGTTGAATATTTACCATTTGTGAAATTATAATGTTCAAAGTTGATGCAAAAGGTTTTTAGCCACACTTAGAAGCTTGCTCTTGTAAATTTTGGAGGTTGCCCTTGTAAAATTTGGCAAACTTTTTGACTAGGGGAACTTTGTAACCCAAGTAGTGATCCGATTATAAACTTATTTCCAAAAAGATAAATAAAAAAGAATCAAATTCAAACTTGCCCCAACTGCCTATTTTGGGGTTGAAAATTAGCGTTAAAAAATTCCTAATTTAAAACTTGACTTTGAAAGTTTGCACACACACCTAGAAGTGTAGGGAGCACTCTGTAAAAATCTTAGGCAAAAACAGGTTGCCCGAAAAAAAAAAAAAAACTACTTTTGACATCCTTGGTCCTTTAGGGGTTAAACATATCTCAACTTGACTACAACTTTGTTTTGAAACCCATAATTTTCTTAAATTTATACTATAGAGCAAAGTCGATTTTATCACACAAGAGTTGTTAATTAGTGTTAGAAACGTTAAATACAAACAAAAACTAAATGTCACTGGTCACCACGGTGTCACCATTAGAACACTAATTTATAAAACAAGACACTAAATGTGAGAGTATGGGAACTTCCTCAAAAGAAGAGATACTTATTGGAAGTGGTGCAATTGGTGGCTTGAAGAAAATATAAGAAGCATTGATTGCAATTTTGGCCCAAATTAACCTCTAATTTTAAAAGAATTGAGAATTATGGGTAACTTTTGGTAAATAAATACTAATCAACAACTCTTGTGTAGTTTTTGGATGTGCTAATATATCTATGACAGAAAACAAAATATAAGTTATTTGATAAGATATTTTTTCTCTGCATTAATTGAAGATGTAATGTGCAATTCATAGATGTACAAATTTATGTTTTATGATACCTTCACCTTTAAATGTGTATCAATCCCAAACACGTTGTTTTTGACATTGATTAGGATCTAACTTACTCAATTTTTACCTTGTGGAGTTGAAAGTTGAAACCTTTTGCAAATCGGAGAGTTTTTTAAGATCTCGTTCATGCAGAATCTAACATTATAAAATTTCTCATACAATAGGAGGTATTCAAATTTGATTTCTTGACATTCACCTCAAACTTAGGTATATACTCATGGATTATGAATATGGACAAAAACACTAAAATCAATAAAATATCAAAACTCACTAACTATTAACGATATATTGTTTTCATTTTTTAATTTTGTTACTTTATAAAAGAGGTACAAAGGCTTGATCCCAAACTTGTAACTACTTCATCCATTAAGAAGAATTTGAAAAACCAGAAGTCATGATTACTTATAAAAATGATTTATTTGGCCAACACCACTTTATCTTTCAAGAATACATAAGAATATATCTTAGCATTTGATACCAACATGTCGATAAAATACAACATAGTTGAACAATATATGAAAGTTTCAAAACATAACACAACCTTAAAGTGATGTATTTTGAAAAAGGGTATCAGAATATCAATTAAAATGAAGTCACTGTGGCTAAAGAATCTCTTTACTTTGCATACAGGAACCCAAAATTCAAAGTAAAGACTTATTTCTTGTAGCATTTTGAAGCCGCTCAAAATGGACCTTGATTTCTTTGAAGCTTTTGAAACTACACTTTTGAAAAGAAAAGATGTAAGTATATATTATAAAAGTTGTTGTATGTTATTTATTGTTATTTATTGATATATATATATATATATAAATTAATAAATAACCATATATAGATTTGTAATTATGAATAATTTTCTACTTCTTCAAACAAAAAAATTAAATTTTGCATTTAATTGTAGGAACTTGAGAATTTTACTCCAACCTCAGTGATGAGCGATGAGATGATATTTACAAGATCAATTATTGCAAAAGCGGATCGAACTAGATATAAATTTTTGCCAACAAGGAGAATAGCTTCATTATATTCGTAAGGAGGCACTAAAAGATTATGAGTATCACTTTTATTTGAATTGTTTTAAAAATAGTTGTCTTTATTTACTTATCATATCACGTTGATATACTTACTTTTGAATAGACATATTCCGATATTATTTTACTTCGAAGATTAATGTTTTGTATTCAATTTTTTTGTTGTTAATGTTGTAGGCCTAACATTGAAAATCAAGAGATGAGAATTAAGAGATACAAGCATCACATTCCTCCAAATGATCCCAAACTTGATCATTTTAGAACACCAGTGGATACAAAGATTGAATGGAAATCGCAAGATTTTCATGATGCAATTGACAAAATTATACCATATAAATATGCAAGGCGTATACCAAAGATTAAAATAAAAGAAAAAACACATGTAGAAGATACAAGTCTAAGGAGTTCACCAATTTTATTACAACGAGAAAGAGACGAGGAACTTGATATATCTAATGCACGTAAAAAGCCAAAGACAAGTAATGTTGTAGAAGAGCCTCCTGGCGACATGGATGTTGATGATGATGATGATTGGGTATGTTATCTTATTATAGCTTATAATTTAGTGTATTGTACAACATGTAGAGTTCATTAAGAGTAATTATCGAATCATAAAGGGGTAGTTATTATCCTCTTGCTAAGAAATATTGATTGTGCAAGAACAAGAAGTCTTGTTAGTCTTGAATATTTTTCCGCGCATTAATATATTCTAGAGGAAAAAAATCTAACAAAAGGTAGAGTATGTGGGAGACATCCAATACTTCACACTAATCATTATTTTATATTATCTAGCTTTATATTTCATAACTTTTTAACAAAATGGAATTGATTATTTGACGATGAATTTATGAGGCTCTAATGTATATTATTGTTGTAAATTGCAAATGACTCACTTTGTACAGCTATGTTGGATGAAAAGATATGATGCATTCACTTTATAATAGTTCTGCAAATGATATGTGTAGGAAAATGAGGACGAATATCCCCCGCATGGTTTATGGGTCTTACCAACATATTCTTCTTCTCAAAAGCAATCAAATGTCAAAGAAGTTATTTCTTATCCTCAACCAAATATTGTTCATAGTCCCCGGAGCAAAAGATTAGCTAGAAAGAGGCCAACACCAATGTCTCCAGAAAAGCTTGAACAAGTTGTGGATAGTTTTTTAAGATGTCAATTTCATGTAAAGACTTGTGTCCATGATCAATTTATAACCCCTTTACGCGAAGAGTGGTTAACAAAAGCAACAAGATATATAGGTGCTTTTTCAAGGCGCATGGTAACTGCTGAAGCTTATCATAACACCATGATTACAGTTGCTGGTGAGGTGAACAAAGTTTATAAAGAGAGCATGCGCCAAGCTATTCTTGAATATGTCATAGAGGTAAGCACATCATATATATTTTTAATTCCATTGATTAAATTTCTTTGTACATTTGTCTCGTATTGCAATTATTTTGTATCATTACTTTTTAAATAATTTTCTTGTCATTTCATTTGACTTAATACTCTACTATAATTTTTACAATTGAGATTCAAAAAGCTTACATGCATTTTCATCTATGACACCTTTTTTTCAAAATTTGTTTTTTGACTACAAATAGCTTAGGACGTTGAGGGGTTAATATCAAAGCCTAATAAAAATAATGAATATTTGAACAAACCCATTAGAACATATGTGAACATACTAATTATCAATATTATTATCATTATTATTATTTATACATGAGAGTGTGTTTGTGTGTGTATTCTACTAAGTGAGGAGTTCAACGTCCATGTTTTATTATCATTTATTTATTTTATCTTTCTAATCTTAAAGAAAAATAATAAAATAATAAAATTAAAAAATGAAATAAAATAAATATATCTAAAGTTTATACTTCAAGTGGTTTTTTTAAACTAAATAACCTAGTAGACTAAACCTATCAGTTGAAGTAAAAATGATACTATTAATTGATATACTATTTATTGATTTTAGTAATATGTACATAGGACTATAGGATGAAGAACAAAGAAGAATTTTGAAAATGGAAGGCATTGAAGAAATATTAAGACCAATATGTACAGGATTTGTTGGAGGAGACAACACCGTTCAAATTTTACAAAAACCATGGCGTGATGCTGTAGCAAAAGCTTTAGACGCAACGTCTAGAATCATGTATAGATTGGTTCCTATTTCCGTGGAAATGGGAGTCGTTTGGGGAATGGAATATGCAAACAAACTTGTTATTGACATTGAAGCCCCAGAAATATATGACCAATTGCCACTTGATTTGAAGTGGTTCATTGGTAGACAAAGAAAGCTTGTGGATGACAAAAGGTTTTTGATCTAGGCCTTCCTCTAAGAATGATTTAAAAATATTATTTCTAGTATTTGGAATCACACTTTTAAAATAAATGCACATGGATTGAAATTTGTGAATTGGAAATACTAAACCATACTTCAAAAATTTTTTTTTTTAATATATATTTTCAAATTTACACTATGAGCATTGTTGAGAACTTTATTTGTGAGGGTTGCTTAAACAAGTGCCTCATCGCATAATTTTGTCCAAAGAACTATAATTTATGCCTTCTCTTTGTGTGATACATATGATTGCAAAAATAATAAAAAAATAAAAGAAATTGCATTACTTCATACTATACACGTCCTATAATTGTATACCTCACTTGCAAACAACATCACAATGATATGTACAAATCTGAATAACTCTTGAAGGTTTAAAAATCCATAAATTTCAACTTCAAGTTACACACGTATAAAATATTATGAAATATCTCAAATTGAGTTGATTTATTCTAATTCAAAACCTTAAAATTTGGTTGTAAATGTAACAAGTATTCATCATTGAAATGTAGAGAAGCCATTTTAAAGCGATGGGTACCTTGGCTTACGGATAAATTTGTATATGCTATACCTTTGAATATTGATGAAAGGGGTTTCCATGAAGCTATGGCTACACAAATTGCAAACCAAATCCGGCGATTGATGGAAGATTCAATCATTTCTCTGGTTAGGTAAAAACATTGTGACTTTTCTTGAAGATTATGAACCTTAAATAGAGTTTAGTTTTGAATTATGTAAATATTTGGATCTACAAAATATAAGAAGAAACATATACTACTTTAAAAAAAAATCTATACTTTCAATAACTAAAGATTTTTTTTAGGTTTTTGACAAAATACAAACATGAATCACCATCCGCTTATGCCAAAGAATGTTTATATGGATACAAACGAGAAACCTTAAAGCGAGTACTTGGATTCATACCAACTACAAAAGATGAACCAACTTCCAAAGATCATAATTCTCCCCCTTTCTTACTTCATTTGAAAAATGATATGGGTGCATTCAGGTAGTGAAACACACATTTTTTATATCCATCATAATGGGTTTCTAATAATTATATACAAGAAACATTCATTTCCTTTTCAATTGTTTTTTTGAGGATTTATTGTATATTCTTCTTACTATCACATTTGTTTTCAAAATAAGATAAAATAGTAATGAACATTACTACTTGTTGAATAATATCATAAAAAGGTGCCATCTATTGAAAACATACACATAAATACATACGCATTTACAAAGATACACAAGCATCAATCTTCTATACAAAAAAAACATTTATTGTGTATAGCACCGATCCAACATTTCAAGAGTTGGAGAATCAGTTTCTTGGAATCATCGATCATATTGTGGTACAATCGCAAGGTATTGTTCGCGTTGATAGTATGAAAGTTGATCCAAGTAGAGCAATACTTCCACATATCAAACTTGATGATGAACTTGTAATTGTTGCAAAGGATATAGTTGCTCAGGTTTTTATTTAATTCATTATAAGTTTTGAGCCTAATAATTATTATCCACATGAAAATACATGTAATTTTCATATTTCACTCTTGATTTAAATATACTTAAATTTACTTGATTCGAATAAGATCATTATTTAGGTCATTACAGATGTACAATATTTCCTAACAATGTTCTAGGTAATTAAGATGTTCATTACTCAAACTTCAAACCGGGAGAAAATCAAATCAAATAAATGAATGATATAGGTTTTAAATATACGTTGATCACATCTTACAATTGTTTACCTCCTATGAATAGTTTGATTGTTGTTCCATCCAACTTCTAAGAAGCTTGATTAAAAAAAATAAAAAAATGCCAACATATAAAAAAAATTCTTGTGTTTTTTTTGTGTGTAAGTGTAGAGTTGATTGAAAGCTCCAACATGTTTGTCATTTCACATTTTGCATCACATTGCAATAATAGAGATACTTTAAATTTATGGCTTCCGTAATACTTAATTAGAATGGCTATAAGAAATGGTTAAGTTGTAGTTTTTATTTACATTTATCAAGTTGCAAGATGGTTGATATAGAATCATTTACTAACTAAGTTCAAAAGAGATGTATATAACTTAAGTGTAACCAAGTTATTTGATACAATATACATGTAGGTTGTGCAATCAAACATTCCTGGACCCAAAAAAATCATGGAACATTACAAAGAATTCTTGGACCTCTTTCAATTGGATGTTAATCAATTTATGAAGGAGTTTTCAATGCTAGAGCAACCACTATCGGGATATACTGAACAAGTAGATGAATTTCATGCAAGAGCTTTAGAAGCCGAAGCTCACTCACAAAATGTTATTGATAGTGTCCTTGTAAGGTGTATTGTTGAAGGCTTCAAACAAAGTTTCATTGATCGAGCTGAATTTGTTTGTACAAGACTTAAAGCTCATGTAATGAATGTCAATCATTGAAAACATATATACCTTCTTTAACAACTTTCTTCTAATATATTCTATCATCAATTTATATATTATAAAAATATCAAAATAATGTCTTGCAAATAATCAAAGTCCATTATGAAATGAGTAATTGATATATGCAATATTTAAAGTGAATTAATCTTCAATTAATCATGTTAAGTACATCAATAGAATTTCTTTCTTGATAAAATGGTTGTGTGCACTACGTAGGTTTTACAAGGGATGAGTAAATCTAATAAAGAAATTGTAGATAGATACAATTATATAGCTGAATACATTGCCAAAGAACCCACAAATATTGAAGAAGCAACTTCTCTTAAGAAGTAAGTTCAATATTTTGTTATCAACACTAAATACTATGTTTATTTCATGTAAATAATCATTATGATTTTTTGTTTTATAATCTTTAAATGGTGTTATTATATAAATTCTAAGAACTATCTTGATTTTAATAGATTTTGGTCAGCTGCTGCAAATGAAATGTCTTTATTAGAAAGGATGACCCAAGAGAATAAAATAAAAGAAGCTTGGCTAGAAGGTGTTAGATTTTCTATACCAGATGATGATTTTGCAGTAATGGTTGCTGGTATGGAATGGCCAAAACGTATTAGAACAATAATTAATGTTCATCAAAAGAGAATACAAGATGAATATGATCATTACGAATCGGGTTTCAAAAAGAAGCGGGCGGAGTTTGCCAATCAATTAGATAGGTGAATGACAAAATGATTATGTATAAGGAGTAAATCAATCCAATGTATTCTATCATTTTAAGGAATTCATTTGATTTAAAGATCAAAATATATAGTAGACACAAGTTTAGTAACAACGTAGATAGGGAGAATATTAATTATACTTCATTGATACATATAAAAATAGTTACACATGTTGTATACAAATTGTTATCCAACTAAATTTTACTTCAAAAATCACATAGGTATGAAGATCAAATCAAGAAGTGTGAAACCTATGGAGACATTGAAAAATCCGCAATACTTGGGGAACAAATGCGGGTATTAAAATTACTTATAGTTTAAAAATTCTATCAATTGAGCTATGCATACATCATCAATGAGCCAAGTTAAAGTCATAGTTTGAATAAACAAAAACACAAGTACATACTTGATCATAATTTTTAAAAAATAAAAAAATAAGATTTTATTTGAAAATATACAAATATTTATTTTTAAATGATTTTGGCTTCCAACAAACAACTTTTATGATGGTATCAATCTAGGAAATGCACAAAGGATTAGAAGGTGCAAATGATGTTGCTGATCAAATAAATGCCGAAGAACTAATGTTTGGCATGCCTTTAACAAAATTTCCTCAAATTCAAACCCTCACACAACAAATTGTACCTTATTACCAATTATGGACAATTGCTGATGCCTTTAAAACAAATGAAGAACATTGGATGTCAGCAAAATTGAACACCCTTGACTCAGAGAAAATTGAAAATGAGGTACATAGTAACAGGGTTGTCTTATCAGACAAAATTCCTATTCATTTGTCAGACACAATTTAGATGAGATGTACATCGAAGACGTCTTTATTGTACCAATGCAAATCTCATCTAAATTGTGTCTGACAAATGTATAATCATTTTGTCTGATAAGACGACATTGCATAGTAATTGATATTTTTTTTTATAACACTACATGAACTAATATTGGGTTGTGTCTACACACGAATCTATAGCTATTTACATAAGTCTATGCACCATTTTCAAGTTATTTCTTTTGAAAAGTGTTTTTTGTGATACATTTCTAACTCTAATAAATAGATAATTTAAACTTGGATTGACAATTTGGTAAGAGTTATTCTATACTTAAGTCAAAGAGGGTGTACCATGCCCTATTGTGAAAAGATTTCTTCCAACTATATGAGATTTTGTACTCTTAACAGGTTATGAATTGGTTTCGTGTTGTGTTCAAACTGACCCGATACTTTGAAGACAAAGCACCGGAACCATGTAAAGTTGCAACACAATTGAGAACAAATATTGATAGATTCAAAGAAACCTTACCACTATTCCGATGTTTATGCAATCCTGGTTTATACCTTTAACATTTAGTATGGTTCTATTAGCATACAATTAGCATTTTGGCAATTTTGTATGAATTTGTATAAAAGTTTAAAATATAGTGATACTCTATATATAGTGCTTATTTTGAGTAAGAAAAAAAAAGTCAATGTGTAGGATTGAGACCAAGACATTTTTTGAAAATATCTGAAGTAGTTGGTTTTGAAGTAAGAAATGATGACGCAACACATTTTCGTCAACTTTTGAGACTAAATGTAAATTCTTAACTTTGGTATGAACTTATTCTTTCAAGATAAAAATTAATAAAAATTCTACACTCTCCGTTTCAAACAAGCGTTCAACTTGCTTTCCACACTTTCCTTAGAATAAGTGTCCAAATTCGAGGCTCCACGGTTTCATACGTAAATAGAGGATTTCTCAAACAACGTTATAAGTTGCAATGTATTTTTTATTCAAGAATTTTGATGGATTTAAGTAAAAGACTTGTGACTTTTGTAATAACTTAATTTATTTAGGAATACAATTAATATTTGATATAATCTTATTTGTGAAATTTTTCTCATTATTTGTTGAAGATATCAAATAGGTTCACGAGCACATAATTAAACTAGAAGAAATCAGTGAATTTGGGAGTAAAGAGTATTCGTTGGAAAGAGCTCTTGCAACAATGGAAGCTGATTGGCAGCCTTTGATATTTGAGGTGAGTATTGTAACTTATTTGATAAAACTTAGCAATAGACAACGTGCTTATTTGAAATTACTTCATTCTAAAAGAAAACTTACAAAGATGCTTTTGGTTCGACTAGTTATTTGTAACTATCACTTTGTAGGCAAGGTATGTTTTTGATGTCTTTTCTTTTGTAAGAAATTGGTGTCCTTTGGAACTTATTAACAATTAAAACTATTGACACTAACTAAAGAGTTGAAGGTTTAGTGAAGAATTTTAGTCGTTTGAGACAATATCATCTTCTAGTATATATTTTAAGACAATACAAAGAACCTGATATAAACATATTTCCATTTGAAACGATTCTAATTTATAGACTCTTGGTTTTATAGTTCTCGCTTTACAAAAATACTGGATGCAATATTCTTAAAGGTGGGCCTATTGAAGAGGCACAACTATTATTGGATGAACATATTGTTAAAACTCAGAATATGTTAGCATCTCCATTTGCAGCACCATTTGAAGAACATTTGACACGATGGATAAATGCGGTATGTTTCGGAGGTCGCTTGCGGAGTAAAATTAAATAATAAATTAAAAAAATTTAGTTAAATATTCATATTTTTAGTCCATCTAATAAGAAAGATTTGATATTATTTTATTTCCTATCTTCAATACTCATATCTACAAATCTAATTAAATATCAAATTTAAACATGTCCATGCTCTATAAACAATGCCCATGAGAATAGATTTTATCTATTAGTAATAAAATCATCATATAATTGTTTTCACTAATATATGAAAATATTGATTAGCTATTTTATTATATGAATTCTCATGATATGAATATGTAAAAAAATCAATCCAGTTGATACTACTACAAAAGATTTTGTCTGAATGGTTGCGAGCTCAAGCATCTTGGATGTACTTAGAACCAATTTTTGGATCTCCTGACATTATAGAACAAATGCCACGTGAAGGATCATTGTTTCATGCAACAAATATAGTATTTCGACAAATTATGCAAGATGCGGAGAGTTTTACAAAAATGATGGATGTATGTAACATCAACCAATAAAGCTCAACTAAATACATCAATAGACTTCTAACATCCAATCAATTCATATGTGTTGGTAATTCAATTGAAACAAAACTAATTAAAGAGTATTAGTGACAACAAATGGTACTATTATACTACTATATTATACTACATATATAATATAGTATTGTAAAA
Organism: Bryum argenteum; assembly: GCA_037043015.1. Taxonomy (NCBI): domain Eukaryota; kingdom Viridiplantae; phylum Streptophyta; class Bryopsida; order Bryales; family Bryaceae; genus Bryum; species Bryum argenteum. The sequence continues at coordinate 10,322,715 of CM073330.1, forward strand.
TGTTTTCTAAAATTTACTTCATATCCTGCAAGTTTAATTTATGAATAACCAATGTTTTTGAAACTAATATAGGCAACAATATTTCCAAATCTTGTTGATAAATTATTATCAAGTAATGAAAATCTTGATATTGTGCAAAAAGGACTCAATCACTACCTTGAAACCAAACGTCTATCTTTTCCAAGATTCTTCTTCTTGTCCAATGATGAATTATTGGAAATCTTATCTGAAACAAAAGATCCACTTCGAGTACAACCATTCTTGAAAAAATGCTTTGAAGGAATAAATTCATTAATTTTTCAAGAAAACTTAGATATTACTCATATGTGTAGTGTGGAAAATGAAATTATTGAATTTACAAGAATCACTAATCCCAAATTTGCAAAGGGCAATGTTGAACGTTGGTTGATAGAAGTTGAGCATATGATGCGCGAAACATTGAGGGTAAAAGCTTTTCCACTTGTACATGAAGCTCAAAGATTCAAGAAATTTGAAATGTTGTTGAAGAAATGTGCACAATACTTTTAAATAACAGATCATATCCAATAATTGGAATCCAAATTTTCAACATATATGCAATTCCGAGTATTCAGAGAATATATTTAGCTATGTAGTGGTGCTACATGAACAATAACATTGCTTCTTTGGAACATATTTTAGGTGGTAGTACAAAAAGCTGTAGCGGATTATGTTGTCAAAGAACGTGGAGCATGGATTTTAGTTTGGCCAGGTATGATTGTTTTATGTGGCTCACAAATGTATTGGACAAGTGAACTTGAAGAAGCAGTTGATGAAGATGGTGTAAAAGGACTTGCACGATATGAAGCTAAATGTACAGCACAACTTCAAGAACTTGTTAAGCTTGTAAGAATCATAAATTTTGAATTCAAGTATTATCGGTACAACAATGTGTAAGAACATAAGAATATTCTTTGTCTGAAAAGAGAAAAGTAAGAAATTTGTATATCTACTTATGACATTTATATTAAGAAATCATAGAATATGTAGAAGTTGTATTGGACTTTTCACACCATGATTTAATTATGTGATCAGGTAAGAGGAGATTTAACCAACATGGAGAGATTGACCATTGGAGCTCTTGTAACAATTGATGTGCATGCTCGAGATGTTGTGACATTATTGGTCGAATTGGGAATTGATAGCAAATTAGATTTTGATTGGTTGAGTCAACTCAGATACGCACTAGAAGATGGAAATGTAAAGTTATTATATTTTAAGTTATAAATGATGTTTTTATATTGTGATCTTGGTAAATTAAAGAACTTTATCTTTCAAAAATATGTCCTATTAGGTCATGTAGTCAATCTCAACCCCAAGTATGAAAGTGGATATCCCTTAAATAAATATTCATATGTATCTCTACAATCTACATCAAACAACTATAGACTTATCTTTCTATGCATTATTTCACTTATTTAGTGACCATGGACATAAATTGGAAATGTATAAGTAACAAACTATTGGAAGGTTTCTGAAATGCTAATGAAATAAATATCTCAACAATAGAAATTGAATCAAATTACAATGTTTTTTGCAGTGTCTAGTAAAAATGGTGAATGCATGCCGAAATTATGGATATGAATATTTAGGAAATAGTAATCGTCTTGTTATTACTCCATTAACGGATCGATGTTATCGTACGCTAATGGGAGCATTGCATTTGAATCTTGGAGGAGCTCCAGAAGGCCCTGCCGGTACTGGAAAGACTGAAACAACCAAAGATCTTGCAAAGGTATTAGATTCATATTCATTCTAAAATACTCAAGCTTTGAAAAGCTGAGACTTGACAAAAAAAATGTTGTATGGTGGATTTATTTTTTATTTATGAAATTAAAAGGAAAATCTAGAATCATTTGTTGCATGTACAAGTTATGTTTTGGAAATATGATATATTTTGGTGCTTATACACAATTGTAAGAGTTGAAGCTTCATAATGTATATATGTAGGAATATGTGTTCTAACTAATATCTATGCTATTATAAATATTAGGCTTTGGCAATGCAATGTGTTGTGTTCAATTGCTCAGACGGTTTGGATTATTTAGCAATGGGAAAATTCTTCAAAGGTTTAGCTGCATCTGGAGCATGGGCTTGTTTTGATGAGTTCAATAGAATTGATGTTGAGGTGTTATCAGTTATTGCCCAACAAATTTTGACTATCCAAAGAGCAATTATGGATAATGTATCACACTTTATGTTTGAAGGAACCTACCTACCACTCATTCCTACTTGTACAAGTTTTATTACAATGAACCCCGGTTATGCTGGACGTGCCGAACTTCCTGACAACTTGAAAGCATTATTTCGTACTGTAGCAATGATGGTTCCTAATTATGCTATGATTGGGTGAGAAAAGTAGTATCATAATGCATGTAGTATACTTCACTAAAGAAAAAAAAACAAATGCTTGTAAGTCTATAGATCCAAAAGTATTGATCAATTTGCCTTTGAATAAATATGAAAGTGTTGAATTATGTTATGTTTTCTAAGCAAAGTTGCTCAAGGCTCACATTTATTGAGTGCATTGTATCTTAACTTAGACCATCAAAGTATATAATAGTATGTTTAACTATAGCCCCCTCCCTTTGTTTTCTTTATAGAGAAATCACACTATATTCTTTTGGATACTTGGAAGCACGAGACATGGCAAGAAAATTGGTGGCTACATACCGTCTTTGTAGTGAACAATTGTCATCTCAGGTATGAGTGTGTACACAATATCATTTAAAAAGAAAAAAAATTATTATCAAGTTAACAAATACCAATTTTTATACTTTCAAATATTTGAGTTGATGTTCTTTTAATATATTTAAAACATCTAGAGCATTTGAGCCACATTATATTCTAAATCTCTTGGAATTGGTTATAGAGTTTTCAGAGTATCAACATGAATCATTCATTGGCAATTTCTTATATTATTGAAGTATAGTATAGTAGTAAGAGTATTTATGAATAATCTTTTGTGTACTTTAGTTTATAGCATGGAACTTTAATAGAGTATAGTCATTGATGTAAACTTGAAGTGTTATAGGATCATTATGATTATGGAATGCGAGCTGTCATTGCAGTGCTACGAGCAGCTGGTAACTTGAAAAGACGGTACCGAGATGATGATGAGTCAATATTAGTTTTGCGAGCTATCCGTGATGTAAATTTACCAAAGTTTTTATCTCATGATATTCCTATGTTTGAAGGCATTATGTCTGACCTATTTCCTGGAGTGGTACGTTTCAAACTCATATAATATGTATTTTTAGAATACTATACCAAAATGAAAGACATTCAAATTCTTAATCTTCAAATTTCATCTTCAATGTTTGGTAGAAAGGAATGTCACTTATAAAGACATCGTGTGTGTAGACCAAGCCAATACACCAAATAGTTGTAGAGCACATCTAAATAGGTGTATATTTCTAATTGGGTCAACTCACTTGGTCTATCATGACAACGTTTATATTAATGTATAAGGTTTTATGAGATTTTTTCAACCTAGCTATGGTAATAGGTTTGTATTATGAAGCCGATTTAAAAGTATAAGATCATATCAAACACATAACAACCTTATTTCACAATTGCAGAAATTGCCTCCACCTGATTATGTCAATATATTAATTATGATAAATCGTGAATGTATAAAGTTTAAATACCAAAATGGAGAAGTATTCCTTCGCAAGATTCTTGAGTTGTATGAAATGATAATTGTTCGTCATGGCCTCATGTTAGTGGGATATTCATTTGGAGCTAAAACTGCTGTTTACAAAGTTCTTGCAGATGCTTTAGGTGATTTGTTTGAGGAATGTCTAAATGATGAAAATATAACAAGGTAGACTTTGAATTTTCATAGTCTCTTACCTACGTAGACAAATGTTCACTTCATGATTTTTTTTAGTTTATCAAAATACAACCATATGTGTTACAAGCCAAAGTGCACATCTAATAGTAAAAAAATCATTCCGTAATGACTCAAACAACTGTAAACCTTTCATCAATTGTTCTTCATAAAATTGTCTACTACCGTTAGAGTCATAATCAACAAGACATGATGGATATTCTTTATACTAGTGATATAAGATATAAATAAGGTCAAATAAAGAGTTAAAGACTCATTTTTTGTCAATGGAGGATACTGTAAAGTGCAAGGAACTCTACTGTAGAAATGGATGAATTTAGAGTACATTATTATTTAACTAAATACTAATACTTTCTCTTTATTATCTTGGATGATTATTTTGAAAAAAAACAGCATGGCTTGATTTTTTAGAGTTCAATAAATAGTGTGTTTATTAGAAAAAAAATCTATAGACCAACCAACTAATCTATTTCCTACAATTAGAAAACTAATCACAATTCAATTGTACATAGTCATAAATTACCACAATATCTCCTTTTTATTGGAAAAAGTGATTTTCTTTTATTAGTTTCAATAAGATAATTGTTTTGTATACTTTGGTTCACTAGAGTACCCATTGTTGTATGGACTTGCAATTCAGATATGATATATTGAACCCAAAATCAGTGACAATGGGACAATTATATGGTCAATTTGATCCGGTGTCACACGAATGGACTGATGGCATTTTAGCTGTGACTTTCCGAAATATGTCTGTTGATACAAGTCCTACACGTCAATGGCTCTTATTCGATGGACCAGTGGATGCAATATGGATTGAAAATATGAACACAGTAAGTACTCATGTGCAATATTTTAAGTCTAAAAAAATAAAATAAGGATTGTTTTACATGAGGACCAAGGACCAAAATTCCTTGGTGACCAAGCTATGGTGAGGGGCCAAAAATTTGGAGTTGAAAAATAACAATATAAAATTAGATTGATTAAAGTGTAAACATGTTTGGCCTCTTGAGCATAAATTGGTCATTCAACAATACTCATTCCAAACATTTGGTTACGTACCAAACGTTATGGCATCAACTTGCCATTAGAGCAATAAAATGACTAGATTTTCTTAGCATCTCATATGTCGTCCTCGTGTGAAACGTTCCTAAGACTCAGTAGGAATTCCCAAGTTTGGTCTTGTTATCTTCGTATCATCCAATGAAGTAAATGATGAGGTTTTGTTTCTTGCAATGTTAGGTGTTGGATGATAACAAAAAGCTATGTCTAATGAGTGGAGAAATTATTCAAATGACTAGTCGCATGAATTTGATATTTGAGGTATAAAACATTAAAATAAATCGTATACTTTGCATACAATATAGTTTGACCTTTGTTAACTAAGTTAACCTAAGGAATGAAACACCAAACTTTGTGTGAACTATGCATCAAATTAATATTAATCTTTTTTGCACAAGTTTCAAAGTATAGACTTCACTTCCAATTCAACTTGGAATATCATCTATGAATCTCAAATTCACTTATTTAATAATTAAGTGGATACTATTTGAAACAAGTCACACTTGACCTTTTATATTTTATGGTATTCTTTGGTAAAAACCACTCATATGTCTTTAACATTAAATATGAATTATATCTAGGTGCAAGATTTAGCAGCTGCATCTCCAGCAACGGTATCTCGATGTGGTATGATATATGTGGAGCCGGTTGCTATGGGATGGCGTTGTATCTTGATATCATGGTTGCAAGACCTTCCGGAATTACTTCAAGATCCTTTTCGAACACAAATTCAAAAACTAGCAGAATGGCTTGTACCTCCCGCTCTACGTTGTGTGCAAAAAAATTGCAAAATGACTGTCGCAATGCAGGTATGTAACTTGTTTAAGTGTGAAGATCAATATTGAGTATAAACTTAAATAAATTATCCATTTACCATTCTACATTAGACTATCTATTAGACTATCTAAAACTCACAAATCCCTCACTTATACACCATATTTAAGTCAGGTACTCGAATATTCTAATTATCCACTTGATTGATGTATTCTATCAATTAAAATACAAGATCTATGCATCTTTTTTGCATTGAGCTTCATCACTAAAATCATACATCCATTCTTTTCCATATGACTAAATTTTTGGGTTTTTAATGTGATAGGAACAAAACATGGTCACAAGCCTTCTAAAAATGATGTTGTGTATGTTTGAACCAGAATTAACCGATAGTAAGTCAATTATATGATACGTACTTTATCGAAATGCAATTTGTTTATCTTGTTGGCCTATTGTATTTTTATAGATTATACTCATTGTTTACATGATAAATGTAAATGTAGAAGCAAAAGCGGAATTATACGATGACAAAGCAAAGATAGCTTGGGTTGATTGTATATTTCTGTGGTCTTTAATATGGACCGTTGGAGCATGTACGGAAACTCATGAGCGTCCCAAGTTTGATAATTTACTAAAGAAAATGTTGGTAAGTGCTTCTTTTAACTATCTACTCATCTTTTTGGTAAAGTCTAAAACCCTCAATTTTACCAAAAGTTTTATAGCATATGCCATTGAATCATTTGTGCTCAAATAGTTAATTTCCTCTAAGTTCTATGGACTTTTTTTTGCTTGAGAAATACATGCCAAATTCATGCAGAAATTTGCAAACTAAGTTACCTGAAACATTCTTGCAAAATAAATGATTGTATTTCATTCAAAAAGTTTATCTTGTTTACTTTAGCTTGGTCATGGTGGTCTTTCAATAATTCTACACATAATCATTTGAATCCACTTTTGTTAAGACTTTTATAAATAGAATAATACTAATAAAACTCAAAATGTTTTTAAAAATGAGCATTTTATTCACATGAATGTTACTACTAAAATTGACAATACTCTAGGCCAATATGCCACCAAGTGAATATGTACAATGGATCGAAACCGGTCCTCGAAGAGTGTCGGCTCCATTCCCGGACGGAAAATCGGTATATGATATAATGTTTAGTAAAATGAAAGGCAAATGGGGCTTATGGACGGATTTAGTTGATGATACAATGGTTCCATTTGACTCCAACTTTGAAAAAATTATCGTCCAAACCGCGGATTCCGCCAAATATACATTTCTAATGGATGTGCTTATCAATCACAATTTACCTCTTTTACTTGTTGGACCAACCGGAACTGGAAAAAGTGTTTATATCAAACAATATCTAATGCGACTTGATGCTGAAAAGTAATGACCTACTTTTAAAATTTTTAAATTTAAAAAAAAAAAAAAAATTGTTTTCATTTATCAATAAATGTAAAACTAGTCTTCTTCCTTATTGTTTGCTTGGAACACTAGTCGAAAGGTGGTCTAAGTAGACTAGCCACTTCATCTATACTGACAGTTTACACACACTATGGGTGTAAATTAGGGTATAGTGACTATTCTACTTAGAGCACCGTTGTAGTACTCCAACCATATTAATGTAATTGAAATGATTATAATGGTCTTTAAGAAATTTAAAATCAACGGTAGGCAAATTGTATTTCCTTGTAGATGGCAATCCGTATTTTTCAATTTCTCGGCTCAAACAAGTGCTAATCAAACGCAAGATATTATAGATGGCAAATTAATAAAAAGAAAACCGGGAGTTTTTGGTCCTCAAAAGGGCAAGCAATGTGTGATTTTTGTTGATGATTTGAGTATGCCCGCAATTGAGAAATATGGAGCTCAACCACCTATTGAACTTCTTCGCCAATGGATGGATCATAAAGGATGGTAAATACCCAAGTCTCATTTGATTGATTTAAGACAACTCATGGACTTGCTTTTATCTTCTTTGATCCTCAAACCTCCTTTTTTATGCCTATTTTCTTTACAACATGAATGATAGATCATGATTGCATATTCTTCCCATTCAACAATTTTCTATGTACTTTTAAGTGTTTTACAAACTTGTCTTCGTAAAAAATGACAAGATTACACGAACTCTACGAAGAAGCCAACCTCTAAATCATGTATAACGGTTAGAGTTCTCATATAGTCTTACAATATAGCAATGACAAATTATTATGTTCATTTAAGGATACAAAACTTGTGTGGTCACTTTTTTAAGCAAAATCTATCATTATCACTTCAACAATTACAAACAATTACCCACATTGAAATTATAATATTTTCTATTTCAAAATTTTCATTTTCCAAAACAAGAAAAACATATCTATAAGTTTTTTCATGTTGATGTCATTCAACAAATGCTAAACATTATGTTGATCAACTTTTTTCTTATGGAAAAGTGGGTCAAAAAATACGGTAATAGATGCAAAATTGGCACTTAATTTATGATTGCCTCTTATGCCTTCAATTTTTGTTCATTTTTCATAGAATTCTTATGCTTACCTATTCCATTCCATCAATTGATAACTCTCACTACAACCATTTAAATGTCCTATTCAGGTATGATAGATATGAACTTGTATTTCGTAGCATTATTGATGTACAATTTGTATCGGCAATGGCTCCACCGGGTGGAGGAAGAAACTCGGTTACAAATCGATATCTACGACATTACAATGTCGTATGTGTAAATGCGTTTTCAGATATTACTATGAATAGGTATCCATCCTAAAAATCTAGCAAAAAATTAGACACTACTCCTTACATTTATTTTGGGGTAAGGGCATGACATGGGTACCCCCTCCAAAAATAGTGTGACTTTTAAAAACTACTTCTTTGATAAAAAAACAGTAATGAAAAATTATTCTAACCAGATGGTAATATAGGTGATAAGGTTGTAGTTGTATACATGGGGTTAGAAAAGGAATTTCTAGCACATATATAATGAATTACACATAATGAGACGCGTCTCAGTGGTACCCATATCATGCCCTTGTCCTTTATCAAAACCCATAGAAGATCACCACTCTATCAAAACATCACATTTCTTATAAACTCTAATTGTCACCAGAATATTCTTGTACCTTGTCGATTTTTGGATGAAGCGCGCACGTTATAGCCCGGGAATTACTAAATTGCGAACATCTATGGTTACTGCAACTATTGAAATCTTTCAAGTTGTCCAAGCGGAATTACTCCCAACTCCGGAAAAATCGCATTATACTTACAACCTCCGCGATTTAGGAAAGGTATCCAATAGACTCCTTAAAAAAAATCATCAACAATAATTTGCTAAATCAAATCTACATAATCACTCATGCTATAATTAATGAACATCTCCTATGCATACGTACCATAATTTTTTGGATCATGTTTAATGATACTTCACAAATTAATGATTTAGTTGTATCAAAATCTAAAAATAAGCAACTTGGATGCTAATGTATGCGTGCATTTGTGCGTAGATTTTCTTGGGATTACAATATGCGCCGATAGACGTAGGTGAAGACTATTATATCATCATACGATTGTGGGCAAACGAATGTTTACGAGTGTTTTATGATCGTTTAATTAATGATGTTGATCGCCTTTGGTTTTGTAACTTGGTTGGTGATATGGTTGAAAAACATTTCAAAGAACGTTTTGCGAAAGTGTATGCCACTTTTATACATTCGGAAGTTAAAAGAACGGAAATAACCCCTCCCTTGCTCCAGTATTACATGGCGGGAGACTTCATGGTTCCCGGAGCGGAGCCCGCTATTGTAAGTATTTCCAAAAGGTTGCAATATTATTCATAAATAACGCTACGTAAGATCATATGCATGGTTTCATGGAAGAAAAAATATTCATGACTCTAATCGCAAAGTAAACATATTGAACGGACCGAATGTCGAAAATTGACATTCTAGATGAGTGCAGCAACTTTGAAAAGCCATAACTTCTTCATCTAAAATTTGTTTTTGGATAAAATCACTTGGGATGGGTCCCAAAATCAAGTCTAGTTTATGCGGTTAATTTTGCAGACCCATACAATGAAGTATGAAGAAATGGCATGCATTTTAGTGAAGGCAGCTCATGTTTTTGAGTTTTCAAACATAGGACATGTTTTACCATTGTGAGGCAACTTTGGGAAATCAAGAAGATGTTTTCATGAAAAAAAAATTCATATGTCATGATGTTAAAATGATTCATAACAACTCTTTAGCTGGAAGTTTTTTCTCCAAACACTTTTGCTATTGGATTTGCAAATACGTTTCTATCTTGAAAGAAAGTGAATAAATGGATAATTTTTGAGGAGCTACATCTCCTTCCTCCCCGGTTGGATTATGACTTTATTTTTTGAGATGAATTCCAATAGAGTCTAGTTTTAGTGGTAGAAACCTTGACAATGGTGAATATGCCACTAAAACTAGACTCTATTGGAATTATCTGCGCAAACTGCCACTAAAACTAGACTCTAGTGGTTTTCACCATCTGCGAAAAGGAAATTTTTTCTCATGGATTTTTTTTGTCCAAAGGTGTTATTGAGATGAAGGTTAATATCTTTGTAGTTGGTAATTAATTCATTGCAATAAGTATATTGGTAGCATTTTCATTTCAAAGTGAAAATGTTGAGATTTTGTGAAGTTTTTTGAGTACTAATACTTCATAATCTTGCAATCTATGAGGCCTCATAACTCAAAATTTGAACCACATGTGGTACAACATCACTACTTCACGAATATACATTTGAGATTTAGATAACTTACCTTCATTTCCATTCATGACACTTTTTTCAGCATGTGCTTATTTTTCTACGAACGAGTCAAACCGTTTAGGAATTAATATCAAACCATATTATTGATCAACTTGTATTGTGACTTTTCATTAGAAGAGTGTATCTTCCACATTAAAGTGGGTGAATATTAATCACAAAAAGTATTTTCCAAATTTATTTAAAGCCTATTTTTGTTATATTTGCAGTACACAGAAATTCCAGATGAGCACCTTTTATTGAAAATAATGCAAGGATACCTTGAAGATTATAATGAAATGACAAATAATCCAATGAATTTGGTGCTATTTCAATTTGCTATTCAACATGTATCTCGTATTTGCCGAGTTATTAAACAACCCGGAGGAAATGTTTTATTGGTTGGTGTTGGTGGAAGTGGTCGCCAAAGTCTTGCAAGATTAGGAGCATTTGTGCAAGGATTTGAAATTTATCAAGTATAAGCAATTTCTTATTCAAATGATTTTTATGTTTTGAAATTAGAACACTTACAAACAAGGATATATATATTTATAAATGCCATATCAAATAAAATGTTGACGTTCTCTATGCAAAGTGCTCTAATTGATTCTTTCTATATACCTCTCTTTGGAAGTTTAGAAGTCTATATAATGGATACACATAACATTCCTTTTTATCCCACAATTTATAGTATGCATGCAATCTTTTTCTTTTGGCTTGATTCAAAGATTTCCAATTAATTGAATTTGGAGTTGGGGTGTAATATTGGAACTATCAATCTTATAAATTGGCAATCCTTATAGGTAGAAATATCAAAGAATTTTGGGATGCCCGAATGGCGAGAAAGCATTGGAATTATGCTACGAAAAGCCGGAGAATTGGATAAGAAAACCATGTTCTTGTTTGTTGACACTCAAATCAAACTAGAGGGTTTTGTCGAAGACGTTAATTCCCTTCTTAATACGGGAGAGGTATTATTATATTTCTTCACAATAATCTAGTTACCAAATACTATGTATTTGCCCTATAGAATGAACACACACTTTTATGGATCAAATACTTTAGTTGATGAAAACTTCTCAACAAGATCATTCAAAAATTGTAGGTTCCCAATTTGTACGATGGTGGAGATTTAGGAGCAATTTGTGAAGGGGTTCGTCCAAGAGCTAAGCGAGCTAAGCGTGATGGTTCTAGGATGGAACTTTTTGCCTTTTTTGTTGATGAATGTGCTAAAAACCTTCGGATTGCTCTGGTACAAATTTCCAACTTTTGTGATGGAAAAACAACAATGAGCTTCTAACATCAATATATACTTGTTTGTTGAAGACTAACAACATGCTTTACTTCTAATGCTTTATAATAAAGGTCAATCTTAGAGAGCATGTTACCTCTAGGACTAACTCTTTTGTAGAGTGGTCAAAATAAATGTGCATGATGTAATGTAAAACTCTTTACTATCATATACTACTATTAATATATTATCAAATGATTAAATTCAGGCGTTCAGTCCTATTGGAGATACATTTAGGGAGAGGCTTCGGAAGTTTCCTTCATTGGTGAATTGCACTACAATCGATTGGTTTAGTGCTTGGCCAAGCTCGGTAAATCTTCTATGATTTCATCTATATTCCTATTTGAAACATATGTCCACTTATTTAGGCCGAACTTCCTTTCCGTGTCAAGTTTTACAACTCTCTACAAGGTCAAGCTTGGTTTTTAGTTCTCATTTGTTTGTAGGACAAGCTCCAGTTCGTTAGAAATTGATAAACCTAACTACATTGATGACATTAAGAATTATTATCTATGGATGGCTTTTGCTAATTGCACTAGTTTGTTGATTTTTTAAGCACCAATGTTCACCTTAAAAAACTGGTTGATAGTCTATAATCATTGTATCCATGGTTCTCACATTGGACAATTTACTATTCATCACATTGGACACTTTGGACAACTTTATATCTAGACCTGCCGATCGGGTCAACCTTAGGGTGATAAATAGAACTTGTCCAATGTGTTCAATAGTAACTTGTTCAATGTGACAACTCTCATTGTATCTCGTGGGCATGAACATGCAAATATAGGTGAATAGTTTACTTGCACTAATAACCTTTACAAATAACCTCAAATTCTTCATCATTTTTACGCATTTGTATAAGTAAATTTTAAATACTTATAAATAATTCTCTTAGGATATCTTTTCAATGATGTAGGCATTAAAATCAGTGGCAACTCGATTTTTAGATGATTTAAATGTTGAAAGAAAAATCATCCGAAGCCTTGTGGAAATGACTGTGTTTTTCCATACCTCAGTTCAGGTAACACTATTTGAATGGTTACACTATTTCATATTGTTAACTTAAAACACTCATTTAATAAGCTTTGCCTAACATTCTATTCATATTTTAGGAATTGGCTATTGAATATTACAAATTAGCTCGGAGATATTGTTATGTCACACCAACAAGTTTCCTTGAGCTTATATCTTCTTTTAAGCTATTATTGGACCAAAAACAAAATGAAACAACTGCATTCAAGAAACGGTAAATGTTTTGGTTAAACATAAATTTGCGTAACTTTATGGCCTTAGCCATAAGTTCTATGTTGTTTATCATCATTTGAAAACTGCTTACCATCTTATGTTAAATGAAAAACCCAATTTTACTCTTTCAGAAATGTAGTATGATTCAAGGTTGTCTTATCAGACAAAATTCCTATTCATTTGTTAGGCACAATTTAGATGAGATGTACATCTAAGACGTATTCGATGTATCTCATCTAAATTGTATCTCACAAATGAATAGGAATTTTGTTTGATAAGACAACACTGGTATGATTGGAGAATATCAACACTAGATGAGGAACACACGTTTGCAACTTGTTCACAATGACTCAAAGAATTGTATTGCATTACTAAAGGAGATCTTATGACTACAATATAAATGTTTAGACTGCAATACAACTGTTTGAGTTATTTTCGACAAGTTCTAAACATAAATACTCTTTTTATTTAAGTGTATTTTTATTGAATTCTTATATAATACATGTTTCACAATTTCTTATATTTGTTTCTTAACTAAAATCGATTTTACGAAATAGATATGAAATGGGTTTACTTAAGCTCGAACAATCGGCTAATGATGTCAACGCCATGTCACTTGAACTTGAGGCCCTTCAACCAATGCTACAAAAGTCATCAAATGAAGTCATGGATCTTCTTAAGGTATAAAAAATTCATTTAAAAAATTAAAAAAAATAAATAAATAAATAAATAAAAATCTAAAAACCCAATAGTTTTACAAATATACCAACAATGATTATAATGACTTTTTGGACTTTTTTATTTACCAACATTAATATGATTTTATTGTGACTAGGTTATTGATAAAGAAACTTTGGAAGCCAATAAAGTGAAAGCGGTTGTGTTAGTTGAAGAAGCAGCTGCTAATGTAAAAGCAGAAGCAGCTTCAGTGATTAAATTGGATACGGAAGCGGAATTAGCCCTTGTCATGCCTATTCTAGAATCAGCTCTTAAGGTACATCAATGTTTCTAAGTAGGTTGGAGTTTCTCTTCTTCTTCTATATTAATATTTTAAATGGTGTCACTTAGAAAAGCTGATTGTTTGTTTTTTGTTTTTGTTTTTTTTTTTTTTTTTTTTTTTTACCACTTAATGAATTACCCGACGATATTTTTCGGATTTTCTAGAACTATGTGCTATCCAAAAGTAATTGCCCGTTTAGGCTTTTAATCCAAGGCGCTATCCCCCGTTGAGCACTTAGAAGAGTAGATTATTTCAATATATTGTTTGGTTTGAAGAGAAAAAGGAAAAAGTAGTAGATTATCTCCATGTTATATATAAACACTACTCAAGAGTTGTTGATAAGTGTTAGAGCCGTTAATTGGGAAATGCTAAATGTCACACATCCCATAGTGTTACAACATAAATTCTCAAAACATATCATTAAATGATGTGAGAGCATGGAAATTTAGTGGAGTAGGAAAGAATCTATTGGAATTGGTGGCTTCAAGAAAAAACAAAGAGCATTGATTGCAATGGCCGCCCAAATTGAACACTAATCTTTGAATTGTCGAGAACTAAAGTAATGTTCGACTTTTGGTAAATGACACTAATTTCCATATGATCCTATTCAACAACTCTTGTGTAGTAGAAGCATCTGCAGTTTCGACCAAGCAAATGTAACTTATTCCACTAAAATATGTTGGAATAAGACATTCTTGGTGGAAATACTCTTCCAGAGCTGCACACTTTTCCACTATCTCAACATACGAATTAAAAACTAAAAATTTTGCTAAAAAAAAAAAAAAAAAAAAAAAAAAAAAAAAAAAAAAAAAAAAGAACTATATTTTTAACAATAATTGTATTTTGTATAGGCCTTGGATACATTGACCAAGAATGATATTTCCGAGTTAAAAGGAATGAAAAGTCCTCCTGCTGGAGTTAAACTTGTTATGGAAGCAGTTTGTATAATGAAAGGAATCAAACCAACTCGGATGAAAGACCCCGGAGGTTCCGGAAAGGTTGTACAATCTCTTTTAAAATATTCCTTTACATAATATTAATAGTCCTTTACCGCTAACAGACGCGTACAAAATGTTCATGCGTTGAACATTTCTCGACCGTATCAGGGCCTTCCCAACGGTAAAGGGTTAAATGTTCAAGAATATGAACCAAGATACAGTGCTATTTATAGGAAAAATTACACAATATGATACTCTTGAATATTCTTTTAATTTTGTGCATAATAACATCTTAATCTTGATTTTTAAAGAGCCTATAGGATTCATTTGATAGTTCAAATTGAAACTTCATTTGTGTTGTAAAAGATGTATTTGAATTAAGAGAAATTTCTTACAAAGATTCATGTACTTTAATGAACAGATGGTTGAAGATTATTGGGAGAGCAGTAAAAAAATGCTTACAGATAATGATTTTCTAAAGAGTTTGAGAGAATATGACAAAGACAATATATCCCCCGAAATTATTTTACAAATTCGACCGTAAGTGTTTGTGCTTGGATTCAAAGATGTGTATATATGTGTACTAAAACATCCCTAAAGTCTTCAACCCGTAAAGGTTTGAGTATGCCGCTCCTACTAATATATAGTGTTTGTTGCGTATTTGCATGTCTTCTTGCAATCACTTAACTCAAAGATTTGCTCCGCATTTTTTTTTGAGGCATGCACATCATAAATACACTTCTGAGCATCGTTGAGATTGAGTCGTGGTGTCACTTGTAAAATGTGGAGAGTACGCAACTAATGTGAACTGACTAATGGAACTTATGAAAACATCAAAAATCCTTTTTACTCCCACTGTCCCATAATGTCTAATCCATAAGTTCTCTCAACCTTACAACCCAAACACAAGATTCCCAAAATGAGTCATCTCCAACACTCTCGTATACCTCAACTATTGTTTCTTGTTTTGAAGTTTTTCAAAGTAAAAAATTAATTTTACTAACATGACGATGTTGTTTGGCAATTGTAAATTAGATATTTGGCAAACCCACAATTTGCACCTGCTTTGGTTGCAAAGATTTCAAAAGCTGCATTTGGATTGTGCTCCTGGATTGGAGCCATGGAAGCTTATGATAAAGCAGCTAAAATTGTTGCTCCCAAAGTTGCAGCTCTCAAGGCAGCTGAGGCGGAATATAATGAAGTCATGGCCCAATTAGCAATTAAACAAGCTGATCTCAAAGTGGTATGTTATAGTTCACCAAATATTTAAATCTCTAGAAAGAATAAGCTTAAAAAATTGGATTAGAAAAATTTTAATTTAGAGTTTGTTGGGTTTCATCTTAAGATCGTACTTTTGTCGCTAGTGGAAATATGGTATGCATACACCCACATTACACCTGGGTTTGGGTGTAATGTCCTGCTGGAGGTGTACACGGACCATGTTTTCACTAGAGTGTAAAAAGGAATCATGAAACGCTAAGATCATACTTTTGTCACTCGTGGAAATATGGTCTGCGTACACCCACATTACACCTATGTTCAGGTGTAATGTCCTGCTAGGGGTGTACGCGGACCAGGTTTCCACTAGTGTGTAAAAAGGATTCATGAAAAGGTAGTATTGATTTCACGTAATTGGCTTGCAATGGTAAAACGTGGCCCATGTTTTGGAAAACCCAAAACAAAAGCTACTCTTAGTGAAATGTATGCCATACTATTCATTCTATACTAGGTGAACTTGCAATCTTTACAACACAAACTAGAGTCAACTTGGGACCAAATCCAACAAATTTTGTAAGAAAAAACTTAGAATGAAGAAGTTATGGCTCTTCAGAGTTTCAGCTGGTAATGTTGGTTTTGACGAATAGGGGTGAATGTAAAGAGTTTCATAATATGATCTACCATGTTGGTGTATTGTAACCTCTTTATGTATTATAATAGGTGGAAGACAAACTTGCGGTTTTAGACGCTCAATTGAGGGAAGCCATGGCGAAGAAGAAGAAAGTGCAAGATGAAGCTGATTTCACTCAAACCAAAATTGAGCGGGCCAACCAATTGATGACGGGTTTGGGGGGTGAAAAAACGAGATGGACGGCTTCCGCGGAAATGTTTGGTATTATGTATATCAAATTAACCGGCGACATCTTACTTTGTGCCGGAATGGTGGCTTATCTTGGAACTTTTACACCCACTTTCCGAGATAAAATAGTAGATGTAAGTTGAGTTACCTCAAAACAAGTCATAGTTTCTATACAAAATATCTAAAATACAAATCAATAAATATCTCTATATCATTTATTCATTTATTTTCAAAGTTTGTGTTATTGAAAAGATTACTAATAAGTGTTGTTTTTGGTATCTTAGGAATGGCTAACTACATGTAAAGCCAAAAAAATTCCATGCTCAACAAATTTTTCTCTTAGTTTGATTCTTTCGGATCCGGTAACAATTCGGGCATGGACTATTGCCGGCTTACCAAAAGATCAAAGCTCAATTGATAATGGAGCTATTGTTTCTAAGTGTCGCCGGTGGCCACTTATGATAGACCCTCAAGTAAACACCTTATATATATTCAATTGATGGTAGAGTTATCCGTAAAGTCAAGAAAAAATAATTTGTAAGAAAAAATTGTTTTTGTGAGGGTAAAGAAAGTCAAAAGAAGTTCACTTAAAGAAACATTTTTCATTACGGATAAGTTGTAGTGGACATTTTTTTTTAATAGTAATTGCGCTTCAGCTTGACAACTCAGTGAGTCAAGACTCCATAACCCTTAAGCGCCCAAGCAAGCCCCAAGGGCTCGTTCTTCAATGTGTTTTTGACACCGTTGGGCGTTTAAGGGTTAACATGAGGTCAATCGTGGCTCAAGCTTACTCATAGCAAGCTAAAGCTGTCATAAAGGTAACCATGGGGTTCACATTCGTCGTCATGTATGCTCCCCCTTGTGGCATTGTCATAACCTTGTTTTGTCTAATTGATCTCACAACTCCAAATGGGTGTGAATTTCTTATGAAAAGTATGTAAATTAAAAGACGAGCAATTTTTTACGCTTACAAGAATTCCTTAATAGACAATTGAGGAATAACAAATCCTTTTTGGATGATTTTTAGGGTCAAGCAAATAAATGGATAAAAAATATGGAGGGTGCAAAGCTTGTTATAACAAAATTAACGGATGGTGATTTTCTACGCAAACTTGAAAATTCTATTCAGGTAATAATCTTCTTGTTTCAAATCATACAATAAAATAAAATAAAAATAAAAAAATAAAAAAAACTATTTTTTTTTTTTTTTTTTTTTTAAAATTTTTGCTTTGAATGCTCGATGTATACACAAACTCTCAAGTTTGATAAATTCCCAAGAGAAACGTACTTCTTGTAGTTTGGAAAGCCCGTCCTATTAGAGAATGTTGGTGCGGAACTTGATGTGGCTTTGGAGCCTTTACTATTGCGTCAAACATTCAAACAAAGTGGATCTATTTGCATTCGACTTGGTGATAACGTTATCGAGTATTCGGATAAATTTCATCTCTACATCACAACCAAGCTTCGGAATCCTCACTATAGTCCCGAGATTTCTGCGAAGGTATACACACAACAATCTTATATCAAAAATTAATCTTACTAATAAAAAAAATTCAACATAACTTTCTTCTTGGACAAAAGTCACCTTATACACATATTATAACACATCTAAGTTTCTCTTCAAACACCTTGAGCCTTTAGGAATTATGTTTTGTATGGGTATTTTTTGAAGCTAATTTCTAATGTAACACAGGTAACACTATTAAATTTTATGATTACAACGGAAGGCTTGATAGATCAACTATTGGGTATTGCTGTTGCTAAGGAAAGACCAGATCTTGAGGCTCAAAAAAATCAATTGATTATCCAAGGAGCTCAAAACAAACAAATGTTGAAAGAGATTGAGGATAAAACATTAGAAGTCTTGTCTCAAGAAGGCAACATTCTAGAAGATGAATCCGGAATTCAAGTATGAACAATTTCCTATAATAACAAGTGTATAGACAAATTGCAATTCAATGTTTATCAAATTTTATGAAGAAAATTTCATTGAGATTGAGTTGGTTATCTTAAAAATAAGTGATAAAACATGAATCATTTAGAGTTTCATCGATGATTAAAGACGGCGTAAAGTATACTCAAGAATGTCAGAGTATCGTTTCACTAGTGGAGAAGTGTGGTATTTTGACCAGATTCTCCATCAAGATTTCACCAAGCTTAATGGATTGTGACATCCTGAGTGGAAATACCCATAGAGAGCTTGGTGGAAATACCCATAGAGAGCCTAGTGGAAATACCCACAGAGAGCCTAGTAGAAATACCCATAGAGAGCCTAGTGGACATATCCATAGAGAGCCTAGTGGAAATACCCATAGAGAGCCTAGTGGAAATATCCATAGAGAGCCTGGCGGAAATACCCATAGAGAGCCTAGTGGAAATACCCTTAGAGAGCCTGGTGGAAATACCACACTTTTTCAATATATTTGTATCAGAATTATTATGAATATTTTGAATACCTAAAATTAATTCTATGTATCATTCTATAGGTCTTGTCTCAATCCAAAATTCTAGGAGAAGATATTCAAGAGAAACAAAAAGTAGCCGAAGTGACAGAAGGAATTATTGATACAACTCGAAATTCATATGTTCCAGTGGCTGTTACTGCCACAATTTTATATTTTTGTGTTGCAGGTGCAATACCATAAATAAATTAATTAATAATAATAATAATGTATATATTTAACCCCTAAAAGGTCCTTGATGCAAACTTGTTTAAGAAGACCTTCTTGTCCTTCAGGCCTTACAAAACTTTATCTAAGCATTATTTGGAAGATCCAACTGTAAGGTCTTAAAGTTAAATTTTGCTTCAACTTGTACACGGAATTCGGACCGTTGATTCTTTTCCATTTGTGAGATTGTTATGGTAAAAGTTGGCTGAATTTTGTGCTTGTGGAAACCCAAAAAGGTGATTGGTGTTCTTGGACCTTTAGGGGTTAAGGTTTACAAATAACATGGTCTCTAAATGATATTATTTTCTTTGGTTTTGCAGAAATGTGCAACATAGAGCCTATGTATCAATATTCACTTCCATGGTTTACGGATTTATTCATTTTCTCCATCGCACATAGTGAGAAATCTAGTGTACTAGAAACTAGGTTGAAGATATTATCTGAACATTTCATGTACAACTTGTATTGTAATATATGTCGATCGTTGTTTGAAAAGGACAAGATATTGTTTTCTTTTGTTATGGCTATACAATTAGAAGCGGCGGAAGAGAAACTTGATATGGAAGAGGTTAGAGTCAATTTTGTTGTCCTCTTGATAATGGTTTGATTAAGAAAGAGAGTCCGTATGTATAACATTTTATATAGTTTTATTAGAATAATTTTATAACCAAGTTCTCATATGGTGTTTGGTTTAATGATTATGTGGTTCTTGCAGTTTCGTTTTTTGATGACTGGAGGTATAGTTCTAGAAGCAGAACCTCCAAAACCTGATATTACATGGCTAACGGAGAAGATGTGGGGAGAGTTCTTTCGAATCTCAAAGGTATAGAATAAGTGTAGAAAGATGTAACTTCTCAATATACAACCAAATAACTATTGAACTAAGTACACTTTTGTTGAAAATCAATAAATATAGAAACAAAAATATTATCAGTGATATAGTATTTGCAAAGAAAGCACAACTAGAATCAAGTATTTTTAATTTTCAAGTTCTTTCTTCAAACACTTGGTGAGTATTTAGAGCCTTCTTTGGACTAGCATAAATAAAACGTCACATTGATCCCTACACTTATGCATTATGAATAGCCACAGACAACAGATTAAGTTGTACTTAACCTTTTTAAGTAGCATGCAAAGAGAATTAATAGAATAAGAACTTTGTTCTTCAACCTATCAATTTTCTAGTTTTAGGTCACTCCTTAGAATACAACTATTTCAACAAACTAAAAATCCTTTCATAACCTATCCCACAAATCCTTAACAAGAAATAAGAGTTTACTTAGTTTGCATGCACCTTGAAGCACCTATCATAATTTCTTGCACATGAGTAACTTGTTGACATTATACAACAAATATTAAGTGAATCTTGAAGTAAGTTAATTGCAAAAGAAAATAAATCCATCTTTAATATATTGTAGTTGACATTTGATAATTCCTAATTACAAATATTGTGTGTATCATGATGATGTGATTTAGTTTAAAGTCATGCAAGATCTTTACCAAGGAATTGAGCCAAATCAAAATGCTTGGAAAGCAATTTTTGATAGTCCATCCCCTCAGGTGAAAATGCCACTTTCAATATTAGTTGCATATTACACATCATTGTATATTGTACATGCATGGCTATTTTGGCATTGTAGCGCCGAAAAGTTGATTAATTTTGCATTTTTGAATTCGGAAATCCTTTTACGCCGCGATCACAATTTTCTTAGTACAAATATGTTTGTTCCACTTCTATAAAATTTCCAGAGTTTTGGCACCTAAAAATAGGACTTAATTTTTGCTAAAATGACCATGCACACGTACTGTATGTTAAAATCATTATATAGACTAAACTGGATTCCCATAAAGTTTTATATCAGAATTACTTATCAAATTTATAAAATGCAATTCTTTACATATGTGATACAAGATGTGGACTTATAATTCTTTTTACTTTATACAGTTAGAACAATGGCCTGAACCTTGGCAAGAACGCTTGACCATATTTCAAAAAGTAGTTCTATTGAGATGTATACGGCCCGATAAGGTTTGTATAAATCTATGTATAATAGAATCATGCAAATAACTCAATGGGATAGTTTAAAAACTAACTACCAATATAATCCACAATAATAAGCATATACTTAAGCTTATACGGATATGGTTGGATTCATAGATATATAATCATTGAATATTTGTAACTTTCACATATGAAGTAATCAATCTTACAACGATTCTAAGAAAGATATTAAATCATACAATGATAATTTTTGTCAGATTGTATTAGCAGTTACCAATTACGTTGCCGCAACAATAGGGCAACGATTTGTTGAGCCACTACCATTAAATTTAGAAGTTTGTTACAAAGATTCGGGAAGCACAGTGCCGTTGGTCTTTATTTTATCACCCGGTTCTGATCCCATGTCTGCGTTACTAAAGCTTGCTGCCGACAATGGTGCTAAGTTACAAACAGTCTCTTTGGGGCAAGGGCAAGGGCCGGTAGCTACGGCCATTTTGAAAGAGGCCGCAGTTGATGGGTCATGGGTTGCATTGCAAAATTGTCATCTTGCAATATCATGGATGCCAACCTTTGAAAAATATTGGGAACAAGAATTAACAAGTCGTGAGAAAGTACACGAGAATTTTAGGTTGTGGCTAACAAGTTATCCTTCGGAACATTTCCCCGTGGCTGTGCTCCAAAATGCGGTCAAAATGACCAATGAACCTCCCAATGGGCTCAAAGCTAATATGACCGGAAGTTACTTGATGTATCCCATCTCGGATCCGGAATTCTTTGAAGGTTGTACCAAAGGAAAAACTTGGAGGCGCATGCTATACGGACTTTGTTTCTTCCATGCTTTTGTACAAGTAAGATTTAAATTCGGATTTTTTTCAAATAATACCTCATGCTTTGTATATTAGCCACATCTACATAGAATATCCTAGTTGAAAAATTATTTCTTTCAAGAGACTAAGTGTATTTTGATATTATTTTTTAGCTCAAAATAACTTAAACCAAGTTTGAACTTCTAAGAATAAAAAATAACTTTACCTTTTCCTTGTTATAGGAAAGGAGAAAATTTGGTCCTTTAGGTTGGAATATTCCTTATGAATTCAATGAATCTGATTTGAGGATAAGCGTGCGACAATTGAGAATGTTTCTCGATGAATATCCCGACTTTGTAAACATTTTTCACTTGATTTCAAATGAAATTTTGATTTGAGTAGAAGTGATGAATGTGCGTATATTAAAGTGACACAATTAGTCAGAAAATTATACACAATACGTATAGATATCAAATTTATAATCTAATGTATAAGATCAAACCATCAACTCAATCTTCATATATGTGTTTATAAATGAAGGTGCCTTTTAAAGCTTTAAACTACCTTACTGGAGAATGCAACTATGGAGGACGAGTAACAGATGATCATGATCGTCGAACCCTTGTCACAATACTTGCGGCGTATTATTGTGAGGAAATTAATTCCGACGACTTTTCCTTCTCCGAGAGTGGAATGTTTCGTGCTCCACCTGACGGTAAAAGCATTATCCCTCCTTGCCTAGCTAAATGCGATATATTCTCATAACATAGTCCAGTATCTGAATTACTTTGAATCTTGCAAAGGATTGTAATCAATAACCAAATATATCCTTAAGTCTTGTTTTTTATGACTAACTATGCCATTTTTCTCTTATTTCTTGTTCAAAAATGGCATTGGCCCTTTTGTTTATACACGTTCAAACTCTTTTTACTTAACTTCGTATGCTTCACTTTCAAGAATAGTCCTCCTTTTTAACAACTAAAATTTAGTACAATCCTACCTTTACTATGTATGTTGTTTAAATTGATAGGTACAAGTGCATACTCAAATATAATTAAATAGCTTCTTCTTTATATATTACTATCATTATGTTTATAATATTCCATGAAGATACTCAATACTTAAATTTTTGCATTTTATTTTATATCCAGGAGATTACAATAGTTTTCTTGAGTTCATCAAAGGTTTGCCATCTCAACCCCAACCAGAAGTATATGGGTTTCATAGCAATGCGGATATTACAAAGGAAACCACAGAAGTAAATCGTTTATTGGCTTCCCTTCAAATTGCCGTGACGATAGAAGATGCAAAAGGTGAGGAGGAAGAGGAAGAAGAGGTTGCGGAAGAAGTAGAAGAGAAACATCATGTTGAACATGTTGAAGGAGAAGAGCATGTTAAAGGGGCAGAAGGGGGTGAAGAAGCCCACGCCGCTAAAAAATCAGGACCAATGACATCGGAAGAAGTGATGCAAAACTTATCAATTGATATTCTACATAAGTTACCGGCAAATTTTGATGTTGAGCAAGCTCAAATGAAATATCCGGTTACCTATTATCAATCTATGAATACTGTCCTATGTCAGGTTAGAATTTTTTCCTTGTATATAACTGTCAAACAGTTATCTTCATAATTAAGCTCATGTCTTATACAAAAGAAGCATCTTGAGATAGAAAGAAGTATAAAAAATCCTCCAGAATGTCAAACATATAATTGTTTATATGAGCATATTACCAGTAACCATACAACATGATATCAAAGCATTGTTTGTATTGTATTGTAGGAACTTGAAAGATTTAACAAACTATTGACAATCATTCGAAATAGTTTGTTGGAGCTTCAAAAAGCCGTGAAAGGCTTGATTGTTATGAGTGGCGAACTTGAGCTATGCGGAAGAACATTGGTCTACGGACAAGTTCCTATCATGTGGGCTGCTAAATCTTACCCATCAAGAAAGCCTCTGGCAAGTTACATATCAGATTTGATAGACCGAATTGCCTTTCTCCAATCGTGGGTGACCAACGGCATGCCTATTATATATTGGATATCAGCATTCTTTTTCACTCAATCATTCTTAACAGGAGCTAAACAAAACTTTGCACGTAGCCACAAGATCCCTATCGATACCGTTGACTTTGAATTTCATGTGCGCGAAAAAGTAGTAAGCATTCAACCAACTCTCTACGTACTGGTTTCGCTAACTATCGACATTGATCTAATTCTCACCGGAAGAAAATGACATCCAAAATTGTAGTGAACACCTTTGGTCATAGTGAACAAGTCATATCAGACACCATTTTCTGCTAGCGTCTTTATGTTGTACTTCAGTATATAAAATACTAATGATGATAATGATGAATATGAATGACCAATATGTACTAATATGAATGATTACAGGAAGAACTCGGGGGACCACCTGAGGATGGGGTATACACACAAGGACTATTTCTAGAAGGGGCAAGATATGATTATGAAACCCATGAACTGGGTGAATCATTCAACAAAGTACTATTCTCAAAAGCCCCAGTAATATGGATGGTTCCTAACGAGTTGAGGAAGTTTAGAACGTTTCCACATTATATGTGTCCGATATACAAGACCAGTGATAGACGAGGTATTCTATCAACCACTGGACATTCAACTAATTTCGTGATGACAGTTAAACTGCCATCAACAAGACCTACAGCCCACTGGGTCAAACGAGGCGTAGCCATGTTGACACAACTCGACACCTAAATGTACTCTCTTCTTAAGAGGAGACAAAAGTATCATCTTCAGCTCTGACGCACTTCAGGAGAGGGCAGGCTTGACTGAAATCACGCGGCAATGAGTACTAGAGGATTCACTTATTGACATCACCATCCCCCAACAAGATGTTTTATTGATCATAAGAAAATCATTTGAATCTAAATACGTACATTTCAACATCTGGTGCGGTCAGGAGGTGAGGAATGTAGCTAAATACTGGTTAATATTGATTTACTTAAGGTCTGAATCAATCAATTTGTTTCAAATTGGGTGAGGAAGTAGTCTCACAATTTAGTTGCAGTATTCGAGTGGAGCTTCGCGACATCATTAGCCACGCTCTCTCCGAACCTGCAGTCTTACTGATTCGCAGACCTAGGATTCTCAAATGCCTTTCTTAGAGAACACGGTGTTAACAAGGTATATAATTATACACGGAAAGAGATCCTATTCGGAGTGAGCCAGAGACTTAGAGGAAGTGTGCTCCAGGGTTTAAAACAGTACAGAGAGATAGATACTGACAGTGCCACTGTAATACTGTGAGTACTTCAGGTCCAGAGGAAGGTACAGCCTACTCGGCTGATTCAGAGTGGTTGCTTCCAAAGAGAGCAATAAACTTCACCATGAAGAACAAACAAATCGTAAAGAATCAAGAATGACGTTACTCTAAAACTACTCCAGGCAAAAGAAAGTCATCGACGAGAACACTCCCCTGAAAGTGTTCTGCAGACTCGAATGCATCCAGGAATATGAATACATCAGATAATCGGGTAATTGCAAAATGGTAGGAATGTTGATACTAACATGAATCTAGTCCATATGATCACCTGAATTCATAGTTCGCATCCTCATTAGCACCACCTATATCTCTATGTGCAAACGGCCCCTTAACAAAATTAGGTTAGATGAAAATAAGAACATGCAGAAGCTCAATCGAGAATACTTGTTTTCACAAGTGAACAATATATTACACAAAGTGAAAATTTGTATTCCTATCCTGTTAGACTCAGACGCAGACAATTCATTCTCTGACATATGCGAAAAGCTTCTTTGCTTGAGCTTCCGTTTCCAAACCATGATGAGACACAATCTCACATGTCCGAATCGAGCCCCGTCAACTTCAAAGTCTACTCTGAGAACATCTTCGATAATTGGTTAAAGAATGATCTGATTGGAAGCACCATCTACTTTACAAACTCTACACTCCCTGTTACCTTCTACCGGGATATCATTGAGCAGAGCTCAGCGGGATCCTCGATAACTTCTACCAGTGTGTGGGGTGCGAAAGGTACCGAAGCAGAGGAGGGTGTCAACTTGCTTTTCACCCTCCTCGTGGGACTTGTTGCATAAAACAATGGGCCCCAACAGTCTGCCCTGTTGTACTCGGGATCGGATGAATGGAAGTGCACCCACACCGTGCTCGCATGAAGCTCTACACAATTCAAGAAATATTCAACGGAAAAATTT
This sequence comes from Bryum argenteum, assembly GCA_037043015.1. Classification (NCBI taxonomy): domain Eukaryota; kingdom Viridiplantae; phylum Streptophyta; class Bryopsida; order Bryales; family Bryaceae; genus Bryum; species Bryum argenteum. The sequence goes on from CM073330.1 coordinate 10,349,437, forward strand.
AGTATGTCGAGAGGTATTTGTTGGATGCTCTCAATTTGTTCACATGAACAGCCTCGCTAACAATCAGTTATAGACAGCCGGCAGCTGATCGCACACGCAAACCTGCATCAATGTCTTACGAGCATGCGCTATCGTGTCACTTCATCCACTAATCGGCGCATCACGGTCAAGTGTGTCCTAACTAAACCAAAGATTGCCTTTAATAGCACATACAAGCAATAGCTCTGGAAGCAACTGTAGGAAATAAGTTGGAAATCAAGCACATCCACACGGTATGAAATGGAACACCTCAGCATTAGATGTGATCATCACCTGGAAATTCACCAAATAGTTCTCTATCTCCATATCGAATTGCTTCCAAAACCTGCACTTTTGAAGCCTATGATTAAAAACGTTCACCAATAGTAGTGTACATGTTCAAAGAGAGCTTTCTCATGGAGACAACAAGTTTCTCCAGTATATCTTCTGACTATCCTGCATAATCCTTCACAAGCAACGAAGATCCAACTTCCCGAAATACTGGCTAACTCAGACAGCCCAGTGGATTTGATATCAAGAGGATTCATAGTTAGTCATCGATTTTCCGATGACCTTATATTGGGAACTGACCAGAGGCATTTCTCGCTCGAATATGTTATTCCGCAGCTTAGCCGGTGCGAGTAAAACATGGCCCCCACTAACATGACAGTGGACATGAAGAGAAATCTGCTCACTCCATCGCCATTCTGCAGTTATTTCATCCCTCATCAGCTGTGTGTACCAATCTGCAAGCTGAAAATATTTATCAACATCAATAATCCACTCGCACAAATGTCACCGAGTCGCTCAATTACACCACGTAAATTAGAAAGCGCGCGAGTTCGAAAGGCAGGCTAATATCTGATGCTTTAGTGCTGGTCGAGTTGGCCCTTAACAAGAGAAATCATGCGCGCAATACTGGTACCTACAATAAAGTATTTCGGATCATTGTTGCACTCACTTGTCGTCGATTCCAAGCGGGACCAACAGATAATAGCAGCTCCCCGGTGACATCACTGTGCGTCAAAGTGTACTTGCGAGGTAGAAGATCCTCAATTGACTTGGATTTGATATTACTGGCATTGCCTCTAAATCTTACTGTTAGCTTCGACGCATTGAAATCCTCGGGGTTGAACAACCTGGCAACCTGAGCACAATCACGGCATCATGAGCAACATCAAACAATCAAGGTGTATGCAAGTGTGACATCGACCAACGTAGACATTCGGTTCTGGAACGAATACTTCATATTTGAGATATCCTCTGTGTTTCGTTATATGTACAAACCTCATGTAGAGCAACCACCGTCCTAACTATAACGCTTCTTAATACTTCACATCGCCTTCAAAATAACTACAATAGCGGTCCAGTGGATTCACCATCTACAGACCGTAGCTATAAGCAAACATCAATAACTGATCGGATTCTCTATACTAACAGTACAAAAATAAACACTACAAAATACAGTTGGCTGAACAATTTCGAGACATGAGATATTTTCTTGAACCAATAAACAATTCAGCCTGTTTAGCATTCATTGCACGAATGATGAAACAAAGCTTGTCAAAGTTGATAAGATTTTCACCTCACACGATATAACCTTTGTGCACATATTGAGCTACCAATTAACAGAGCTACTCACAGGGATAAGTGAAGACAACACTACCGAAGGAAACGGGACGGCCTATCAAAATATTGATCAAGAAATGGCCGAATGATTGGTGTTATTTTCGTCGATCTCGTCTTCCTCCTCAGGGAAAAGAGAATGTGAGGTAAAACTAACGAGCGACATTAGCATAATCTAAGTTATGCTAACAACAACTGATTATAGCGATTTCGAGATTGCTAGTCGCCTCCCAGTGTACATAGCTGACAAAACCAGAGTGCTTCTGAATCGCATTCAAAGAAGAGGCTCTGAAATGAGCACGTCTCATTCCAACAAAAATATACTTCACACTTCGGGATAACCAGTTGCCTCCCGATGCACCTAGCTGATAGGTCAAGTGCTCCTGTCATCTGCACTAAAGAAGAGCTTCTACATTGAGCGCGCATAATTTCTATCGAAAATTAATCTCGGCAATTTCGAAAAGGCCAATTACTTCCTAATATACATAGCTGGAAAAACAACTGAGTCTCTCTCTCTCGTCAATTTCCGAGCACAACCTTTCTGCAGACCTAAAGCGCTTTCACACGTCGGTACACGTAACGTCGGACCGTGTGTAGAAATCTGATAAACAAAGGTCCTGTATAATGCGGATTACGTTTCTCACTAAACATCGATTCTCGATGATTGAATCCACAAAGTTGCAATGATGCAGCTTCCTCTTACCATTGCACATTGTAGCAATTTCTACGCAGAAGCGGTTGAAAATTGCGCGCGCATTTCTAACGAGATTGGACTTAGCAATACTAAGATGGCGAACTTTCTCCCAGTGCATACAGCTGACGAAACGAGTGTGCTCTCCTTCGCAGAAACCGTCAAAGAACAAACTCCTTTCTGCGTAAACTTCCAAACCTATGTCGTTCGCAATCGCCAATCTCGTGCTGATAAAGAATTCTGATAAACAAATGTATACCTGTATAATGCAGCTCACTAACATCACTTCTCGACTTCAATGCTGATTAATTTTATTAGGATGCAGCTTCGTCTTACCACTGCACATCGTTGCAGTTTCCGCCTTGTACACCTAAGCCGCTGCCCGCACCGCCGCGGGAATTCCCTAGCTATCGCCACGCAGTAAGGCTCCACTCGGCGCGAATCGGCGGTGAAAGAAATGAGCCCGAGGTGTGAGCACTGCGATAACGACACGGCCATACCCGTCTCATTCTCCTCAATCCGGCATCACCATTAAGATCGAGACATTCTCAGAATGCGAATTCGGGATTTGAGGTTGGCAATGCAGGAGTGCACTCACTGCGCGGGAGTGCAAGTTCGGAGTAAGCGGCCAAGAATCCATACTCGTCCACTTCGAGCCGATCATTATCAGGATCACTGCCGATTAACCGTGTGCCGAGGATGAAACGTGATTCCAGAGGATGATAACGCAGTTATATTGGATGATAAAGTGTGGGTGAGCTTGAAACTTTTGCTTTTTTATCTCCGAGAATGGCGCCATATCGTTTGCGGTCGCGGTAGCAGTCGGGTATATATCACGGGGATGATCTTCTCTCCTGCGTCCCTTCGGGGACATCTGATAAAATTGGAACGATACAGAGAAGATTAGCATGGCCCCTGCGCAAGGATGACACGCACAAATCGAGAAATGGTCCAAATTTTTTTCTTCCTCTATCCTCTTGCACATTCAGCATTTTCCCCACAAGCTTCATCGTCATGAGAGCTTCAGTTTTTATGCTCTGTAGATTCCTGAAGAGTTCGATCTGATTTTTTACTTCATGTTGTAACAACACCACATTCCAATATTCTGGTTAACCTAATTGTTCTACATCAACATGTTTCCACCTGGTGCTCTTTTGACATTCCCATTTCTGTCGTGAGCACATCTGCTCATGTTGATGCATTGTGGGTTCTGCATTTCTTCTTTCTCATGAAGTAGTAGTAGTTTGTCGGTTGCTACGTAAGACTACTGTACCATCAATCATGTAACGAAAATTTATACAAACAGGGCAAAACTCTTTAGTATTTCTATCAAGGACTGCATTTCAACATCGAACGGAATGTGGGGGGTTAAAAGCCGAATCAGGGATGTAAGCAATATATCTGTTTAACAGAATGAATTGGCACCACAACTAGGGTGGGCAACAAAAATAATGTTGAGAAAGCTCGAGAATCAACCCACATCCTCACTTGAGCTTTCATATGGTACATAGTACTAAGACACAACAGGAAACGGTAGAGAACATAATTCTACACGAAAACGTGGTATGTAAAGTACGTCCACTAATTGTCACCCTTCCACGCTCAATCCCTCGCCATGGTTGGGCACAACACCGTTCTTGTGATTTCCATTCATATTGAAACGCCCATTTTCGTTGCAGGCTCCTCCAAAAGCTGCCTTCAGGCAGTCCGCTTTCACGTCTTCGAAGCGGTCCTGCGAGAGTGATACCTCCGCCAGAAGCTTCCATGCGTAATCTTCAGTGGCCAGCTCGTAATCCTTGCGTCGTTTCAGCACTATGTGGCCACTTATCTCCCACACCGCAGGATTGACCTGTAAAACAAAAAGCGAGAAAAACAGTTAGCTAAAAATGATGTAACCCAAATTAGGCTAGGGACAAAAGCAAGAACTTTAATGTCAACATACAACCAAATACAGTAAGCTTCTAGAATCGAACATACTGTGCCAGACAGTACACGAAGAGGTGGAGCAGTGTTTCTACTGTGCTATCATGTCGTAATTTCCCACGTTTATGTGATGTTGCGTTATTTACAGCGACCATTATTCACACATGAATGGTGAGAAGAGCTCTAATGGATTGGAGTATGGGTGGACCTGAGTGTCGAGAATCTCTTGGTCGACCTCGCCACGGGCTTGCCGTTCAGCGAAGCATTGAGGAAGGACGAAAACTCGGGAGCCTCGGTCGGCAATAAGCACGTTGTAAGGAATGTTCTCGTCCTGGAGATGAATACAAGCATTTGCTACAGCTTCAGAGAGATCTTCCATGCTGTGGCCGAGCTCAAAAACGAGCCCTCTCACTGGGAACTTCGTAAGCTCGTACACTTTCACGCCTCCTTTCTTTCGGCCGTATGGCACTCTCACTGTGGGTGCTCTCTCGATGGGAAACGGAGCTGCCAAGTAGTATGCCTGAACAGGATCGTATACTCAGTCTACTGTCCAAATATCACGTAGTTAGCTTTGATGGAGGAAGTGGAAAGAGGGGTACCTGGAAGTGGAGGTGGTTGATGGTGGCGAAAGCACCAAGACTGTTGTAGCCCAAGCGAAAATATGGATTATTAGCCTCAGCCGCCATGTACAGAGCCAGCAAGAACGAGTCCTGATCGATTCGCTGCGGCAAGCGATCCAGTACTCGGGGAACTAGCAGGACGTGTCCATATTCAATAGGACTAACCTGTATAGATCCTTCCACGTGAGTAAAACAACTACGTTGAACTCATCACCCCTGTACAAATTGTGGTAGTATTAGTAACAAACAATGGATGTAGGATTTCAATGGATGGGCAATTGAGTGTTACGAGGAGCTTACATTGATGGCAATCACGTTAGGGCTGGACACCACTGGAGCTTTTTCATAATACTCGCTCAAGCCGTCTTCACTGGGTCCAAACTGAAACAGCACCTCCTCTTGCCCTACTTTCGTGAAATTGAACTTCTTGGGATCGAATGTTTGGAGCACCTGGTCCACTCGAAACTCCGTGGGACGCTTCTGTGTGTGACGTCCTTCGTTCAGCTGTGCTATGAATCCGTATTCCCCTGGAAGCATCTGCCACACCCCCATTCTAAAAATCAGTCCCTGCTCCCCTGAATGAGCTTCAGAACCGACACAGCTCCTGTGAATGGACTCAGGCACTGACATAGCTCTTGAATATGGTCTCAAGCACCGACACAGATGGGTTCGAGCACCGACATGTAACTGTTTGAATAATCCTTGCACATAGTAATTGCGAATATATATACCTTAGTTTCGCAAGCTGTGACATCGTAACGAAACAGTCCTCGAACCATACGATCCTCCCACTGTGCGAGCAACAGCTCATCAAGGAAATAGTTCTCTTGCTGCGAATCATCCCTTTCGTAAGGATCTTCATCGTCATCAGGTACACGGTGGTCGTCACTCCCCGTGTGAGCCTTCTTCTTCGGGCCTCCGCTTGTTTGAGCCTTTATGCCGAATGTGTACAACGGCAGCTTAGCTCCTGCACACGACCATAAAATCATCAAAACACCATACAATAATCATCTAACATTTCGGACGAAAACAGCAATTCATCCAGTATTTGCTGTATTATTAGTAAATGTCAACTTGCACCACGTCCTACACTATTTTTGCATGTAACGGATACTGCCATAGCTGAATATTGTAAGGAATGAAGGGGAATGAGAGTGCGAGATCGAGAACTGACCAGGAATGCAGCAGGTGCCGAGGCAATCGCGACCACAGCCAGGGGCTTGATCGAGCTGCTGGTTGATAGAAACTATAGTCTCCACTCTCTTGATGGTCAACATCTTGTTCGTCTTCACCGTTCCTTGCCGAGAGGCAGAAGGCACGGAGGACGGGGGGCAAGGGGGAGTGACGACCACCTCCGGCTAACGCCGACAGGTCAGAGGGATGACCGCCTTCACTGACGGTGGCCCCCCGGCCGCCGTGCAAGGAAGGAGAAGACGAGAGAAGAGAGTGGGACAGTGGGATTCCGCCTTCACTCATACGGACCTGGTGTCTGCCTCGCAACGCCGTGATGCTCGCTCACTAAAACACCGCAAACCTTCAACCGCGAGCCAACCAGCCCTCATATCCTACTCAAAGCGAACAAACAAATCTCCTCTACTCTTCCCTTCAAGAGCATTCAATACCTGCAATACACACTGGACATTCAAAACCTGGAGTATCTTTTCTGTTCAATAGAAATGTGAGTGCGTCCACTCTTTTAGCAACAACGGCGGTGGTGGATGAGGAGCTACAAGAGTGTGAAGCTACAAACTACGGCAGTGGCACAATTGTCCTATATACTTCTGCAAGTGACACAGTCGACGGTAAAAATCTTGGTCACCACACGATTCAATTCGTGGACATAAGGACGGCCGCTGGACGCAATTGTATCGGAAGGTACAGAGGATAACTACCGGCCATCGATGACGTTCGTCAGAGCATGACCAGCCCTCTACGGCAGGCCGGCCCGCAAGGCCGTCCCAGAATGTGAAAGGCGCCGCTTGTCAGCGGTTACGAAGCCCAGCCCAACACGGAGGGCAGGGCCCGCTCACGAATCACCCACCAATCACACCACCTCACATTCCGCTTTTCATAGCTTTCTTTAGAAATCATTTCTTGCCAATGAAATTTCTGCCACGTGGCTCTCACTCATTAGTTAAAGGGGACACTAAAACTTGAGTGAAGGCACGGGATAACTTGGAGTTTTGGTGGGTTAGAATTTAGGGCACTGCAACCCTCTTGACCGGGTTACCGGGTTAGTGTGTGGGCTGGGCCCCTGGCACTTCATATCCGGCTCCATGCTCCGGCCTGCAGTGCGGGCTGGTCATGCTCTCAACCAACTGTAGACGACAAACCGAAGCATCATACTTATTATAAGCTTTATTCCAAATCAGAATTTAACCCTGGAACGTCGGAGCGGCCATTTTATGTCCGATGAACAAAACATTTTCACTGTAACCTATTATTGCGGGATGAATTTCATTCATGATTTTTGTAATTGGATTTATGAATGATAATAGCATATCATGGAATTCATTTGAGGTCATTTAAGGTATTTCCTAAGATCACATGTGGTATGAAAGTTGAAAGACTGGTTAAAAACAAATCACCACAAAGTGCATTTCTGCAACTTTTTCCTACTTTTATTAAGTCTCAAATTTAGGCAACTAAATGATCTCTTTTGAGTTCAAGCTTAATTCATAAAATGAATCTTACCAAGTCTTGTTTCTACTCCAAGTTAGAATTTCAAGAAATTCCTAATATCTAGTGATTTACTCGACACCTTAAGTTTCCATGCCTATAGGGTCTCTTTCTCAATTTTCAAATATAGCATGACACGAAACCATGGATTACACCATGCTATTCTTCAATACAATGACCCCTTATTCTAAAAATTTCAGATTTTTTGAAAGTGATTTGTATTTGATATGAATTATTTTTGTTTTTTCTTTGAAAATTCACTTGAATTTCAAATCTTCCCAAAAAAATCTGAAATTTTTACAGCATATGAAAAGCATGTGATCACATCTACGAAAAATAAAATAAAATATTTTACTTTCAGGTAAAGTGGCGAAATGGAGGATTCAGAGTAAGACATATCAAAGTTCAGGCCACGGTTATGGGCTCCGACGTTCTAGGGTTAACAAAGCAGAAAGCATAATGCGAAGGGAATCAATCAAGTCTTGCTTTCCGGTACGCATTCCAAGGATTGCAAGCGGAGAGCCAGATCCTTCAGTTACCTTTCACGCGCGGGCCTACAAATTGTCCCCCCTGCGAACGTTCCGGTCAAGCTTCTATGGGGGGGGATTGATTATCGATGGACGAGGGGCTATCTGGTCGATGATAATGGGCAATGGCAGCACATGGTCCGTGACCCCAATGCGCTTTGATCTAAGATTCTATGGTGGATGTACAGTTTACGAGCGGGCCTGTACTTTAGCTGGGAGCATGTGAGAAAGGGGAGGGGAGGAGTGGAAGGAGTGGGAAGCAAGGCTGGCGTGGTGATTGAGGGAATTCTGGGGGAGGAAACAAAGTGCAATGGGAATGTAGCTTCGGGAATATTCGAAAAGCTTCGGAAATTGGTGCGACAGTGGAAGCGAGCAGGCAAAATCTGAAAAGACTGAGCAAAAGTGCATGGTGAAAGAACGTCCTCACCGAACTCGCTGCCTCTCGACAGCTTCCCTGCAGTTCCCTCGCGGATGGACGGACGGACGGACGGAAGAATGTAACGGATGGGAAAAGTGAACGGACGGGGAAAGTGAACGGACGGGGAAAGTGAACGGACGGGGAAAGTGAACGGACGGGGAAAGTGAACGGACGGGGAAAGTGAACGGACGGGGAAAATGAACGGACGAGAAAACGAAGCGACGGAAACTGAATGGACGGACTGAAATTGACTACAGGTACACAAGAGTTGTTAATTAGTGTTCTTGAAGATAAGTGTTACGGGCAACTTTTGGTAAATGACACTATTTCTCAACTCTCTTAGTATTAGTGTTCACTTTGGGCTGCCATTGCAATCAATGTCCCTTGTTTCTCCTTCAAGCTACCAATTGCACCACTTCTAATAGATTCTTCCACTTGCAAGAAAGTGTGCATGCTCTCACATTTGGTGTTATGGTTTGACGATTAGTGTTGTAACACTATGGTGACTTATGACATTTAGTGTTACGATTCGTAATTAACTTATGTAATAATAATCAACAACTCTTGTGTAGTGTTGGCTCCAGTGAACTTCTTTGATGTTAGGGCCACGTGAAGCTAATGCACTTGTTAGAGCAAAAATTGTTGCCATAGTTTTGTAAATTGAAATTTGGCAAGTTTTGCAAATTGTTGTAGTTTTGAACCACACATACGTTCATGGAGAGTTCATAGATATAATTATGCGATTAAAGAACGAACAGTTAGTATCATCTCAAGAATTAAGATATTATACACTTACGAATGTAAGTAGAATTAATAACCTAGCTCTGGATAACACAATTCTTGCATGGCTACTACCATGTCATTGCAATAACACAAGGTGTCGTTGCAATGCGAGATTCAGATCAGATCTGCTATGCATAGAGGGACTACCCTATAACCGTCAACCCCAACATCACCATCGATACAATATATAAAGATTACATATACAATTGAGAAGAAATGCTACCAATAGACTTGTTGAAATAAAAAATCCACCAACTACAAACATGGTCACCTTCATCTCGATAACACCCTGGAGCAAAAAAATCCATGAGGAAAATTTGTTGACGCAAATGATGGCCTTCCAATGCAAGAATTTTTACAAGGAAGAAGTAGTCCAAACTCAACCGTTTGCAAATCTAATACCAAAGTTACTTGGATCAAAAGTCTTCCACCTAAAAAGTTGTTACCCTTCATCTTAATCCCCGAATGCATCGAACGTGAAAAAACTACATTATGGATGGAAGGCAACAACTTTGACAAATCATAATTGCTTCATCCAAGGTCAGTTTCGAATGAAATCACTTGTGTTAAATCCCAAATCAAGTTTGTGTGGTAGAAATTGGAGTCCCATACAATAAACTATGAATTAGTAGCATGCATTTTAATGAAGGCAACTCTTATTTTTGGGTTTCCAAGCATCGGGCATGTTTTACCATTGCAAGCCAATTATGTGAAATCAAAAATAATTTTTCATGATTTTTTTTTTCATGATCATGATCTCAAAGTGATTCTTAACAACTTTCTAGTTGGAAGTTTTTAGATCCAAATACTTTTGCTACTGGATCTGCAATGATGTTTTGTCAATGAAAAAAGTGAAAAAAATTGAGGAGCTATATCTTCTTGCATTGCCATTCCAATGCACTTTGTGGACTGCAATCCGGATAATTTCTTGAAAATGTTGTAGCCATTTAAAGATAGAAGTATGTTACGGATTCATGTGATTTTGTTGCACTTTTGATAGGACACTATACATTATGACTCATTTTTATGACCAAAAGCAGTCCAAAAGTAAGGTAAGGGGGGATCCCCGTGCTTATGTGAGTAAGATGTAGTGTGAACACAAAAAAATGTAAATCGGGGGATCTTTGGAGAATATAAAGATACACACATCCCCAGTGTAATCTTTCACTTACATCATCCCACAAAATTGTAATTTCCAAAATCTGCTCCACTCCAAAATTTGTGAATGAGTCCAGATTTAGTTCAATGTGACATCATTGAGGTAAATCCCACTTTGGATTATGTAGAAGAGATAACAATAAAGTACATCAAACCAAAGACTACCCATAGAAAAATATGGTCATCTGCCCAATGCTCGGTGAAAACTAGAGTCAAACTGCCCTTGCTACACTAAATTTGATAATTAGTGATAGATACAGTAATTTACATAAACATGATATAAGTTTTTACTGATGTTCAATAATTTTACCCACTATATTGGCCAAGATGGGGGTCCTTATATAGTATCAGAATCAATGCTCTTGGTAATTTTTTTTAAACAAAAATTAAAACTTACAGCATTTTCAAATCTTTTAATAATCTAACACTAATTATCAAATTTAGTGTAGCTCTCGCTCATCAGCTTGGACTTGCCAAGTATAGGCTCCACTTGGAGATGGCAACTACTGTAAACCAGATCCACCGACTCCTACCATCAAATAAACTCTGCATACCATATTTCTTACCTCCACTGCCTCCCTCGGAGAAGAAGCGTTCGAGGCAGCCACCACCAAGTGGATGGCAGCCTCCTCCATTCACGGATCACTGTAAATCAGTGCTACGAGCGTTTCTGGGGGGCAAGGGAGGAGGAGGGGTAAAAATGTCAAGAGGTAGACTCGTGGAGTAATTTGGGGCCGCAAGCCTCATTTCTAATATCAAAATTATTGAAAACGGTCATACTGAAAATTCCACGGATTCTGAAGAAAAAATCCCATTGGCTGATGGAGGCTCCGAGAAACGCTAGTATCACTCTTTTACATGCGCCCCTCGTTCACGACCTCTCTCCTTTTACACGAGGTGACGAGATTCATGGATGAGGATTCTCAAATTCATCCTCTTGGTACTGCCTCCAGTGGCTAGCCATGTACAGTCTTTGCATAAATACCACAAGTTGATGTGTTTTTTTTATTCACCGGAGCGTGCATTCTGACCACTTTCTTGTCTTGTGCCTTGGTTGCATAGAAAATTCAATGGTGGAAAGAAATTAGCGTACAAACTACTGCAATCAGGATGGAATATCAAGGGCATCACCTTCCGAAATTTCACAACCAAACAAAGAAAGAGTGTTTGCTTCAGCATGGGCTCCCACAAAAATTTCAACATACTCTTCACCACCACTCCACAAGCGACTTGCTTATAAGGAATTTTTCACCACAAGGGACTTGTTGACATGAAATTTTCACCACCACAAGGGACTTGTTTGATACCTAATGTCGAAAAGAGCCCAAAACGGGTGGTTTGGGCTCTCGTCGGCCGGTTATGTAGTATATTTATATTGTGTGAAATCCATACATTTTGCAAGTTCTAGAGTTTTCCCATACCTTTCATGCTTCAAGATTCCGCACATTTTAGGAGATATTCATGGTCAAAGTTTGAAAGCACTTTTTGAAATAGATCTGCCCAAAACTGCCCAAATTGCGGCATATGCTCGTTTGTTCTCAAAAATATGCCTAACATAAATAAGAGTGCAGAAACTTCAAAAATTCACCAAAAATTGAGATTTTTTTTTTTTTTTTTTTTTTTTTTTTTTTTTTTTTTTTGTAATTGGAAATAAGGTTTTAAGGCATGATCTCACCGTTTGGATCTTTCATCTAATTATTCTTCACATGCCATTTTTATCATCAGAGAGGGGCCTTTGAAGTTGAATTTCAACATACCTTCATGTGAAGATTCAAGATTTTCTTTGGGTTTTGCAGGTCGCATGAGGGTAAAAATTGCATAGACATGTTCCTAACTCACGTAGGAACAAGAGTACGAAGAGCCACATTTCAAATCTACTCTTAAAATAGGTTTTTTGGGCTCACAAAAAACTTCGAACCCATTTTGCAACGAGGAAAAAGCAAAAAAAAAAACCTTTTTTTTCAGCTTTGAGTGTTATGATCTTACAATTGGTATAGAATTTGGAACTAAGTTTTGGTACATGCTTACATGGACAAGTTAGGTATAAGATCTTACGGTCACACACTTAAGATTACGTCAAAATTTTAAAAGTTTTCATCTTGCATTGAAAGAGGGTGGTTTTCAGGAGTTTTGGCAGTTTTGGGGGCTTTTGACTTTAGGGGTTAAATAAAATCACAAGGGACTTGCTTGACCCCTAAATCTCCTTGTTGCAAAATGGGTCTAAGTCACAAAATTTGACCTTCCTTTAGATTTAAGCTCAAAAAATCTCAATCCAAGCATTATTTTTAAAATTTTATTGTAAGATTTCAAAGTTCACTTGACATTCAGTTCTTCTCACATACCAAATTTGAACTATTCATTCTTCCTAATTTGTGAGATTATAATGATCAAAGTTGAGCGAGTTTTTCTCCTGGGGAACCTCCAAAACCCGTTTCGGGTTTTAATTTCTAAGGGTCCAAGAAAGCGGAAATCGCTTTTTGGAATTTCCGCAGGGAGAAAATTCAGCCAACTTTATCCATTATAATCTCAAAATTGGAGAAAAATTAACGGTTCAAATTTGACATTCGAGAAAAGGGTCAAGTTAACTTCAAGATCCTATGGTTGGATCTTCTAATGAATGCTTAGATTGAGTTTCTTTGCACCTGAAGTAGAAGAAGGTTCTTATTGACAATTTAACCCCTAAAGGTCCAGGAAAGCGAAAACTGCTTTTCGGAGTTCAAAATTCAGCCAACTTTGACCATTATAATCTCACAAATGAAGAAGAATCAACGGCTCAATTTTGGCAAGTGAGTAGAAGGTTAAGTTAAATTCAAGATCCTACGGTTGGATCTTCCAAATGATTCTTAGATTGAGAGTTTTTAGGCCTGAAGTAAGGGAATGTCCATTTTTACAATTTTGCATCAAGAACCTTTATGGGTTAAACAATTTTGTATCAAGGACCTTTAGGGGTTAAATGAAATTTGCATGACGATTACTGAGCATGTCCCTATTGAGCGTTATGGTAGTTATTTCACTATCAAATACTCTAGTAGTTATTACTCTTTTGAACATTACAATAGCTTGTGATGAACGCACCGAAACTTATCAATGGTGAATGCATGACAGACATGTTCCCAAGATCACTACAACTTCATGTCCAACAAAAAGTGCCTTCCAACAAAAAGTGCCTTCAAGTCACAAGGAGTCATGGCCAAATTGAGTGGGCAATGGTTTGTGGCAGCTACCAAGGAGGCACCCTAGAATCCCAAGGCCGTTTTTTATAATTTTGAATTCAAATTTGAGGTCTGCTGTGACCCCAAGTTACCCTTGGAAGCCTACTCCTTGGCATTTAATGTCTATACATCAAAACATTAGGGGGCTTATCACCCCTCCTCCATCCTCCTTGGTAGCTGCTACGAACGCTTACCCAAATTGAGTGGTATTTCCATCTCGGTGAATGACTCATTCTTTTAGGAGTCCCACCAAGTTTGATAGAATGAGACGTTCATGATGGAAATACCACATTTTTCCACAGAGCACTTAACCCTCTACCACCGCCGGGAAGGCCGTGAAATGTTTCACGTCTGAACATTTTGGCGTTCTACGGAGGCCGAAAAGGCTTGAATTCCACTTTCTTGTGGCCACCAAGTTAGGTGTGGTACTGTGGTACATGGTGACATGGTTTTTGTTTCTATTTTGAAGTCTTGACATGACTGGTCTGGAGATCAGTAAACTCTCATGACCTGAAAGTGGACCACATTCTGTGAACCCAAGTACTACATGAGTCAACACAATTTTACTCCTGCCTTTTGAAGTGCCAGTTTATGATATTTTAACTTTTGTATCACCGAGTTGGCTCTTTGCCAGTTGCCTAGGATCTTATATGAACACATAATTATTTCATTGGAGCTCTTTTCCCTATGAAACCTCCACACTTTTTCAACTTGGAAATGGATGCCGTTGAGAAACCAACCTTCTCTAACAAAAAAGTGCTTGCCTTGGTTCCTTTTGCTTTGGTTCATGTTGTGTTAATACATTTGATTAATGCATGAACCTCTAAAGGACTGAGCCTATTTTTGAGCCTTCAAAACTGTAAATTGCAATTCAATGACCATTTGTTTAAGTTAAAGTATATTTCAATATTTTTTACTTTTCTCGCATTTCCAACCAGAACTGTTTGTGCAGATGAATGAATGACAGTCGATAATCTGTTTGAGAATCTAATCTTTTGAGTAAGGAATAGTCGGAAGCAACAGAGAAATGCAACACTCATGTTCAACAAATCACATGCTCGACAAGCCAACATAATTTTACATAAGCAAGTCGCTTGTGGAGTGGACAGGGGGGATTTTTTTAGGAGAATGTGCCAAGTGCTCGAGAATCAAAGAAGAATAATAAAAACTTGGCGTTTTCTTGATGTGGTCTTGAATTTTCGAAGGTGAAATTGTAAATTGTTCACTTCAAAATTTAAGTGTGGGTTACATTTCCAAGACAAATTTGACCCTTAAATGCACATGGGTTCTGAAACGGGCAACCCAAAATCGGATCAAAACATCTTTTGGACTTGGGCATCATATATAGTGCATTTTTTGAACTTGGGCAGCATGAATGAACCAATCAATGATGAGCTTGCAACCTCCTACAGAGAGAGATAGATAGATAGAAACTCCGGTCCCTTTCTAAGGGGCCGGTGTGAATGAAGTGTCCATTTGTAATGCTAATATCCCGATGGCCACCGGACAAGGGGAAATTGGAACAATACTACTTCCCCCTCTCGAGGGTGGACACTATAACTACGCTAGTTTCTAGCCTAGTTACTAATGCCTTGAAGATACTTGACCAACCTCCTACAAGGTTATGTACAACTTCAACCTTCCTACCACAATCCTTTCAAAGCACAAATTCACTCATAACAGTTGTAATTTGAATTGTAAAATTTCACTTTTTAAATGCATCTTAAGAAGGTGATCAATTTGACATCAAAATATAAGTGAAAATTTGAGTGGAGTGGGAGCTTTTGAGCAGATTCCATTGAAAACAAGACTTGCGAGCTTGCTTACGTGTAAGGGTTAAGGCTAGAGTTGTTCTCAATGGGGAATTAGCCTACTAAGCAGTTTTTGGTATTGCTTAGATTTTCAACATGTTACCTTGCTAGAATCAATAGGAATAAAACCATTCCATTAACCTCTCTTTGATTGGCTTGCAATAAGACCTAAAAGTAAAGCACTCCTCACAACGTTCACTATGACAAAATCACAAATTCTTCTTGCTTTGGTCATTTTCAATGCCAAGTTAGACCATGCATTTGTAATTGAAAGTTAGAAGAAATTGTTGAAGTTGAACTCATAATCTTTTGAATTTACAAAATCTTTGTAGCTTTTCTGAGATTCTAGTATTGTAAACACCTAATCTATCATTGAACACTTAAGGGATTTCACTATACTTGAAATGATAACACATTTACTATATTTCATTAATTAGCAAATAGAAAAAACACATATTTCACAATTTTGAAGCGACATGTATAGCTCAACTTATAACCAAACACTCACTGCATGTACATGCAACAACATGGTAGAGGTGGAGAAATATAGGAATAAAGATAAATAAAAATGTAAAGTGTTTGGTTAACCCTTAAAAGTCCCTTGGGGATAGTATGTACGCTGTTGTATAATTAGGATTTGCTACCAACAAGAAACTCTAAACTCGAATTGTAATAGCTCACTAGAACCGCATTAATTCAAATGTCAACTTCTTCTTTGAACTCAAACCCATTAAAGGTGTGCATTCACTCCAATTACAACCAAAATACACCGTATTCTACTGGTCGCCACGGCACGCTCAGACCTTTAGGGGTTAAAGAGTAGTGTTGGCTTAGAGGTGCTTCTCCACTATATGTTACTCAAAGCTCACCAAGGAATGAGCCGCCAAAATCACGCATTGCAAAATACTCAAGACAAGTTCATCATGAGGAAGTTTGGTACAAACTTTGGGTGAGTAAGGTACAGCTTAACCCTTTATTGACACATGGTACCAAATTGGTCCTCGAATCTCAACAAGAACTTCCATACTCTCAACGGTGGCAAATTTCGAGATTTTACCCGATGTGGTCGTTTAAAAAAAAAAAAAATTACAGAATCAAGTTAGCTCGACACTCACCATTTTGGATTTTCAAATTTATTTAATTATCTATGCTAAAATATGGTCAAAGGACAGTGAGGTCACATTTTTCTCAAAACAGTGATGTCAATTAAGGGTTAAGTGCCACAAATATTAACCCCTAAAGGTCCTTGATACAAAAAAATTTAAATTATTAAAAAGAGCCTTCTTCTACTTCAGGTGCAAATAAACTCAATCTAAGCATTGATTAGAAGATCCAAACGTAGGATCTTGAAGTTAACTTGACCCTTTTCTCGAATGTCAACTTTGAACCGTTAATTTTTCTCCAATTTTGAGATTATAATGGTCAAAGTTGGCTGAATTTTCTCCCTGCGGAAATCCCAAAAAGCGATTTCCGCTTTCTTGGACCTTTACGGGTTAAGTTAGGACGAGGAATCTAGTTGCTGTTTACTTTTCTTTTGGATGTGCCTACTTTGCATGGCCTCTATGTAGCATAGCTTTGATGCCACTTGTATGGAAGGAAACACATGAGTACTTGTACCGAAAAGCAAATATGTTTGTAAAACCGACCCATCTTACTACACTATCCGGAGGTTGGATCTTCTTACGAGCACTCATGCTCGCTTTTTCCGTGCAGTTACATGACGGAGTACATGCAGAGCGGTTTAAAAACAAGAAAGATTTTAGTCACTTTTTCTCCCACTTTTTTCCACTTGTTTTCTGATCTTCAACAAAGATTTTATTTTTTACTTTTATTTTTTTTGCAAGTAGAGAGGCAAATCCAAGTGGAGGGGTCCAATTTGAATTCAACTATCTGTGCTGCCGCCTTAGCCAAGCATCAATGCTATCACCAAATTGAACATATACAGTTGGACTACCTAAAAGCGCCAGGGGACCTAAAATGGCGCTGTACCTCATTTGTAGATTGTGAAAATACAGATGTACCTCATTTGTATATAACGCTTATGGGTCAAACCTTACTTAGCACTTTGGAATTTTGTATAAAATTCACAAATGCTAATTACATTTTGCAAATTTTTGCAATCCTCCTGAAAACCTATTTCGAATGTGGTCATAATTTTATTTTGAGTTTACTAGTGCTAAAAATAGGTCAGATCTCTTAAGTTGGTGCTTATAGGACACTCAACCTTACATGTGCAGGGTGATTACCATACTATCAAATCCTCAGGACACTTATGGTAGCAGTGCCAAGAATGGCGCAGTGCCAAAAATGGAGCCCTAGTAATCTTGAGTCAGAGGTACATAATAGATTCCCCATGCAATAGTATCATGTACTCACCGCAGACAATATAGGGTGACTTTTTAGGGCATCATTTTAGGAACACCTATACTTTCAACTTCAAAAATTCATAACTCATTGTAGAAGAGTTCAAAAATGATGATTCCACTTGCTCTATTCTTCTACTAGTTTTCCCCATGCACGAAAATTGCTTGTACTGGTGACATCCCTGT
Organism: Bryum argenteum; assembly: GCA_037043015.1. Classification (NCBI taxonomy): domain Eukaryota; kingdom Viridiplantae; phylum Streptophyta; class Bryopsida; order Bryales; family Bryaceae; genus Bryum; species Bryum argenteum. The sequence continues at coordinate 10,367,452 of CM073330.1, forward strand.
AGATTTCTCGTGCTGAAAATTGAGCCATTATAGAGCACCATTCCATATGTACAGGCACATCAACATAGGGATGGGAAAGCCTTAGTTCAATTAATGTGGGTAACAATCACTACACTAAAAATTATATGTAGTGTTGGATGGCAAATAGTGTAGTCATCTCAATTATGTCACAACACTGTTAGTCATGTAATGTAATGGACAATTAGTGTAAGGACCCATTGTCTGCGTTTCTTGAGTTTCACTTTTTTCCTCGTTTTGAAATGGCGAACAGGAGAGGAGATCTTGCTGAGCAGATCCTGATTAGCAAAGAATCAAGGGGTTCACTGGCTTTCAGGGGTTTAATGGCTTGGAGTCTACCTGTAATGAGTCGAGTAGCGATGGCCTTCTCCCATGATTCTCCGTCCACTTCCCTTGTTCTCAGTTTTGTGTTGGTCGCTGGTTAGCTTCTCAATGAATAAATTGGTTGAAATGTAAAGCTTCGAGCTCTTCTTTCTTTTTAGGGTTTAGGATATGATTCTCTTTTCTGCTTCGTTTGAAGCAATAAAAAGGGTGATATGCAAATAGGGCATTATTTGCTTTGTAGATACACTAGTGGAAGATTCAAGAAGCGGAAAAAGTGCTTCTCAAGGAAATGGGGACTCGTGTTGAAAGTGTTATCTATGAGGATCTATGTGGTATTCAATTTGTCACTAAGATCACGAAACTGAGTGAGTTAGAGCATTTAATTGAGAGTTCCAAACCCAGATTTACTTTAGCTTGAAATCCAACACTAAATGAAAACTATCTTTTACTAATACTCTCTAGAATTTACAATTGTTGACAATTGATGTTGTAGTTGGCATTTAGAGTTGCCATGAGTTTACCGTTGTTGACAATTGGTGTTGTTGTTTGTATTTAGTGTTGCCATCACTATATATAATCTTTAGTGTGGTGACTAGCCTGACCAATTGTACTCATACAGATATTTGATGCTTGTTGGAACAAATCTTGTGCTATGGTAACTAAATATTGTAGCAAGTGCATGTGAATTAATAGTAAATTTTTTACTCCATGTTTCTTAATTCCTAAACGTCCCAGCCTATATTTAGTCAAAAAAATTATTTTTTCACAAAAGTGTCATAGATGGAAATGAAGGTAAGCTAATTAGATCTTAACCGTACAAACTTGTAATGAACATGTTTGAGGTCATGTGAACCAAAATTTGGGTCATGAGGCCTTATAAATTGCAAGATCAAAACGTCTTAGTACTCAGAATGAGCTACAAAATTTCATAATTTTAACTTTGAAGTGAAAACATTATCAACAAAGCGACTCCAATGAAAAAATCTTCAATTATGAAGTTGTTTGCCTTCATTTCAATATTACCTATTTTTTGAGTTAAGATATTTTTTTGATGATTCAACTACTATTCAAAAAAGAATCATCAAAAAAAAATCTTGGCTCGAAAAATAGCCTTGCCATGGTAAAAGCCACCAAAATATCTATTAAGCGGGAAAACTGTCCAAAAGTAGACCCTTTGCTCTCATATCTACGCCCCAATTAGAAAATGACTTTGATTTGGTTCATATTTCTACTACTAAGACTAGAATCTAAATGGAATTCATTCCATTAAATAAAGTTGAAATCTAACCGTGGATAAAGGAGATATAGATCCTAAACACTCATCTATTTTTTTACTTTTATCATTGTAGAAACATTGTTGAAGATTGAATATCAAAATTATTTGGATAAAAATCTTCCTGCTAAAAAGTTGTTGGATTTTGTCTTAAGATCATGATCATGTAAAATAAAATTCATCAAAAACTATTTTTGGTATCACACTATCACATGATTGGCTTATAATTGTAAAACATGACCAATTTTTGAAAACCCAAAACCAAAAGTTGCCTTCCCTTAAATGCATGCCATTGATTCATACTTCATTCTATGTGGCCGCAGTTTTGAACATACAATCTAGACTTGATTGGGAACCCAACTCAAGTAATCTTGTCCAAAACAAAGCTTAGATAAAGAACTTATGGCTTTTTGAAGTATCTCTCCTTTCATCCAAAATGTAGAAAAACAACATTAGGGACGTTTAGGAACTAAGAGAAATTTTGATGAGTGGTATAACAACATGTGGCATTTTACATGAATCATTTGTGATTAAAAAACCCTAAAACCTTTAAAACCCTAAAAATGCAATCTTGAAATTTTGAGAATTCCGAGCTAATTCATTTTTGAGAGCTTCTTGTCTAAATTATTTCATTCCAAAGAATGAAGTTATTTTGTCATTTGCTAATGAACATGTATAAAGCTAAGCATCATATAGCATCAAATATATAGGTCGTGTTTGATATTCTACTTCTTAAGTGATCTCTTGTAGTCAATTTTTAATAGATGAATATGTAGAAGAAACAAAATACTTTTCATTGCTTTGGTGATAGCCCAAGATCTACTTTAATTTTATTGTCAAGGCTTTGATATCTTGGAAAGGAATATTGTATAATACTATGAAGGATTGATGTAGTGTTTGAAGCTAAACCTGTCAAGAAAATAATTTCAAGGATTATTTAAGGTTATCTAAGATGCAAAATATGCATATGTGAGATATTTTTATGATTTTGTGCACAAAAGTAGTTTCTTTGAGCTTCATGTTCAAAGTTGTTGAATGTGATATTGACATTCTAAGACCTTTATAAATAGGAACACCATTTAAACATGGAGCATGAAGAGTTTTTACGAGAAAAGACAAGGTTGGGATTGCAAGGAGTGTTACTCATAATAATCTCCCAACTTGTCTCCTCATGACTTCCCTTTGCATCTCTCTTGCACGTATCATTCACATTGCTCTTTCGGCACAAGGCAAGTTGGACAATGGTGGGGATGATTTTAAGGCATGGCATCCAATATGACGCTCATCACAGATGGTAAGTAATAAACCTCTATACTCTTACAAATTTCTTCAATAGCAAGGTGTTTTTCTGACAATACACCAAGAAATAACCAATCATTCATATTAAGTGACAGTGAGCTATGATATTCATTTTTAGCAATGAAATGAGATGACCTCTTTAGCCTAAAAGATTCACATATATACATAGTATATTCAAAGAGTTCAAAGAAGATTTATGCTTAAAAGTAATAGCAACCATACTCTCAAAAACTTAACATCACTACTTACACAAACAAAGAGATTTGTTTGTATAAGTAGACGCATTTGACTCCATTTCATTTTTGACAAATTTTCTCAACACCAAAAACACAAACATATTTGTACACCGCAACATCTTAAAGAAGAGGTGAGAAGATCGAGCTAACAAATACTATAGTTTCTAAATTGTGCACAAGTCAACGTAAATAACAAACATACAACATTTTAGGGTTTGCGAAAAATGTGCCTCCCTTCCTACCCAAATTTCTCACCACAAAAAGTCCACATTTCATTTGATAGTCCACCATCACCAAGTTGGTAGCGTTACTTATCTTTGACTCGCAACATACTATGCTCTTATTTTGGGATCATCATCTCTACGTATAGGATATAACTCTTTTAGTGAAATCATTTTCTTCACAATTTGAGGTTGTTTTTTTTTTGGTTGGGTTCAATTTGCAGGTGCTTCACACTACTGCGAAAAGGTGAAAACTCCGGGCACCATGTCCGATCATATGTATGGTGTAGTTATGAATTCCGTATGTCATTTAAAACGAAGGAAAGTATGCAGATGGTTGAATTGAGGGAAGTGGAAGTGGTGGAAGGGTACAGGCACGATGGGCGCTGGAAAGAGCGGGCGTGGTTTACACGGAGACCAAGCATGTCGTGCTTTTGCACATGTTATTCACCAGGTTTGTGCCTTGCAAGCAAGCTAACGTAAAAGTGTTACCAAATGACACATTTAACTACTTCTAGACTGGAAGGAGTCCAGAAGTAAGGCAACGGGGGATCCCCACACTCATGTGAGTAAGATATAGTGTAAACACGATAATGTAAATCGGGGGATCTTTGGAGAATATAAAGATACTCACATTCCTGATGTAAATTTTCAATTGATATAATAATCATTCCACAAAACTTGTAATTTCCAAAATTTGCTCTACTACTCCATAATTCCTGAATGAGTCCGGATTTAGTTGAATGTGGCATCCAAACATTCAATGTCAAAATCTCGGGTGTAAATTTCTAGGTACGTATTGAAGGTATCATAATTTTGGGTGTAAATTTTGAGGCATGTATTCAAGGTATCATAATTTAGGGTGAGATCATCAAAGAGGATATGGTAAAAAAGAATTGTGGTTTGACAAGTGTATTGAAGAATTTAACACTCCAATGTTTGAATCTCACTAACACTAATTATAAAATTTGAAATGCAGGGGTTTAGGAGCAGGAACAAGTTGTCCAAAGTTAGTGATGGGCAGAAGTTCCGAAAGGGTTGTGCTTCAAGAATCGCCCGACATCTTGAGATTTGCGGACAAGAACATTCGGAACGAAGAAGATCGGTTGTACCCGGATGATGCCGAGATGCATAAACTTGTCCAAGCTTGGGGTATGGCACACATTCAAGCCTCGATCACGCATATTGACTCACAAGGTTGTCTCATCAAACACAAAATTCCTATTCATTTGTCAAACACAATGTACATCTAAGACGTTTTCAATGTATCAGATGTACATCTCATCTAAGTTGTGTCTGACAAATGAATAGGAATTTTGTCTGATAGGACAACCCTGATTGAATGATACATTGTTTTTCTTTGCTTGCTCACACAAGATCAAGAGGATGATGCTTACATATTGTCACTTTGTATGCAAAATCTAATTTTGCATACAAGTTCGTTTTCGTTTTCGTTTTCATTTTCGTTTTTAATTTTTTAATTTTTTATTTTATTTTTTTTATTTTTTTTTACAAATTGATGGCACGGGTGATAGATTCCTGGTTTTCTATTTTGCCTTTTGCTTAGAAAGAATCACGGGTATATGGAAGGTACACAAAAACAGAATGGAGGTTCGACAAGCAATTGGGGCCTCACGTGCGGCGGTGGTCGTACTGCTACCTCCTGTTTGATGCGTGCAGTTATCTGCTATTGACGCAAGGGGCGCCCATGGTGGAGCGCGTCTTTGCTTGGATCCTCATGCCCTTCTTACGGCGCATCGTCTATAGCGCCTTGTATTGTAACAAACCCGGCGCCAAAGACCGCTCCTTGCAAGTTGTTGAAGCCATCTTCAAAGAGGTTCCATCAATGTTTTCCAAAAAACCGAAAATTGTTATACAACTCTTCTTTGTATATTCGATAGAGAGCATGTTAACCCCTAAATTTCCTTGTTGCAAAACGGTACAAGTCACAAAATTTGACCTTCCTTCAGATTAAGCTCAAAAAATCTCAATCTAAGCAAAATCTAAAAGATTCAACCGTAAGATCTCAAAGTCCACTTGACATTCTTCGCACATACCAAATCTGAACCGTTCATTCTTCCTCATTTGTGAGATTATAATGGTCAAATTTGGCTGAGTTTTTCTCATGCAGGAACCTCCAAAACCCGTTTCGGGTTTTAAGGGGAGTGGGGGTTAATTACAACAAATCCCTCGGACGTATGCTTGTCGTTTGTTGAAACCGTAATGCATCTGCTTATCTTATAACCCCTCTGGCATCATACCACTAAAATGGCACACCTCAACTGTCTAAACTACGGTTCAAAAACCATGTGATATTACAAAATTTGAAGATGATACTTTGGAAAATGAGTGATAATGTGTAAGAAGGAGTGATATTACAGAATGCACCATTCCGTAATGTACAAATGTAAGATCTGGTGTGACAAAATGGCTTATGGAACAACACCATGTTAACGAAATTGGGGTTTTATGTGCAGGTTGATGAGTTGCTCGCTGATGGGCGGCCATTCATTTGTGGTCGGAGGTTCACAGCTGCGGACGTGACATTTGCTGCTCTTGGTGGACCGATGGTTGCTCCTCCACAGTACGTCTGATGTATACGAGAATTTTGAAGCTTGATATCATTCTTAATAGCGGATGAGAAATTTCTTTATTAGTGGCTCTTGTAATTATAAAAAGGATAACACTTTAAAAGTGATAATGAGAAGAAGGATGTTTTTACAGATATGGAGCATGGCTGCCTGTTATGGAAGAGTGCCCTACGGACATGGCTTCCACAATGCAATCGTTGAGAAAATCAGCCGCTGGAAAAGTGAGATTCCTTCTTCGTACTTGAATGGCGCCACCCTCTAACTTACTCTAGACTTTGATGTGTTCAATTTATGTGTTTCGAAAAAAAAACTAGTGCTTTGCTACATAGAGAAATAAAACAAGGTACAAGAGCAATATGTAGTTCAAATGCTCATCGTTGAATTGTCGTAGTTCGCCCTTGAGAATGTCCCTTAGTTTATTATTGTGCGTAAATTTGTTTAATGGTGACTCTTATTTGTAATTTGTATGTGGGAATGATGGCTACTCAGCATATTTTGAAGATTTATGAGACAAAGCGACATAGAGGACAAGAACAATCAAGGGCAATTTGCAAAGTTGGATAGTTAGATTCAAGTATGGTTGACATTTTTTATGAGGTAAGGGCGATTGAGGATTTGAATGATAAGGGTAAGTGGCCACTTTAGATCTTTTGAAGATAGATCTTGAAAAAAATGATGAGTTACAAACATGCATGTTACCATCCTTGAGTCTCAGAGAAGAAGCCTTCCGAGCCTCATTTGAGGTTGGCGTGAATAGAGTATTTTGTTGGAACTACCAGTGCTACATTCTTGCACGACATGTAACCAATGTTAGGACTTCCAACCCTCGTGGCCTATGTCTCCCCACAAATTATTGGATTTAAGATCTTGAAGTCTTGCCTTCTGGAGTTACTGCAGCAAGTACATGACATGGTTACATATGTTTGAATAACTCGTGCCAAATCTAAAGCCACTATGTTGTTTGAGCCCAACTTTTGATAATGCTCAGTAGCAAATTGGTGACTAACTATGACAAAAGTTCATGATGGCTTTTCTAGTATATCCTCCGCGTTGATCTATTTACGAAATCTCATCCAAATGAAATTTATGTGTAATTTACATAGTGTACATTTAATTACAATCAAATATTTTTACAACAAACACAAAATAGAAACTAGTGTGCATGTTGAGGAAGGCATCGTCACAAATTTTCCTTTCTCATTGTTTTCCACAATCTAAAATAGAGGTCATCATTTGTTGTTGAAGTCTTGTATCCCTATTTAACATGAATGGTAATTGTTGTTATGACCAAATTTGAGTATTAAAAACAATACTATGTCGGATTTATAACTTCTATAAATGAACATATATATATATATATATATATATATATATATATATATATATATATATATATATATATATATATGAGAATTTTTCCAAGGTATTCATACAAAATATAATAATAAACACATTTAAGCAAATGGAGTATTTGATTACACAATACCTTTTTGTTGTTGAAAAAAACCAATGTATCGCAACATCATAGAGCACAAACGACCTCGGATCAATTGCATCAATACGAATCCGTATATTGCAATTCATTATTTTTGAAAAATATCTTCCGGTAGACATTGTTTTACAATTTCCTTCTGCTCATTTGTCAAATTCTTAACCGGAAATTTGATATCAAATCTCAAAATCAAGTTTCCTTTCTTCCCGGGTTCTCGGACCAACGGCATCCCTTCGTTTCGTACAACCTTTTCGAAACCGGGACGAATGACCCCCGCACATGATATATTCAAAACTCGGTAATCCGGAGCCGTTAATGTCACGGTAAGCCCCGCAAGAGCATCGGAAAGGTTGATCTTTCTGATGGCGTATAAATCATCTCCTTCTCTAAAAAATGTAGGATGTGGTTTTTCGTCGATGATGAAGACCAAATCTGCGGGTATCATGCCCGGTTGTTGATTGCCTTTCTCCGGAAATGTGCATTTCGTACCTTTTTTCCATCCCGGTTTTATTTCGACCGTAAGAACTTCTTGAGTTGGCACGGGTTTGCTGCACATACATTGACATCCCACTTTTTATGAACATTTTTGGTTTATGACGATTATGCGAATGTTTGTTGATAACTACAAATGAGTATAGTTTATACAAACATATTCAACATACTCAAATTTGCAAAAAGATGACACATTAAAAAGAAAGATGGTGAAATCTAGAGTAAAAACTTAGCATAGGAAGGGTAGGTATTGGAGGTTATTTAGAGTGTGACGGGAGTTGTTTGGATTTTTACAAAGAAGGAGGATTGATACCACTATGCGTAACTCCATTTCAAAATGGTGCATGTTGGTAATTCAAAAACAACAAATATAAGATTAGATGTGAGATTTTGGAATAAGAGGTCGTACCCTTCTTCATCTAGAATTGTTCTTGCTATTTTTATTTTTTTGACGGCACCAATACATAAGTCTTCAAGAGAGCACATAAGTGGGGTCAATATGGGTGCGGGTTTTTTCATAGATGTTTCTATAGGAACAACCACCGCGCACGTATTTTTGGGAGGAGGCTTGGGCACCTCGGGCTTTAGGCATTTATGACCTCGTGGATTCAAATTGCCGACCATCCCTGCAAATGGACTTGTGCCTCCCCAAAATTCAACAAATACATCCTCCGCTGGTCGTGGAACAAATTTAAACATGTTCGTATTTCCTCCCATGGAAAAGCCTCGCGTCCCGGTACCCACGGTTGGAACCGGACCTTTGAGACCACTTTCACCATAAGTGTCATAAATTGAACGCTTGTGAGCATCACCTAGAACCTACAAAATTCATGCATTTAATATACAATTTTTTTAAGATTGAAGAAATTTAGGGTTGGATTCAAAGTTTGGATTCTTCATACCTCATAAGCTTCATTGATTCTATTAAATTTGATCGATGCTTTTTCTCTATTTAAAAGATTCTTGAATGGATGCCACTTCATTGCCAACTTTCTGTAGGCGTTTCTTAGATCATCTCTTGTGCAATTCTTTCCAACTTTTAGAATTCCATAGTAGTCTTTTTTCACTTTCTTTTCCGTTTTGAGAGACATGATTGGTGTTTGGGTCTTATCTTCTTTCGATATGATGTTTAAGCTATGTGTATGTTGAGATTTGACTTTTATATCTTCATGCACTTATCTTTGAAAGACCTAATAATTTCTTATGTAACTTATAGCAAATTATGAGCATTGTTGTTTAAATACATCAAGGAATTCATTGGTTGCATTGATACTTAGACATTAGAATGAAGTGTTGTAGTCAAATATCCAATCTTTAAGTGCTTCACAAAGAGCAATCTTCTTCTTGTTGATCTGAATTGTTATCTTATAATAATCATGATACATGATTGGTATCTTTGTTTTCATTTCTACCCCTATTCATATAGTAATGAGAGTTTGTCTTTATGACATGTTAAATGAATCATTGACCAAACAACATCATATATATTTGTGAGATTCAAAAAGCCAACAAAGGAAACTCATTGTTAAAAAATTAATGTGAATAATCATAACCTAAACATCAAAATGTAATAGAAACTACACTTTACGTGACTTTAGAAGTGAGATATCTACAAGATTATCATCTCTTCATGTAAATTATATGGCGAGTGATATGATTTCCTATAATGCTAAATAATATTAGTTCAAAACTTGCACTACGTCCATTTATGGAGATGACAGTTGTCTAAAGGAATTCGAGATTAGATTATACACTAGATTAAATAAGGTAACGTAAATATTAGTAAATTGCAATCCATAAATTTATCCCAAGTTTGTTAACCTTAGTAGCAATTTTTTATTGCCACCCTTTGGATAAGGTATTGTCATATAAAGTACATCCATAATGTCTTCCTATTGGTTATATAATTAAGGAGAAAACCACGCAAAGGAAAGTTTAGAGCTCCACCTTATAGGCTTTGATCTTGTATAATATTTGAATTCAAAATCCACATAGTATGTAAAGATTCTCTTTGATGTGCAAGTAAAGAAACTAAAGTAAATGAAAAATGCTAAATATGAAGGTAAATTCTTGAAACATGGTTCATAAAACATTGAACATTAAATTTGTAAAAATTTGGAAGTATGAGAATGGTCACCCCTTCTACATTGAACACTTACATTAAATTCTTAAAAACAAAAAGTGTCTACGTTTGGATCAATAAATAAATAAGGACATAGAACCATACCAATATATTGAGTTCAAAACTATCAAAACACCAATATCAATCAAGGTTAAGATCAAATCAACAATTAAATTGCAATAATACATATTATCAACTCTGTGCCCTCTAAAATCTGTACTTATTTGAAAATTGAACATAGTAATGCCACATTCAACTAAATCCAGACTTATTTAAGAATTTTGAACTGGAGTAGATTTTGGAATTTTCAATTTGGTTGAATGCACTAGTGGAATTTACGCCCTATATGACAGCAACAAATGACAATTTTTTTGTTATTTTAAAGTTGTCCATACCAACATATGACAAGAGAAAATGTGGCATGTGGTTAGTCATTTGTTTGTCATTCGTGGTGTCTCATACCAGCCATAGCTCTTTATTTCTAATATATGACTGCAATTTCATCCATTCCATGTCTGCCAAAGCTCTTAACGAGGGTGTTGACATGACTAAACTTTGTGAGGTGGCATACATGTTAGCAAATATGGCCGAAATTTCATCCGACGTGGAAGTCAAGTGGGGTTAGCGGCCTCAAAATCCTTTGTAGAAGCGCGGGATCTGTCGTGGCTACTTTTTGGAGGTCCATAGTATGACTAATATATGACTACAGGTGGACCTGTGATTGTTGATTTATGAATGGATGGGAGCCGTGAGTGATGGCATGGCCAAGTGCGATTGGTTTAAATCCAATGTTCTTTTCCATTATATGATTGATTTATGACTATGACGGTGGTGAGGTGTCTAGAGTCATTCCATTATGAGTATCGTGCAACACGACAAGGTGTGTGGCGGAAATGGGGTGCGGTTCTGATATGGGTACCCCCTCCTAAATAGTGTAATTTTTTTAAAACTACTTTTTTGATAAACAAACAATATTGAAAAATTATTCTAACCAGATGGTATTATAGATGACAATGCTACAATTGTATACATGTAGTTAAAAAAGGAATTTCTGACACATATTTGATGAATTAAACATAGGTCACACATAATGAGACGCGTCTTAGTGGTACCCATATCAGAACCGTACCCAATGAACATAATAATCTTAATATTCTTTTCCCACTTAGAAGATCGTGACCAACATCAAATATGTTATAAGTGTGAGAGCTAAATATATGCATGTTTTGATAATGTGTGCAGGCACTAGAAGTGTAATGTAAGCAATTATATCATTGCACCATTCGCAATGTTAAACACTTTCATTTGTAAGCCTTAATCGGATCATGTTTTGTGTATCGCCAAAACACAAAACATAAAAACCTGTAGAGATCAATGTCTTAGGATGCTTCATAGTTCTCTTTTTAATGATATAAATTGGTCTCTGTGCTTGAATTTAAGATCTTTAATATTATGAAATGCCTCATATGTCTCCTTTCATAGGCGAAAATTAGTTTTTGAGTTTGGAATTTACAAGCTTTCGACGCGAAAGACTTAGTTTTACACAAAGTTTTCTATGCCAAACAAGGATGATGTTCAAATAGACTATATCACCTAGCTAAGGACAAGACTTTAGCGAGGCTCATGTCATATTTATTACGAACAAGTTGATAAAATTTCACAAAGTAAAAATTGATTACAAAGTTTTCGAGGCATTACTCTCGTATTAACATGAAGTCAATTTGGAGTTGATCTGAAAGTTACAAGAGCTGAGGATTTGAAATGAGTTTCTATGTACCAAGTCGAAGTCTTGCTGAAAAGTGAGCCCCTACCGATTGCGGTCGCGGTAGCAGCCAGTTATGTATTGCAGGGATGAGCCCTCCACCTCCGTCCCTTCGGGGACATCTGATAAAATTGGAACGATACAGAGAAGATTAGCATGGCCCCTGCGCAAGGATGACACGCACAAATCGAGAAATGGTCCAAATTTTTTTTCCTCTCCCTCAACACACTGTAGCTTTTCATTCCGCACGTACTCTCACTCGTTATTTGATTCTTGAACTGATTATTAATTTTTTTCAATTGACGGTGATCATTCATAACCATTCGTGTGTGCACATAGCTCTCAATCTGCTCAAGCTCAACGTTACTGAACTAAATCATGCATCATCCATCACAAGAACGGTGTTGTGGCCAACCATGGCGAGGGATCTGAGCGTGGAATGGTGACAATTAGTGGACGAACTTTACATACCACGTTTTCGTGTAAAATTATGTTCTCTACCGTTTTCTGTTGTGTTTTAGTGCTATGTACCATTTGAAAGCTAGAGTTAGGATGCGGGACGATTCTCGAGCTTTCTCAACATTATTTTTGTTGCCCACCCTAGTTGTGGTGCCCATTCATTCTGTAAACAGATATATTGCTTATATCCCTGAATCGGCTTTCAACCCCCGTCCGATGTTGAATTGCAGTCCTTGATAGAAATACTGAAAAGTTTGACCCTGTTTGTGTAAATCTCGTTACATGATTTATGGTGATGGTACAGTAGTCTTAAGTAGCAACCGACAAACTACTGTTTCTTCACGAGAACGAAGAATAAATGCAGAACCTACAACGAAACATGAGCGGATGTGCACACGTCGGAAATGGGGACGGCAAAAGAGCAGCAGGTGGATACATGTTGATATAGAACAATTAGGTTAACGAAAGTATTTGGAAACTGGTTTTGTTATAACATGAAGTAATAGATCAGATCGAACTTATCAGGAATGTACTGAGGAAAAAAACTGAAGCACTCATGAAGATGAAGCTTGTGGAGAAAATGTTGAATGTGCAAGAAAGGCTAGAAGATAGGGTGAGAAATAACATTTGGACCATTTCTCGATTTGTGCGCGTCATCCTTGCGCAGGGGCCATGCTAATCTTCTCTGTATCGTTCCAATTTTATCAGATGTCCCCGAAGGGACGAAGGAGGAGGATCCGTCCCCGTGATATAGTGTCAGTTTCTACCTTACCTGCAGATCGTAGGGGATAACTCACGCGTGCCTCATCCATCCATCCGTTTTGGATAAAGTATCCCACTCAAGTCGCACTCCCGCGTCCTTGTATTGCATACTCTCTCGAGCTCTCTGCCATTCGTTTATGCTCGTCGACCTCCTCCTCCACGTTTCCACCTCTCAAGCCTTTCGATAATGCGCGCCCTTCTATTTCTGTATCCCTTGTGCTGCTGAGATTGTATCAATGGCTCCATCATCTCCATCAATGATAAGAGTATGCATGTGGATAATCAAACATCGCTCCTTCCATTCCTCTCGCTCTTCATGAATTCACAGCATGTTATAGACCCGTAGGGCAATCATTCGGAAGCAGCTTATCACCATAATTATATGAAAGTCACTCTGAATTCTAGCTAACAATGACAATATTCCACTCGGCCAGTCGATCTAGCTGCTCGCGTATCGCGGCGTCGGTAATCGGAGTTCATTCCCGTAGTTATCCCAAAGTGAGGAATGTGAGTTTATTGAGAATATTCGATTCGACAGGAATTATTCTTTAAGCTAGATTCAGGGTTAAACGGTTGAATGATTGAAGCATGCAATAGTAATAAACCTTGTGATAGTAGGTTCCTAGTGTTTTGGAGTTTAGTATTTATGAACCATGAGAGTTAAGGGGCTGATTTGGGCAATGATTCGTGGCAGCTACCAAGGAGGTACCCTAGAATCCGTGGGGACCTCCCAATGCCGTTGTTGATAATTTTGAATTCAAATTTGAGGTCTGCGACCCCAAGTTACCCTTGGAACCCTACTCCTTGGCATTTAATGTCTATACATCAAAAAATTAGGGGGCTCATGAATTACCCCTCCTCCATCCTCTTTGGTAGTTGCTACAAACGCTTACCCGGCTGATTTGTTTTATATTTCAACTCTTCAGTTTTTAACTCTTAGACGCCCAAGAGCGATGATTTGGATGAAGGGCATGGATGAAGGGCAGAAATTTTGACGAGCAATGATTTCTTCATCTAAACTCCGTTTCGGACGAAATCACTTGGGTTGGGTCCCATATCAAGTTTGGTTTTTTTGATCTTGCAATCTATGAGGCCTCATGACTCCAAATTTGATCCACATGACCTACAACAAGTATACTACAAGATTGTACATTTGAGACCTAGATAGCTTGCCTTCATATTCATCAATGACGCTTTGCGGAAAATTATGTTTTTAGGCTCTAGACCCCCCTTGGGCGTTCAAGAGTCAATATCTTTCTTGGAAGTTGACTTGAAAGAGTTGATCATAGTAATTCTCCTATATTCAAAGCAAAACTATGATAACATGCTCAATTTTTGTGAAAATTTCATAGATATGTTTTGTGGAGTAGTAAAGGAAGTTTTTTGGTAAATGTGTAAAGCTTGATGGAGACCTTCAATAATGAAATCATTTATTTGAAGGGCTTTTAATAATAGCTTCAATTTTCTAAAATAGTAGTAACATGTGTTTCTGAAAGCATCTATCTAAAATGAAGGTGTCATATAATGCGAAATCGAGGCACCTCAAGGCTTGGCTCGGTGGTTAGGGCTCATGGCCCTTGATGAGGAGGTCATGGGTCCTATTCCCCATGCCGGTGTGGTGCTCACTACCATAGTCCACCCAACTATAATGAGGGATTCTTAATTCTCCTTGTCGGGATCTCAAAGCCCTTTGTAGAGATAGGATACTGGGTATCTTTAGGGCACTAGTGGCTGGGTAGAAAGTAGCATAGTGTTCATCCAGAGAGGGGTTAAGTAAGTCGTCCTGCCATTGGTGTAATGACCTTCAAGAATACATCCTAGGGGTATGTCAAATAAACACTTTATCCACGCCGACCTCTAAATAGGTTGGTGTTTCTCTTCTCCTGAGGTGAAATCAGACTTGAAGACTAACTTCTTTATCATAGAAGATCAAGCGATTAAAGTTACCTTAATCTCTACAAGC
The DNA here is from genome assembly GCA_037043015.1 of Bryum argenteum. Lineage (NCBI taxonomy): Eukaryota > Viridiplantae > Streptophyta > Bryopsida > Bryales > Bryaceae > Bryum > Bryum argenteum. The sequence continues at coordinate 10,382,466 of CM073330.1, forward strand.
CCAGTCACGATCATGATCAATAATTTGATGATCAATTCCAAATTCTTATGAGTTATATCAAGTCAAAAAATATCAATAATTTCTACGAATTCAATGACTTTGGAACTACATTTAATATACAGAACCTAGTTTGAGGTAATAAATTATTTATATCGAGCATTCAAACACAAATAAGGGCAAAAGTTGCTTAGTGTTAGATAACTTACAACTAGGGGAGCTCATAATAATCTCTCTTGTTTAACCCCTAAATTTTCTTGTTGCAAATCGGTCTAAGTCACAAAATTTGACCTTCTTTTAGATTAAGCTTTATAAATCTCAATCTAAGCATTATTTACAAGATTCAACCGTAAGATCTCAAAGTTCACTTGACATTCCTCTCACATGCCAAATTGGAACCGTTCATTCTTCCTCATTTGTGAGATTATAATGGTCAAAGTTGACTGAGATTTTCTCCTGGGGGAACCTCCAAAACCTGTTTCGGGTTTTAAGGAAAGTTAGGGGTTAATAGTGACTTTTCTATTTTATATCATGACTAGGACGTTCCCACGTCGTTGCCACACTCATACAAATAATTCCAATATTTATAAGGCCATAAATACTTGAAAATTTAATAATCTCGGTATTCATCGACTGGACATAATCCGATTGTTGCTCACAACTCTATAAAAATAGCCGCTTCCAACGACACCTCAAGTGCCCCGATTCAATTGATGGTGGTTCCTAAGATCGGAATGTCACTTGCAAAACAAAACAAAACAAGCTACCTCCCTTTAGTATGTATATCAAAAGGCTTAGTAGTTATGCATTATACAACTTTCATAGTCAATTTTATCAATGTATAACCATTAACCCTCTTCCGGCGGCACAACCTCTAGAAATATTCAGACCTTAGTCATTTCTCGACTATAATTAGACTCGACCGCAATGGGTTAACAATAGAAACCTTCAAACCTCTCGTACTGTTAGGAGTTAAAATATCCGCAAACAAGTATTTTGTTGTAATGAAAATATTTGATGATTTTGGAAAAAAACAGTTGAGCTTGAGTCGAGCTAAATGTACACACAAATTGGGTACTTCATTGAAACTTGGCAGAACAACCAATCGTCGGTATTTTTGAATGGAGATAACTTACTCAATTTTTTCTGAATTTGGCATATGATGTGTTTTTTTTTGACATAAATTCTTTCTTTGAATGTCCAAAAGCACCTCATATGCCCAATTTGGACAAAATTTGAATAAAATATGACCATTTGAATATGTCAAGATTTGTTGTTTTGTACACTTTTAGCTTGACTCAAGCTCAACCGACATTGTACTAATAATTTGATATTCCCATTATAACAAAATACGTGTTGGTGGTATTCTCTTCAATCTAAATCCCCAAATAAGAAATCCTCAAGACCGAGCCTCGTGGTTGTCTGCAGCAACCATATAAGATGTAATAATACAATCCTTCATCAATCATCCATTTCATAGGTCCATGGCATCTTCTCAGAAACCAGTCCAATTTTCTCGCTTATCTTCTCCAGCTCGTGGTCCTGTTAAATTAGCAAATACATGCGAGCACAGGGAGAATAGCGTAGAGAACATCATCCCGGAAAGGAATTTAACAGAAAACCGTAGAGGACCAAACTAGGAGTGTGCTGGAATTCGAAGGAACCATAACTGATCTAAAAATGGATGATGCAACTACAGTGCATAATCTGAAAAAGGTACCGAGATTTTCGCTTCAACGCACTAAATTCCTGGCAATCTGGCAGTAGGTGGAGACCAGAAGAAAACAACAATCTGGCAGACAGGGAGAGTGGCAGTAACCTGCCGTTACCAGCAAGATCAGAAGAGGAAATAAAGTGAAAAACGTGAAACAGATGAGAATCAATCATACTTAGCAGATGATACAGTAACTCAGAATCCGAATTATTGCAACGTTGACCTCCTCCCTCCGACCTCATCACCAACGCGCGTCGCCGCTGCACAAGTACAATTCGAAGAAGAAGACGAAGAGGAAGCTGAAGCAAAGCAAAAGCGAAGCTCTCTTTGAATGTGTTCTAGATCACCCCGCCTTTCTGCTTTAGAGCGCGCCATTTGTTGTTAATTTGAAATTTATGGCGGGGACTCGGTGATTGTGACGTGAGCTCCACTTTGCGGTGAGTTAGCCCCCGCGTTTGCTGGAATTTTGTTTTTCTAGGCGTAGATTCTGAGTGTTCGTGGTCTCGATTCTCGAGATCTTTTCATTTACTTTTTGCTTCTGCAGGGGGTTATCCTGTTAGTACTGCAGTTCGAGGTAGTCCAGGAGTGACTGCTTGATATCTTTGGAGTGATGCGCTTTTGAATTGTAACGAGCATTTCAACCCACGTTATTTGAGTAACCGAAATGAGGACTTCAGTTTCATTTGAACAATTTTGAACAAGCGACGTTGTTGATCCAGTGACGGAATTTTGTTCCATTATTGGCAAAATTCGATGTGCCATTTGCACGAATCGTTTATTGTTGATTTCGTTGACATTTGTTATTGGCTTGGAATGTCAGTGTGGATCACATCGTTTGGAAGCGAGATACGAACAATGCGGAGTAGAGTAGGAGGTGTTTAAGTTGAGGAGAAACAGGTTGTCACGGAGAAGAGTAGGAATTCAGTATGTTATTTGACTTGGAGGATTGAGTAAGGGCAATTTTTGAAAAAAGTTGGTATACGATGGGTACAACTGAGCATGATAAGAAGGAAAGGCTGCTCGGACAGCAATGGAAGCCGCTGGATTTGTGCAACTTCGCAATGATGTCTGCAGTGTTTACGCTGTTCGTGCTCATTTTTACTCCCCTTGGGGATTCCTTGGCTGCTGCGGGGCATCGCGACTTCTACAAAGACAAACTAGCCGACCGTAACAGCGTTGGTAAGCGCTCTTTAAACCCTCGCTTATTGACACGAGGCGTCTTAAGTTACAATTCTGGCTCATTCATACACACAACTGAAAGACCATCCAGTAGGATTTGTAATGAAAGGAATACTGGATTCTTAGAACTTATGAAATTTCGAAGTAGTCTCAGAATCCACAATTCGAAAAAAAAAGGCACCAAAGTATTGACTGAGTGAGGAATATTTTACAATGGTTTTAGAATTGTCCATTTCGAAAGAATAGCAGTCGGAGAAACATATTGGTAACGGTCAGAATTGAATATGAGTTCAGGAAGTTGTCACAGTGATTATATAGTGTCTACCGCGGGAATCATTTATTGTCCATAAAGATTGTTACATGCTTCCGAAGTCTTGCCCAAGTGCAATTTTATCGTCACGTAGTGTGAGACTCTGAATTCAATTGTGTTTTTCTGTTCACATCCGTTGAAGCCCGACTCCTTTGTTGATGTTTTTGTTCTCAGCCTTTTGGGAGCAAGTGGAATCTGGTCTCTCTGCGGAGTTATGTCCGGTTCGGTATGCGGATATCATGCCGTGCCATGACCCGAAGCGAGCAAGAGCTTTCACCAAGGAGCGTAACAATTACAGAGAACGCCATTGTCCTCCTCTTGAAGAGAAACTGAGATGCCTCATTCCTCCTCCGCCTGACTACCAAACCCCTGTCCGATGGCCTGAAAGCCTTCAAAGAGTAAGTAACCTTGTTCGTGCTTTGGTCTGTAACGTCTCTATCTCAAGGTAAAAACATGAAGCAAGTTATGCTGCTCAAGCGATTGGGGCTCATTATCCATCCGAGAAACGAAATTCTTATTTCTAGTAGAGCAATTTTGACATGTGGTTATATGAATTGTGGTGCTCGATGAGTGAAGTCTATCAGTTCTGAATCTTCAAATCATTGCAGCAGCTGAAAGAGATATATCTGCTGTTGGGTTCTGTGATCAGATATGGTTCAATAATACGCCTCACAACAAGATATCGGAGCTGAAATCCGATCAAGGCTGGATGATGCAAGAAGGAGAGTTTTTTATGTTTCCAGGTGGTGGGACTATGTTTCCAGAAGGGGCAGAAGGATACGTGCAGAAGCTTGAAAAGGAAATTCCCTTCGGAACAAGTGCAATTCGCACTGCACTGGATATAGGCTGCGGGGTATGGTCCTTTACTACTTTCTCGTTACTCGAATTTTAAATTTGGACTCGCTATCCATACTAAACAAGCTGTGTATCAATTATGACTCCTGCAATAGTTGTCTTTGCTGTGTAGCAACATTATGTAAGTGCAACATTTGGATATTCTTGTCCGTATTTTATTGATGAAGTGAGATGGTCAATTTGCAGGTGGCTAGCTTTGGGGCTTTCTTACTTGAAAAAGATGTGATTACACTGTCGTTGGCGCCACGTGATTCATATAAGGCACAAGTCCAGTTTGCTCTGGAAAGGGGCCTGCCAGCATTTGTCGGCATGCTCGGCACACAACGTCTCCCACTCCCTTCATCAGCATTTGATCTTGTTCACTGCTCGCGCTGTCTCGTCCCGTGGGGTGCCTACAGTACGTTTTTTTCCTTCTTTATCTCTGTTAAGTGGAATGACCTCTGGTCATGAACATAGAAATATGAACATGGAAACTTCTTGTGGTTTTCTGCAGATGGTTCTTACTTCATTGAGGTGGACCGGCTGCTGCGACCTGGTGGGTACTTTGTATTATCAGGACCTCCTATTGATTTTCCTGGCAAAGAGAAGGAGTATGAAGCTCTTCGGGAATTTATAGCTGAGGATATGTGCTATGCTTTAGTCTCTACTTTGGATAAAACAGCTATTTGGCAGAAACCTGCGAACACGTCATGTCATAGTTTACGTGAAGAACAGGTTCCTCCTTTTTGTGAAGAGGACGACCCGGACAATGCCTGGTAAGTAACTCTCTTACATTCAATCATATTTGAGTTCTTATGTGCCAATAATCGTCGTCAGTTAAATTGTGACTTTCATCGCAAGGTTCCCTTTAGGGTGCCAGCCGGCCATCATTTTTCAAATACTGAAGGTCCTTCGGATGTTTACAGGAATGTTCCGTTGGGAAATTGTATTACTCCTCTGCCAGTGGCTCAAGCTGATGACTTGCTGCCGCATCAGCTGGACTGGCGGAAACGCTTAAAAACTGTTCCGAAGCGACTCTTAGAAACAGCCACGGTTGTGTTTGATGCCGATACTAGAAGATGGCGTCGTCGAGTCCAATATTACAAAGAGGTCTGTGTTAAAAATTAAATTTTGTTGTAAGTTTTTTGGAGAGCTACATCATGCCCTGCTTTACGTAAGTGTACTTCTGATCATTAGCATAATTATGATGCCATTATTGATATAGAAGAATTTTCATGTGCAGGTATTGAAGATTGGATTGGGAACCTCCCGGTATCGCAATGTGATGGACATGGATGCAGGGTATGGTGGCTTTGCAGCTGCACTTATGGCTGACAACGATCCCGCATGGGTGATGAACGTCGTTCCAATGCCTGGGCCGAATACTTTGAGCACTATTTCTGATAGAGGGCTTGTTGGAGTGCTTCATGACTGGTAAGTTCTCATGATGTGATGCCTTAGTTGAATGTTCATGTGTAGAATGGAGCTAATTGCACGTCAAATGTAGGACTGATTTATTTAAGATACAACCTCATGGTCATATGTGGGATGTCTTGTAGTTGACATCAGTGTCTCAAAATGAATGGCTTCGTGTTATTCATGCGAAGTGGTTAACAAGCTGTTCTGTTTGAGTGCTCAGGTGCGAGGCTTTCTCAACATATCCACGAACGTATGATTTATTGCAAGTGTCATCTCTTCAGTGGTTCACGACCCTACCCAAAAGGTTTGTTTTTCCTCTCTCATGTTCCTTCTTGCTAATCCAATTTGACTAAGTAAACTTAATTATGCAATGAAAGTAACACTCTATTACTTGGATCGTAAAATCCGTAAAACGTAGTCCAAAACCTTTCCATATAACCGTCATACTTGTATATTTATCTCTTGTATCGTGATAATGATAGTGTAATTAAAGTTTGAACTGAGTACACTCATCTTATAGGAGAACTGAATCTATTCTTGGACGTATATGAACTATCATAAGTCATGTTGGTATGGAACAATATCTAACCCCCTGTGCTTTAATATGATTAGGTGCACATTGGCAGAGGTTATGGTGGAGATGGATAGGATTCTCCGACCACATGGAACGGTTATCATAAGAGATACCCCTGCTGTGCTTAAGCAAGTTTCGAAGATTGCTGCAGCCGTACAATGGAAGTTTCAGATTTTTGACAGCGAACCAGGTTCCGCAGGTGGGGAGAACATTCTTGTTGCGACCAAGCAGTTTTTGAAGGCCGAAGTCGAGGAAACACAATAACACCTGTGCTGTACCCGTAGTCTAGATTCTTTTTTTCTCAATTATCACAATTCCTAACCAACTTTTGACTTCCCTTCACTTCAAATATCCTCTATATGCTTTTGCAGAAGTCAAAATGTGTCTTACACATTTGTCACCATCTACTGGTGAAAATCGTGGCTTGTATATTAATCCCAACCAACATGATTCCATTGGTACTACCAACTTGTGTCAACAGTAATCAGTATCTGGGTAAACAGTAGCTATTTATTGATTGAGATGCCAAGGGAGGAGTTATGATTCTACCGTAAAGGCCTGCAGGTTCCGTGTTACAGGATTTGTCATGTGGAATATTCTCAGAATAGTTCTTTTCTGGAATGCCAGTAAGCAAGCTGGAAGTCCTTGACTTGTGGTTATGCAGAGTTTGAGATTTGTACGTAGCTGGTGACGTAGTAGGTCAGGAGAGAATCATCGCCTGAAGTGAGGTACAAGATGTTAGTTATGTAGAGTACAGTGGCCACAGTCAACTGAAAGTGGTTCTCAACTTCTTCATTCTTAGCTTTTTGTTCAGTACTTTCTTCATTCAGTTGGATAGCTAGTGTTGATATTTTATAACTCAGGGAGCTTATATGCAGTGTTATTTTGGCGGTTGCCTGCACACCCATCCAGTGTGACAGATGATATGGCATTTGAAATGGTCCCAGGAGAGTGACTAAGCACTTCCATTTCGATATTGTTGGTCTCTTTTGATACGGACACGCGCCTTTCATTTCTCCTTGTTCATTCTCGTATCGTGCCTGCCATTCTGGGTTTTCGCACCCAGAGCTGCTTCTGGGGCTCCGTTTCCTGACAATTAGTTCATAGTTTGTTTGAGAGCATCAGTTACAAGGACAAATGTCTCATTTTGTGTCAGTGCGATCAGTTTGTCATGTTTACCCATAAGGAATCGAGGGTGTATCATGATGGAGGCCTTTTAGACCATTTGTGAGACTTTTTAGACCATCTGTGAGACTTTTATAGTAGGATGCCCAGTAATGGCTCAATTTCTGCACACAAAATCTATTTGGATGTAACCAGTGAAAGCAATTTTTGTGCACAGGGAAAATTAGTAGAAAGATAGAGCAAGCGGAATCATCATTTTGGGTCTTTTCTACAATGAGTTATGAATTTGCGAAGTTTGAAATATAGGTGTTTTTCAATTGGTGCCCTAAAGGGTGCCTTTAAAGTGACACTCTATAATGTTTGTAGCAAGGCATGATAATGTTGTATGGTGAAGCTATTATATAACTATAGCTCCAAGTGAGACCTGCTCCATGTTAGACCACTCTAGTGTAGCACGTGGAGAAAGTTGTTGAAATAGTCATCAATCTTATTGGTACAATTTATCTTACAATTTTTAAAGATTTTGGTCCAACTCTTAGCACTTTTACAAAAGGTCACAGTTTGATGAAGGGTTATTTCATGGTTCTTATCGTAAGACCAAAAATCTTAAACATAAACACTTCTGAACATATCATAGCTCTTTGGGAAGCTACAGTTGATCTTTCATTTACAAGAAAGATTTAAAAGGAATTTGAACAAATTATACATGTACCTACGTAACCATAATCTTTAAAAATTCAACACCAAATTTTAGTTTTATTATTTAATGGAGACTTGATAATAGCTTTAACATTCAAAGTATCCCGACTATCCACACAACACTCGTAACGGCTTGGCTAAAGGATTGGCTAAATGTAGCCAATGAAGAGGAGTTGCTAAATGCACCACCCCTTTAACCCTTAAAGGTCCTTGGGTTTGAAACGGGTAGCCCAAAATTGGATCACAACATTTTTGAACTTGGGCATCATGAATAGTGCACTTTTAAAACATGAGCATCAATGAATGGACCAATCAATGATGAGCTTGCAACCTTCTACAAGTTTATGTACATCCCAACCTATCTACCACAATCCTTTCACACCACAAAATCACTCATACAAATTGTGATTTGAATTGTAAAATTTCACTTCTTGAATGCATCATAAGAAGGTGACCAGTTTGACATCAAAATATACTTGAATATTTAAGTATAGTGAGAGCTACAAGGCATATTCTGTTGGAAAAAAGCCCCTCGGGCTTACAAGGAGCTTTAAGGGTTAAATCCACACCCTTTTCTAACGGACTACTAAATGACGGCTATATTTTTCTTTTTACTATACTTTGACAAAAATTCAAAAATACTTATAGTTCAAGAGTTTTGAGGTATCCTAAAAGGCAAATGAAATCTTCCAAAAATCAAGTTAACTTGAAGTAATGGACGCATTTGAGTGGAGTTGGATAAGTAGCTGGGCTCAATGGGTCGGTATCTATGGAGCGTGGCGAGCCCGCCAAAGGTGGTAGGTCTTTGTTGAGAACAGAAATTGACGTATGTATGGAATGTCCTAACCGACTTGCTAAGGGACAAGTCTCAATAAATTTAGCGAAGTGGCTATATGACATACCACCTTTGGCCGCCCGTAGAAACTCTCCAAACCTTGCGAGAGGTAGCGGCTCATGACAACCCTTGCTACCCATTCAACTTCCACTTAAACGCGTGGTTTACTTCAAGCTAATGTAAATATTAGGAGATTACTTACTTGAAAACCTCAAAACTTTTGGGCTTTTGGACTCCATTTGCTTCTGAATTTTTATCATGGTGTGGTAAAAGAAAAATATAGCAAAGGCCTCCATACAAAGGGGTGCTACATTTTGCAATCCCTCTTCCATGGCTTCACCAAGCGATACCGTCCGTTGAAAATGCCTAAAGTTATCATCATGAAAAATTGTTAGCGAGAAAAATTCATAACACCTTCAATTAAATGGATAGTTAAGTATAAATTATCCAAAGTTACTATGCAATATCTTTGGTACAAGAAGACAAACTTTTATTTTTTTGTACTTTAGTGTCTTGGCAATCCAAATAGTATGGTAGGGCCTTCGGTCTTAAAAATTCCGAACAAAAACTTCAAAATTTTATTGCACCTCTTCTTAAACTCAATGTGAAAATAATATCTATGGTAAAAATGCATTTTAACGAGAAGATCCTCAAAAACAAAATTTTCAAACCCTCCAGATAGTGATGAAGAGATGGCAATTACTAAATGAGAATATTTCTTGTGGAAACCCCAGGTCCTTGCGAACACGTTCATTTACTCAACTTTCGACAACAACATAGAATGGTCAGTGAGGCCAATAGGGGTTGATGTAGGTGTAAACTTTCCAACTAACCAAAAACTCTACAATGACCTCTAGACCGCCATATCTGTGAACAATTTTTGAATCTAATTTGAGAAATCCAACCATTGAATCTTGATTAAGTTTTTAAGCAAATTGACCATAATGTGGTTGATTTCAATGTTAGGGGTTGACTTGCGAGCTTGAAAGAAGTGAATGCCGAAACAACTCAACAAGCTATCCACTGGGCAAGACTGGCAGCCAAAAATGACCGAAATGCAATTACCATATTAGTTCCCCCAGATAGGAACTGGTATCAAAACTCAACCCCGCACAATGGACCTTTCCCTGATACGCACGTAGTAACCCACTTCACAAATGATTCCATCACATACGATGTACCATCACCCCCGCAGAAATACAAACCAACTGCTGAACCACTAGCAATCTCCATCATGTGCATACACCACCAAAACAACCATATTGGCACATCCCAACAAATTAATAACATCAAAAATGCCATTGTGTCTATGCAAATCTCACACTATTATATATAACAGGCTCCGCCAACTCCACTCAACACTAATGTCAATAAAAACAAACACTCGAATAAAAAATTATATCCTCCACCATCACCTATGACCCCCTCAACCACAGATATACCCCCTCTTCCATCATTTGTAACTAAACCTTTACTAAAATTCCAATCGCAACACAGTTACTATACGGATGGCTCCTTTATACCCCCTAAAGAAGCTCCAGATGGCCACTGGAAAAAAGAAAAAGCCGGATACGGCATTTACAATTCCACGAAACCGGACATGCAATTATCAGAAAGACTTCCTGGCCTTCAAACATGCTTTCGAGCCGAATTAATGGCTACATATACAACACTCCACTTAATTAGCAACAAATACCCAAATGAACCTGCATACATCTTTACAGACTGCATAAAACTGTCTTTACAATCTTAATACACATATTCAACACCCCTCCACACACCACAATCATGCCGATAAAACCATATTGGCAGAAATGGTTGAAATGCTCAAAAACCGCACACAACCCACTATATTTCATAAAGTCAAAGCACATATCAACATCACTGGCAACGAATAGGCAGACAAACTTGTAAAAGCAGACGCCATTAAAAAATACTCAATAGCTACAAAACCCCATGAATTTGCACACACAACGCCATTCTACTACCAAAAATACGTATGACCCGGACCCTTAACACGCCCGGATAAAGGCCCAGTCTGATGTCTCCAAACATACTTACACAACTATGACTGCAATAACAACCTTGAAATACTTGCTACCCAATTCCCTAACATCAATAAATGGACCACAAACCCGGATATTGACCAAGAATTATCTAACGCATATTGGTCTAATCCTATAACTTCAGACTCTCAAAAAACGACTATTTTAAAACTCCGCACTGGCCAGTACATGGGTAATGCAAGAAAACAACTATTTTTTGGAAGAGAACGCTTTCCATCCATTACTTGCTCTATCTGTAACTCCACAAATGCCGATACATGGTTACATACACTGCTTAAATGTAGCCACCATCACATACACGCCATTAGTATAAAAAGACACAATAAAGTTGTATGGGAATTAAGAAAATTAATTCTCTCATCACAAAAATCCCGTTGCTACATCCTAATGAACGCAGGTACATTTAATAACTATCCACAGGAAAACACAGTCCCTACATGGCTATTAGAATGTAATTGTACACAACAACGATGCCACTGCAACGCTAGATTTAAACTAGACATCTTATGCATAAAAGGCCCCCCACATAATAGCGACCCACCATTACACCCCTCGGAAAACCTCATAATCCAATTCATTGAATTTACCTAATGCAACGACAGATTTCCACAAGAAACAATAAATAACAAAACCAAAAAATACCAACCACTTATCACTAACATCCGCAACTTAGGATAGAAAGTTGACCCACTGATCGTCATTACAGCGGGCGCTCGAGGCACATCACACAATCCATCAATAAAAACACTCGTAGATAAATTCCAATTATCAGAAACATGCACTAAACGTACATTTCAGGAAATAAATACCATTGCCATTCAACATGCAGGATCAATTATTTTATATAAAAGAAAAATTGAAAACAACCAAATAATACTAACAATAACCTAACAATAAATTAAAATGGAGGGGGGGGGTGGGGTAATGGCGCAAACCACTTCTCACAAAAGATTAACACTTGTCTCAGGTAGATGGGACGGGGCCGATTGATTGGTACAAATTTCCTGCCTATGAGTAACTCACCAGTAGCACCAAACCATGTAGATCACACTAAACGCTCAAACGGATCTATCAAAAATCGAACCCGGACCGTTTATTAGCACTACAAACATCCTTTCCAATCAACCTGGAATCATGGCTTGGCGTCCATAATACACTCAAAACACCAGATATACCCCATATGATCCACGTCGGGATCCTCCCTTTTATTTTGGTTACTATAGTGTCTATCCCGAAAGGGGTGAGTAGTCTTGCACCAATGGCCCTCTGTCTGGTGGGCACCGGCTCATTGACAAGACGAACAGACACTTTATTCACGCTGGCCCTGTAATGAGGACCAGAGTTTTTATATCTATATCTATCTCTAGAAGGTTCTAGAAGTGTACCTACCTACAGTAGAAGCACCTACCTATCCACAAAACCCTTTTCTCATTCTATTTTCCATAGGGAGATCACAAAGTACTATATAATTTAGATCACATAAACCAATCCAAGGGTCGCTTTACATTATGATTGACGACAGCCTCCTAAAACTTGTGATTGGAGAGTGAAGTCGTCTTGATCCTATTTGGCTTTACACTACATAAAAAAAGGAGAATGACTACTAACTTTGATGTCCCCAAAGTATGCTACATTTTTCATAATGAATAATGTTTTCATGGTCTTTTTGATTATAGTTGAGCCAAAGCAAAATGCCTCGATTCAACTACAATTAAGGAGACCACAAGGCTCAAAAATCATTGATTGGCTAGTGTTCAATTATTTAAGGAGAAAGGAGGAAAAAGGGGGAGGGTAAGAGAGAGAATAATGAGGATTCATATCAAAAAATTGAGCTTAACCTTCTCCACGTCCAAATCCACTTTACACTACAAGAGTGACCAAGCCACTCCTAATATTCATTTTTGACTAATCATGATCACAGCTTTGACTTGGCCAAGAGTCATGACCATGAAAATGATTTCAATTTTCTTGGTCATGACTCTTGGTCCATAGTGTAAAGGGACCCTAACTACCAATTCAATTCCAAAAATCATTAAAACGGCCCCCAAGATTTTAGTTTATTCTCTCCCTCAAATAAAAACCTTGAATTTAAATGGGAAAACCAATAAACCGCATGCATACCAATAAACCGAAGGGGCCCCAGCAGAATCTACGCACACAAAAGCTCCATGAGAAAGCATCACGCCAACCACAGTTCTCAAACCAGGAAACCAGGAATCAAAAGCCCAGAAACCAGGAACACAACCCGGCGCTCTGTACGCGCAATCACCACGAGTGGCCGAACAAAGCACGCGCCGCGCCATTCGCCATTCCAACCATCTTCCCTCCACTGTCACCGCCCCCCGGTCCCGCGCCACGAACTCTCAATTTTTCTAGCGCGCCACCCCCACCTCTAAAATCTCAAAGTCAAAACCCACACTCGCATAATCGGCTACCGATCTCACATTTCCCAGATCCCTCTCCTCATTTCCCATTTGCCCCAGTTTTCCGGTTGAAATTTGGTCGCGCCATTCAAAAGTTGTGTGCAGGGATCCTTGAGTTGCTTTCAAGCCCTCCGTTGGTTTTCTGATGTTGTAGGTATGGCGCAGCAAATGATCACGCCTTCGGATTGAGCTCAGAACTGGAGTTTCTCTACTTAGTAGTACGCAAGGAGAGCATTCAAGCATCTGGAGCTCGTCTTCTCAGTAGTTTTGCAGAGGAGAACATTCAAGCATTCATTTTAGAGAATTATCCGTTTTTTTTGAGAGGGATTTGTAGTTTCACAGCAAACAGCGATGATGTAAGTTGTAAGCATATGCGAGCATTTAAGCATTTGTCATGGAGGAGTTTTAAGTTTGAGAGACATTAGTTGTTATACAGCAGGTATTTTGTTTGATGTGCGTTGACATCAAGGGTAGGTCAATCGAGGTTGGCGTTCTTCGCAGGAGCGCATTCAGGGTATGAGCGATGGATGACTCTGGAATCGGGCGCAAGCTGCGCGTGGCATTCACAGAGAGCAACATCTTTCACTCGATTCCAGAGGATGGAGGTTTCTACACACGCTCAAGTTCGATGCCGCGCGCGACGAAGAATTCCACGCTCTTCGACGATCGCCGCTTCACCTCGTTCAAGCAGAACGACACACAAAACTCGTGGACGAGCTCACTCGCGGAGACGAACATCGTCAAGGGGCTCAAGGAGTCTTTCAGCTTAGGTTTCTTATTCCCGGACGACGAGGACGAGAGCTGCCTCCACGAAGCGCTTCTAACCTCGAGCGATGATGATGACGAAAACGAAAAGGCGAAGATCCACCCGAACTACGGGTCTTTTGTTGATTCACCCCGCTCGGATGTGGAGTCTTGCACCCGCATTGCTACCGCCAAGAGCTTGCCCGCGGTCCTCCCGAAGCATAATCAGTTCCATCGATGCCAAACTGCTCCCGCCATGTCGACCATGAACAAGGTCCAGAAAGCCAACGAGAAGCTAAAACGGCCTGAGTTTGAAAAAGGATCAACGATCGTAACACAAGCAGGGATAGGATTGATGGTGTATTTAGCAATTGGAGTGGCGATCTACGCATGGAAGAACGAGGAATGGTCCGGAGTGCAAACTATATCAATTATCGATGCGCTTTACTTTTGTGTTGTCACCATGTGCACGATCGGTTATGGCGACATAGTCCCGGTCACTCCTTTCGCCAAATTGTTCTCCTGTCTGTTTGTTCTCATCGGATTTGGCTTCATCGACGCGCTAGTATCCGGGATGGTGACTTACGTGCTTGACAAACAGGAGCATTTGTTGCTTTCTGCGGTCGAAGGCTCCCATTACCGGACTGCGAAGAAGTATTTTTTGAATGCAAAGCACGGGAATCGGATGCGAATCCGAATGAAGGTCGGATTAGCGCTCGCGTTCCCCGTGTTTTGTATTCTGATCGGGACTCTTGTGATGATGAAATTCGAAGGATTGTCGGCGCTCGATGCTTTTTATTGTACCATTATGTCGGTGACGACCGTTGGCTATGGCGATCATACTTTTAAGACGTACTCGGGGAGATTGTTTGCCGGGGTGTGGCTCTTGTTTAGTACTTTGGCTGTTGCGAGATGCTTTTTGTATTTGGCGGAAGCCAGAGTTGATAAGCGACATCGATTGATTGCGAAGTGGGTTCTGCAACGGGAGCTTACTGTTGGCGATCTTGTGCAAGCTGATCTTGACCACGATGGTTGCATCAGGTGAGCCCTCATCAAAATCCTCCATGAAGTTTTATTACAAAGAGATGTGAATGTTGATAGCGAGAGTGTCAATAATGAATCCGTTTCTATACCTAAATTCATCACTACCATGAATGATATTTCTGTATGTGCAAATGCTTTCTTGGAAGCAAGCAAAGATTAGTGGGCATTTGGACATTAACCTTAACTCAATCAGAACTTCTCGGCTATAATCTGCTATTGCTAATTCTAGTCAATAAATGCCCGGAAGGGATGTAGAATTTGATTTGTGGAGACTGTCTTTATATCAGATTGTTTTTTATGTTCAGAGCATTGTAAGTAATTTTCAATACTGATTCTAGTTATCTGAAGTTGGGTCCCACCTGTAACCTTATCACCTCACGATAACCAGAATCAGTTGAGATTATTGCTTGTACTGCTGGTAAACTATATTAATATGAACAGAAGAAAAATGATTCACAAGTGGACCTTGTTTTACATTCAAGGACTAAATCCCTGAATTACCAAAATGGTTTTCATTTCGTGATTCTCGCAATTAAGCGCTTCCTATTCCGTTTCGAGAATCCTTCTGATAAATCATGTTGATAAATGTGCAGCAAGGCGGAGTTCGTGTTGTACAAGCTGAAAGAGATGGGAAGCATTCAATCACACGAGATCGCCGACATCTCTCACCAATTCGACCTACTGGATGTGAACCATTCTGGCAAAATCAGCCTTGCTCGTCTCCAGGAAGGAAACTGATTCTTTCATTCCACTCTTGTACATACGTGTATTATTAATACATTCTCAAAATCTTTTCCTTCGAGTCACAGCTTGTGGCTCTTTATTTTCAGTTTATAGGGTTCTAGGGTTAGTAGCTACAGTTCACTCGACAAAGGTGGGCCATGCAATCCCCATTGGAAGCTTGTGCCTGTCCTTTGATGACGGTGATGCTTATTCTTAGGATACGTACATACGTACACGTCTCTCAGGAGCAGTGTCATGTGGTGTATATGTAATTTCAATAGGGAAATCGTAACCTGCGAGCCGTCGAAAACGTGGCTTACGCAGTGAAAATGCATCATGTTATCTGGTCAGGGTATTCAATCTCAGAAGTTGTGATATGATTATTACTTGTCGTTAAGTAATGGTTGTTACATTGATTCAAGGCTTCAAATCCTATTTGTGCAATCAAAGTGAGTCCAGTATCTCACCTACCTATGTCTACCGATCGTGCATTTTGTGATGATGTGGTCGATAAAGAACCTGCCAGCCATTTTGAGAGCCCCATTTGAATGTTCGTTTACAAGTACGTCATCTGTTCCAGACATGGCTGCCACTGATCATTCGTCTGATGAGAAACTTTCATTGCAATTAGGGTACGTGAGAAGGCCACAACCCGTAGTGTACACTATCAATTTAACGCGGAGCCTGTCATACAATTGTTCATATTGATTTGTGATTCTTATCATGGTACTCTTTAGTTGAACGAATGTGCCTTGATCAAACGCCACATCTGCATAACAGGTTCTTAATCCTGCATGAAGTTCTTTCCAGCCTCCAAGCTACAGACCGTGCAGAGGCTGAACAAATCACAAGCATACAAATCCGGTGAAAAAATGCGTGTGAAATCAGTTGTGTTATTTACATATCGTTCTGAGGATTCTGTATCGAAATTGGATAAGTTCCAGTATATTCGAGCTCAAGAAAACTCTCACAGAGCTGATATCTGTTAGAACGGTGATCCTCCTCTGAATAGCGAACGAAAACTTTCCGGCTACCCTTATGAATGGTTCGACTGGTAAGATTGAGAACGAGAGATTCTTCGCAAAAGAAGAATTGGTGCACAAACTTTCGTAGTGAGGCGTCTGACAGAAGGTTGCTCTCATGTGTTGAATATCAGCAAATTGAAGGCGATATGCACTAAAATAAGTTGATCATTACATTGTGATTGTCTGGGAGAAAAATGTCGAAATAGCAGAAGGTAGAAACATGTTATCTGACAAACGCAGAATTGCGAGGAAGAGCTTCGGAATTCTGTCGTACCAAAACCCTAACACCATCAGGCAGAAGAAAGTTCGACCTCATGAGGGATCAATTTGGTCCCTACAATGGCACTAGTCGATCGGGAGAAAGGGAAGAAAAAAGATTTGGACCATTTCTCGATTTGTGCGTGTCATCCTTGCGCAGGGGCCATGCTAATCTTCTCTGTATCGTTCCAATTTTATCGGATGTCCCCGAAGGGACGACGGAGTAAGGCTCATCCCCGTCATATATACCCGACTGCACCCGCACCTGCAAACCGTAGGGTGTCATTCATACACTTTTCATCCATCTTCTAGGATGAACTAAATTCTTCATCCAACCGCCATAGTGAACTGAGCTTTCACTTCACAGTGGGCTATAGAAACACATTCTTCTTCAATATCGAAGAAGGTTACCATCCATCCCCAGAAGTACAAAAAGTGCAAACATTCAGTTGGAGGGAGTCAGCAATTTCGTCATTAATGTCTCAAGGCGAGATTATCCCAAAGCAGTCTTGTTAGTCGTCAAGTGTACAAACGAATATCTTGACCAAAGCACAAAATAACACTCATGGCTTTCGGGGGTTGAATTTGGAATGTGATTCAAAATGTCATTGATCCTGTATTGGAGGATGACGTTTCTGCACAAGCATATGCGGAAACGCGACTCCCTTGCCAGCAGGTCCATCAATACTGCACTGGTATCCGTCGAGTCCCACTATGATTAATGAATGCTCTCGCTGCACACTACCATTAGAGTCACGTCGAAGGTGATGCTGTTGATGAAGGGCTTTCAACATTCGAAAGATTGTGCCCATGCTTTCGTTGGATGGTTGGACGAGATTCCTGTGAATGTTGCATAAACTCAGACAAGGTGGAACAGACAGCCGAAGACTGCACCATTCGTGCTAAACGATCGAGCAGTACTCGTGAAATTGAACAGTTACACACACGGGCCCTATTATCACGAAGAGTCTAATATCGTCTCTGAACTTAACTATTGTGCGGTACTGTTGTTGGCAGGGGTATCGGCACGCGACGAGATAAACTGTGCACTTTACAGTGGTAGCACCAACTTGGAATGCGGGAATTCGAACGAGCACAAGCCCCACCACGAAATGCTCGTCGGTGTTGTCTTCATCAGCATCGTCCATGTAAGTGCGGTCGAAGATGCGTACTGGAGGATTGATCTGAAAAGCCAGGCCGTGCAATAGTAGTGCCGTCATCGCCAGCTTCACGAACACCTTCACATAGTCACCATACTCTGGATTCAATTCGTTGCCAGTTGATGGGTGGAGTGATCATTGCTAGACATTTGCACGCCCTCAATGCTGAATAGTTCACTGCAGCAATGCCGAGAAAACACACTCCTTCCAGTTTGGTTCGCCTTAAACTCCTCCATGACTTCCCACGATCCCTTCTCGAGCAGTTCCTCGTACTCTGCAAGATACAACCGGTGCCTTGATTCCAGATCGGTATTCTGGAGGAAAAAATCGTTCTCTTCGTCAGGAAGCAGGTGGCATTGAACGCCGTACCAACTGTCTAGGCTGTCCATGCACCGATCGTTCTCGAACCCTGCAATTAAACAAGCGGCTGCACACAAACTCTTGCAAAGCGTACATACGGTACTGCTCATCTGCGTCCCCGGCAAACTCTGCAATGCCACAGGATTGTCGTACGCCGTTCTGATCCTTCAGAACGGCGATGAACGCCCTGTTGAAGAGTAACCTAGGTTTTTAACATATATCAAGAGTCAGGAGCTTCGTTCCGAAATATTGACAAGACGTGATAGAAGGTCTGA
Source organism: Bryum argenteum (assembly GCA_037043015.1). Classification (NCBI taxonomy): domain Eukaryota; kingdom Viridiplantae; phylum Streptophyta; class Bryopsida; order Bryales; family Bryaceae; genus Bryum; species Bryum argenteum. The sequence continues at coordinate 10,401,230 of CM073330.1, forward strand.
AGGATGGAATGTGTGAAAGTATGTAGCTCTAGCTCTAGTTGCACTATTCGATTGTTGCGAACATTCTCATCCGTACTCAAATCATCAATTCTTTTCTTCACGCCATCCTTGTTGTCCTTCACACAACTTTTTAGCACCATCACCTGTCGGAAGTTTTTAGGTGGCAAAGAAGCTATCAATTTCAATGACAATTTGGAAAATAACTTCGGAAACTCATCGGTGATGGACTTATGTTTCGCCATTGCTGTCGACAGGTTCTTAATCTGGTCCTCACTTTCTCGCGCAGCACGTTGAGCACACTCATTAGACTCTGTAACAGTCTGTAGCTCCTGCTGTAGTTTCTCTATCCTTGTTGCGTAACGGTCACTGGCCCTACTTAATCGATCGACCTTTTTCTCCAGGCCTTCCTTTTCGTCCTTCAAACCTTCGCATTGCGCCATCAGCTTTTTCTCCAGGGCTTCCTTTGCATCCTTCAAACCTTCGCATTGCGCCATCAGCATTGACATTCCTAACTCCAAAGTTTGGATTACGGCGAGGAGCTTCTCCGTCCCCAAATTTGACTGCTCCTGTACATAAAGCCTCTCTTGATACGATTCGGAAAGCTCCTTTTGATGCTGAACGGTGCTCGACTTGAATGTCTCCACTGTGGTGAACATGTTCATAAATTTTTCCTCGATCTCTCGCGCAGCAAGCTTATTTGACTCTTTGACATCATGTAGCTCCTGCTCTAGTTGCGTTATCCGGTCCTCGTGGGTCGTCCTGGCATAGCTCGAATAATCAATCCTTCCCTCAAGACCTTCGTTCTCCGCCATCAGCTTCGACATTCCTTGCCTCAAAGTTTCCATTTCGGCTAGAACCTCCTCCGTCGCTGAATTTGACTGCTCCGGTGTGGAAAGCTCCTTTGGGTGCTGAAAGGTGCTCGACTTGAATGTCTCCACTGCGGTCGACGGATTCATAATCTGGTACTCTTTCTGTCGCGCAGCAAGCTGATTTGACTCCGTAACATCACGCAGCTCCTGCTCTTGATGCGTTATCCGGTCCTCGAGGATCTTCCTGGCACAGCTCAAATACTCAATTTCTTCCACAAGACCTTCGTTCTCCACTATCAGCTCCGACATTCCTTGCCTCAAAGTTTCCATTTCAGCAAGGACCTTCTTTGTCGCTGAATTCGACTGCTCCAGTTCAGAAAGTTGTTTCTTATACTTATCGGTATTCAACTTATACGTCTCAACTGCGGTCGTCAGATTCATAATCTGGTACTCTTTCTCTCGCGCAGCACGCTTGCTCGACACTGTAATATTCAATATCTCCTGCTCTAGTTGCGCTATCCTGTTGTCCCGGAAGTTCTTCGACTGTGTGACATCATGTGACCCCTCATGCTTTAGGTGCGCTATCCGGTGGGCGCGAAAGTTGTCCCGACTCGAATCATCGCCTTCGTTGTCGTCCTTCAAACCTTCGTTCAGCGCCATCAGCTTCGACTTTGCTGGCCTCAAAGTTTCCATCTCGGTGAAGACGGACACATTATCCTCGTCACTGTGACCCCTGTTCCGACGTGATTTCATATAAGGCCGACCGCTAGGCTTCGTTTTTGGAACAATGGAGGAGCTTCCGCCAGCTTGTGAGGTATGCGTGTCTACTGGAGGCGCCATGTTGGAGCTCTTGACCATACCTTGTGAAGTCGACTCACCGTTCCCCGGGAGACGTTCTCCAGTCAGTGTATCGCTTGCGAAGTCTTGCTCAAGTCTCCTACACCCTACCTTCGCACTGAACTTGGTCATTTGAGAAACCGGTGCGACGTGAACCTGCGCTCGTCCCTCAGCGGCCATGTGCGGATGAGGCTGCTTGTTCGGAGGTTCTTTTCCATCATCATTGTTGTCCTCGACCTCCACCACATTTCCTCTATCATTGTTGTCCTCGACCTCCACTACATTTCCTCTATCATTGTTGTCCTCGACCTCCACCACTTTTCCTCCATCATTGTTGTCTTGCACCTCCACCACTTTGCTCCCTCTAAACAAGCGATCAACTCCGTTCTCGCTCTTGCGCTGCGGCAGGAGCTCCTGTGGATGTACCGGCTGCAAACCTGGTACATGCTTGGAACTACCCGCCGTCTGAGTATGATGGTATGTGTCCATGTTTTGGTACAAGATTTAATAGGGATTCGCGATCCACAACCCAACAAAGGCACACTCGTCGATTCGTTGCCCACTCGCTTGCTAGAGATCCGACAGTGAAACAGCTGGCGTTCCAGAAATCTTGAACTTTCAGGAATGAGCTGAGAGCTGAACGACCGCCGATGGCTGCAAGTCGGTCAACCAGAACGTAAGATCCAGTGTAATCGGCAGAAACCTAGCCAGCTACAAACAGAGAAATCACCAACTTTAGTCACTTCTCAAGATGCAGAAATTGGCGCAAAGCTTATGGACGTAAACACACAGTGATTAGAAGAAGTGCACCCACATCGCTTCTCACGGTCCTCAGCACCTCGCTTATTCCAGCAACCGACCGCCACATTCAGGGGCATCCACGAGCCAGGATTCAGCATGTGAATGATGGAGCGGCAGGTAGTGTGCCCGAGCGCTGGGTGTGAGAGGAAAGGTAGTTCGTGAAATACATTGAGCTCGGAGCCGATTTAGGCGGCACGCACTCGGAGTGCAAACAGACCTGTCGATCGCCGGAGTGGTCGAACATCGGTCACGACACTTCGTCGGTAGGATGTCTGCAAGTGGACTCGGGATCTTTCTGCTTTCACCACTGACGAATGTGTGTATGACTCCTGAGATTTCGTCGAGAAACATCACTTCGATCCATCCGTTTAACCCTTAAACGTCATATGCTTTCCTGATACCACACCCAAAATCTCTTTTAAACTCCATTTTAAGCATTATTCTATTTTTAATTTGCTTGAGCTCTATTCTAAGAAAGTATAGATCTCTTTAAGGTGCTCAATTTGGAATTCTAAAAATTCCATTTGGTATAATGGAGTGTAAGTTATGAGCAAGATTCTCTCAAAAAAAAACCCAACCCCTCGGGTTGGGTCTGACGTTTAAGGGTTAAGCTTATTACGAGACAAATTCATATTCGTTTAACCCCTAAAGTGGAAAGTCCGCAAAACTGCGAGAACTCCTAAAACCACCCTCTTCCAATGCAAGATGAAAATTTTCAACTTCTTGACGTACTCTCAAGTATGTAACTGTAGGATCTTGATAATTGATTTGTCCATGTATGTGTGTACCAAAACTTGGTTTTAAATTCCTTACCAATTGTGAGATCATAACATTCAATTGAAAGTTGAAACAGAAAAAAAAATAAAAAAATCCCTTGAAACAAAATGGGTTTGAAGTTTTTTGTGAGCCCAAAAAATCAATTCTAAGATAAATTTGAAGTGTGGCTCTTCACATCCTTGTTCCTAAGTGAGTTAGGAATATGTCTATGCAGTTTATACCCTTGTGCAACCTATCAAACGTAAAGAATTGCTCAAATTTTTATATGGAGGTTTGTTAAAATTCAACTTCAAATGCCGCTCGTTGATAATAAAAATGGCATGTGCAGAATAGTTGGATGATAGATTGAAGAAGTGAGATCATGCCTTAAAACCTTCTTTCCAAGTTCAAAAAATCAAACTTGAATAAAAGTAAAATCTCAATTTTTGGTGAATTTTTGAAGTTCCTTCGATCATATCTATATTGGGCAGATTTTGAGAATTAGCTTGCAAGCATATATTGTTGTTTGGGGAGTTTTGGGCAGATTTCAAATAGTGTTTTTAAACATTGACCATAAATATTTTTTAAAGTATGAGGAATTATGGAGCATGAAATGACTTTTTGGAAAGTGATATGGAGAAACTCTACAACTTGCAAAAGGTTTGAAGTTCATACGAGCTAAATATAGTAAATAAGAGGGCACTGACGAGACCCCAAACGACCCGTTTTGGGCTCTTTTGACATAAGGGGTCAACTGATTGGGACTATTCCAACAATTTGGGACTAAATTTTTCTTGAAAAGTGAAGTCTTAGAGTTATGAAAAGGATCCTCATGGTGCGTAGAGAAGCACTAATGAATTCACATTTTCCTCGTAACAATGAGATCGAACAAGAACACTATGATCACTATTCATAGACTTAGAGGCATCTTATGATTTTTTGGGTTATCACGAACCCTGTGCCTCTGATAGGAGACTAATGTGCCCACAATGTAGAATACTGAAGTTCAGCATCAACACGAAGTGAATGGGTGCTCATGTTGAACAGATAAGTACAAACAAATCAAACAAACAACATGAGTATTAGAACTTAAGAAGTACGCGCCACTTTCGAGACTCCCTCACAACGAACACACAGAGCCGAAGCGTCACAGAATCGATTCATGAATTAACGTATTTTTTTAGCATCTGAAAAGCATTTGAAATGTATGTTCAAAAGCATTCGGACTCATGAGAGCATCAGGTGCATGTAATTTGACCTCCCACCGAAACCCATCAATCCTTTTACAAAATTTACCGGAAGATCCCGAACCAGGCGAGTTGAAATCCGCATGTTGTGCCTGAGAGTCAACGCCTATAAGAGCAGCAATTTGTTCGTTACACTTCGGCGAACCTTTGGGATAAACAGGCGTGTGTTTACTGATATTCTCGGATGCCAAAACGAAGCCTGGAGGAACTGGCGGTGGTGGCGTTCTTAGCAACGGAGCAGTCTCAATACCAAATATGGGATCAAATTCACGAGAACTAGATCGATCAACACTAGCATTGAACTGTCAAATGAATTAACAGGCTGATTAATAGGATTCCGAGACTGAAAAGTAGATCGGCACTATTAATAGGAGTAACATAAACACCAATGTTGGAATGCCGAATAGGCGGACAAAACGAGCAACAAGGAGGACGTCGAACAGGGAGAAAATTACTATGCCGAATTGACAGGGAGAAAATTACTATGCCGAAATGGCCTATGAGCAGAGGGACGACTAACGTGAGGCCGAGGATTAGAAACAACGTTACTATAGGGCGGACGACAAATAGCAATATTATCGTTAAAAGGACGCCATGGTGTATTAGCAACATTCGCCGGAGGACGAGGAAACAACACAGACAGGGCGACTAGGATTACGATCAATGGCAATGGCAGAGCGCCTTCAAGTTCTCTCTCCAACGGCACCAAGCTCGTCCTCAGCGGATTAAGGATGGAGGAATGGCGGCCATGTGAGTTGACGTGGGTATGCTGCGGCGGGCAGTTAGAAGGTTCAACTTTGGAGGGCCATAACTTGAGATTTACGAAGAGCCATGAGGTGAGCTTTTGGATCTAGGAGCATCTTCAAGTCTTCTCTTCAACAAGACCTAGTTTGCTCCAGGAGGAGCAAGAATAAGGGACTGACGGCCATTTTTGTGGTCAGGGATCCAGCAGCAGTAGCAGGGATCGGAAGGGAGTTCTTTCTCAAATACTTGATTTTTAATATTTCATAATATGTTGATTAGTATGTTAAGTGGAATGTTAGTAATGGTAGCCTTAACTACTTAAAAACCACAACTTACTCGAATGCTTGAGATGTGTATGTGTGTTGAATGTTGGTTGTGGTGCTTGATCATTTTATGTTGTTTTGATTGCTTGTTTGATTGATTGAGTTTATTCTAATATGAGTTTAGGGTAAGTTTTTGAGTGTTTGGGCGAGGTGCGGAAGCCCTATTCAATTCCCCCTCATCAACCCTAGTTTTACATGCAAGTTAGTGTGAAATTGTTGGTCAATTGGTTGCTATAGCACTACTAGAATTCAACACTGTAAACTACGGCAAAATCGTAGCTATTTACTCTGAGCTTCCGGAAAATTGGAGTCCTGGAAACGTAACGGCACATGCAGGCACACGTAGTTATTTATTTAGCGACGTTGGGGTGTAGAGTTCGTTACGTCGTGTATCCTTGCTGGGAACTCGTCGTTCCCATTCGATTGGAGTTCCCCGGCGCTCTCAATGCGAAATCGGGGGGCCCAGTAACAGTAGATTTATATTTATTACAGTTGCTTCTATCTACCGGAATCAAATTTACTTCTTTGTATAAAAGTAAATGTCTGACTTACCTTACGATGGTGAAAAAATTGATTACCCCGGTTTAAGGAGAAGTAGAAACGCATTACACCGGTTAAAATTTTGGGCAAAAATTTATTTACCTCTCCCTATTCACATGCGCATGTTACTGGAGCGGTTAATCAGGAAATTCTACATTGCCGTGTTCTATATCTACACGTGTCTACGTAGTACTTGTTGGGAGATTCTTAATCCTACGAAGTTATGTTCCTCGATTTCTGAGAATGCAATAAGGGCTGAGATTTAGACTCGTGGACAGTAGCGAGTGGTGGAATTGTGCAGATAAATTAACAATTAGCATGGGGAATCGTTTCTAACAATCACAGTTTGCAGTAGCCAGTAGAATTTCAGGAACAGAGCCGATAACACGTTTCGTGAGAGCCTATTCACGTATAGTCTAAAAGCAAGAGGAAATGAAATACGAAATTGCTAACCGCTGGGTCTTAAACAAAACACTGCAATCGTGAGAGGTATAATAAAGGAGAGTATTTCTTGAAAATTCCAAACTGCCGCATGAATCTGCGAAGTCTGGGAACGTGAGTTAATAATCTTCGGGTCGTTTGTCTATCATGTATTGACAGTATGTACAGAATGTAACCCAGCATGTAAGATAACTACAGCAGAAACGAATGGTGGCCTCAACCTGTGCATAGGACATTAGTCCCGATCGTCTGCACTACCGTCCTCAGATGAAGAGCCGACGTCCTCCCTCTGAGTTTCTTCGAGCTCTGATCCGCAGCCCTGGAATTGTGCGATGGCCTCCTCCCCGTCATCCTCTCCGTCCTCCTTGCTGGTAACCGACTTCGAGGAATCTGAATTACTTGAGCTGTCATGTTTCCGTGTATTATCCTCCTCTTCCTCATCTGAAGATGTTCGCGCACTCTCCTCGTCTGTGTCCTGTGAGGCACGTCGCCCCGGTCGTTCCTTGGGCGATTTCGAAGGTTCAGCCTCCTGTATGGCCAAGACAGTGTTCTCGCCCCCTGCTCTGACATTGTAACGCTTGTGTAGCATCGAAAATAGGCTTCGTATACCATCTCTTTTACTTATTGTGACCTCCTCCTCTGTTGGAACGTGCTTGAACTCTTCCTCCTACATGAACGCATTCCAGCACATGTGAGCCCAGAAACGGCAATGGTATAACGAAGCATGTCTACTGTCCTCATATGGAATGCGTACAAACTTTATGAATTTGCACATGTCACATCCACCTCACAGAATATGTCTGTACTATTCCGGTGTACCTAACTTTGTCTGAAATCACATCGAGCAGAATTGGAATAAAAGAATGAGGTTCGACATGCTTACTTGAGTTGGTGGTGAAGCCAATCTGTACATGTGATTGAATACAACCTACAAATCAAACAATTCAAATTGTACCGACATAGAGAAATGGAGAAGTGAAAGAAAGTGCTCACAAATTTTTTGATTAGTCTTGCCTTCTCCCAGCGAACCGAGGCGATGTGTGTATCCCATTCGTTCTGTCCTTGCATCCGCCGCTACTTTGCATTTGTTAGATTTTTCCTGGTACGACCGGTTAGAAATGGAGGCCCAAATATTATTCCAGGCCTTGACGGTAAGACCATGAGCGATTGGTGTAAACTTCTTTGAGTTATGTTTCTTCATGTGATTCCTTGTTCGCTGCCTCCGTTGTCTAATATTCGTTGCTACATCCTCTAATACATAGTCAATGTCATATTTACCCGGATACAATGACTGGACCCTATTGGCAAACGCTCTCTTCAATGCCTTGTCTTGGGATGGCCAAGGTATGTCCCACGAGAAAATCCATGGAGTCCAGTCATGCGTGTAGCTTTGCATGTGCTTCCAAAACCTTCCAATCGGATGGCCCTGCTCATTCACCTCGCATGGAGGCACCTCTCTGACGGTATCCCATACGCCTATGGAATGCAAATCATTGATAACGTTGCTCTCGCTATGCAAACTTAGACCTGAAGAATCCAAAAAATTAGAGTTCTTTTTCCTCCCCACTGTGATGTCGCTTACCTTCGAAGCCTCCCTTGGTTGCACTGTGCGCTTCGATGGGTGCCCTTTGCTACTCTCACGGGGTGAGGGCACTTGATTGTATTTTTTCTTCTTACAGTCCGCTTCAAGCAATGCCTTCTTCATCTCCAAGTCACGCATAGCCTTGTCGATGCCCACCATCTCAGCTTGTTTCTCGGCTGCCCTCCTCGCGCGTCTCAACTCCTTTTTTGAAGGCTGTGTGCGTTCAGGCGTGGGATTCTCCTTCTGCAGCTTCCTTTTCCCCTTCGACTTTGAGCTGTCCCTCTTCTCTTTACTCGCAGTCAGCTCCTGTTCTGTTCCAGTAGCTCCCAGCTTCTCTTCCAACATCTGCAAGTGCAAAAGCGATAGATGTAACAGTTACAATTGGTATATAAATTACTATCTAGTATTGAGTTACTTTGCATGACAAGCAGTCAGAATAGAAATAAAAAAAAAAAAACGATTGTCTTACCTCAGCCTTTGCACGCAGGTACCTAGCCTGCTCAAGCGGCGAAAGTTTGCTCAATATAGCATCGAGATACATCTTCGGCCCTTCCGTCATTTCTCCTCCTGTTGTCGCTGCCGCTGCGTTGGGTGACAGTTGCACTAACTTCATTGCTGGAGGAGAGGACTGGACTCGAGTATTATTGTGTCTCGGAGGCAGAGTACTAGGGGTACCATGCGGTGGAGAAGGCAGAATGGGGGACGGGCTACGGGATCGCGTACTCCTAAATTCTGCCAAACAATCTGCTACCGTAAGTTGACAAGGCTTCAGCTTATTCCGAGGAGTTTGGCATTGCGTGTCTGCATCTGGCAGAGGGAACTCTATCGGAGAAGGGGGAGGAGGAGGACTTCCTAAATGTGGAACACTTAGAGGGAACTCAACCGCAGTACTTGACGGCGCTGTCTGGTTCACTCGTGCTTCGATAGACGCTGATTTCCCTGATTCATTTACGGGAAGGTTAGATTGTGCAACAAGAGACTCTGTATTTCGCGTGCCATTCACCTCATGAATTACTGGAACTGCCTCCCCGCAATCCACTCCCTCACCACCGTCCTTCTATAACCCTTTGTCAGACGTCACGCGCTCATCTGTGGGGACGGGCTCTGCGTCTCCCTCCGCGAAGTGACAGAGCGTAGGCTCCTCTGCGCTTGCCGTGCCTCCAGCAACATCCTTCAGCTCATGTGCAGGGTCTGGGGTGCCGTCAATGTTTTCAGGTCGAGAAGGGCCGACGTTGTCAGTGCCAAATGCAACAACCTCCTTCTGCGGAGTCTCTGCATCTACACCCGGGAAGCTAAATCCTGGAGTCCATACCAACCCACAGCCATTCAAAACTGAAGAACTGAAATTCAAGTACTGAAATCAGAAGTTGAATTCATGCTTTGGATGTGGGCAGTAATATTACCTTCCCCACCTTCTGAGCCTGTCGCATCTTTCTGTGGAACACACGGCAGCTCCTGGGCTTCCAGTAACTTGTGAAGGCTTCTTCTCGCAACCTCGTGCTCCGTCCTCATCGCAGTGCTTCCCACCAACTCTGTTTTATCCGACTCCCTGCCTTTGATTTCGTTGGCATCTTTGTGCCTGATGCTTCTCGATTGCTGCAACACCTGCAGAGTCTGAGATGAATTGGAGCAATGAAGTGTACCAGCCTCTGATGGTCCGGATGATGTCGCGCTGTCTGTATGCCTCTGGTGCCGCCTTGACGTCTTCTTCTTCGCTGGACTCTTGATCGACAAATCAATCACCGTGTCGGCGCTGCGCAGGTACATGGAGATTGTCTCCTGCTCCTCCCCCGATGCGCTTGTTGTCCTTACAATCTTCTTTGTCCAAATTTGCTGGTCTTGTCCTCGGTGGTTCTTCCTCTTGTTACCCTTCTAGAACTGCATACATGGTTGCGTTGGTGCGGTCCTCCCCGATTCAAACCCTGGAGGTGGATGTTTGACACTCCTTGTCGCATACGGTTTAGGTGCAGGAATGTTAACCTCCTTTGTCTGGTACAGAGTGTCAACATCCTTCACTCTCAGGTTGCATGTACCGTCTTCCTCGCAAGTGACCCCTGTCTCGTAGACACTCCTACGATGGCGGTCCTGCGCATCGCCACTACCTCCTCCCGTATCTGCCATGTTGACCTCAGTCATTCACCCACACTATAAGAAACCTGCGTTCTTAATGATGTTGTAAATGATGTCTAAAAAGACATCGTAGACATTAATTCGGATGTCTTATAGACGATAAGACATCCTAGACATGACAGATGTCTAAGCAGACGTCTAAAAAGACAGGAAAATGTCTTAAGATCGAAGATGTCTTAAGGTAATTTTGGAAGGGTAAAAAGTGTGCCACGTAGGTGCCACGTAGATGACACATCAGCTTGAATTCAACGGGCAGTGCCACATGGGGATGAAATTCATCATGATGTGGAATTTTACATGGTCCCATGAAAGATGACATGGCGGCGCCAGAATCCCACGTGGACCCGAGAAAATCCGACGTGGCACTCGGAAAAATCTGACGTGGCACCCGGGAAAATCCGACGTGGCACCCGGGAATATCCGACGTGGCACCCGGGAATATCCGACGTGGCACCCGGGAATATCCGACGTGGCACCCGGGAATATCCGACGTGGCACGCGGGAAAAGTTGACGTGGACTTGGAAAAATGACATGGCATGCTACGTCAGCATATTGCGGAGGTTTTATGCTCCTATCATGATAGTTTTAGACATCAGTTAAGACAACTTAAATGTCTTGCAAGACATCTTAGATGTTGTACAAGATGTCTTGCAAGACGTATGCAATGTCTTACAAAATATCTTAGAAGACAATTTTTATGTCTTATAAAATGTTTCCAGTGCGTAGAATGATGTTTACGTTGATGTCCTTATTAAGTTTGTGATGTTTGCTCGGATGTTTGTAGCGACATCTCCTAGGACATGATGTTTGCAACAGTGTTACTATTGATGTTTTTTGGGCATATGAAAGGACATCTAGGATGACATTTTTAGATGTTTATATAGTCATCAGATCTGTAATCCACAGACGTCTCACATAACATCAACTGTAAACACTGTCACATCAAAAAGTATGAGTCAAACATATATTGCTTAGGTCTTTAAAACCTCAGATAACACAAACTAGAATATTTACTAATACGCCTGTCAACAACTACGATATACTACGCACCCACAATTTGAACTCCGTAAGTCCCTCCACTTCCATCGCTTGCTGTCGATACCCATATGGTCATGTGCATGTCCCGCCGCTACACATATTCAATAAGCCAATATCAACTGCATTTAAAGAAGCGTTTGTAAAGGTAAAAAAATTCTGATTTAATTCCATTTAATTGCACTACCAAGGTTGAGATGGTTTACTTCCTAACCTCAAGATATCGACACAGTTAGACATTCTTGCAAACATCTGTTTAGACATTTCTTCAGACATCCTTCTAGACATCATTAAAAACAACGTTATAGACATCTATACATACATCTATTCCACTCACCTACAAGCACGCATGTCGTTTCGCGGCCTCAGATCGTGCTCGCTGCCCCGACTCCTTATGTCCCACCTTCCAAAATAGAATTCCATCAACACATTTAGACATCTTCATAGACATGCTCTAAGACATCTTGCAGATATCATCATAGACATCTTCTACAACAAATCAAATACTACAAGTACTAGGGTTTCCTTCACAACAAATCAAATTCTACAAGTCCTAGGGTTTCTTGTACAAGATGCTTTTGAAATCCAGTACCTCTTAAGTAGCAAATCTTAGCCACATGAAGAAGGAAACCTACTCTTGAGAGCTATTGGATTTCTACAAATACTGTTCTCTTATTGTAGTTAACAATCATTTTGAAACTGAATGGAAACAATTTCGAAATCCTCTATACTTTAAACACAAACTCTTTGGAAAAACTAAGGCAAAAATGAGCTTTGTAATTCCATTTGAAGATCTCATGACCTAACTATGGCGGCGGCAACAAACCCTAGCCACATGAAGAAGCAAACCTTAGCCTCTACACTCCAAACACTAACTCTTTGAAAAAATGAAGGCAAAAATGAGCTTCGTGCGGCCTCTAATTCTACTTAAAGGTCTCATGACCTAACTATGGCGGCTGCAGCAAACCCTAGCCGCCTCTGTTCATCCATTGAAGTCAATGAAAATCATCCCTGTAGATGGTTCTGGATGCTGTCATAGATGTCATCTTCGACATCTTCATAGACATCATGTTAGACATTTTCATAAACGTCATCTTAGACATCCCTGCAAACATTATCATAAACATCTTATGACATCTTCAGGGTTTCAATCACAACATATTAACTATAAAGGTTTTTTGTTTTTCCTCACAACAAATCAAATACCAGATGCTTTAAAGTTCTTTCCACAACAAAGCACATATTGTAAGTCTTAGAGTTTCTTCCACAACAAATCAAATAAACTTTATTGATAGAAAAAGTGTGGAATTACAATCATGAGACTATTTATAGTCTTCCATGGTGATAGGCTCTCTTTTAAACTCTCAACTACCTTTTATTTCTACCCTAACTAACTTTCCAACTAACTTTCTTAATACTAATTCTATTCTTGAATTGTCTCCTAAACTGTATTAAATAGCTACTTTCATAAATTCATATTTCTTATAAATTTGCTTTATTTTGTATAATATTGGTTGTTAATGATAGAGTAATGTATACTCTTGCCATTAGACTATAATAATCTAATCCATAAGTAATCAATAATAGTTAATTCCTTCTTGAAGTAAGCCAAAAAACAGTGTTTATTGTTTTTATTTTCTTTTTATATTTTCTTTGAGTATTTGAGGATTACCCCAATCAGAGACCCGCGCCAATGGAGGACAAGCAGTAAGAGAAAAAGTTGATATTATTCTTTAAAAGACTCTTAAGTACTGCCGCTTTTTAGTAAATGACGTTTAGGAGGATGTCGTGCAAAACATCTTCATAGACATCCAAGTAGATGTCTATGCGGACATTCATGCCTGACTGTAGTTATGGTAAGTTGGACATCGTGTTAGACATCCGACTAGATGTTGAATGACTTGTCAACTGGTCTGACTTGGAGTTTTTGTTGCCATGTAGATAAAGCGCTGTAAATAACTTTATTAATCTATGTCCACGTGTTTTTTGAGGATTAAATATCCACGAAATTACTTTTACTTTTTTTTTGGCACCATTGTTATCTTATAGATATTATATTTTATACATAATATTTTTTAATATTTAAATATTTTTTAATCATAAAAAATTACAGAATTATAATATTCTAATTTATTTGAATATAATAAAAATTTACAAAATATATTTCTTATTGAAATATAATTATATATTTTAATATTTTTAAAAAAATAGACCAATGAAAAAATAGTGAAAATAGCCTGAAATTAGTATTTTCAGTATTGCCACGTCACATAATGTTTTAGCAAGACAAAAAAAAAAAATAAAAAAAAAAAAAAAAAAAAAAAAAAAACTAAAGTGTGATGTTTTTTTTTACTTTTGAAAACCGCTGCCCATTCACCTACTCTTTTAACATTAGAAATGCTTTTTACCCTGTCCACCAGTAAATTTTGGTCGTTTTTACCTTGCTGGTCCAAAATCCCTTGCCAACGTGGCAGTTTGATGTCTATCAAGATGTCTTCAAAGACATCCATGTCTTCACCAACATCTTTTTGTTTGGTGATGTCTTCATGCCCCCCCAATCCAAAATGTGCCCGTTAGACGTACAGACACCCTCCCGTCTTCGAAGACATCTTTTAAGACAGTAAGACATCACAAAATACATTAGACATTACACAAGACATCACAAAAAACAGGGTTTTCTTATAGTGCCACCACGATAGCTGTGCTCAATGATAGGTTCTGATCCCGTATGAACCTGCAGAAACACCGAAGCAGGCAAAGACAGTAGCGGAAGATGAGGAATACTGGAGCGGAAGATAAAGGAACCAGTGGACACGCGATGAGTGGTGCGAGTCAGTACAAAACGAACGACAAAGGGCCTCGACTTTAGCGCTTAACTTTCGACTCGACCCTACCGGGTAACTCGCCCTCAGCAAAACGCCCTACACCACTCGCCCTCGGCTAATTGCCCTCTGCTGCTAGATCACAAAACTCAGGAACACGACCTCCCCGACAGTACTCGCTCTCACGTGCTTAACAAACTCGACGTTAAGTCGACCTCGACCTCACCTCCACTTAACCCGACTTGGACTTCACCTCCACTCGACCTCAACCTCGACCTGAAGTCCACTTCAACGTCCAGAACCTTGACATCGACTACACTTGAACAAACTACCGTCTCCAACAGGTTCCACTACATGTAAACTTCTCAGCGCAGCTACCGCAACTATAGTATGAGCAGAAGAACGCGAGGAGGAAAAGAGCGACTTCAGGAGGATAACGCGATGACCCGAGACGACGAAGCAATGGAAATTGTGGCAAAAAACAACTGAGGGACAAAACCTCACAGGAAATTCAGGGTTTCACCCTGCCAGGATCGGGGCGGCGTCGGCAACGGTTTCATTATTTAGTTTATTAAATGTTCGTCATCATTTCCCACTTTCAGTGCGTCTCATCCATCTCAGCATTGTAGGTACGTACTCATTGACGTACTTAAAGTATGATTTCCATTCATTTCATGATCTTTTCCACTTATTACACTAAGTAACGCTCAATATGATGGTCAACTCTGGATTTCTACTGGGTCAAACCTGTGATGCAGGGTTAGTACTAAAAAACATTTGTCTTCTAGTTCTTAAAAATTTTATTTTGTCTGAACGTATGTATGTAACGAAGTAGGAATTTTTATATTTTTTTTTCCTTATATGCTCTCTATACTGAATAATATTTTGTGTTACTTTTGAATTACGAGGTAATGAGAGTCATTCCCATTTCTTGTTTTAAATGTTCCTAGTGTATTGGAAATAAAAATTTATAAATTAATTAAATTTTTTGTCCAGAAATTTATCGTTGGACTCAAAACATGCCTCGCCGACACAAAGTTGTTAGCGTTGCCCAATGTACTCCTAGCTCTTCAACACCTACAGAATTTGTTCCGGACATACTCCTATCCCCACCTCCAACAATTACACCATCTAGGAAAAGAAGAAAAGGGGAGGAAGGACATGCTACAGGGGAGGCACGAGACGTACCCGAGTTCAAGGTGTATTGCCCTTGTCGCAAATGCGCTGAGGCTGAGAAGCCAAGTATGAGATTTTTATCTATTGTTGATAGTCATATTGATCTTTATCAAATTTCCGAGAAGTATCAGGTAATTCGTGTTTTACCTTTCCTATGGTGATAACAGTAGCAATTCTATTAAATTATAATATACAATTACGTCTTATAATACCTATATTCCCTTATTACTTTACCGATTATATTTTCGAAGAGTATGTTGGTAAGTATGAATTATAGAGAATTATTATACACCTCTTTTCAGTAAATCCTTTTTTTCGTGACAAAGTATATGATTAAATTGGTTATGGTTGATTGTAGGGCCTTCAGAATTGACTATGGATCGCTTATTTTAAGGAAGCTGAATTCAGTTATAAATTACTAATGGAGTCAATGTACGTCATTACCTTTTTTTTTCTCATAGGGACTGTATAAGGCACAAAGGCTGTCAGTGGACCCAGCCGGGTTGGAATCCAGTATTGAAGGCACATGAGGAATAGAAGAATCAGAAGGTGGATTGGAAGACCGTAACATATTTTGGGATGAAAAATTCGTACTCGACGAATATATGGAGCTACTTTGTGGGTTTGATGACGATAGTTTTCAAGAGACTACGAATTCACCAGAAAAAATGGCTGCTAAACTATCCATTCTTGAAGAAGAAGCCTCTACCATGATATTTGAAGGTGCAACTTCTAGTCGTTTATCCATTATTTTTTTGTTCCTAAGTATTCAGGCCGATAAGCAGATTTCAAATGTAGCAATGGACGCCATTTTCAAAGCTATATCTGAAAAAGTTATTCCTGGAAATCTAAATTCAAAAATGCCAACGACAAGAGCGGAAGCAAGGAAGATAGTGAGTGATGTGGGATTTGATTATAAAGTCTATCATGCATGTCCTTGTGACTTAACCTTGTACTACGGGCCTATTAAGAAGGATTGGAATTTTTGCCCAAAATGTAAACTTTCCCGGTATAGCGAAACTACACAGAGCAAAACGGTTCCTCAGAAGGTATGTGACGCTCACCATTTTTCATGTCTTTTTTTAGTAAGGAGAAATGAAGTTGTAAAAACATAATTGTACCTACGAAATGTAGAAATGTGCACATACACCAATAATATTAGTGTGTAAAAAATTAAACGAGAAAAACATTTTTTCTAAACTGATATGTCCATTAAAGCTTTTATTCACCACCTACAGAGCTACAGTTTTTGTTAATCTTCGTTTATTTTTTTTCTGTGGTTAATATAATTTTTGTTTTATGCTCACTGTTGATAGACATGTAAGGCCTACTGATATGGGAACATGTGATGATTTTTATACTACTAATACAACCGAATACTACTTCTGGAATTTTGTAGGGATACGTTGGGGGTACTCTAATAAGTTCAATTCATGCCCGATGAAATAGAACAAGTAATCCATTTTTATAAAATAAGCATATTGCTAGGTTTGTAATTATTGCTGGTGTTCAATTTCAGAGAATGTGGTACTTCCCGATAATTCCACGCCTACTTGCATATTATCGGAGCCCAAGTCTGTCTCCACGCATGATCTGGCATCGTGATAACAGAAGTCAAGATGATGTTATGCGAATACCAGCTGATAGTCCTGCTTGGAAGGCTATGGAGGAGAAATATGACAATATGAAGGATGCTCGAAGTGTCATGCTACAAATCAGTACAGATGGTATAAATCCCGCGGGGTTGAATTCTGCAAGCCATTCGCTATGGCCTATAACATGCACTCTGCTGAATTTGAATCCGAAGCTTGGAATGCATAAAGGACACATTTTGCTGTCTACTATCGTACCAGGTATGATTCCTTACCTTATACCTTTATTCCGTACAATTCAAAGGATTTTCATGAATTTATTTTGCATATATAGTTCTATTCAGTTAGAATGGATTCTATGTCATGAATTATTATTCTTAATGTGAGATTTGTTGAACTAAACCTTGATCAGATGGTTTGCGTGGTTGCATTCAATCCAATATAAGGGTATACAGTAACTTTGACAAGGTACTAAATATAAGCAAATAGAACTTCCTACATGTCTCATTGACCTTTATCATTGTGCAGGCAAAAGAAAAGTAAAAAACTTCAACACGTACATGGAACCCTTGATAGACGAGCTTCTAAAGCTATGGGTGGATGGAGTCGATGCCTACAATGCGAACACAAGACAAACTTTCAGACTATATGCAATGATGTTATGGTCATTGCATGACTTTCCAGGGTATGGTGTTTTTTCATCATTACAAACGCAAGGACTCAAGGCTTGCCCCCCGTGTGGCCCGAATGTGCTGGAGGCAAAATATTGTACGCACCTGAAAAAGGTAGTCTATATCGGGCATAGAAAATACCTTCCAATGAAGCACAAGTACCGGGCAAGTAGGAACCAAAACAAATTTGATGGTACATCATATGCTAAAGTTCCTAAGCCGCAAAGAACAACGGGTCCATTTTGGCAAAAACAGTGGAGAAAGGTCCAAAAAAATAGAGTACTTCTAAAAGACTCGGGCATGAAGGAGAAGTCAATCTTATTCCGTCTTCCATATTATAAGGTTAGTATTCTACATTCTAAGGTAAACTCAAATCTACAAATGTCATGCATACAATGAAAGCATATACATGGGTACCAAGGAGTTCTGTGCATACGTAAGTCCAACGAAGATAGGAAAACGAGCAGAGTTAATTTTAGTAAAAGCTTTTTATTTAAAATCCCAATTACATGTGCAATATCAAGAGAACATCCGTGTAGTTAGTTCTGTAATGTCATACCCAATTTGGATCAAACTGTTCTTAAAATACTGAATTTGTAAATAGGATTGGAATTTTTTTTTATATGGTAGCAATAGCCGTGACATGAAGACTACCAAGATAGAAATAACTGAATTTTTAATGGGCACATGAAAAGGGTACATTTATTTTATATGCAACGGTACATTTTGTATTACGATTCACGTCATCTTCACAAATCGTATTCAGATTAACCCCTAAATTTCCTTGTTGCAAAACGGTCTAAGTCACAAAAATTTCACTTCCTTCTAATTACGCTCAGAAAATCTCAATCTAAAAATTATTTCGAAAATTGAACCGTAAGATCTCAAATTCCACTTGACATTCTTCTCACATACCAAATTTGAACCGTTCATTCTTTTTCTTTTGTGAAATTATAATGGTCAAAGCTGACTGAGTTTTATTCCTACGAGAACCTCCAAAACCCGTTTCAGGTTTTAACAAAAGTTAGGGGTTAAGTGCCAATGTTCTCAATTTGTTATTGCTATATACTTTTATTGTAGTTTAGTAACTTCAGTACCCTTCAATTACTATACTCACAAAGAGGTTATTCGTTTTTGCCATGATTTTTCACAATGTACTGCGTTACAGAACATTTAAATTTCACAACAGCGTTCAATGAACCACAATAATGTAGTATTAAAGGATATTTGTTTGTATTACAATAACTATTATTTTCTCTGTGAGGGTTTACTTTTTAATTTTTTTTTTTTTTTTTTTTTTTTGTCCCTCTAATAGCACCTACTACTCCCACATCTACTAGATGTTATGCATACGGAGAAGAACGTATCAGCATCATTATTGAAGACATTCTCGAATTGCAAGGGGACAAAGTCTGATTCTCTTGCATTACGAAGATCATTACAACAATTTAATGTTTTACGGCGCTTTCACCCAATGGAAGATGGAGTGGATGATAAGGGTGTACAGAAGTGGACATATGCAGCCGCCGATTGGATTTGGAAAACGGAGGAGTACGATACTATCATACAATTGATATCATCAACCCGTACTCCTTTTGGCTATGGCTCAAGTTTTCGCCACAAGTTCAACAATCGCAAGTTGGTAGGATTCAAAACCCACGATTACCATAATTTGCTTCATGATTTCCTGCCTATTGCCGTGCGGGGTACTCTTACGCCAAGAATTCGAAATATTGTGTACCGATTATCAGCCCTCTTCCGGTGGGTGTGCTCCAAAGAGATTAAGATATCAGAGTGTTCAATGATGAAGAAGGAGGCTGCAGAGATTTCATGTGAAATGGAAATCCACTTACCTATTTCTATTTTCGACATACAAGTCCACAATATTTTGCATATAGTCGAGGAAGTAGAGCTCGCGGGACCTGTTTCTATACGGTGGATGTATCACATTGAGCGCTACCTCAAAGTACTGAAAGACTTTGTTAGACAACGTGCTCGACCGGAAGGTTCCATTGCAGAGGGGTATATTTGTGCAGAATCAATGTTCTTCGTGAATGAATATACTCAAAGGTTGGGAAGATTTGCTACGCGACTACAAAAATCAACTGAGGAAGATGTACGTTCCAATGGGATAGTCTTGCCAAAGTTATCCTCTCTGAAACCATTGGATCCCATTTTTAGGGAACAAGCGCATAGGTTTTTGTTGCTTAATGCTCCCAGCCTTGAACCTTGGAGAGAAAGATATGACTTAGAATGTGGACATCAGTTACAAAAACCTTCATTCAAAGATTGGGTCCAAGAAGCTGTCCGATATGTCATATCTAAAAAGAAAGAAGTGTCACAAATGATTTTAGACATAATTGTTGGGCCAGGAGATAAGGGCCATTTCTATAGTATGTGTTGGGCATATGGAAGTCATTATCGGATTATGGCTAGGGATTTGGCCAAGAAAACTACATTTGATAGTGGGGTGTCGGTTGTGTACGACATCGGTGGGGAAAAAATAGAGTTTTATGGATATATTGAAAACATTGTTAGGTTGAATTTTGATAGCTTTGAAACAGTGTTATTTAAGTGTCAATTTTGGGACTCTATTATCCGGCAGCATGGCTCCAATGCCACGGTATTAGAAGATGAATGCGGGTTTGATATTGTTAAGGCAGGGGATTTTATAAGGGCATCAGCGGCCGAGGACGATCCTTTCATTTTTCCTAAGGACGTCAACCAGCTATTTTATGTAGATGATCCTCTGAACCTAGGCTGGAAATTAGCTGTAAAAGTCAAACCTCGAGCTAATCTAGTGGTATACAAGCGGCAACAAACAGCAGCTCCTGAAACGGAATATGAAACCCTAAACCCATTATCTGACCAGCTGAGCATTCCACGGGAGGTCACAACCCAAAGCGGTGCACAGCCATATCTTCCGGGGGGACTTGAATTGGAGTTACTCTCAGTTGAAGCAGACGATGATGCAGGCGAAGGAGCGGGCGTCGAGGAAGATATTGACAACAGCGATGACGTCCCCGCAGAACTTCTTGCAGAAGAATTGTACTCGGATCAAGAGGAGTTACCGGCCACCACATTAGATGATCCGGAAGAATTCGAGCAATTCGCAAGTGAAGACAAGTTACATGACATAGAAAGTGATGGAGAATTGGAGAATGAAAGGCCTTTGCATCGTCTCGATACTGCTGACCCTGCCGCGACAAAGGTAAAATCCCGTTTACAAAATTATGGAACTTCCTGTGTTAGCACTTACTGGCACGCAATTGTAGCGGAAACGTAGTGATCGAGTTCAAGGGGGCGGCAATTGAGGCAATACAGGCGGCACAACCATAACTAATTGCTGTGGTTGCAGCACTTTTGATGCCCTGGCCTCTTTCGTGGCATCGCTGGCGCTACGGACGAGGGGATTCTTGCGTTTACCACTTCCCAGCGATGTCAAACTAGGAGCTACAGCGGAGAATGGGGGATGGCTGCCATCGCCATGGGCTATCGACCAATGAAGGTCACGACGACTCAGGCTTAAAGGTAAACTCTTACCTTCGAATTCGTAGCAGGAGTATGACGTAGGTAATTGAAATTACCCAACCTATCGCCAATTTACAAATGTGCTTACCGTCTTGGACATTGCAGGATTGCTGATGGATGGACAGAGGTAGTCGGAAAGGATACGGTTGTTTTGTTAAGGACAATCATGCGATCTTCCTCTTTCAGCAGCAACGCCGTTGCAGAAATTGCGACTTCGGCAGATAATTTGGATAACTGTGGACTACTCCTGCAACCGAAGTTCAAAGGTGAGCTTCGGTAAGACATGTGTTGGGTTGCTTGTCGTTGGCATTGATTGTAGGTTTTCTGGACTCCATATTGCAATAAAAAGATTGCGTAGACAACGTTGCTGTTACTGTACTGAGATGGCTAATCCTAAACATTGTCATTTCGCAGACCTACACGGAAGGTTTACAGGGAACGTCTTCAGGAGAATCAGTGATGCAGCGTAGGATTTGACGTAAGTGTCGACCACCATTCAGATATTCACCATCCATTTCTGCCACATTCTGACGTTGCTCTGAGGTTTCGGGTGTCGGATTTCTTGCAGTACGTCGAAGACATTTTGCACGGCATGGCAGCTTGTAGGGATTCGGAACTTGCAAGGCATCCCACGTATGTCAAGAAGCCCGTCCCGCAAATGGGCACTGAACATCAAATTCATGGAGGCACGAAGCACTTGACCATGAAGCAGACATTGAAGCGAGCGAATGGTGACATTGACTTCTTACCTGAGCAAGGATTCGAGCACAATGAACTCATTCCTCAAATCCCGAACATTATTGTTGCAGAGGAAGTGTGGCCAAGGATACGGGAGGGTACTACTGTCACCCAGGTACAGAACATGTTAAATTTGCGATTAGTCTCCCAGTTTTGGTGCGCTTTCATTGACAATACGGAGCTCATGGATCGCCACCAAATGTCAAAGTATAACAGGGTTGGTCCATGGAGGTACAAATATGCTCCTGGCAGGTTTCAAGTTTTTGCCAGATTATTGGAATAGCATACACAGTTTCCATGGAACCTACCAATTTCAGGGGATTTAGTGATGTGCAAATACATTCAGTAAGAGGATGTATTGATTTAGATAAGTACTTCGTCTATTTGCAGCATCGCATTTTCGTGTCTCTCATTGTTGTAACTGTGCAACAAGCAATTGGATTATGAATGACATACTCCGTGTGCTTCATTCACACCGGATTCCTGTACACACATCGGGATTTGATTTATCTATTCTAAAACACTGAATGTTCCTGCTGAATACTTTAGACATACTTTTCATTACACTCGACCCAGTATGATAGGCATGTAAATTTCGCTTACAATATCATAGGTCTTAATAACAGGGAATCAACAGATCAACTTACAGCCTCAATACGTACGAAATGTAGGAATGTGTGATTTCAGCTAATGATTTACGCTTATTCTGTAAAATTGCTGCAACTACGTTTAGAAGTAAATTATGGAACCTCTTTCATTGTTTTGTATATGAGTAAACAGTTGGAAATATCGCGTCCTTGCTGTAAAATTACTGTATTGCTTAAGTTGTTATTGGAGCTAAATTTGCGGGACTTTGAATTTTTTGATTGGACAGAGGCTTCATAGTCCTCGATAATTAATAACATGTGATCATTCCAACCAACACTAAAATTTCAGTATCCATACCCAAATTTATCATTTTCCCATTCAGGAGTTGCGAATACGTTCACGTACAATCCTTATGTGGAATCGTCATCGACATAAAGAGGATGCCATAATTTTCACAAGAACGCATTTCTACAGTAGCATGCGTAACAATTTATAAAACCGGTCATTTCGGGTAGGGAAAATGGATGTTCTTTAATTTACTCCGTCAAGACAGAAACCCAGGCTACAGGAGACACGTGTTCAGAATGGTGCGTAAAAAGTATCGCCTTAAGAAACACTAGGAGAAGTACAGAAACCAGAGGCAAATTCTTTATCGATAACGTCGCGTTCCCGCTGGTACATGGCCGTAGTGTATCGTAGTGCTAACGTAGTCAAAAACCACGGGAAGTTGAATTCTGCGCAAACGTAAATGCAGAATCCAATAACGTAGCTAAACCCATAAACGTAGCGTAAAAAACGTAGCTACAGGGCAGTATTCTAGTAGTGTAGTATGTGGTTAGCAATTGAGGAGGGGCAAATGAATGTTTGAGGTGATTCTTCTACCTTCACGACCCTAGATGGTGTGCTGAAATTGTTAGGAGGTCAAAAACCACACTTAGAAGCCCAACTCACCAAATAAAGGTCAATTTGCACCATAACTGTTTAGGTTAGATTGTAACCACTTGATAAACTTAAGAATGAGATGAAATTAAAAAGTATCAAATTGATGAATGCTCACCATCTTGCTCCTTGAGGTTGACCGTTGGATTTGGGTGGGGAATGATAATGGAAATCGGTTGCACGTTTCGATTCTCTTGGTCGGTTTTGAATTTTGGTTGCATAGCGTATGAATGATTTGGTGATCTATTGCTTGGAAGGCTACATAATATTGCACCCACTTCACAGCCCAACTTGTGACCTTCAAACCGGGCAACGAGAATCAAGGCTCATAGGGAGAATATAAATTGCTCGAGTGTCGTTTGTCATTAGTTTGAAACTTTTGCGACGCTTACTTGTTCAACAATCGCCACTAATTGTATCTATATCAATAAAGGCACCACAACTTTGGCTTGGTGGTTAGGGCTTAGGCTTCCAAGCAATAGATCACCAAATCAGGTTTCATTCCAATGTCAGCATAGTGCTCACCACTATAGTCCACTCTATTGTGGGGGGTCCTTGGACCTTGTTCTATGGGTATCTCAAAGTACTGTGAAGTATCTTCAAGGTACTTCTAACTAGCTAGAAACTAGCGTAGTTATAGTGTTCACCTTCGAGAAGGTGAAGAAATATTGTTCCAAGATCCCTTGTCCCGTGGCCATCGAGATATTAGCATTACAAACGAACACTTCATTCACGCAAGCCCCTTAGAAAGAGACTGGAGTTTCTATCTATCTATATCAATGTCATTAAGAATATGACTATCAACAGGCGTAGGATTAAATTCACTACTAAGCAAAAAGTTCGGCTCATCAAGTATGTTCTCGTTAGAAAGAATTGATTTTTTCAGACGATCACTACAACTTGCACTACTTCTAGCACCTCTAAAGCTGCGAGTTCTTGAACGAGTGCAAGATACATTTGACATTTGCAAAAAATGAACGATCAAAACCAAGGCCGCTAACCTATCCTAACCCCAACAATAACAACACTAACGCAACCTAATAAACCTAAAGATATAAGAAAGTAATCAAGCGATCAATGCGATCACTTGAATGCCAATGAATAATAATCAATTACTAAAACCGCCAAACAACCATAGCCACAATGACAACAATCACCGCAACACGAGCCATAGTGGCAACACGGACTGAAAGAAAAGTTAATACAAACCATAGCGCCGATACATACCATTCACAACAACACAAGAGATTCAAAAGGAGACCCCTTCAAATGATACCTCAAGCAGGTAGGAATTACGTCGCTAGGTAGGAGGTTAGAAAATTGGTTGGTCATCGAGACCGACACATCATTCTAAACCCTTAATAACCACTCACCATCATTTCAAAAATAAAATGAAAACCAAGAATTGGAGATCACCTCGATTCGAGGAAATGTTGGTTATGTCCTATATAACCTTCTAGAATAAGCAGGTTCCTAACCTCTAGAGTAACGCGGTTATTTACATCTTGTTGGCAAGTCTTAGCAAGTTAAGGGAAATGGATTGCGAGTCCTTGTGCGCTCCTCTACCACCAACGGCCTATCGTCCCAATTTCAATTGCTGCTAATAGAAATGGCAACATTTCAGCAAAAAGGGAACGCCCTGCGTTTTTCCTCAGACTGCGAGATACCCTTCTTCACAAGGGCAGATCCAACAACAAGGAGAGTTGAAGGGAGGTTTTTAACATAAATAACACGTAATTCGTTATAATGGTATTATTCACTGGTTTTGAGAAATGGGGGTTTAGCTCGAGGCGAGCTAAATGTACCTACAGAGTACATTTGGCTCAACTCAAGCTCAATTGTCATCGATTTGATAGTTTGAATAACTCAAGCTCAATTGTCATCGATTTGATAGTTTGAATATTCTCATTATAACGAATTACATTTTAAATCAAGAGTTTCCTTCACAAGATGTTATAGAAGGTTTGAAGGATGGAATGTGTGAAAGTATGTAGCTCTAGCTCTAGTTGCACTATTCGATTGTTGCGAACATTCTCATCCGAACTCAAGCCATCAATTCTTTTCTTTACCCCATCCTTGTTGTTCTTCGAACACCTTTCTAGCACCATCACCTGTCGGAAGAATTGGGTGGCATAATGACCAATTTTGTCTCCGCCGATTTGAAATGCTTCAATTTGTATTGAAGCTTCAAACACTCATCGGTGATAACTTGTGTGTTGCATGTTGCCTCTGTGAAAGCAAAGCACAAATAAACTAGAAAACGAATATATGATTACATATAGAGTGTAGAGTGCATTAAATATTCCAAGCCTGAGTTTATACAAGCAAGGAGACCGCTTAACATATTAGAATGGTACAACTCTACAGCTATGACTCTAAAGTATATAATTTATTAGTATTCTATGCTAACCTTGCCAGTGCGGCCGTTATGGATCGTTTCTGGCCATTGTTGTCTCACATGATCCCATGATCCAGAAATGGTAAGGTCCTCACCTGGGTCCTGCTATAAGAAATGTAAACGAAAACAAAAAAGAAGAGAATACAAGCCTCGGCAGAAGAGAAAAGAAAACAGAAAAGAAGAGAATAGAAGCCTCATTAGAAGAGCAAGTTACAGAATCACAAGTAACACCAAGGAGTGGAGCCTCGGTAGAAGAACACAATTTTGGAGCAATTAAGAACGAACCGCTTCACAGATGGTATTAAGTGAGAGGTTGAGATGGAATTTTCACTTGAATTATACTTTGCTGGACTCCTTATAACGGCTAAAATTGAAGGAAACATCTCCTTGTTTCTTTTGGATTCCAGTAGGGCTAATAACGTAATCTTGGCTGTACCGTACCATACTGACTTTGAGTACTCGGATATTGAATACGACTTTGAGTACTCGGATATTGAATACGACTTTGAGTACTCGGATATTGAATACGACTTTGAACAGGTTGAGGATTTCGATACTCAACGGTTTCACTAAAACTATACATTTGAGGATTCCGAACCTCAACGGTTTCCCTGTAACTATACTGCGGATAGTTGTTCCTTTCTGGCTGGGCAGGTTGAGCACGCTCATTCGACTCTGTAACAGTATGTAGCTCCTGCTCTAGTCTCTCTAACCTGTCCTTCAAGCCTTCCTTTTCGACCTTCCAACCTTTGTATTTCGCATGCAGCTTTGACATTCTAGGCTCCAAAGTTTTGATTTCGGCGAGGAGCTTCTCCGTCCTCAAATTTGACTGCTCCAGATCAGAAAGCCTCTCTTGCCACAGTTCAGAAAGCTCCTTTCGATGCTTAGAGGTGCTCAACTTGAATGTCTCCACTGTGGTGAACATGTTCATACATTTGTCCTCGATCTCGCGCGCAGCAAGCTTCTTTGACTTTGTGACCTCATGTAGCTCCTGCTCTAGTTGCGTTATCCGGTCCTCCTGGGTCTTCCTGGCACAGCTCAAATAATCAATCGTTCCCTCAAGACTTTCGTTCTTCGCCATCAGCTTCGACATTCCTTGCCTCAAAGTTTCCATTTCGGCTAGAACCTCCTCCGTCGCTGAATTTGACTGCTCCAGTGCGGAAAGCTTGTACTCTCTCTGTCGCGCAGCAAGCTTATTTGACTCCGTAACATCATGTATCTCCTGCTCTTGTACTGTTATCCGGTCCTCGAGGGTCTTCCTCCTGGCATCGTTCAAATTCTCAATTTCTTCCACAAGACCTTCGTTCTCCACTATCAGCTCCGACATTCCTTGCCTCAAAGTTTCCATTTCATCAAAGACCTTCTTTGTCACTGAATTCGACTGCTCCAGTTCAGAAAGCTGTTTTTTATACTTATCGGTATTCAACTTATATGTCCCCACTACGGTCGTCAGATTCATAATCTGGTCCTCTTTCTCTCGCGCAGCACGCTTGCTCGACTCTGTGATATTCAATATCTCCTGCTCTAGTTGCGCAATCCTGTTGTCCCGGAAGTTCTTCGACTGTGTGACATCATGTGACCCCTCATGCTTTAGGTGCGCTATCCGGTGGGCGCGAAAGTTGTCCCGACTCGTATCATCGCCTTCGTTGTCGTCCTTCAAACCTTCGTTCACGGCCATCAGCTTCGACTTTGCTGGCCTCAAAGTTTCCATCTCGGTGAGGACGGGCACTTCGTCCTCATCACTGTGGCCCCTGTTCCAGCGTGATTTCAGATAAGGCCGACCGCTAGGCTTCGATTTCGGAACAATGGAGGGGCTTCCGCCAGCTTGTGAGGTATGCGTGTCTACTGGAGGCGCCATGTTGGAGCTCCTGGACATACCTTGTGAAGTCGAATCACCGTTCCCCGGAAGACGTTCTCCAGTCAGTGTATCGCTTGCGAAGTCTTGCTCAAGTCTCCTATACTTTACCTTCGCACCGAACTTGGTCATTTGAGAAACTAGTGCGACCTGAACTTGCGCTCGTCCCCCAGCGGCCATGTGCGGATGCAGCTGCTTGTTCGCAGGTTCTTTTCCTCCATCATTGTTGTCCTCGACCTCCACCTTATTTCCTCCATCGTTGTTGTCCTTGACCTCCACCACTTTTCCTCCATCATTGCTATCTTGCACCTCCACCACTTTGCTCCCTCTAAACAAGCGATCAACTCCGTTCTCGCCCTTGCGTTGCAGCAGGAGCTCCTGTGGATGTACCGGCTGCGGACCTGGTACATGCCTGGAACTACCCACCGTCTGAGTACGTTGGTATGTGTCCATGTTTTGGTACAAGACTTGATAGGGATTCGCGATCCACAACCCAACAAAGGCACACTCGTCGATTCGTTGCCCGCTCGCTTGCTAGAGATCCAACAGTGAAACAGCTGGCGTTCCAGAAATCTTGAACTTTCAGGAATGAGCTGAGAGCTGAACGACCGCCAATGGCTGCAAGTCGGTCAACCGGAACGTAAGATCCAGTGGAATCGGCAGAAACCTAGCCAGCTACAAACAGAGCAATCACCAAATTTAGTCACTTTTCAAGATGCAGAAATTGGCGCACAGCTTATGGACGTAAACACACAGTGATCAGAAGAAGTGCACCCACATCGCTTCTCACGGTCCTCAGCACCTCGCTTACTCCAGCAACCGTCCGCCACATTCACGGGACATCCACGAGGATTCAGCATGTGAATGATGGAGCGGAAGGTAGTGTGCCCGAGCGCTGGGTGTGAGAGGAAAGGTAGTTCGTGAAATACATTGAGCTCGGAGCCGATTTAGGCGGCACGCACTTGGAGTGCAAACAGACCTGTCAATGGCCGAACTGGTCGAACATCGGCCACGACACTTCGTCGGTAGGATGTCTGCAAGTGGACTCGGGATCTTTCTGCTTTCACCACTGACGAATGTGTGTATGACTCCTGAGATTTCGTCGAGAAACATCACTTCGATCCATCCCGCCGTTTAACCATTATTTAGCTTATTACGAAACAACCTCATATTCGTTTAACCCCTAAAGTGGAAAGTCCGCAAAACTGCGAGAACTCCTAAAACCACCCTCTTCCAATGCAAGATGAAAATTTTCAACTTCTTGACATACTCTCAAGTATGTAACCGTAGGATCTTGATAATTAATTTGTCCGTGTATGTGTGTACCAAAACTTATTTTCAAATTCCTTACCAATTGTGAGATTCATAACATTCAATGGGTTTGAAGTTTTTTGTGAGCCCCAAGAAACCAAGTCTAAGAGTTGATTTGAAATGTGGCTCTTCACATTCTTGTTCCTAAGTGAGTTAGGAACATGTCTATGCAATTTTTACCCTCGTGCGACCTATCAAACGTAAAAAGATGCTCCAATTTTCACATGGAGGTCTGTTGAAATTCAACTTCAAAGGCTCTATCTTTGATAATAAAAATGGCATGTGCTGAACAGTTGGATGATATTTTGAAAAAGTGAGATCATGCCTTAAAACCTTTTTTCCAAGTTCAAAACATCAAACTTGAAAAAAAGTAAAATCTCAATTTTTGGTGAATTTTTGAAGGTCCTTCAATTGTATGTATATTGGGCAGATTTTGAGGATTAGCTTGCAAGCATATATTGTTGTTTGGGGAGTTTTGGGCAGATTTCAAATAGCGTTTTTAAACTTTGATTGTAAATATTTCTTAAAGTATGAGGAATTTTGAAGCATGAAAAGCCTTTTTGGAAAGTGATATGGAGAAACTCTACAACTTGCAAAAGGTTTGATTACATACGATATATATATATATATATATATATATATATATATATATATATATATATATATATATATATATATATATATATATATATATATATATATATATATATATATATATATATATATATATATATATATATATATATATAAGAACTCCAATCTCCAATAAGAGATTGGCGTGAATACAACGTCTATTCGTAATGTCTTTACCTCAATGGCAACAGGACAAAGAGGTAAAAGAGCAAAACTACTCACCCCTTACGGGAATAGACCATACGAGATAAATATAGTAAATAAGAGGCTAACGAGACCCCAAGCGACCTGTTTTGGGCTCTTTCTGACATAAGGGGTCAACTGATTGGGACTATTCCAACAATTTGGAACTAATTTTTTCTTGAAAAGTGAAGTCTTAGAGTTATGAAAAGGATCCACATGGTGCATAGAGAAGCACTATAAATTCACATTTTCCTAGTAACAATGAAATTAAACAAGAACACTATGATCACTATTCATAGTAGAGGCATGTTATGATGTTTTGGGTTATTGGGAACGATGTGCTTGTAAATAGAAGACTAGTGTGCCCACAATGTACAATACTGAAGTTCAGCATCAACACAAAGTGTATGGGTGATCAAGTTGAACAGATAAGTCTTATGATTGGCAATCAGACGGTCCGACCGGAATTTGTTGGACAAAAATATTAAAATTTAAAAATAAAATAAAAAATTCGATGGCTTGGCCGTGGGAAGCCGCAAAGAGCAGCCGCCAATCCTCGCCTCTAAGGCCGGGAGAGTGGAGGACCTACGTCCCACTGCCCGCCCACAAAACCTTGCCCGCACTTTGAAATAATTTGGGAGTAAATTTGCCCCCTAAATTTTTGTTGTTGATGTCACCAATGTCATCATGGGACTCATCCAAGGATAAATGGGGTCATAGATCCCATTTTCAAACTCAAAATTTGAAAAAAAATAATTGTACGGCCTCCAAAAATGCAAAAATCAGATTTATGCGAATTTTTGCCGGGCAGCGAGTATGGGCGGGCAGTGGGGCGTAGGTCCTCCACTTTCCCGTCCTTAGAGGCGAGGGCCGCCAAGGGTGGCAGCCACTCCTCCCAATGTTCACTAACACTATTCTGGTTTGTTTTTTTAAGAGGTTACAAAACAACAAGTTTGAATTTTTCCAGACCTCTTGTTCGAAGCTTCGTTGGTTGGCATCCCGGTCGGCCTCTTGCTCTGCTCCCTCCTCTTGCTTGCATTTAAAATATTTCTATTCTTAGGTACCTCACATTGTACTCAGAGCCTTAATTAGGCCGTTGATCCACGTGCCAATTTGGTCAAGGGAATGTCGAGAAGATCTTCTTACCATATATGAGAATGTTTCACTTCATAGATCTTATGGGCTTGGAGACACATGAAAAATAGAAATTATTATGAACTAGCAAGGTTCCCGTCGTCCCGACGGGAAAGGTCTTTACATAGCATTTAAAAAGAAGTACCCATGTCTACCATTTCCCCAAACATAAAAGAAGGTAGGTAGGTTGGTAGGTAGGTAAGTTGGTAGGTTGGTACATTGGTGGGTAGGAAGGATCGCCGAACAATTATGTTATAGAAGTAGATAACTCCTTATTGTTCAAATGAATCTTAACTATCCATGAATTAATTGGCATTCTTTACAAGTACAATGTCCAAAATTTGCACTTTCTTTGCATCGACTTATGATGAATAAAAATATTTTTGTTGCTTTTTACGGATCTAAATATCTAACCAAATTTATTTGAATCGGAATGGGTATTTGCTCTTTTAACCCCTAAAGGCCCTGGGGTTTGAAGAAAAAAGAGTTGTGTTAACCCTTAAACGCCCAAGCATGCCCATCGGGCATGTTTTTTAGTGTATTTTCAGAGGGGTTGGGCGTTTAAGGGTTAAGAAATGTGAGTTCCCTAACTCTTGTGAACTTTCTCTCCAAAGAAAATATAAAAACCTTTATGTTTAAATTAGATCAATATAGTTGAAATCCTCATAATTCTTAATAGTTCTTTTGTAATGAATGAAGGAGAGTAAAAAATTTAATAGCAAGGTAAAATTCTCATTTCTTCTCTTGGTACTTGTCTACTAACCCAATGCGTCCCCAATGTTGTTTTTATATTGTTGTTGAATGAAGGGCAAAAACTTTGAAGAGCCATAAACCCATTCATCTAAACTTTGTTTTTTACAAAATAACTTGCATTGATTCTCAAATCAAGTCTAGTTTGTGTGATAATACTTGCAAAACCATAATATAAATTATGAACTAATGGCATGCATTTTAGTGAAGGCAACTTTTGGATTTGAGTTTTCAAACATTAGGCATGTGTTACTATTGGGAACCAATTATGTGAAACCAAAAATTAATATCGATGAATTTATTTACATAATCATGACCTCAAGATGAAATCTAGCAACTTTCTAGTTAGAAGATTTATGATCCAAATAGTTTTGGTATTAGCTTTGCAACAATGTTTCCACAAAGAAGAAAAGTGAAAAAATGGATCATTTTTGAAGAGCTATATCTCCTTTATCCACACTTAGATTTTGAATTAATTTTTTGAAATGGATTCCATTTAGAGTCTGGTCTTAGTAGTAGAAATTTTTACCAAATCAAAGATTATTTCTAGATAAGACTTAGATTTGAGTAAAATAGGTCTAGTTTTGGATTATTTTCCTTCTATAAATTTTTTGGCACTTTACAGTATTGCAAAGCTATTTGTTGAGCCAATAAATTTTATTGATGATTTTTGTTGGTGCAAGGGATTAAGATGAAGATGAACAACTTCCTAGTTGGAGATCTTTTCATTGAAGTAGCTTTGTTGATAGAGATAGATAGAAACTCCGGTCCCTTTCTAAGGGGCTGACACGAATGAAGTGTGTGATCTTAATGCTAAATATCCGATGGCCAACGGACAAGGGAATTTGGAACAATACTACTTCCCCCTTTCAAGGGTAGACACTATAACTATGCTGATTTCTACCTAGTTACTAGTGCGTTGAAGATACTTGACATAGTATCTTCCCAAAGGGCTTTGAGGTACCCATACAACAAGGTCCAAGGACCCCCTACCATAGTTGGGTGAACTAAGGTGGTGAGCACCACGCCGGCATGGGGAGTAGAACCCACGACCTACTCATTGGGGGCCATGAGCTCCAACCACCAAACCAAGGCCTGTGGTGCCTCTTTGTTGATAGAATTTCCACTCTAAAGTGAAAATGATGAAATTTTGTAGCCTGTTTTGTATACTAGAACGGTACAATCTCGCAATCTAGAAGGCCTCATCACTCAAATTCTAGTCCACATCACATACAAAAATTCTATTATATACTTGTATGGTTGAGATCTAAATTGCTTATCCTCATTTTCATCTATTACACTTTCTTTTAAAATGTGTTTTTTTGGCTAAAATAGGCTAGAACGTCTAGGGGTTAATATGATTTCCTTAAATTACACATTTAACTCCTATCGTGTTTAGCATTTTGACAAAAGACACTAAGAACTTACACTCCTAAAATACTAAATGCCTCTCACGGTAAAGTAAGACATTATGCATGTTTCTAATGTTTAAGATTTAGGCAATGTAGAAAAATACGTAATTTAAGATACAAAATACATGAAGATCATCATATTTTTCTTTTTAATTATTAAACAACAACATGCGATAATTAGTATAGAGTAAGTAACATCTTCTGGACCTTGATAATAGAATTAAATAAATCATTGAAAAATTTGTTAAAGTGACTTTAGTATGGTTTAAATTTTAAATAAAATAAAGAGACCTTAATCCCTAGATAACCTTGATGCGAAATTGGATAAATTCTCCAAACTAAACTTATTCTTCATGCTTAAAAAACCTCAGTTGAAGCAATTTTTAGAATATCCAAACCAAGGATCTTAAATTTAACTTGATCTTTTAGTCCCTAAAAAAATTTAAAACATTGATTCTTTTGCATTTGTGAGATCGTGATGCTATAAGCTGGCAGCATCTTATTTGCAAAGGAAACCCAAAACCTCAATTCCGTTAATTTGGCAATATTCTGGTAAAATGGCACGATTTAAGGTGGCAAAAATGAAAAAAACAACACTCGTTTCTGTCACTTTTTTGACATAATAGAGCAAATTTTTCTGAGCGGCCGCTCAAAACCAGAGATATTTCTAAGCGGCCGTTGAGAAAAAACTGCCCTTCGACAGAATTTGAAGGTCAAAATTCATCAAATAGTGTGATATTATGGAATTTTTTATGATATTACAGAAATTTGTTGATATAATGGAAGATGTGGGTGATATTAATAAACGTGACATTTTGCAAGCAAAATCTTTGAGATTTTGAGTTCAAAAATATGCCGGTAAAATGGCACGTTTCAGAAACGCGACCAAATTGGCACAACATGGCTTTGGCAATATGGCACAAGGAATTGTGCCATTCTAACGGAATTGAGGTTCCAAATAGTGTAATATGGATTTTGAAGAACTTTAGCGGAGAAGTTCTCCTGAATTTCAAACTTCTTGTTGTTGAAAATTTTAAAATAAAATAAAATTAAAATTAAAAAATAATAAAAATTAAAAACTAGAATAGGGTCAGGGTTGGGAGGAGTAGTTGCCAGCCTTGGCGGGTGCTCCAAGCAGCCAAGCCACCAGACTTTTTATTATTTTATTTAAATATATATATACTAGTGGGACCCGTGCCGTTGAGCACGTTCAACTTGGATTGCCTAAAGCTATAAAACATTCATAAACTTCAAATAAGTTTATACAGAAAATATTAAAAAATACATATCGAATTTATATATTTAGATTAATAAAATATACATCAATGGTCTCAAACATGGTCTCTATTGGATCATTCCTCAAAATGGGTATTGACCGTTGGAATCCCTTTACTCTTTGTAAAAGGGTATTATAACATTCGTTTGCAGGTTCACTACTGAGCAACCATAGGCCATGAGTGTATATCTTATAATCTGTGGACGAAATCTCACTGTCTTCATCAAAAGGCCCTATAATCCAAGATGCTATCCTTGATGTAACATACACATCGTTAGCTAAACTAAATTTAGCTACTTTTGATCCATAAACACTCATTAAAGATGGATCCACCCAAGGCCGTCTTATTCTATCTCGCCTCCAATTCTTTTTGTGATGGATATGCATAGTTGGATAGCGAGAGAAACTCTATCTTACATGCAAATCCCCAATCACAAACACCTATGTACATATTATCTTCTTCTCTCTGTGTAATAAGATGTTGTCGGAGACAAATCACAATGTATGCTACCATTTATATACGAAAAATAGCATACCAAATAAAAAGTGCCAAGACAATCGGATTCGTAGTCGTTGAAACAACTTCACATTGTCGGCATCCACTCCTGCTCCATACGTGATTTTCCATTGCGCTTCAAGACCATACTTCTCAAAGTTCCAAAGATTCCACCATCGCATATATCCATGCGGTTTAGAAGGATGTATGGCAAATAATTTCATAAATAGAGGATGGACCAAAGAACAACTTGTGGCTTCTATGTTCATTGATTGAAAACTATTTCTATGAACAAGTACTAATGAAGGCTTTACAAGCGTACTCCTCTTCTCTTGGAATGAAATCGACTCCTATTATGTGACACTTAAAAATCACACCGTAGCTACGTCTAGCAACCTCCCTATTACCGTTCAAATCAATAACCTCTCGCATCGAGTGGGAGGAAATGCAACAAAGATCCATCTAACGAGATCTTTGTTTATCCCATGTACTAACCTACGAGGTTCAATTACTAATTCACAACTCGGCATCAAGCCATGAAATTTTTGTCATTAAAGAGTCAAAATTGGGATCAAAAGGATCTAAAACTTGAAGCATCCAATTTTTTAAATTAGTGGTACCACTATTGACCTCCTCGCAAATAAGACTATCAAACCTCTCAAAAGACATCCGCTACCTATTTCTTTCTAACACATTTATATCTTTTTACTATCTAAATACCTAAAAAAACTAAAGACTACTTCTAGTCTTTTTATTTTATATTCCAATTTTAGAGCTAACGCATAGATCTTCCTATCTTTTAACCGTAGGTCTAAAACAATCTTATCTCTTTGAGAGAAGTTCCTTTCTCAAAAGACCAACAGTCTACTCCTACTCTTTTTACTTTCAGTTCCTACTTTAATTCTAAGTCATAGATTTAGCTACAATCTACTTCTAGTTTTTTTACTTTCTATTCCAATATTGGTTGTGTGGATACAGGAGGCAAGTCTCCATGACGGATTCCAGCGCGGAACCGTCGTGTGAGACAAAGCCTCCTGTATTGTAATATAGATATATATATATATAAATTCCCCTTTTTTCTTCTTGACAGATTCGAGTGGGGCCGTTTGATCGGTCGGATGCCAACCGGTCAACGAAAAACCCGAACTATTTTTATTTTACAGAAAACCCGACCAATGTTTATATTTTTTCTATTTTTTCTTTTTCGTTAAATAGTCGGGTTGTCTGATCAGCCGGCTGCCGACCAGCCGGAGGCCCTGCACATGCAATGGCTGTGGACCTGGCGATCAATATGTCGGCCAGCAGCAGCGACTAGGGAGTCGGGTGGCCGATCGGCCCCTCGGTCGGGTTCCTGATCAGTCACCAATGTACTCAGACGGCCATTTACCCCTAGTATATAGACCAAAACCTCTATGTCAAGGAAGCTCTCAAAACCCTAAGTAGCAAACGTTTGGACGTGTAGACGCCGTGACATCCTTGGTTCTTATCCATGGAATGCGAGCGATCGTAAACTCGCATGCTTTGTGCTTCTACGGAATTTCGAGCGGAACTGGAATTGAACTTTCTGGAATAGAAGAGGAACATGAAATTATGTTAGTATCTTATTGTATGCCAAGAATGGGTTTGATATTACAACCCATTTGTCCACTATGTTTAGTACAATAATGTATAGATAGATAGAAAGATAGATAGAAACTCCGGTCCCTTTCCAAGGGGCCCGCGTGAATGAAGTGTCCGTTCGTAAATGATGTATACTTAAATACCCGCTAAGTCACTATGGTTGTAGTCATTTTGGTTCCGTTTAGGACATGAAAAACATAGGGGGACCCATAGTTGTGCATACACCGTCGCGGCAGTTAGATTACTAAAGAATATCTCTGCAACAATGTTGAACACATACCTTGGCAAGGAATATGTACTTTGACATTACCTGCATTTCAGTTGACCCTATATTCATTAATTATAAAGAGAAATAATTCTGAACCTCCGGTCGTAGTCCCAACTAGCCTTTTCACATATTATTGATTTTATTTCTATTGCGTAATGATAACCCGACATCTTCCGAAAACCGCAACCCTGTGCATATATAGTTTTCAAAATTTACTAGATGGATTCTAAAGATGTTTCCACTTTCTATACCAAAATGAATCACATAACAATAACTTTGCCATGTGTATATGAAACTTCTTAATTCCTCAATAACTTAGATCTCTACTAGGCCATTGCTATATGAATATGGAAAACCAAGAATGTTATATGGTTTATTCTAAGTGCCACTTTGCCAAACAATCATCAATCATCAATCATCAAAATCTACCGTAACCAATCTTTTAGGATTGTAGTCTTCGAACATTGTCAGAAACCATTTTGACTTACCGTGATTGAATTTTACACGAATTTGGTCACAATTTGCCAATTTCTATTGCACTTAAACATGCCGGTTCACACAATAGTACCATTTTAATCAAACTAAGGTTGAGGTAATCGAATACATGCATCTACATGACAACACTAATTCACTCATTCCATTCTAGTCACACACAAAGTTATGAACTCATACCGGTGTGCACATCGCTTACTGTGCACATCATATGAAGTTAACTTCATGCATTGTTAACGTCCCCACCTCATTGTAACTGTTATTCTCGATTTAGATCATGAGCCTTTGGACGATTCGATCCACTAGCATCATCACCCTCGACGTACCTCTGATGGTAGTTTGCTCCGGGAGTAATATCGATCCATGGAGGGCATTATCCTTGAATCAGAGTAATGCGATACCATAACATTGATGCCCACTACATTGGACCTGCTGGCAAGGAAGCCGCATCACCACATACGGTTGGAAAGATACGTCATCAGAATTGAGGATACATCGTGATGTTGATTCCCATTCCAAAGCCATTTGTGCTTTGGTCAAGACTAGTAAGGGATATTTCCGATATGGGACATCGATGCCCACTCGATTGCTGTCAGGGAACTTCCGTTGTAAACTGAATGTTTGGATGTTTTGCACTTCGGGAATGGATGGTAACCTACTTCAAAATGAAAGAGGTATGTGTTAAGTACTACGCTTTCAGGAGTCATTCTGCAGTGAAATCTCAGTTCACTCTAGCGGTTGGATGAAAAAAGCGTGACTGCTACCCTACGGTTTGAAATCGCGGCAGCAGCCGCGTACATATAGCAGTAATAAGCTACTTTCAGTCGTCTCTTCGGAGACATCTGATAAAATTGGAACGATACAGAGAAGATTAGCATGGCCCCTGCGCAAGGATGACACGCACAAATCGAGGAATGGTCCAAATTTTTTTTCTTGTTCTTGCCTCCACCCTCCCGCCTTCCTTCCCCGTTGGGAGTTTAATCTCACTGTCTTATATGACTGCTGAAGAAAACTCCTTTTGCGATGAACTGTGACAATCCTTCAAAGTAAACCATGAGTACGGTACCAAAGTTGAAAAAATCTAGTTCACAACCGTTTGAGCATAGAGGACTGAAGATGTCAAAATAGCAGGAGGTAGATACATGCTGCGATACATTCATATTCGCATGCATCAGAAGAGCTTGGGATTCGGCATTATCGACACTGTAACAACATCAAGCAGAAGAAGGACAGGAAGACCGAGCTGGAAACAGTGCGGCTACACGAAGGTCCACAATCGAAATGAAGTATCACATCCCGAAGCTTGCGATACAGCAATTGGGTGAACTGCTGAATCAAAGGCGAAGGGGAGAAAAAAAATTTGGACCATTTCTCGATTTGTGCGTGTCATCCTTGCGCAGGGGCCATGCTAATCTTCTCTGTATCGTTCCAATTTTATCAGATGTCCCCGAAGGGACGATGGGTAAGGGCCCATCCCCGTGATATATACCCGACTGCACCCGCACCTGCAGACCGTAGGGTGTCATTCATACGCTTTTCATCCATCTGCTAGGCGGGATGCAATGATGTTTTCATCCTGATGCTAGGGTTTAGGGTTTAAGGTTTGGGGTGCCTCTGCCTTCCGACATCATGAGAAGAGGATTTGCTTAAAGTATTCATCTGTATAATGTAGAAAGGAGTGCTGCAAATACTGTAGTTTTTTTTCAATTTCGGACATTTGATTAAATTATGTTTTAAGTTTTGACACACCAATCAAGGAGTTTTTAAGAATTTCAGCATAATAGTCAAAGAGGTCGGTCTTCCTGAGATAAAGATACTGATTTTACAAAAGTTGTAACTTTGCCTGGATATATCTCAAGATCCACATAGTCAAATTCTATATAACTTGGTAGGTAGACTAATTGGATGGCTTTGAACAAGATCCTATGGTTAGATCTTGAAAAACCAAGTTATAAAAAAATAAAAAATAAATCAATGATTTCAGTACTAAGTGCTTGGAGGTCACTATAAACCAAATATTGATCAAATTTTTGAAATATTGGTTTGACACTAAACATATTTTTGAGAATTTTGGCACGTTGGCCAACTCTTTTAGTAATTTATGCCAACATTGATAAGGAAGTTACACACGGTACATACTTGCATATCTTAACCGCAAATATGTTGCCAACCATGCACTATATGTTCAAAGAATGAATGCCTCTTGCCTCCGGAGGTGGCAACACCTCAAAATCGGCACTTGGAATGTGCACTCTGTATGTGAGTGCTTCGAGTTCCTTCTCAAACCGACCCGTCATTTTAGATTTATCGAGATTTCCTTTTCCTAAGAGCTATAAGCATGAGTTGTCTCATAAACATGAGTACTCTTATCGTCTTTCTCTCCACCATGTTTAGCTATTAAATCAAATGTTATTTTTATTTGGAGAGTCAAAACCATGCAAGAATAGATGAAAGCCTTATGTTATCTTAATTCAACTATCTCTATGCCTACACATGGGTCATATACAAGTCCACTACACCAACATGATCTAATTTGGTATTTTGAGCTCTTTTTGCTCATTTTGGGACACTCTCGGTCCCAGAATCCGTCTCAACTTTATCCGAATTTGACCACTTAATTTCGGCCCCTTTGCGCCTTTGCGACCGGTGTCAACTGTTTAGCCGCTCCCCTTGAAGCTAGGTGGCATCCGATCATTGGTAGAAATTCTTCAAGCACGTCGCACACCATTATCGGTTTGAAAATGAAAAAATACGTGAGATTAGGAAGGAATTGAAGATAGTCTTATTATAACAAATTTGTTGTTCAACAATGTTCTTAAAATGAACTACGTTGTGTGTTATGGTAAGTGGCTTAGAAACCGTTCGATTTTCAAATTGGCAAGCTCATTGGCAAGTGACAAAGTAAATTGATTTTTTGTAAATGGGCAATGTATGTAAGAGATTGGAGCAAGTGGAATCCTTAATCTTGGATCAAAATTGGAATAGTTATAAGTCTTGAAAGTGAAGCTTATAGGTGTACTCAAAACCATTCAACCTAAATGTACATAATGAGTACATTGAAAATTACAACAAGAAGCTATCATGTGCCTCCTTGCTTGAGTTTGGGTTGTTGTCTAAGTTTTGAGCCACCCACCATACATTACTAAATCTTGTTGGTAGATGGAATATGATTTATACATAAATGTAAAACCTTGATAATATAAATTTGGTTACACGTCATGTAAATTTGACAACCTTGCCACTTGCTCCAAATTTGTAGAAAGAAGTTATAAGTGGTTGGAAGTTGTTGACAATCTTGAAACAATATCCTCTCTTTTAGAATAGGACTCATGATGCTACTATACTATCACTCATTGTGCATTTAGGGAGAACATTGTACAAGCAATCATAGCATTTTTAGTATGTTCCAATAATACAACATATATAATAGCCCGGAGAATATACATTTATATAAAAAAATTAGAATTTTTATGTCCAAATACTCCTATACTAACTAATTGCAAGTATGAAAACTCTGAAAAACTTACAAGACCATTTAGCCTCTTTGATAGTATTATTAGTTGCCTAAAAGGTTTACTTACTAACAAAAAATATTATCCCAAACCATAGGATTCGTGGCAAACACTAAAATGCAGCCAATGAAGAGTATAATTGATAGTGACTTTGACACTTCAATTTCATATCGAAAAAATTTCTTTCTTTGTTGAGTCAAAATCCCACTCGATTTTACTAATAAGTAACAAACCAATTCCACATATGCTTAGCCCTTCAAACAAATTCCAAATATACTTAGCCCTTCAGAATCTCACTTTCAATGTACTTACTAGAAAATTAGTTGCAATTTAAATCATAGATGCATGCTACTTCTATAGTGCATTCAAAGTGCCGATTTTGAGGTGTTGCCACCTCCAGAGGCAACAAGCATTCATTCTTTGAACATATAGTGCATGGTTGGCAACATATTTGCGGTTAAGATATGCAAGTATGTACCGTGTGTAATTTCCTTATCAATGTTGGCATAAATTACTAAAAGAGTTGGCCAACATGCCAAAATTCTCAAAAATATGTTTAGTGTCAAACCAATATTTCAAAAATTTGATCAATATTTGGTTTATAGTGACCTCCAAGCACTTAGTACTGAAATCATTGATTTATTTTTTATTTTTTTATAACTTGGTTTTTCAAGATCTAACCATAGGATCTTGTTCAAAGCCATCCAATTAGTCTACCTACCAAGTTATATAGAATTTGACTATGTGGATCTTGAGATATATCCAGGCAAAGTTACAACTTTTGTAAAATCAGTATCTTTATCTCAGGAAGACCGACCTCTTTGACTATTATGCTGAAATTCTTAAAAACTCCTTGATTGGTGTGTCAAAACTTAAAACATAATTTAATCAAATGTCCGAAATTGAAAAAAAACTACAGTATTTGCAGCACTCCTTTCTACATTATACAGATGAATACTTTAAGCAAATCCTCTTCTCATGATGTCGGAAGGCAGAGGCACCCCAAACCTTAAACCCTAAACCCTAGCATCAGGATGAAAACATCATTGCATCCCGCCTAGCAGATGGATGAAAAGCGTATGAATGACACCCTACGGTCTGCAGGTGCGGGTGCAGTCGGGTATATATCACGGGGATGGGCCCTTACCCATCGTCCCTTCGGGGACATCTGATAAAATTGGAACGATACAGAGAAGATTAGCATGGCCCCTGCGCAAGGATGACACGCACAAATCGAGAAATGGTCCAAATTTTTTTCTCCCCTTCGCCTTTGATTCAGCAGTTCACCCAATTGCTGTATCGCAAGCTTCGGGATGTGATACTTCATTTCGATTGTGGACCTTCAATATAGGCGCACTGTTTCCAGCTCGGTCCGAGGTTCCTCATGAGTTGATGCCGAAGTGCACAAATCGAGAGATGGTCCAATGTGTTTTTTTTCTCATCCTGTCCTTCCTGTGCATCTTTTTCAGCTTTGATTCCGAAGTCTCTGCTGTATCGCAAGCTTCGACTCCTTCTGCATCTCGATTGTGAACCTTCGATCATACTGTGCTTGCACTTTTCCTTTGATGTGTGATCTTCTAGTCTCTTCTGCTTGATGTTGTTCCAGTGTCGATAATGCCGAATCCCAAGCTCTTCTGATGCATGCGAATATGAATGTATCGCAGCATGTATCTACCTCCTGCTATTTTGACATCTTTAGTCCTCTATGCTCAAACGGTTGTGAACTAGATTT
Organism: Bryum argenteum; assembly: GCA_037043015.1. Lineage (NCBI taxonomy): Eukaryota > Viridiplantae > Streptophyta > Bryopsida > Bryales > Bryaceae > Bryum > Bryum argenteum. Next base: position 10,443,605 of record CM073330.1, read on the forward strand.
TTTCACCTTTGGTACCGTACTCATGGTTAGTCACAGTTCATTGCAAAAAGAGTTTTGTTCAGCAGTTTGAACAATATTTACTACATTTCATAATAGCACACATGGCTAATTGTGTAGAAAATATCACAGTTGATATAACCTCAATTCCGTTAAAATGGCACTATGCCATGTGCCATTTTGTCACACCAAATCTTACATATATATGCTCACATGGAATGGTGTATTCTATAATATCACAATCTTTTAAATAATATCAATCCTTTATATACATTGTCACTCATTTTCCATAATATCACCTTTAAATTCTGTTATATCACATCATTTTTGAACAACAGTTCAGAAAGTTGAGGTGTGCCATTTTAGCTGCATAATGCCATTTTAACGGAATTGAGGATATATGTAATGACTCTAAGCATGATCACATTTACAATTAATTATAAATTAATTTAAGATTGATTTAGAAATGTATTGATATTTTAATAAAGTCAAAATATATTGTATATGAGAAGAGTGGTTTGACTTAGTGTAATCAATTATCGAGGTAGTCATTCATGTAGCCTACACGTTAGTTAGATTTGAATATATTTTTATAATTTTCCAGTACCTTAGCAATATAAAGGTATACTATTTATGTTAAACTTTGGCATAGTCAAAGATTTATAGATCAATTTGGTTTCTTAAACTACCATAGAACCACATTACAATGAATCAATATATCTTGCACATATTCTACAAGACTATATTTTTTAAATATTTTTATTATATAACATCCAAAATTAACATACTTATAACATAATCAATATAAGGAAGATATGTCCATCTTGCTAAAGTGAGACACTCTCCAAAAAGTTTGTAGAGACGAAGACAATACACCCATGTTTAGTCAAATTTGAATGCACTTGTTGTTTCTTATAGTAGCCAAAAAAGTTGGTGAAAAGGGACGTGTTCTTTGCAATGCATTTGCTTGTTGAAGGATTTAAAAGTGATTCAATTTTGATTCAGTTTCTAGAAGGCCGTTGGAGAAAAATTTAGTGAAAGATATATTACTTACAATACAATCAACCTATAGTAAGGTTTGGAAATTCAGTTGGTTTCTTGTAGTTCGCAAAAACTTTTTGAGAAGTTTTGCTTACAATAAACGCAATAGCATTCAATAATTTGAACCTAGTTAATTTCCAACAACATGCAAAAAAGTAATTCTATAAAAGGTATGTACATCTTTTCATAGTAAAAACCATCCTCTTAAAATCAACAAATACGTCAACAGAAACTTATATATTCATTAATACATATCATTCCAAAAATGATAATTCCACCACTTCTTATTATAACTTTTAACCGAGTGTAGGCTACCTTTTATTGACAAAGCACATAGTCGTGCCACCACATCAATATGTGCAGAAGTAAACCTCTTTTGAAGTACACCATTTTTATTCATATGAACAAGCATAAACAAAACTTCTTATGTCCAACATGACTTCCTTACTCATTCTGAATAAGAATTATGGCAAAAGCACCCATAACCAGAAACCTTCTCAATGCCAACATTAGCAAAAAGTTTGAAACCAAGCAAGCAATAAGGGCCTAATGACTCTACTCAAGCAATTTTTTAGCAACAAATCTCTGGCTAGTTTATCCATCAAGAACTTCATGTTTGACTAATCCCATTTCAAATTTTCTCCCATAGTTTTGACAGGTAGCCTTTTTCACCAGTGTGTAAGCCGATCATAAAACCGGTTTACATTTGGGACCGGATGAAGAGCCGGCCCGAACTTTTTCAATTTCAACCAATAGGGTCGCTCAATTCTCTCAAATAAATACTAAGATAGAGTGCAGTAAGGGATGGAGTGTAGATGGGGACGAGGCTGCCCGGAGGTGCTGCCCGGCTGTAGAACGTGTGAGTGGGAGGCGCAAGTCGTGGAAGGCACGGTATCTTCGCTGACCTGCCTGTCCGCGATGGAGCTCGCGACGCTACCGGGTCAACCCCCCCGCCCGCATTCCCTGGCGCCCGATGCTGCTGCCCATTTTAACCATCGAACACCACCCCGCGCTGCCACTGCCACCATCTGAAACCGCTGTTGACAAAACCCTCCCCACCCTCCTTCGATCGATCCCTCACACTCTCCCTCACTTCCATTATTACCCCATTTCCCCCGCTTGCTCCCTCCCGCCCTCTTTCCATCAATTGCAGGCTCTGATCCATGTATCAACCAGCCCCAGGCTTAGATGGTAGTACTCTTGCATGAAGGGACTGGATTGTGTGGGCAAGAGATTACGGTATGGAATTGGGGGGGTGAGGGGACTGGTAGGTAGTTAGAGTGGGCGATGATGGGTGGTAGCGGCGGGGCAGGTGGGGGTGGAGGTGGCAGCACGCCGTGCGCGGCCTGCAAGTTGCTACGGCGCCGTTGCGCACAGGAGTGTCCGTTCTCGCCCTACTTCAGTCCGCACGAGCCGCAGAAATTCGCCTGCGTGCACAAAATCTTCGGCGCCAGCAATGTGTCCAAGATGCTCATGGAGGTTCCGGAGAATCAACGCGCCGACGCGGCCTCCAGTTTGGTGTACGAGGCGAACGCGCGCATCCGCGACCCCGTCTACGGCTGCATGGGCGCCATCTCCGCGCTCCAGCAGCAGGCTCAGGCCCTGCAGGCTGAGCTCAATGCCGTCCGCCACGAGATTACTCGCTACCGCCAACAGGAGTCTGCATCCGCACCTGCCGAGACCACCACCACCGCCACGCCTCCACCTTCGTCTCCGCCAGCTGAACAGCGTCCCAGTAGTTCCAGTAAAGCCAGCCCCACTAGCACTGTAGCCACTTCAGAATCCAAGGATCGCAGCTACTGGTCGCCCATTAGTTAGCTCCCATTTGAGATTGGGATGATGCAGTCCAATCGACCATAACCACGTAAGTTCATTACCTTCTGTCGATTGATCGATCCACCGACAAACTGCTGAGCCTCTCTCATCATCTTCTTTTTCTTCTTTTTTTTCTTTTTTCATCATCACAGACAGTATACTTGTTTGATTCCTGGGTTGTACCCTTTTAAGCAATTGATCAAGCGAATCCGATTGTACGTGTGCCACCTGAAATAATAATCGGGGTGAAGTGGATTCACAATCAGGTCCACTCCCACCCTTTTTGCATACCTCCCACAACCCTTGCTTTTTCTCTCACAGGTCCGTATCAGTTGACACAAAATTAGGTCTTGTGCTAGTCAAGCAACCTCTTGCTTGCTTTGATTGTCTACCCTTTTGTTCACTCAGAGTACTAGATTGTTCATTTGCCTTTGTAGATAGATTGTCAGTTCAGACCTAGTTTTTCGGAGATGGATAGTGTAGTGGCATCTTCCAATCGGGGTTTGCAATAATAAGAAAAAATGGGGCAACTTGGGGTGGCGAGAATGCTAGAATATACAATGGCAGCATGCAGTCCAAATGCACCACTTGTGTGATGAATAGTGTGGGTAATGAATAAATGAATAGAGACGGGGTACACGAGTGGATTGCTGCGGAACTGGCATGCTGAGTCAGCGCGATGGCGCCACGTCAGCCAGCAGTCTTGGATACCCTCCGGCGAACGCCACCACCGTCTTGGATGGATCACTGTATTTTAGTGGTACGAGCGTTTTTCGGAGCTCAGGGAGGGGATGGGTAATGAGCCCCCTAATTTTTTGATGTATAGGCTGTAAATGCCAAGGAGTAGGCTTCCATGGGTAATTTGGGGTCGCAGACCTCAAATTTGAATTCAAAATCATCAAAATCGGTCTCCAGGGGTCCAAATGGAGAATTCCACAAATTTTGAGGAAAAAATCCCATTGGCTGATGGGCTCTCCGAAAAACGCTCGTAGGAGTGAAATACACGGACCCGTCTTGGATGCCGGCGCACGACTGCTGCCCGTTGGGGAAAAAATTTATTTTATTAAAAAGAAAATTATTTAAAATTGCCGGGCCGCGACAATTGGGGTATCGACGCAACCGCGTCCACCCCCCACTTGTGCACGCTCTCAGCAGCGCAGCCGGAAGGTTCCGGTATCGATTCCCGACTCCCGCTCTAATCCTTCTGCCTTTTCCCTGTCCTGTACTAGTTGGCCGGGGTTTGGACGTTTTCGCATTCAATGATTGTGGTATTCTAGGGTGCTTGGATTTGCTGAATCCTTGTGTGGCTTTCTGATTTTATTTGACGGTTGAGTTGTGCAACAGTTGACCTTGGTCAGAAGGTTTTCTTGCATTCAGAGCATCTCCACCCTTACTCGCTAAAGGTGACTCGCTAAAAATGCTCATTTATATTTGAAGAGCCCTCAAAATCACACTCCCCCACCCTTAAACGCTCCTCAAGCACCAAAAGTGCATCTGAAATAGTCAAATGCACCAATAGCAAGTAGAATGTCAGATTTAGTAAGCTAAACTTAGATTTGGAGGGCCATTTCTTGACGCGCCATAGTAGAGAGTCACGAGCCATTTTTGAAGGGCCCTTAGCATTTTTCATTCACTTATTGCGTGTGTCAGACACTGGGCGTGTAGGGGTGGAGACGCTCTCACACCTCGAAGTGGGATCTTGTGCTACTGTGGTGAGCATTGAGGTTACTAAGATAGAGGCACCTAAAACCAACTACTTAAGAGAATTCCCAGCAGAATTGGATGGTGAATTATTGGAGGGTGATTTTTCCTTCAAAGAGGAATAAATGTTATGAGGAATGTAACTTTTATTTTATTTTACGTTTACTCCAATAGGTTTTGAAAGCCAAATTAATATTAATTATAAGTAGGTTTTATATACCTAAAACTGATAATGAAGGAACTAACTTGTGTTCACTGATTTTTTCAATATGGTCAAAGAATAATGCACTTAATAGTGTATTTAGTGTGAGGTGATCAATAGAGTACTTATCCTTACTACATTTCTAACACCATTTGTCAATTTCTGGGTCTTTAGCGTTGGCCGCTTGTAAGTGTAGCCACTCTAAACCCTCACCCTAGTCTTAAACCCTAAACACTTTCATCTCAAGTATCATTTAATTACCCACATTAAATGTTCAAATCTCAATGTCCGAATGTTAGTATTCTTTATAAATAGTGTGAGAGCATTCTCATTTAGTGTTGTTACAAAAGTAATTTTTTTGATATTTAGAGTGATGTTTGAAATTACTGTGAGTCACACTAAATACACTATTTAGTGTACTACTATCCCGTTGATTAACCCCTATTCGTCCTTGGGGTACTTTTAGCTGAAAACTTAATTTTGAGAAAAGTGATATAGATGAAAATAACGATAAGTTATTCAAATCTCAATTGTACAAATTTTTTATAGACTTATTATAGATCTTGTGGACCAAAACTTGACTCAAGGGACCTTATACATTGCGAGATCATAAAATTTTAGTGTGCAAAACATGCCACAAAAAACTATCATTTCACTTTGAAGTGAAAGTACTACCAAGATGAAATTTGGAAAAAAAAGTCAGTGACTAGAAATTTGTTCATCTTCAACTCAAAGAATCCAGTGTACCAAAAAAAAATTCATGAGAAAAATATCCTGGCTCAAGTAGTAGTCTTTTAATAATGAAAACTGCCGAAACATTTTCTTAGGAAAATAAAAGTTGTTGGGATGTCTAAAGATCACACTTGTATAAGAAAAAATCATGAAAAACTATATTTGATTTCACGTAAGTGGGTTGCAATGGTAAAACATGCCAAATGTTTGAAACCCACAAACAAAAACTTCCTCAACTAAAATGCATGTCATTTATTCATATATTTATGTATAAACTATATGACTTCGCAATTTTTAGTACATAGACTACGGTTGATTTGTGACCCAACCCAAGTGATTGTGTCGAAAACAAATGTTCTCCGTCTAGCTCCCTTGTTCTCAATTTCCTTGTGGTCCTTGGTTAGCTTCTCAATCAACAAATTGGTTGAAATGATTTAGGAAGTGGAAAAAGTGCTTCTCATGGAAATGGGGTTTGTGTTGAAAGTATTATTTATGAAGATTTGTGCCTTATTTGATTGTCACCAAGATTACGAAACTAAGTGAGTTGAAGCATTCAATTGAGGATTCCGAGCACAAGGTTACTTAAACTTGAAATCCAACACTAAATGTCAACTACTATTTACAAATATTCTCTAGAATTTACAATCGTTGACAATTGGTGTTGTAGTTGACATTTAGAGGTGCCCTAAGTTTACCTTTGTTAACAATTAGTGTTGTTGTTTGCATTTAGTGTTGCCAACACTAAATATATTTTTTAATATAGTGACTGACAAAACCTCTCGTCGCTTTGGGATTTGAGGTATGGTAAATGTGGCAATGTTGATGCAACAATTTTGGCTCCTTAACCCTTAAACGCCCAAGGTGACCCGAGGGGTCACCTTCCAACAGAATCTTCTTTGTAGCTCTCACTGTATTCAACTTTTCACTTATATATTGATGTCAAACTGGTCACCTTCTTGTCATGCATTCAAAAAGTGAAATTTTACAATTCAGATTACAATTTGTACAAGTGATTTTGTGCTTTGAAAGGATTGTGGTAGCGAGGTTGGGGTTGTACATAACCTTGTAGGAGGTTGCAAGCTCATCATTGATTGGTGCATTCATGATGCCCTTGTTCAAAAAGTGCACTATTCATGATGCCCAAGTCCAAAAGATGCTATGATCCAATTTTGGGCTGCCCGTTTCACACCCCATGGGCGTTTAAGGGTTAAATTCTACCAGCATGCAAATGTGTTTTGATTGGCTCATTAAAATCATCATTGTAATCCGTTTACTCTGAGGCATAACCAAAGTGCAGATCGTTTGAAAACGCAGCTTCATTGTCGTGCACGAGAAAACTATGGAACTCATGAAGTGAGTTATATCTGCAACCCTTCCCTTAGCCCTCTTTGAATGCCATGATTAAATTAGAGAGACTATGAATGAACGGCTGAGCAAGTAGAGACACTATGAATGAGCCAAGAATGAGCTAATGGAGTCAAAGTGAATGGGATAGTAGTGAAGTGTGAATTGGAGACACTCTGAGAGAGACTAGTGAATCGAATAACTTAGTGAGAAATTGCTAATAAAAAACATTGATGATGGATTTGCATTGAAAATGTATGTTTTTTTAACACTCTAAGGGCCGCTTTACACGAGGGGCCAAGCCGTTGATGGGGCCAATGAACACCAAAATCCAGCAATATGATTGGTCAGTTTTCTGAAATTGGCCCGAGGGGCCTTACACGGGAGTCAAGGCCAAATTTTTGAAACAATTTTTTAATGGTCAGGGACAAAATCGACACGGCCCGCGCGCCAAAAATCGGGTGCTACAAGAATGGAAGGCCGTTTCTTGGCCTCGGGGCCGTTTCCACAAATCCTTATTTTTAAATTTTTTTAAAAAACTATTTTTTCAAAGAAATCAAAGACCATCAAATAGTGCCAAAATCTGGACGGTGGAAATTGCTCTCCTTTTCTTTCACCCTCTTCCTCTTCCACTTCTTCATTCTTTTTTTCTCTTGCCTTGCTTGAGTCTTTTTTGTCATTGTCTTGTTTGTTGCTGAAATTTTTGAGATTTGATGGAGGGTTCATCTTCCCAAATCCCCGGATGGAGTAGTGAGGAGTATGATGCATCGCATAGGGCATATAGCTTGGAGTCTCACGCATTTCAGCCCTTTAATGTCTTATCACAAAGAAACCCTAGAAATGTCGAAATTCCGAGTTTTTTTAGGAGGTCGATTGGTTCAATTACTCCTACTCCACCTCCACTAATTTCGTGGTTTATCACACCATCGAAGAGAAGCTTTGAGGAAATTGAAGAAGATGATGATGTGGAGATTATTGCACCAATTGCTCCCAAGAAGAAGGTCGTTTCGAAAAGGGCAACATCTTCAAAAAAGGCTCCAAAGAAAACGTGAAGAAGGAAGAGGAGGAGGAGGAGGAGGATGACAAGAAGCATTGGAAGGACAATTACGTCCTTCAAATGATTGCATTGCGAGGGGAGATGGACCCGAATTTGTCAAGAATGCCAAAAAACAAGGTAATTGCTCATACCTAAATTTTTTTGTCCATAAGTTTGCTTATGAAAAAAATTAAAAAAAAAATTCAGATTGGGCCTTTTAAAGGCCTTGGCCTTAGCCGCCTGCCCCCCTTTATCCCCCATTGGGGACTTATGAGAAAGTTGAGGCCTTTGCCATGGAGGGAACTGGGTGAGTGCATTGGGACTTGAACCCTGGGTGAATGCCTTGCACATGCTTGCCAAGGTCTTCTTCTCCCCCTTGAGATGTCCTAATTTGTATTAGCCTTCTATTTGTACACTTTGCAAAGCTGTAATTTTTGGGAATTAGGGATTTCAGAGTCAAATGTGCTGATTTTTTCACTAATTCGATGTTTTAGGTTCAATCACAATATGTAATTGCTTATGTGTTAATTTTTTCACTCCAATGTTTTAGGTGTTGATACATGGTCAAGCTTCATACTGGATGATTGCGGTGATTCCCGGATTAAATCGAACTTCCGAGGCATGCAAGAAGAAATTCAACATCTTGTTCAAGCAATACCGAATTGACAAGCTTGCAAATGGTGTCTCCGGATCGGACCGTAAGAGTGTAAGTTTTATGAAGCTTTTGATCAATGGTGGCACCAAACAGTACCATTTCCAAACATGTCACTTCAACGGCAAGTGACACCACACCGGTTCAAGCTAGTCAAGATAGTGATGAAGGTGGGAATAAAGAACAAAATTCAACAACTACTACAAGTTCTTCTCAAAAACAAGCCAAGAAGACTTTTCAAGATCAAACTCTAGGTATGTTCACTCAAATGGTAGAGAATAGTACCATCATGGTTAAAAACTTTGAGAAAACAAATGCTTTACTAGAGAAGGTAGAGCATCAAATGGACCGCCTCATAGATAAACTATAGATGCTACTTATGTTTCTACTCTTCATCACTTTCCATGCTAGGAAAGAGAATTCTGCCCTCTTTGAGCAAATGAGCTTCCCAAAATGAATTCGCCAGCAATTCATGGGCTTGTGTAGCTTGAATCAATAAATTTTTCACCCTTGCTTCCCTTTCAAGCCTTGTTTCATGTGCCTCGGTATTTTCAACTTCTTCAAATCCGCCATTGCTGTCCTTGTATGTAGCATCTTCATTTTCTTCCATGGACACATCATTGTCATTTATACGGAGAAACCGACGCATCTCTCTTGCACCTTCAATCTGCTTTGCATTGAAAATGTCCACATTTTCGAATTGCCCCATCAACCGGGAACTCTCTCTCCTCATAATTTGCTCACTTTCTTTTGCCCACTCATTGTCAAACACGTCTTTGTGTATAATACACAAATTATGCAAACATATGCAAGCGGTAACTATAGACGGTATATATGCCTTAAAGGCATGTCAATTCTTTTCAAAAGAATCCTCCAACGTCCCTTCAAAATACCAAAGGCTCTTTCAACGGCCATTCTAGTAGAGGATTGTATAAAGTTCCAATGAGCCTTAGCTCGTGGTAATCCCTCTTTTCACCCTTAAACGGTGAATAAAACCACGGCCGCATTGGATAAGCGGCATCACCTACAAGTTTATAGGGTGCTAATTTCCCACTCATTATTTTTTTTCCAATATGTGAATTTTGAAATAAAGTCCAATCATGACAACGGCCGGCCCAACCAAAATCATAATCCCAAAAACGACACCTACTATCTACCACACCTTGGAGAAGGGCTGAATAATACCCCTTTCTACAATAATAAGAAGTTGGGTCTAGAGGAGGGGCTATGATAGGAATATGGCTACCATCTACCGCCCCTATTACATAAGGAATGCCCCTTAAATCCTCAAACTCTGCAGCAATTCTCCTCAATGTACTTGCCGTTTGTTTCTCAATTACTAATGGCTTCAAATGTTTTTCAATTGCCATACAAAATTCTCTAACAATTATAGATGCTGTACTTTCATGAACTCCATAAATTTCAAAGACATCCCCAAAAAGAATTCCCACTACAAAGCCTATTGAGAGCAAGAGCAACTCGGGCTTTAAGTGGAATGGCACATCTCATGTTTGTATCTACTCGGTACAATGAAGGAGCTAAAATACCACATAAATAATCAAAAGTCTCCGGGAGTAACCTTGTATGTTGCCGAAATAAATGTGTGGTATAGCTCCCAAACAATTGATTCTCCAAAAAAAAGTTGTACGATCCCGCATCCAAATGCTCCGTGCTTCCCTTGAAAAGCCATCTCCCTCCACCATGATAGCATACATTATAGTCATGGCACTATAATGTTGAGCCAATGCCAATTGTTGCAAAATTGCAACAACGGAAAAAACATGCCTTATGGCCATAAAGAAAACAAGTGCAACTAACACCTTATGCCTCCTCTCATCCATCTTTATCAAATGATAAAGAAGAAAGATCAAGATGGGTTGAAATAGTCGAAAACTCCTCTTATGGCCTCTAGAAACGGCCCCAAGGGCTTTACACATGGGAGAATCGGCCCCCACTTTATTAATTTCTTAATGTGTTCACCAAGCGGCCCATTGAGCCATTTGGGCTCAAATTTTGAGTGAAACGGCTTGGAGATTTGTTGGCCTCGACTCCCCATGTAAAGCGTCCCTAACTTGTAACTTGGCTCACTTAGATCCGAATGCATTCTAGAAGTGTCTAGAAGCCGTCGCGTTAAGCATATTGTAGAGTTTGACTTTGCAAATTTTCTGATATACACCTTGTAGTATAGGGAACACCAATAAAAATCCTCGACATAAATATTGATTCCAACCCTCTCATCTAAGCTACCCAAAACATCAAACATCCAAATTAGTGGACTTGGTCGTTTAGGGGTTAGTTCTTGTTTAGAGAAAGTAACAAAAGTCATCAAAGTTCAATTTTATTGCAAATTGTATAGTAGGAGCACCTTTACTTTCTACTTTGATGATTTAATATTATGAAGTCTTTCATACCATTCATTTAATTAGAATCGCTCCTAATTTTGACTTAAAATCAAAGACAAAGAAATTTTTAGGGTTCTAGAGTAATGACAACAATCACAATAAAAGAATTCTTTGCTTTTGAAGAGCTTGCTGATGCTTTCAACATATTCATCTAAACAAGAAGAAAAGTGTTGCTTGCATTGAAAGAACTTAGAAAACAAGAATTTGAATTTGAATTTTAGGTTTTATTAACAAAATTTGAAACCCTAAATTTCTCAATTCAAGAAGTACAACTAGTATGGATTTGTAACCTTATTCATGACATGAAAAAAGTATAGTATGTAAACAATTGGAAGTTGTGAGGATCAAAATACGAAAATGACTCAACCAATTGAGCCAAAAATACAAGATTGGATTGGCATAGAAGATCAACTGAGTAAGAAATTGATGCAACTTACCATGTTGCTCCACCACTTTGCAGATTCGAAAACTGAAGAAGAACTTGTAGAGGTATGATTCTAAAATATGACTTCCATGAATTTTTATGAATATGTACATATGACATTTTACCTAAATTCAATTTTTTTTTCAAAAAGAATAGACTATAAGATCTTTGATCCAAAAAATGCTACATTATATTCCTCATATTCAATATTAATAATTAAGTTATTTATAATCCAATGAATCCACATCAATAAAAAAGTGCTGATTAATGCAATAAACAGACTCCAAAAACATTAAATAGCGAAATTCAAATAATTTTGAAAGATACTACGGATCACCTTCAAAACTTTATGGATGCTATACATTACAACGCTCAAGAAAAATACAACTCACATATACTAGAGGTTTGATCATTTATCATCTTAAAAAAGGTTTTGTATATGCTACACTAGACATACTTGAAAACCATATATTAGGAGATTATTCCATTCAAAACACATGATCTTTTATACTCGAAAACCACTTGATTAGAAAAATGTAGTTGTTGAAAGTACTTACTTCATGCATATGAGCAAATCATTTGCTTGTTGATTTAAAAAAAGAAACAACTCAAGTTCTATCCTAATTAGCATATCAATACTTCTTATAAGATGACATTATATGATAATAAAAATCATTAGCATATGTGAAAAGACCAACTTACATCATAATAGGATGATACTCACAAAATTGTCGACAAAAGCCATCTATACCTTACAAACAAGAGTACACGTTAGAGTATAAACTTGAATGACAACAAGTATAGGTCATCTACATACTGACACAAGTAACTAAATAGGAAAACCCACGATATATTTTCTTAGTCTTACAAAATATTTCCACTTTTATTTATAGGAATCAAGATTACAACAAAATGCTACTATGGAAAAATATCAAGAAGAACTAATGCTTGAAAAATCAGTAAGCATCCTATCTACCAATTGTATGCTTTATAACATCACTATATTCTCATTGGGGTTCCACAATTTAAAATTTTAGAGCTTGCAACTCTCATATTGTTTAATTTCTATAAAATCAATAATCAATTGTGTAAGAAAATTACATGCTAGAGGCTGTTTCAACTAAGTATGCAAGAAAAGTGTTGTTTGGCCTTTGTGGTATTTAGGAAATGAAGAAACATGAGAGTTTTCTACGCGATATGTTTGAATCTCATCAAGTACATACAACCAATGAACTCCAAAAACTACAAAGGTGAATTGAATCAAAATTATTGGGCCTTTCATTATAAGTTGATATTTATTAGAAGATGAAAATTTATTATAGTTATATGATGTCTAGAGGTGGTTTGTTATAAATCTGAGCTTTAAATAAATAATCTACTAAAAGTAATACTTTGTTTTGTCACATGAAGAATTATAGAGAAAAAGATTGTATGCTGGTTTTTCTTATTCAACAAACAAGTAAACATGAGGCTATTATGGATGAATCAAAGTCAATAATCAAGGTCTTTCATTAAGCAAAACAGTTTAGTTTTGGTACTTAATATAGACAACATACTCATATTCTTATACTTGAAAAATTAATAAGAAATAGAATCTCTACTTATCAATAATTTGCCTAACTTGATATTAATATCATCTTCTAAAGAGATCCTTTCAAATTTGATTTGTAGGAGTTTGAGGCTTCACATCACTCAATCATTGAAATGGTAACTATTCATAACAACGTATTTGTATTTCATGTAAAATTCTTCTTGGAATAATCTTAAGTGATATGTATATGCTATTGTTCTAGATTCATAATGAAAAAGAAAGGATAAAAAGAAAAACCCAAGATACTATTATTGAGTTTGAAAAAGAAATGTCAACAATTAAACAAGATTATTTCAATAAGTTCAATTTGTTGCAAAGGACACAACAAAGAAAGCTTACAATGATAACCGAATGCATTGAGGTTATTTCAACAAGATCAAACATTCATATTATAATGTGTTTGAAATGTAATACCATATCTCAATAATTTGGGGGAATTTCTAGTGCCAAGGGATTCTTTGGGTCTAGTTTAGTCGGATCAAATTCACATGGTACAAGTATTTTGGAAAGAACCAAAAGTTTTAATATCTCAATTTTTGTTTTCATTTTTAGTAAGATCTTCCTTGCAAGATTCCGTAATCTTGAAATTTTCTCAATTTATGAAATATGGTGTTTATAACAAATATAATTTATTCAAATGTGTTATGTATTATCTCTAAGTAAGGCATGAACATATACTATTGGTTTACAATCAAGTTCTTTTAATATTGAAGGATATGCATATCAACTATGGTGTGGAGTTAAAAGGATTAAAGGTTAACACCCAAAACATCTCAAATTTCATGTTTGAATATCTTCTATATTTTATTTATATTCATTTCTCAAATTTGATCTTTTAAAAAAAAACTTATGGGGTTGAGCTTATTACTCATTCATACAAATTTGTTATAACATTTGTAGGATCATTTTAACAATGTCCTTCAAGAATGCTCCAAGCAATTGAACGTGTATAAAATCAAATGGCAAGACCAAGTAATTTGATGAATTATAAAATATGAAGTCTATAATTTCTTTCATTATGTATATCGTGTGTACAATGGATATATGAAAAAACATGAGCCTCATTACAATATTTATATTCTCAATTATGCAGGTTGAATTCTTAATATCTTACAAAGAAAACATTAAAGATATACAAACAAAAATAAATGACATCAATTCAAAATTTAGGTAAATTATTTTTCTAATTCTTCTTTTAGAATGATATTGTAAGATAATTTATTGTAATGCGTGATAGCCTCTTAAGTACTAAATGAGTTTAGATCATCATATGTTTGCACATCAGCTATTTGTAACTAAAATATTGATTTTGGTACACGATTCTAAGAAAAATTCTCAATTATAGAACTTATAACATTAGACTTATATCATATTGGTATTGTTCATTACTCCTAAAGTTTGCAAGAAATAATGCTCAACAATAGGAATCTGAATGAGAAGGTAACCACTCTATTTTACTTTTGGATTCACCTCTTGTTCATTTTAAGCTTCTTAGTATGGAATACAGTAGCTTTTTATGAACAATTTTCTACAATAAAAAATCGTTTAAATTGGATGGTTTTATATGCATTAGAAAAATTAAATTTAAGAAAATTGTATCAGCTTTCTTCATCACAACACGAACTTGAGGCTAAGAAAGTCGAAAACACAAAAATAATATCAAATATGGATATGATCAAAGCAACCCACAATCTAAATCTACAAAAGACATTAGATATGATCAATAGTGTAAGTCAACCATGTGAATTTGATTAAAGTTAGTTATTATTTTTTGGATATTTTATGTATTACTACCAACTTCTATAACTCAAAATAAATAGGCTTTTATCTTTATAATGTGTATGGAAGTAATCTCTTTCAAAAGTATTTATAAAGTCATCAATATTTGTTCATTGTATTTCTGTAGATGATCTATTCAATGAAGTATCTCAATGATGCAATTGATGTAAGTTTCAGAAAACAATATGAACTGGAATTGAGAAACAATAGAACAATCAAAGACAAGTATTCTTTACAAGTAAGGTCACATCTCATGGAAGCAATGGTGCAACTTTGATCATGTTTTGGAATTTTATTTCTTTAAGTACATGTTTATATTCATATAGACTTTTGTAGCCAATATTATAATATTCAATGAAAAAAGATCTATAAATCAATTTCATATGTCTCATATTACCAGCTTAAAAGACATATATTGAAATGGACTGAGCATATTACTTCACTTGAAGTTTTCATCAAAAACCACATATGTAAGCAATTACTCTTACAACTTCATGTACATAAAGTTGATTTATTTATCTTATAAAATTGATGCAAGTTGATAAAATTCATAATCTTAATAATCGTTTATGGTTTTTTTTATATATTTGATAATATTGAATATTTCAATGAGACTCCAAAGCGCATCCTATGTTATAAGTAAAGAAGAACTTGAATTGACTGATAACAATTTTTGTAGACAAGAATAATACAATGATCATGCACATTAAAAACGAATACTTGAAAGTTCACAATCAAACAATCAACACTTATTCAAGTATTGAAGAAAGGGTTCATGGAATAGATTCATTCTTTATCAAGAGTTATAACAAGGTTTCTAGTTCTATACATCTAAACTGATATATAAGTGAACTACCGGAACATGTAATAAAAATTTATACATTATAATTGGTTGTAAACTTGCAATAAAGTATTACTAGAAAATAACGTTTGAAATTCCATGTAATACTAAACATAGTTTGTCAATGTGAATGATTAAACTAATCTTATTTGTGAATAATCTTTTTGTTCACTATGACTACTTTATGATGAATCTAAATCTACCTCTGCAGTTGATGGAAATTGATGAAAAAATCAAAGGAATAACAAAATTTGGAAGAAATGTTGAAACAAATTTAAGTTCAATTGTTTCTTTTTTTTCGAATCATATTATGAAAACAAAAGAGGTTAGTACAATTATCTAGGATCCTTAGATTAGATATAATAAAATTTTAAGTACTTGATCATTTACTCTAGAAAGGTCCATATATGCGAAGACTAACTTTTTGTATAAATTGTATGTAGGCTCTTAATGCTTTTATTTTTATGTTGAAAACCCTTGAAACAAAACATTCAAATGTGAAAGAGTCAATGAAATATGCATATGCAATGGTGAGACCTTCAATTATTATTAGATACAACAATCTAGATATATACAAATACACACACACACACACACACACATATATATATATATATATATATATATATATATATATATATATATATATATATATATATATATATATATATATATATATATATATATATATATATATATATCAACATCAATTCACAAATGTCAAAATCATGCGTATAATCATCATAGTACAATCATAGTAGATGATGAGCAGGGTAGACTATGTTAGCCATATCACTATTTATCATTGAGTCATTATGATCCATGTGATATTGTTGCAAAAATTATTATGACGTATGAAAATTGTATCACAAAAATTGAAACTTAAAACATACTTTTTATATGGAAAGATCAGAACAAAGAAAATATGGAAATTGTAGCAAGAGATTTGTTGAAAATTAAAGAGATGCTTTTAGAAGAGAAATCAAAATATCACAAAAACATACTTACATGTTATGATACATTCTCAACAAGATTGAATGAGTAAGAATCTTGAAAATATCTTGTAGTAATTTTTAAGATGTTGTGTAGGTAAAAGTTGTACTGAGCTAGGTAATGAAATGTAAATGTCATGAACCTTGTCTTTGCACAAAAATAAATTTACTATCTATAAGGATGTGTTTATATGTATTAAGCATGTTCAACCACATAAGTGATTTTATTCTTTGCATTTAACAAATTTCAATTACTTTTGATGTAGACTACATGTAATGATCTCTAAGCGAGATGTTGATTATGACCAATCATTGAGACAAATGAATGAACATGAAAAGGTAACACGCATAATTTTGTTACCTTCACATTAAAAACTTGATCCTTTATATGAACCTCTTGGGGAGACGTGCGTCTCATAAGAATTTTTAATTTGCTAAATGCCATCTGTTTATGACTTTTTAAAGAGTTTAGAATCAGATTTTGCATTCTTGATTCTCTTTGTTGAGATGCTCTGAAAACTATAGAGTTTTTTTTTAAGATTAATTTGATGAACCAGTGCAATAATATTTTGAAGTTGATGTTGGGTTTATTTGGGATCCGAGGGTCTTGTCAGTGGATTCATATGCAAATTTTTGTTTATTTACTTTTTACAAAACTTGAATAGCCATACATAAAAAACTTGAATATGTGGTTCTGAATGTAATTTCAGGGTGTAATGGAACATGCTATGGTATCAATGCAAGAACAAATGGTATATGCTTAAAAAGTATGAGTTAGAATTTAATATTTATTCTTTTTAATCTTATTATCAAATCTCTTTTACCTTATACCTTATAAATTACTATATTCGACAACCTTTGAATGACGATTCTATTGTTGAAATGTGACTTGTTTTTGACATTATATGATAGTATAACATTATTAAATAGATTAGTTTGAAGCTAAGTTTAATTTATTGTTTGGTATATGGTTTTTGAATATACTTCAAGTATTGTTGGGTGGAGAAAAATATGCAAGCAAAACAAAGAATGTTATGTAATACTAATCTCCTACCTAGATCAATTTTGAACTTAAATAACTGTAATTGATTATTTGATCAGGATGCTAAAATTGAAAAAATCATAAAACATGCACTTTCATCTGAATACAAGCTTTTGAATTACTTCCGCAACGAGAGTCTTGTACAACATTCAAATTATGTTGACTTATTTTTGAATGTAAAGTCAACAATGATAGCAGCTTCAAAGGAAATTTCACTTATGATGCATCTTCTCCAAGTATGCTATGATATTGATAATCCTTCTACTAAATAGCAATGTAGAGATATTAACATTTTGTACTTATACTACAGACATATGCATTCTACATATCAAATACTAAATCTTCTTTAATCTATGATACAGGTCTTAAGTGAAGATTTATCAAGAGTTCAAAATATACAATCAGTGTCAAACTTTCAACTTGTTGAGGAGTCAAAAATCATAACAGAAAACTTATGTACCAATTTCAAACAAGCCTTAGCGGACTTTGTCTCAAAACAAACTGTTACAATTGGAATTTGTGCAAAGACATGGGAAAGTCAATTCCAAAGTCAAGTATACAAGATTTATAATCAAATTACAACAAAATTTGAAAATGTAAATACCAATTGTATGTAAGAAAAGAATCTAAGTTGTATTTATATTGATGTAGCTAATATCACTCATATACAAAATTGGTGATTTGATTATCTTGTAATATTAGTAGCACCCTTATAATTTTCATGTAAAATAGATTGTTTGATATATCTTTTGATATGTTGCAGATGAAAAAAAAGTATAGCGAGGATATATTGTTACTAAGAGACAGAATAAACGCATTAGAAACACACATATTTGAGAAGGTGATGGATGTTTTCAAACAATCTCAAAATAAACTTTATCTTATATATATGTTTAATCAATGTTTTAGATTATATATTGAAATTTTGTGAATCTTAGTATTGTCTCATCTTAATAGATTCATAATGTTATCAGGACAAACATATAGGTAATTTGTATATTGTATCACCAACCATACAAGATTTTGTAAATGAAAAGTGCAAACTTAAGGGGAATTACAACATTCTCATGATATCATTGTAGGTTTTATTTGGTCACTAATTTTAATAGAAAGTATAGTTGAAAATAACTATAATATATGAAAAGTATGATGAACGGTTTAATTAAATGTTGGTGTTTTTGCAAATATTATACCCTTGGTGACGGATTTTGATGAACAAATATGTACAAATTTCAATATACCCCAAAAATCAAAATACATGTAGAAATATGTGTTACAATTTTATTTTTGTTATTGTGATTGAAAGATTAGAAGCTCAAAGAACATTGGCAACAAAAAGAAGTAGAAGTATGTTTGATGAAGTGTCGGCAAATTCTTTGCACACAATTAATTTATATAAAGATGACTTAATACGATTCCAGGTATCATTCATGATATCATCCATGCAATCTTTCGATTCTTTTACATTTGCTTTAGATGAAATGACTTATATTGGCTTAAATTTGAAATTATTATTTAGATGTTTTTATTTTCTTTATGTCACTTCAAGAAATTATACCACAATTATATAGGCCGATTCCAACAACAAGCAAATAAACTTGGAAAATGAGCTTACAACATTACAAGTAAGCCATTTTTTTTTTATACTATGTGATACCTAATTGTGTTTACAATAATCTTAACTTCTATTCTAGAGATTTAAGATTTATAATATAATCACCACAGAAACGATTTGAAAATAGAGAATCAAAAGCAGACGATATTGCCTCCATAATGAATCTTAAAAAAGTTATTATGTCCAAAGATGTGAAGCTTAAAAAAGTTTCAGGTGAATCATGCATCTTAACAAGGAGAAATTAAGTTGTATGTGAGCATTTAATAGAACTGCCAATAAAAGTTTATACTCTTTATAAAGGTGCACTCTTGTATCAATTTGTAGATGAGAACAAAATGATGAAATTAGAATTGCATAATCGTGAAGACAATTATAACAAGATCTTTGGAAACACTCTCAAGATTTTAGAGGTATAGTGTAATTTTATAAAAACCTGATATTCTAAACATACAGATAAATTAAGATACTATAAATATTTCAAAAAAATATTATTTTATTTAAAGCTAAGTATACAACAAAAATAACACAACTAACTCATTATTTTTGTATTGCATTACTTTATCTAAGTACAGAAAAAATATTGAAGAATTTAATGTGGTTCTAATTCATAAAGATCTTGGAGTAATATTTGAAATGCATTTGTCAGCATCATCTCTCTATTTGCAAATAAAACAAAAAATGTCATTGTTTTACGGAGGTCCCTTGAGGATATTTTGCTTAAAACAAACACCATACTTGCTTATCTTTGCATTTGTAGTTTGTGGGAGACAACGAGGTAATTTAGTAATGTAATATGGAATTTTTCAATTGAGCAATTTTAGACTACATACTATCACACACACTTGTCAAATATTGTAGGCAATGCATTCTTTATTGATGGATACTCTACATTTACGATCTAAACTTCAATGAAGGTTAAATAAGTGAAGTAAGCCTCTAAAATTTGCAAGAGCGTATATTTGAGATAACAATCTTCAAGTACCTCTTTGAACCATGAAGAAGATGTTACCAAGCTGGAACAATAATGATTGTCTGATAATGAATGTACAATAATGACTGCCACGTACACATCATATATGAATTCCTCTTCGAAAGGATTTTTTTTATCAAAACCTTAAATATTTATTGTGAACTCAAAAATGATCAAATTTGAGAATCGTAAAGTGTTCAACAATATCATGGTAAATGACCGATTCAAATTTACTTATTATATAACAAGGTTCAAGAACTTCATACACCATTTACGATTGACTACTAGTACTTCTTGTTTCAATTACAAAGTACATCTTTAATTGCATATTTCAAATGAGCCTCTCAAGTTGTTCTTAAGATACTTGAGTGCAGTTTTGAATGATAAAAACAAATTCGTCTTTTAGATTCTTTGGTTTGAAGTGATTTCTCAATAAGTTTTTAATCAACACTCGAGCTGAAAAATAAATATGTTTGAACTTTGCAAGAATACTAGAAGAATCTAAGCTTGACAATGAGATCATGAGAGTTATTACTCTAAGAGCCTTCGACCATCCTTTAAGTCCTTAGAGGACACTTCTAATAATGTTGAAAGCCTTCACAGGATTTGAAAAAAGTTTAGTGGTCATTAGGACTTACCGAGAAAGTCCTCTAAGCCTAAAAACAAACAAGAAATATATCAATCCTTCAACTAGGATGTGCCCAAGTATCTCAACAACTTTGGAAGCTCATTTTAAATTTGCAATTGAAAATGTACTCCGTAATTGAAGCGAGAAGTACTTGTAGTCAATGGTAAATGGTGTACGAAATTCTTGAAACTTGTTAAATATTATACTAAAATGAATTGGTTGTTTACCATGATATTGTAGAACACTTGCACCATTTACACTCCCTGCCGCTCTTGCTGGGCCTGCCGAGCCTGCTGAGGCTACTGGCTCGTTTCGTTTACACTGCCTGCACTAATCCTCCTGGTAATGCTCATTGAAGAATCCAATCCATGCTGTCAACATAAACTCAACAAGTAGGTGGAAAGGCAAAAGCATGTGGAAGAGCAAAAGCATCGAATCTAATTTTTTTGGATTATCCGGTAGCCTGCTGGGTCTGATGCCTGCGTGCAGCTGCTCCCAGGACTTTGGCTACCTGCCAGCCACCTAATGCGGAGTCGTATCTTCAAGCTGAAAATAGTAACTCCAGCAGAAGCGGCAAGGAGTGGAAACGCACTAACTCACATGTGATTCCTCAACAATTCATGGTTCTCAAATATGATAATTTTTGAGTTTGCAATGAATTTTTAAACTTCTTAACAAAATTCCTTCTGACGAGGAATTTTTCTGAAAACTTCAAAACTTCATTGTGTACTCAAAAATGATCGGTTTTGAATACCATGAAGTGTGTTGGAATCACACCATAATCTACTACAATATACTACAATAACATGATAAAATATTTTTTTAAAAAATAAATATCATTCAACATATTACTTCATACACCATTTACCATTGACTACTCTTCCCTTTTGATTAGATTACAATGTACGATTCAACCGCAAATTTAAAATGAGCCTCCAAAGTTGTTTTTTGAGCACTCAAGTGTATGTTTGTGATGTCATTGGTATGTTTACAGTTTGGTTTTTAACTTGAAGGAGTTTCTTTATGAAGCCTATAGGCTAGTAGACTTTTCCGGAAACCTATAAAAGCCTTTTACACTACTACAAATGTCTTTCTAAGATTTGAAGGACGATTAGAGGCTATTAGAGTGGTAACCCTCACGCCTAGCTTGAATTTTTTTCAAATAAAAATCTTTTTTCTACTTTCAATTTTGATTGGGAACCCATAAGCAACCACTCCAAACCAAGAATTAAAACAGGAATCTTCTTTCTTGATAACAGTATGCACTCAAGTGTCCTAAGAACAACTTTGGAAGCTCATTTCAAATTGCAAATTTGAAATGAATATTGTAATCTAAGGGAAGAGTAGATGGTGTACAAAGTAATTATAATCCGTTGTAAGATATTACAGAAGAAAATTGACATTTTATCATGATATTCCAGTAGATTACGGTGTATTCCACCACACTTTACAGAATTCAAATCCAATCATTTTTGAAGTTTTCACAACAAAGTGAAATTCGTTAACGGCCACTACCCGACTGTACAGAACATCATATCCTGAAGACGGCTCCAAGAGAAGAACAGGAAGTAGTGAACCTGAGAGAGAGAGAGAATCAACTACGGGTTCCGAAGCAAAGAAGCTTCGGAAGCCGCTCTTAGAATAAAATCCTTTTGAACAATTTGCGTTCCACATTCCTAAGTTTTGTTCTAAACGCTACTACGAGGGTCTACGGCGCCTGGGTGCAACATCATCCTCACCTTCTCGGCTGCTACTGTGTTTGTAGCTGACTCCAGGTTTTTGGAAATCTCTGGCACGATCAGTCACTGGCACACGGCTCTGTTCCTTGGCAACATCTTTGCTGCTTTGTACCCGAGATTTGACCCCCACTTCCTCATTATGCAAGGACCTCCCCCTGTGAGAGGGCTCAGCAGACACCGAGTCCCTGGTCTTGTCGATCCCTGCCAGCAATAGCCTGTCACGTTCATCCGTCAGTGCTGAGCCGTGGATGACGTGCGGGGAGGATCTTCGTGACGGAGAGTAATGGCTCCGCCTGCTTTCCCTACTGCTGTCCCATTCCCTGTCCCTGCTCCTCTCTCGTCCTCTGGGTGGGTAGTCGACTCCATCCCGTTTGCTGATTAGCCGCTTCAGACCGGCAGGTGGCGACCTCTGGGCTTTTGGAGGAGGTGGCGGTAATGGCAACTTGGGCGGTGGTGGAGCAGAGGGATCTAGCTCTGCAGCTTGAGCCAACCCAGCTTCTGGTTCCGTGATTCTGCTCTTCCGTGGTTGGGCTGGTCCGTCATCCGGTATGAGTGGCGTTCTCTGCGGCCGTTTGCTGAATAGAGGCCGTTCCACTGTCTCAACTGGTGGGCCGAATTCTCGTTCGTCTCGTGTCCATCTGTTGTATCTACTTGGCACCATGCCTGGTGGTGCTCCACGGCCGGGTGGGAAGTGGCCATCAAACCTAT
Organism: Bryum argenteum; assembly: GCA_037043015.1. Lineage (NCBI taxonomy): Eukaryota > Viridiplantae > Streptophyta > Bryopsida > Bryales > Bryaceae > Bryum > Bryum argenteum. Next base: position 10,466,856 of record CM073330.1, read on the forward strand.
CAACTCTCTTGAAATGTGGGGGAGCGTCGGGAACTCGTAGAGAATGGGACAGTCCTGTGTTGCCTACTCCAGTCATAACCCCGTTTGGTACCATGTCGAACCCCCGACCTTTTCCACCCATGCCTCGGAGAGGCGCTGGGGCTCCAGCCCCTGCTTTGATTACAGTCCCATCGGGAGCGACCACGAGGCCACTGCTCTCGACTTTCGCAGCTGCCACTGCTGCTGCGTTCCTCGTCTTGTGCGGGTGGAAGCCGTATGGTTCACGTCCTGGACCTGGCGGTGACATCTGTCTGCCTGGACCATACATGAAAAGAGGAGGAGGGGGACCTCCGTCGTCTGCCCAACCTCTTTGTCTCGGTCGATCGATAGGCCTGGTAGGCCTGCTTTGGCGCAAGTCAGGGACTCTGCCATGGATCTCCAATCTAGCGTCCATTCTGCAGAGAACATAGTGCTCGTAAGTAAAACGTGATTAATGTGAGAAATGTGAGAAAACTATTGACAGGAGGGTTTGACCCACCGGCTTCTGCGTGGATGCTCGACATTGCTCCATCCTGGCTTGTCGAACGGGGCTCGATCAGCTGCAGGTCCCGGCAACATACCTCGCCCATGGCCTGGCATGTAACGATTATCGCCCGGGGTGTAATGCATGTTCGGACCTCCATTCCAGCCAGAGAAGCCAGGCTGATAGTGAGGAGTCCAGCCTGTATTTCCTGCATTTGATCTGGTGGCCTGAAGTGCTTCTTCTGCACTTTGAAAACCCTCTGGGAGTTGGTCCCAGCCTGACTTGGTTCTAACTCGACTACCACTACCCTCCGAGGGCTCCCTCCAAACTTCGGACTTCCTAAGTTTACCACTGCGTGCAGTTCCTGCCAGATCCTCTGCTCTCTCCAACGACGTCCGGCGGCTATCACCACTCATATAACCGTGCTCATCTCCACCTTTGTCCTGCAGCATCCAGTTTTGAAACGGTGAGACTCGCCACTCAACAGGCTTGCTCTATCACCTAGATAATCTGAAGAATTATAATAATGAAAGAGGTATTACCTCGTCAGGCACCACATCACCGTTCAATTCTGATTTAGGTGACCGCTTTCCCGCGGTGGAGTCACCTTTTGGATCCTCAGGCTGTCCAGCATAGTCCTCCTCAACAATCATCCCTTGAGCACCACTACTCTCACTTAAGTGTCTTCTCTTCCTCCCGGGACCAGAAGAGCCCGTCGCATTGCTCAAGTCATCTGCGTCGCCCCTGTGGCTTGGAGAAGCCTGTGAAGATGCGGCATTCTGAGAAGCTGAAGCATCTTGAACAGCTTGAGAAGGCGCAGCATCTTGCACTCCAGATACTTTAGGGTTCCATGTGCTTTCGACCTCAGCAGCCCCACGATGTCGACTATCTTCCATGTCGACGTCTTCTCCTTCTCTCATATCAGAATCGCCATAATCTACATCCTCCGCTTCAAGATCCTCCCCATTATCACCCTCCCATTTCATTGGTGCCGGTTGTCTTGGAGGTGAAGTAGATGGCTGTATTCTCTCATTGATATACTCCTCCACAACCTCCTTATCAATCAAGTCCTCGTCCTCGTGAGGAACTCCCTCTCCCTCGTCCTCGTGAAGAGCTCCCTTTCCCTCGTCCTCGTGAGGAGCTCTCTCTCCCTCGTCCTCGTGAGGAGCTCTCTCTCCCTCGTCCTCGTGAGGAGCTCTCTCTCCCTCGTCCTCGTGAGGAGCTCTGTCTCCCTCGTCACACTTCTGAGCTTCTGTAACATTCCTGGTAGGGCTTATCTTGGTTAAGGGAATGACAGGTGTGGGTTCAACCATAGGGATCGCTAGTACTTCTGCATGACCTTTTTGGCTTGAATCTTCAGCAGGAAACTCAAGTTGCTTCTCTGGTTGAACGATATCTGCTGCTTCATTAGAAGCGGCAGGTTCTCTCACAGTTTGATTGCCACAAATATCCTCCTCTACGTTAACACAAGATGTGTCTGCTCGTACAGAGGTGCAGGCATCGGCGCCTTTGTCCGCTATCAAAAAGACCTTACCCTTCGTTTCCTTATCTACGACTGGACCACCCACCGAAGGTAACTCATCAACATGGCGAGCCTCTTTTTCCTGATCAGGAGCAGGTGCAATGTCAAGTACACTTCGTTGATTATCCTTGAGCAAAGCTGGTGCTGGCCTGTCGGCTTGCAGGGTATCGCAGACCATCTCGGGTTTATCATCAGGACATTCAAGTAGCTTCGCCGAATAGATCCCAGCAACAGCGCCAGGAGAAGAGTCTGACCTTCGTTGATCCTGAGCCATCGTTAAAGACCCCAAACTTAAATCATCCTTGCTCTCAATCTGAACCTCAGACTTCAGAATACTATCTTTACCATCAGTTGCGCTGAATTGCTTCGTAGCGTCTGCACTATCCGGAGATTTATGTTCAAGTCCTCCATCATCCAAGCTTGTACTCGTACCAACAGCAATACCCGACTCACGCTTATGTGATTCTTGAAAAAATTCCTTCGTAAGAAGGCCTCCTCTTTTTTCTACTACAGAGTTCGGCGTCGAAGGCAGGTTCTGGACCGTGGCGACTGCATCGTCCTCCACAGTCGGTCTCTCCCATTCTTCCATATCCATGTTCAAGTCCCAGTGCAATCTGTCATCCCGCAAGCTATTGTTGTTTCCAGCAAGTGCCGACGACTGCATAGCCGCGCCTCCATCGAGTGTCAACCCACAAACGCTTTCTTCTGCTCGGCTCCCTACAACAGATGTTTGGAGGTTCACACTTCCAGCTCTGTTGGTAGGTCTTGACCTGCTAGAATCTTCCTCCCGCAAATGCTCTCGAGCAGGATGACTCATATCAGTCTCCGAGAACTTCCTTTTCGAGTTGGGACTCAGCAAGGTACGAACTTCCCTAGAAGGATCGGGAAGTACATCCTCTGACCGAATCCCTAATTTTAGGGCACATGCCTGCTCTCCGTCTCCATCAGAAATGGTGTTGGCAACATGAGCCGATGATATATGCTGCTTCAGCGCACCAACCTGTACAGCCAAGCTGCTTTTCTCTTCACTCCGAGTTGCCGCAGGCAAACTCCCATTCTCCGTATTAGACCTGTTTCCCCTTCCCAGTTCCAATTTGGCCTCCCCTTTGTCAGTCTTGCAACCTACAAGCTGGTGGGTGCTTGTCCCGACAATACTACCTTCTGTATCAGTTCCAGAAGCAGTCAAACTATGCCCTGTAACCTTCGAGATGTTTCGAGAAACATGATTCGAGATGTTAGTAGCGATTTTCTGTACTTGCGCAGCTGCAGAAAGTGTCCGACTCCCACTTCCATTCTCATCCGAATCACCATCCGTCACATTAACATCCTCTGAAGATTGAGAACCGGTCGGTTTCGTCGCTACCAGAACTTCGTGCACTGATGGAATGTCAGATTTCACGTTCCCTGGTGGAGGAGACGGTGATCTCGCCATCTCTAACTGTATTCTCCGCTTCTTGATTGGTACATTTGCAGCTGCGTCACTAAAGCGGCGTCCAAGAAAAGGCGAAGAACCCTGCGATAATAGCCGCATAAGTATCAAGTAGAAATGACCGATAAGAGAATGGGAGAGGAAAACCATAGGTGAACATAAACGAAGTAGCCGAGTAAAAGGTAGGGCGAGGGTTTATCACACACCTTTTTCGACTCCGGAGGAGAGGCTTCAGGCTGCACTTTTTCAACTTGCGCTGTACTGGAAACCTTTTCATTCCTACTGCTCTTGGCAGACAATTTCTCTCCTTGTTCAGGTTTCCCTGATAATGCACTGCCACCAGACCCAGTACTTCTCAGTCGCTTTCGTGCTACACCGAGCTGATCGTTCTTACCCAACTTTCCATTGTCGGGGGCTTCCTCCACCCATCGACCTCCTTTCTGCAACTTCATCTCATTAGCGACATCATCCTTCATAGAACTGCCGCAAAAGGAGCAGACTCCCGACTTCTGAAGGCGTTGATCCTTGCTAGAAGCTCCAAGTTTCATCGTGGTGATGCAGCTGGTGTGAGCTACCAAGGAGCACCCAACACAACCGCAAGGCTGAACCTGTGGATGCAACCAAACAATATCAAGTTGAGAGGCAAAAAATCAACTCTACGATTATTTATCACTAGCTGTGTAGAAAAGAGGATAATCAGACAGCCTAGAGGCTACATAAGCATTGAAAACCACTAAACAAGAGCCAGGTCAACATCCTCGAAACTGCATACTCAGGAAGCAACGGAGAGCTTCCCACTAAAAATAATGATGCCCACTGAATCAAACCGCTGCCAGCCAAAACGTTGGACGGCCCTAATCTCTTACTGCGGCTTCAAACATGCGTGCCCCTTCCATCCCTTATCATTCTATGTCAAATATAGACTGAAGCCTACCAGTGGTTCGAAGTACTCATTATCTTCACAGCCACACAAATAACAGACGTGTCTGGAATCTTCGTGTTCCCTGAACGCCGCCATTCCTGTATGCGCATTCTCTACGCTCGTGCTCCAAAATTTTCCCTATTCCATCCCACAAACAAAGTAAACTCAGATGGAGGAAACAATAGATAAGAACATGTCGTGTGGATCTATCCCCGTGACGGCCAAAACAATCGGCAACCAGATAACAGCCACCCAGTCAGCATCTGGAGGCCATTACCTTCATAATATCCGATGTCTCTTAAAATTGTCTCTACAGAGGGCTCTTCCTTTCACCTTCGAGGTATAGACCTAGGAACAACAGATCATCTGTTGCTGCAACCTTTGCAAAATTCATCACTCTGGCGATGTCCGCTAATTTGGCTCCATATCCTCAGAGCAAGAATCTAATTCCATAATTCCATCCCAAGATGTATTTTTTCCTGAGACCTGTTTTATGAGCTACGAACACGCTATACAGCGGACAGTCCTGTATCCTCCTCTTTTCATTACAACAATGGATATTCATCTGCGCTTATGACAGCTGCACGGCCGCTATTTCCAAACTTCCAACCCTCCGAATAAAACATTCCCAGCCCATGAAGATTTTCCACTACTTCAGGGCTCCCTGTAAACAAGCACTGCGCAAATGTCATGATAGTTGTTGCAGATGCCTGAGACTAACCTGTTCCTCACATCTGATGATAATCACCTCCTCCCTTTCCGCTCGAACGCACGCTGAGCAGATGTAATCGGCAGGGATCTGCAAGATACGGACAAAGTTGAGCTTCAGGCGTACTTCTTGCACATTCCAAATACATTTCTTCAGCCCAGAATCCTCATATTGCTCATCCTCCGTCCCTGTTTCTAAATCAAGTCTCACGGCCACCATGGGACTCAGCCCACAATAATAAGACAACCTGTTCTCAAGACCACAGCTCAGCTTCGGCGATCCCTGTTAGAGATGGTGCAATCCTCAGCCTTCACTTGCCTGTCATTACTCAAAAACTACAAGCAGCCGCTCACACACAACAAGGCTCCAAAGTCCTTGCCTCCTGGATAGACCGACGTATAAACATCTGACATAAACCCTGGTGCAATCCCAGCGTGGGGTTCCATGAATCACTACGTCTGTGCTCCTGACAGAAAAGGGAGGAAAGAGTCACATTAGCCACCTGTTGTTTACTCCGAAACCCCTGGCATTCCGCGTGTTCCCATGCGCCGCAACGTTCACACGCCATCATAAGCCCATGACTCCGATTCTTGCCACACTTACAGTCGACATTTTCACCCTGGTCTATCTCCACGAACGAGTGCGGATGCTTCAACCCGCGCTCCTTCCCCAGATTCTGTTGGCTTCCATGTGCCTGTTGTTCTCGACTCTTCAGAGGCGATTCCTTCGAGACCTGTTTCCGCCAATTCTCGAACGCCACACTGCGCAGAAACTGTTCTGCTCTCCCAAGAACCTGATTCTCTCCCCTCGCATCCGTTACGTCGTCACCAGCTCGGAGGAAGGAAATACTTCGCAACTGTCCGTTATCCAAGCGACACATAGCAACCGCATACCGAACCCCTGTCACCTGCTTCTCACGCATACACACATAAGACCTGACCTTAATCCTCTGCTGCTGCTCCTTCCGCTGTCCATCGGAATCACCGAACAAGAACGCTCGAAATTCAGGTACCGTCTCAGCTGCTTTGGCGAATCGAACAGCGTTCGCTTGAGCTCCAAGATCATCCGCACTACTGCAGTCAAAATTCCTCGACTTAACTACGTGATGATCGGTACCATCCGGAAGCTCGCATGAGACTACATACGACGACCTCCCGCTCCCGAGCAACTTGTTCAGGGAAAGCATGGCGCCCCTCGCGGCGTCTGTCACTCCTAGACTCTCACTCGATAGGTTTCATCATCAAACAGCACTCTCTGTAAAAGCTAAAGCACTCCCTTCAGAAAACGCTCCACAATCCGTACTCCACTGCATCCAGACAGACTTCACTTCAGTCACATACCGTCATCATCAAGAAGCAACTAAAAAAATCTACAGCTAAGACGAAAAAGCAACTCACACTTCGTAGCTTGACGCTCTTTACACGTCCAATCGATATTCGTACTGCCAGAAACACACAAAGGCCGCTGGTCAGGAAAAATAAACACAAAATATTAAAAAACGCCCATAAGCCTAGACCATAGAGACTATCGAAATTCAGACCCTGTCAATTATTATGAAGACGAAACACATTCCTCCCTAGGCTGAACTAAAAACCTTAGGATTGATTCCCAGTCACAATCTCCAGAGGCCGAATTGTCGGAAAACAGACCTAAACATGTCGGAGCTAACTCGAAACCCTACGGCCAGCGAAAATCACGCGCCAAAGAGCTATGGCTCAAACCTGATAAGAAAGATCCTAAGGGCACCTACTGCCATTACCCTGGGGTTACAAAGTCCACCGACAGCGATCCAGCAACCTGTCTGTCACAATCCGCAGCTACAAACTAACCGCCCTGCACGCAGCAGATCCCTGAGTGCTCCAAGAACGCTACCGCTTCCATCGCTACCGCTTAGACTCCATAATGCTCCCCTCTGCTCCAAACCCTGGCACCTGAACCGACGAAGCTTGACCGAGTGAGTCTACCCTGCGGTACTCTGCGGCAGCTGCAGGAGGAGCCTCTTGTTCGAATGTTTTGAGGTTGCGGGCGATGAGTGAGCTGCCGTCTTGTGGGGAGCCTGATTGTGGGTGTCGAAGAGAATTGGGCGATGGGTGAAGGGTGGGTTGGGCTGGTCTGGGGGAGACAAAAGGAAGGTGGGGGGCGAAGGGCGGGGAAGGGGGCGCTGGGCGGGGCGGGGTGGGGAACTGCGTCGTGGTCGTCGTGGTCGTCCTGGGAGGCGGTGCCTGTTCCTCACTCTTGTTGGTGTCGTCGTCGAGGGACGGGGACGGCGGGCCGTTTCTTCGTCGCTATTGAGCAATGGAAATGGAGGGACGGGGTTGCCGGCACGCTTCCGCGCCCTAAGAGTGAAGAGAAGCTCTAGTTTCACTAGCGCCGCTTCTTTTCCCTCTTTTTTTACTCCTCTTTCTTTTGCCTCTATATGTCCAAGGGGTAACAATCTTCATCTTTCCCTCAAAATTTGGATAAGATACTTCATGCTAAATCTGAAATTCGTGAGCAAAGATTTTTCGAATTTGATTTTGAGAAATCCAATAGGATCTTGTTTATAACTTTCAAATTTGTCTACTCACCAATTTTTATCATATTTCATCATAATGATCTTGAGATACGTAGATTCAAAGGTTTAGTTTTTGTAAAAACATCCTATTTATTTCAAAAGAATTGACCGGATTTGGGCCTTCTCTCAATCCCGTGGAAAGTTGATATGTAGAATTGTAACCTAAGGATCTTGTTGATGACAATTGAGACTAAAAGAAATTTCCGGCAAGTGAACTTCAAGAAAGCATTGCAATCGCATACTATGCTCAAAATGCCGTCTAAATTTTTTAAATCATGCATTAATCTTTAAATGCGCCAACTACTTTTTACCCCAAAAGCACATTGTCAAAAAAAGAGATCTTTGATGAAGGTAAGTTTTTCAAATCTCAACCTTACAGTAGAATTACTGTGGGTTATGTGGTCAAAGTCGGACATATAAGGTATCATAGATTGCAACACCATGACTTTTTAGTCTGAGAAAAAATACATAATTTCATCAATTTCACTTTGGAGTACAAATGCTACTAATTTACTTATTGTAATCAAAAAATCTCTGACTAGAATTTTTTTCACTTGCATTTCACTAATACCCTTGTACCAGAACCAGACTCAAATTGAAATCTAGCCCAACAAACAAAGTTGAAATCCAACACCGGATGAAGGAGATGTAGCTCTTCAAAAACCATCTATTTATTCAATTTTTTCATTATAGGAACATTATAGCAAATCTAATATTGAAAGTATTTGGATCAAAAGTCTTCCAACCGAAAATTTTGTTAGAATTCACATAAAGATCATAATTATGTAAATATATCTCTGTGAGTAACTATTTCAAATTCACAAAATTGGCTTACAATAGTAAAACATGCCTAATGTTTAAAACCCAAATTTTAAAAAATGCCTTCCCTCAATTTTTCATCAGAAACTTTCCTCTCATGCAAATGATTGTATGAAAACTCATAGTACTTTTGAGTTTCTATATATATATATATATATATATATATATATATATATATATATATATATATATATATATATATATATATAAATCACAAATCTAAAAAACGTTTAAGCTTGGCAATCAATAAATACTAGTAGGAATTGTCTCAACAAACTTGTGTATTATTCTGTATAACATGCGTGTTGTATTTAAAACCTCGAAGATTAAATCCTCTATGACATATTTAAAGTCTGAGAGGTTGTGAACGACATGATTAAAGTCTAAAAGTCCGCTTAGGCTAGAATCTCGCAACCCTGGTTACATGGCTTGGCCACGTAATTTTACAAAATTCCTTCTTCTCAATTACATGGACCACATAACCCAAGATGTTAACAAATTGCAGAATCTTATTAGTCAAATATATACTTCCTCATCAAAAGAATTTCTTTATAATTTCAATTACACCTTATGATGTGGTATGTATTTAAATAAGTACCACATTTGTATATATCAGATACAAATTCCTACTTTGGGATGAACTATTAAAATTTTACTTGAAAGTCATTATTAAAAATCTTGCAACACTATAATCATTCTTTTATAAAAAAATAATTTTATATCGTTATTTACTACTCAAGGGTTTTTATCATTTATATGCATGAATATAACAACAAAAGGTAGAAAAGTTTGAGTGTTGAAACGGGTAATAACTTTGAAGCACAACATTCCAAAACTATATATATGTAAAGAGCATGTGTATAAATCACCCAAAACCCAAATATCAACTCTTCTCCACAAGACTGTTTTCTTCTAATATTTGTAGGTAGTGATGTTTTCATTCCAAAATTTGGAAATACTAAAATCTATTACTTGAATTATGTTATTGCATTTACATTATATTGTAGTAAATTGTTTAACAGGTATTACATCTCGGTGTATAACTTGATGCTTATGGGAGTGAATCATCACATCTCGGTGTATAACTTTGATGCTTATGGGAGTGAAGCATCGCCTCTACAATCTTTACTAGTATGTTTATTGTAACAGACAAGCTATATGGGTGTTTAGATTCTATTCGCGCAATTGGGTTCTTGAAGATTTTTGCTATTAGATCACCTAGATCTTCTTCTAATTGTTATTCCTCATCACAAATATGCCCAAAATAGATTCTTTTGCTTAGTGAT